>CM062818.1:452013652-453213652 GCA_031772625.1 Pinus tabuliformis
AAGGCTATGTTTCAAATTTGATGGTTTTCCTTGTTTTAATCTTTCTTGAAGAATCATACATTTGCCACTGCTTTTGAAAAGATTTGGAGCAATTGAAAGGGATTTTAAATATCAAGAGGCCTCTAAATAGCAAAATTTTGGTTGAAACGGTGTGTTTTGGAATAACACAGCAGTTTCGTAGCGCGCTACGAAACTGCTGAAGATGATGACTAAGCACAGCAGTTTCGTAGCGTGCTACGAAACTGGTGAAGCTACATAATTTAAACTCAGTCAACCGATTTTGAAAGACCGAGAGAAAATTTTTGAAAAAGGAATATCTTCAAGGGATCATCTAAAGGTATCAACTTTCAACAAGGTGAAGACATGGAGGAAACATATATTCGAACCCAACTCTAAACTTTTTGTTATAAAGGATCACATTTAATATAGTCCATGATACGTCAACAGCTTGAGGAGATTTTGTCTTCACACATGAAAAGGTTGACAGCACATAAAGACGTGGCTTCTGATATATTTTGTACAATCAAAGATGAAGGGAATGGTTCATTGGATTCGAATATCTTTGAGGAAAACCAAAGGCAGATAAACAGGGGCAGTTTCCTATTTTTCAGGGCAATGGAGAAGATGTGACATTGAGGACCAGTATGGAGCTTGGAACATCCACCACAGCCAAACTAAAAAAAGACCATTTGTCAAAGAATGAGAATGATTGTAATTAAGGCTATTATTAGCATGATATGGAGTTAGACTCCTATTTGACTTAGATCTCTAAAAAGTCTAGTAGCAGTTTGTTACATTTAATAGGTAGTTAAAATTTGAATAGGTATCATAAGAAGTAGAATTCAAGTTCCCCTCATGTTGGAGGAGGAATCTCAGCTTTGTAAAAGAACTCTATATATAGGAGAAAGAGCAATGTACCGAGCGTTGGAAATTCATGGAAAAAAGCTCTGATATTTGGCTTATGTAAAGACTCTGCTTTTTGGTAATATAGTACTGGCTTATGCTTCTCAAGAATCATAGAGACTTCAATGTATGAGTTTCTTTTGTTGTCTTTTCATGTTATCTATAGTGTTATGAGTATTTGATTACTTAGAAATCGCTTACAGTGCTCTAATTTCCTTCATATACTCATAAACTGCCTTCTATGTGTTTGGTGTGCTCTACATATGTTGAAATCCGAATGCCTTGACTTTTATGCAAAGCCAAACCTACTGTTAACACTGAATCATATATGACTCCATAAGCCCAATGGATACTTGTTAGTTGTGTTTCCACCATTTTCATTTTTATTTGTTTCACAAGAGTTATCCATCTAATCATAATCAAAAAACCTTTAATCCTTTGAGAGAGCCCTCTCAGGTTGGGGAGGCTAAGCCTCAGCCTAAAGTAGGTTTGAAACAGTTACTTGAAGTCTTCCTGGTCTGTAGCCTTCTAGGGCCTGATTTTGAGATAACATCATCTTTGGAATTGATTTTAAAACATTGCTTATAATTATTTTACATATTTATTGGAAGAAGAAAGATTGTACACCTCTCTTCCTCCATCATCTAATATTGTATTACAGGCAAATGCTATGTTTTTGCAGGTCATAAGAAGAATTAAGGAGTGAACTCCATGGATGAAGGACTTTTTAAAGTCAATTTTTAAAAAAATCATATTTCAGAATATGAATACAAATGTTCAAGTCAAATAAAGTGGAATTCACCTGATGTTGAGTTCATTCAAAGAAACTCAAAACTCTTGAAGCTTGCTTTCAGTTGTTGACCAACAACACCAACAAACCTACAACATGAATCGAGATTGAGGAAAAAGGCATTAGGTTAACCATCAGAAGAAGAAGTCATGTTTTGGTACCATGACAAGTCACATCCATTACCTAAGAAGCTTTTCATAAGCCATATTATTCATGATTTATCCATCTACCATATTGTATGCTAATCTTCACAATCATTCAGATCTACCATGTTGAAGTCCATAACTATTATTTATCTGTCCATCTACTCCTAGATCATAACTTCAAACTACCCTACTTTCATAAGCTTTCCATACTTCCCTTCTCCATTATACTCCACCTCCATCCAGAAAAGAAAAAAATTCAAAAATAATGAAGGAGTTTGATTGTGAAAATCCAAGATACTGGCACAATACAAACTCGAATTCATATCAGAAAACCAACTTGTTTGGCCAATATGAATTCTCTTTTATGTTTTTTAATTTCATTTTGCATAATCATCCTCCAAAATTTCATGACTTGAGGACAAGTCTTAGGATCAGAAAGGGGAATAATAAATCAAAAAACTATGCAATGGTTTAATATCAAGCAAATGTACTATAGAAGGGACCTGAGACATTATAACCATATCATTTATTAGTAAGGGGCCTGTTTCAAACAAGATCAAAATTATATACAGAAGGGACATGTTTCAAATCAACATCAAAGGGACCTGAGAAGAAGCTACAAGCATCTATTTACAATCCAGTATTGACAAGAATTCATTTTGAAAAGGTCAAGCATTGACAAAAGAATCAAAGCATTAAAAGAAGCTATCAAGTAAAAGGAAAAGTATTGTAAGTTTAAAAGCATTCTTCAAGCCTTTGATTTTGAAAATTTTTATAAAGATTGATAACTTAGTTTAAAATTTGAATATGCAATACTTCTAGCCATGTACATTGTACATTATCCTATATCACCCTACATATTCATTCATTTCATCACTTAACCATACATTCACATCTCATTACTCAACCATATCATTTGCAATTTTTGACCAATATTGTTGGCCACATCTCCTTCAAAAAACTGCTCATGGAAAAATTGTCTACACAACAAGAAGGATTAGCTTATGTGCCTACAAAACTTCTCTACAAAATGAAACAAACATGGGTTAAGAAGAACAAAATTAAATGATGTATGGTTCAATGATGAATTTGTACTCTATTCTAAGACTTAAAATGACCTTGAAATGGTCATTTCAAAAGAGCTACCTCGAAATCATTTCAAAAGAGTAATAAAATGCATCATGAGAAAATATGAGCATCATCAAAAAAAACATGCATCAAAAGGATGAGGAAGAATAAATGATGACCAAGAAGACTTTGAAAAAATCATTAAACAAAATATGCATGAGTATGATTTTAATGGATATGAGTATGTAATGAAAGTGCACAATGGTATCAATGATTAAAAATACGAAGTATGCATATAATTCAAAGAGGATGCATATGTACAAAGGGCTCATAAAAATCATTTAAATCAATTTTTTTTAAATATCATGCAAAGCGATGGTGTATGGTGCAAATAACCATAATACAAAAAGGAGTGCAATGAGTTCTAATGAAATCGATTTAAAAAAAAATATAAATAATAAATAAAAAAATAAAAAAAAAATAAAGTGATGGTCATAGAGAAAATGACAAAGGTGAATGGACAAGTATTTCACGCTAGAGAGGGGAGAAATTCAATCTACACAGAGAGGCAACTGGTCAATGCCTTCATGCAGAGAATTTGACAGAGAAACAACACCTACGCAAAGAAAAGGTTTACCACCCATGCAAAGCAAGAGAAACGAAGGCTCAGACAACCCAGTGTCAGTGCCTTCAAGCAGAAAGAAGAAGAGAAGAAAAAAAAAGGTGCTACAGCTCAGGTAAGAAGTGTTCGTCCCATAATAGAAATCATTTTACAAGTACAACAGGAAGAATTGATTCGCTGAAATCAATTAAAAAGTATGAGTAATTAAATTCTAGGGTAAACATAGATCCCAGTGTTGAGGAAATCAGGGACTAGCTATAAATAAATAAAAACGCAGAGTTGTAATTAAACAAAACTCCACATTCAAATCAAATCCCATTAAATGTGTGGAGTGTTTCAGTTTAATTACGAAGAAAGTTAGAAATTTTGTTTTAAATTCACTGTTAGTGAAATTCCAAGTCCAATTATTCACAAATCTAATTGAAGACTCAAGTTAAGACTCCACTGGAAAATCCACTTATCTAATTGAACAGTGTAGACTTAAGTCTAAATTGCAGTCACATAATTGGCAACTCCAAGTGTATGGTTGGCAACACCAAGACCCGGTTAGGCTATTGATCTCCGAAAAAAAAAAACTTGAAGTGAATGGTGTGTTAAGTGGAGTTAAAAGCATAGCTCAAAGGATTAATGAGTGCACAAATTAAAAGTAGTTCTGTGAAAACAAAAATCAAATTGCCCAAGAAGAATAAAAATACGTGTAGGATGTTTTACATGTCCTAGAAAATCGATTTCTCAAGAAGACATTTTCTAGAAAGTTGATTTCTAAGGAGGTTATTTTCTAGAAAATCGATTTCTGATGTATAAAAATAGATCTCAAGTGTTGGTGAGTCAGTGGTCAAGTTGGTAGCTAAATATATGAGAGAAAAATCTGGTAAAAACATTAGTAATCTCCTCATATATGGAAAGAATTCAAAAGATCCCTAAAAACCGGCAAATTAAATCTAAGATTTCATTTTCAATTTCTTAAAAAAATCTAATTTGAACGTGTCAATAGTATGATCTATATTGAGAGATTGTGGAGTTAAAAGAATAATGGAGATCGAGCTAATTGGTAGTGGAAGAAGGAGGTAAGGATTCAAGCACCATATCTTTAAGAAAAGATTGAATCCAACTATACTTTTAAAAATTCGAAATTTTTAAGAAGCCACTATTTTTCGTTGCTTTTTCTGAGAAAATTAAATGAAATTTGAAAAATGAAAACATGGATTTTCTTCAGAAATAGCCTAATTAGTCTCCAAGAGGGCATTTTTCTCAAGTTCATTGTTATTTGGAACATTTTTTCTGGTTCTTTCAACCCTTATTCTGTATACTGCGTGGGAAAGTTGTTGAAGTCAACTCTGAGCTAATGGCTCTCCTGATTTGGTTAATGGAATACCATACGATGGTGGATGGATAGAAAAAGTATGCATGAATAATGTTGCAGAAGTGGAATCATTTTTGGATGTAGATCAATATACGACATTCTGTGAAAAGGAGGGCTCTAGTCATTAAGCACCAACTTCTCTCTTTAATGAACCGTAATTATTTTTTGAAGTCCTTTGATTCATTGTTTTGGGAGGTTAGAGTCAAGAATTTTTTTGTATCCTTTGATTAAAATTTCAAGGAAATGTATTTATTATTTCTTCCTAAGAGTTCGGGCAGTGTCCTTGAATTAAACAATATTGATCTGAGAATGTTTTTCTTAGAGAAGAATTTTTTTTTTTTAATCAAAATAGATTTGAAGGATAGAGAGCAGTATATTTTCCAAAATTGATTTTTAAAGAAACAGAAGGGATTGTTCATTTCAGAATTTTAGGATCTCTGAAGGCAGAGTGGGTAATTATTTTCAAAAATCAATTTCAGTGCTAGAGCTAAAACTCAATGATCAAAATTGACATATCAGTCCAGAAATTTGACATTTCAGTTCAGTATCTCTCCTTGTTTCTATGGGTATACAACAGTGGTCCAAATCAGCATTCCAGTTCAAAATTTTTGTTCCATCAATCCGGAATACATAGCCCAAGCCGCCAATTTTCCACTGATAGGTGAAGAATACTACAAAGGGCAGCACTTTAAAGAGAAAGGATGGAATTTCTTTTAGAAAAATAGAGAAAAGGAAGGAGAAAAAGTGAAGACTGTCATCTACAAAGAAGAGAAACATGAGGGTATTGATATTCTCCTTTGAGTTGCATAGGAAGAAGCTACAGGTTCAGGAACAATAGGGGCATCATCACTTAAGAGATCCAAACAAAGGAATCAAGCATGAGGACATGCTTGAACATCACCAAGGGGGAGATGTTGGCCCTCAATTTTGGTAATTTTTTTCTATCTTAAATCCATCTATTTACCACCATATGCCATTCTATTTCACCTATATATGCCTCATTTTAGTCTTATTTTTCATATTTAGGTAACTAAATTAAGTTTTTCAATTTTTAGAGATTTTTGTAAAAATTGGATTTTAAGAGTAAATTTGGACTACACTAAAAATTCTCGTAATAGCTTCGTTAAAGTCATATGTGAAGGACACCTGGGTGAGAGATGAGCACATATTTGGAAAGCATTGGAACCACAAATGGATAAACACATATTGGTTCGGTCAAACTGAGCAAACATAGGCCCAGTCGACGCTGGTGAAACTTGACCTGTCATTTAGAAATTTAAAAAAGGGGGAAATATTATTTTTTGGGATTTTGCCTAATTTTGTGAACCAAACTTAATGAGTTCGACCTATATGGATGGATTAGGATAGATGAATAGTGTTAGAGCTATTGTAGCTAAGTTTGTTGATAATTTTCTTATTTAAACTGAGTTTATGAACCATCCATATATGTAATTTGTATTCAGACTATTGGAGACCTTTTGATAATTTGAAGAATACTTTCTACTATTCTAAATTTTTGTTCATGTTGTGGATGTTTTCATAATTTAACTGTAGCTGAGAGTTCCTTAGGTGTACAAGGCAAGGTTGGAGGGCACCCATACCAAGCTAAGTACACTTTGATTACATTAGCATAATTTTAATTTCAATATTTATTGTTTCAGATTTATGCTTCAATTATGTATGATGCTTTTTGTGTGATTTTGGGATGATTATAGTTTAAAATCAAATTTGCATATGAAAAGAAAAACAAGAATTTAAGTTAAATTCTCTTTCTAACAAATTATTAATCATAGTTAAATTCATCCTTTTTGAATTTCTTGTATTATTTCTTGAATTTCAGTTTTATTTGATGCAATGGTAATGATATTGGAGTAGATCTGTGATGAAGGAAAACTAATATCTCCTAAGTTAGGAGCCTCTTCTCTTGCTATCTACACATTACAGACCACTTCTCTTTAGTTTCTCTTCTTGGGGACAGTGCTGTGAGGAAGGACAACCAGGATCTCCTAAGTTAGGATCCTCTTCTCTTGCTTGTTGCATCTTGAAAAAGATACTTGTTAGTCTTTTAACACTTAGATTATATTTGTAATATGAACTTCCTTTAACTTTATATTCTTACCTTCCTAATTTGATTTCACGGTTAACTCACGGCCGTTGTAAGAGTTACCTTCACTTCTGTGCTAAGATTCAGCGTTCCCACACCATTATGCACCACTACCTTTGGTGGAAGGTCTTCAGACTTCAATGAAACTAGGTATCAGCTTGGCTCCAGTGTTTGTATGAACTCGTTACTCTCTTTTCCTCATTTCCACAAATCTCTGTCTATATTTTCGAAGGGTTAAGTTATTGATTCTCTATTGATGAATTCTTATGGTTTTGGTGCAAGGGAAAGTTCAAGGAGGTTTTAGAGACTTTCATTTCCTTTGGCGCGAGGGTGCTCCTCCGTACCCAGGTAAGCTACCTCTCAGGTTTTCTTGTGCGATTCTCTAGGTTTTAAGTTGGGGTTTCTCCTAATCCCTAACTTGGCTTATGATTTTAGTCCTCTATGATGGTGGTTGGATGATGTTTTGTGCTTTAGCACTTATGCAGGTAATTTCTTTTATTTCCTTTTCCCCTTTTGTCATTGCTTAGCCAAGTTGCAGGGATTTTACTCTTTAGTAAATGGGTATTGTAATGGTGGCCCAAGTAAAATTCAATGGCGAGGGTTTGTTCGCACATTTCTAGCAGAACTGGACGTACCCATTTGTCTTTAGTCTTCTATTATGAAACCAGCTCACAAAAGGATAGAAAAGATAGATAAATGCCTTCAAAATAAGCCTCTTTGAGGGGGAAACCTCCTTTACATTACACAAATGAACAATTCTTGGATGATACAAATGACAAGACCTCCTTTCAATATATAGGAGCCTAAGGGGTCATAATATAATCAGATTCAACATAACAATAATAATGTAAAGGCACAATAATAACAATAGTGGGCTTCTATGGGGCAGAATAATAACAATATGGGGACTACATGGGCACAACAATATAATAAGGGGGTTATACTAATAAAAATAAGGGGTTACACTAGTAGTATAGGGACCTAACATCTTCTTATTCTAGGTTGGTGGTTTTTTGGTCTCTCCTACCTTCCCTCCATGGGGTTTTCCGCTTGCAGCTCTACTCCTCTCACTCTCAATTCATTGAATATGGATGGTCATTCATTCTGGTTTCTGGTTGGCTTGGGGAATACCTTTACAGCTACCTTGGTATTCTCGATCGCAGACTTGAGTCTCCTAAGTGTCTACTGACCCTTGCTGGGTCGTAGACATACGGCCTGCTAGAGAACTATATTATTGCATTCATTGTTTCTTATTTTAGAGCTTCATTTAGCCTATAGTCTTAGTCTATGACTAATTTATTGTTCTGCATCTCTGACAATATGTATAGTGTTTTGGAGGTCGCACTAGTTGAGTCTGATATGTTCTCCATTGTTGAATTCGGCCTGAAACAGAACTGTTGTTTCCTACTTGTGTACTACTGATTTATTTATTTTAATGGAAGAGAGATATGAACTATTTAAATGAAGCTTCGTATTTATATTGTTTACAATGGACTATCAGGATTTTCTCAGTATATTTCTTGTATTTCAGTTTTGAGAATGATGGCAAGAGAATTTGTATCCTCAATCTCAGTTTCATGCAGGTACTAGTTAATGTATCTCTAGTGATATTTTTTTTCCAGTTAAGTCTATTTTCCTTCCAAAGTACATTATTTCTATTGTTGTGGTCGTGAACTTAATCATCACTCTTTTTCGGCTATGTATATTGAATTTTGTATTACTTTCTGTTGCAAGTTTATTCCTTACACACACTAAGTGTACAATAAGGACTCTTTCTCCATCCTCTAATTCTAGTCAACATTATTCTATGGTTATTGTATCTCTGGCATACACAGGTCTTCATTGAAATGCACCCTCCAGATTCCCCTATGTTTCCCTCCAAACATGTAGCCATAGTATTTAGTGTGGTTTCCTAACTAGACTTAACTATACATGTCCTCCATATTGGTTTGTTATTTCAAGTGATTATATGCTGCCACTAAATTGTCTAAGTTTATTATTATCTGTGTAGTTAAATGCATCCATGGTAGTTAGTATGGTTTCCTAACTAGACTTAACCTTGCATGCCCTATGTATTGTTTTGTTATTTCAAGTGAGTATATGGTGCTACTACATCTTTCCTGTCAAAGGACAGCTTTACTTATTTCATTTATTAGCATTGTCATGCATGTATTCTGCTTTCAATAGGTGACAGATGATTTCTACATATTTTACCTATCATTATTGTCATGCATGTGTTCTAATTATGCTACTTAATTATGCTACTCAATGGATGGTTCTGCTTATTTTACCTATCAGTGCTGCCATGCATGCACCCTGTCTGCACTGTAACATAATTTCTTTTTAAAACTCATGCAGGTATAATGGTAATAAAATCTACTAGCTAAATTCCTTCAATAATACTACTTAAATATGGCATGCATGAATTTCTCTTAAGTCATTTTGATTATTTTCCTGGTACGCAATTGTTCTTACATCCTATGAACAGTAAAGCTATGATTGATCCACATACTACATAATCCTGTAAGGAATGGTTAGCTCAGGACATAAATCATTCATATTCATCTCACTTTCCTAATTCATAATAATATCCATATAAAAATAATAATGCATTTACTTCACGAGAGTTTCTACAACATTTCCTCACACAGTTAGTAGTTAAAACTACTCCTTTAGGGACTAGAACAAACACTAAATCTACAATAATTCTAATCTATGCAATTTTTCTTATATACTTCATCATCATAATATTATTGAGTTTCTCGATGGGTACAAGATCTTCTGACCAGTACTCTTATGCAGGAAATCTATGGCTACCTGCACCAGACCTCCCAACCATGAATCATCTCTGATTCCCCCCGAGCTATGATAACTTGCTAGGCCTCAGTAACCTCTACTAAGCCTTGATAATGTTTATTTAACATTATCTTGGTCACAGATTTTTCCCTTGGCATCGTCCTGCCTTTGGGGATTCTGTTTCCCCTTGGCCTAGGCTTTTTAATTCCTTTTTCCTAAAAGCAAAAGCCTGTTTTTCTCCTTGCTGTGCTTTTATTCTCAGTCTTTATCTCCCACCTAGATATATATATATATATATATATATATTCCATATTTTTTTTATTTTATTTTACGAAAATCAAAGTGAATCTGATTCTTCTCAGATTCTAGCAATTTTCATTCTCTACTTTGGTGTTAGCCAATATAATTTCTAGAATAAAACTAGTAGCTTTATTTATAATCTTAAACATCCTTTCCAATTATAATAAGTTTGTTTCATCCTAGTAAATTCACTAGTGACGGTAACAAACAAACGACTAATTATTTACTTACAATGGGGGTGTTACACTTTGCCAAGAAAAATAATCATTCATCTATTTTTCTAAATTTAGTTAGACTAACTTTACTTTATTTCTCACCAATTTTTTTATATAAATTCGACAATTTTTCTTTTTTATATTTTAAATATTATGAAATGTATAAATTCAAAAATATAAAATAATAATATTTTATTAATATATGTTAACTTTACCATAAATATTCGTAACCATGACTTTGTATCTATTACTTAGGCATCCCATTGGCTTTTGCAAACATAGTCCTCTCTTAAATGTCATCTTTTATGAACGTCATCTCTCTTACCCTCATTCACCTAAGCCAATCCTAAGAAAGAACAACACCTAAGATGAAGTCAATAAATTATATTTGGTACCTTCGACACCAAAGATGAAGTCAATAAATTATATTTGGTACCTTCGACACCAAAGATGAATTCAAACATCAGTGTAAACAAATTTCACTCCATTATTCCATATATGAACGATTGGGTTAACAACTTTGAAAAAAAAACCTCCATAAATATTTTCTAGTACCCATAGATTTCTACACAACTATGCACCTCATACACATTATTCGGTGATGGGAAATTAGTGGTACTTTTTAATCTTTGCAGGATCTTTTATAATACCATCACTATATATATGATATGATCTAAATGATGGATCTCTTATGAGAAAAATGGATACTTAAATCTTTTTGTATACAAGTTATTTTCCCGTAAAATTAATATTAAATGTTCTTTTTTCTTTTCTTTTTTTGTGAGAGAGTTTTAAAACATATATAATATTGTTTACAATTTTTTTTTAATATATATATATATGAATGCATTTATGTTTTTTTAATTTATAGAATTATATAGGAAATCTATCATACCCCAATTGTGATCTCATAAAAGTAATGTATATCACATGCCTAGTTTTTTCAATACTTGCAGAGTTTATGGGTATCTAAATAAAATAAAATGAAAACTTTTTACTAGTTTGAAAATAAGTTATGATACCACGTCTATGGGTCCTGGATAAACTGTGATGAGGTGTGTTATTAAGGCACTCTTAGATGTTAAGTCACCAATTCAATTCCTCGCCTTATCCGTTTTATTCTTGGACATGACCATGATGTAGCCTCACCAATGTCAAACTTATTTAAAATAATAAAATAAAATAAACAAATAAACAAATAAATAATAAAAATAAACAAATAAATAAAGAATTAAAAAAAAAAAAACAAAAAAGATGATACCACTTTGTCACATACCCCTACTAAATTTATCCTAACCACTTTTACAAAAAACTTATTTTCATCTCTCATACATTTTGTCAAACACTTATGTAAATCTTTCTTCAAATACTTCGTATACAACCAATTAAGTAGTCTTTTTCTCGTAGACATTTTGTCAAACATTTTGTATGAAATCAAATATGAAGAATTGTTCGGATTCCACTTATAAAATACTAACTAAGATATGCCACTCAAACATATATGTTTTGATTTTTGTAGGTATTTTATCAAATAGTTTATATACAAATTGTAATAAAACACCTTTTAACACATGTTTTCAAATGATTTAAATGCAAACATGCATAGATCAGTTACAACAATACTATCCCCAACCACAAAAGGATCGTTGGTTGCAAAAGATCCTAATACTCCTCTCCCATCAAATAAACCAAAGGAGGAATCTTAGAAGGAGAACCCATGCTCTGTTTAAAATGGGATTTTGAAAGAAAGAAGAGTACTAAGCTTTGATGGTTCCCCACAATATTGTTTTGAACCTTGTCAAATTGGCCAAAGAGAATAGGAGATTGATTCTATATGGCTTCTAAGAAAGCACTAGAATTGACGAGGTGTTCCACATCCTCATGAGTTGAATGGCATAAGGTATAGAAGAAAGGACCCACAAAACTTCGCTTGATGAAATTATCCCATGTAAGAGTTATCCATATTACTATAATCCAAAGGAAATGAATAAATTTAGGCCATATATTTTGGGTCCAAATATTTTTCCAAATGTCCTTTATAGGTAACTACTCATGACCTATGAGAAGATAGTATGCTTCCTCAATAACAAATTATGTCTTAGGTATATTTCCCCATCTCATCTTGTATGGGCCATTAAGGATGGGGATTCATCTATATTGTAGCTCATTCCAAAACTTGTTCCAATCAATTTGAGATATTATCAATATCCATTAATCTATATCTTTCCATTTTCGATGGGGAGAAATGGGGAGGAATCCTACTAGTAACCCTCACATTAAAAAGGATTCCTAACATGTTTTTTTTTTGTTGAGATTCAAGTATATTAATGTGTCATTAAACATGAGGAACTATTTATGGGATTCATCCCAAAAGAGGTAAATTTTTCCATTCCCGGGATTCCCAAAAACTTTGTTGTTGGATGATCCTTTTGTTTTCATTGGTAAGGTACCATATGGAAGAACCTAGGAAATATTTTACAAAAATGATTTGTTATCGGAGGGAGACATTATAACTATATTTCTTATTCCATATTTTCTACTATAGTCCCCCCTTCCACCCCCCCAAATCCAATGCCATGATGTTTTGGTACCAAATACTGTTGATTTTTGAATCCCACACTGCTAAACCACTTTTTAGGATATGAATACACAACTTGTCTAAAGATACTAGATACCACTTCTTTTCAAAGGAACCACCCCCCCCCCCCCCAAATGAGAATTATCATTGGATCCCTTTGATGGAGCGAAGGACTCCTTTCAGAGTGGAAAAGGTAGAGAAAAGATAGATATGGAAGGATTGTAGAATATATTTTAGGAGTACTGGTTGCCCCACTAAATTGAGAGAAACCAACCCACCTCCCCACCCCCCCCCCCCCCCCCCCCCCCCCCCCCCCCCGCCCCCCCACAACAAGAATTATCATTGGATCCCTCTAATGGAGAAAAGGACTCCTTTCAAAGCAATCAAGGCAGAGAAAAGATAGATAGGGAGGGCTTGTAGAATATTTTTGAGTACTAGTTTCCCCACTAAATTGAGAGAATGGAAGATCTAATATTCAAACTAATCACGGAATTTTTGCATCAAATCACACCAATATTTAGATTTAAAGGAATTTTCAACAAGATGTTCTCTATGATATTTCACAAAAAGAGAGGTTCTCTAATAACCTAAGAGGTGTGAGATGTGTCCTTGAATAGAAGGGTCGGTACTAAAGAAAAAATATAGGATTTGGAAATATTAATGGAGGTTCATAAAGCCTGCATAAAATCCTTAAGAATTTGATTAAGCATAGCATTTTCCTGCACTATGGGGGAGCCCATAATTAAGGTGTCATTCTCAATTTTTTGATAAGAAGTAGGAAGGTCTTCTCCAAAGAGTCGAAAACCTTTCAGTAATCCTTGGGATAAAGTAGATTTTAAAGATATTTTGAGGCCCTCGGTATCCAAAATGAAGTGAAAGGGGGAGAGAGGATATCCTTGCCTAATACGCCAAGAGGGGTTGAAGGTAAGGTTGGGACAACTATAGAGAAGGATTGAGAAAAAAGGAAAGGACCACTAAGTTTATCAAATTATTTTAAAAAATCAAGTTTCATTAGCATACTTGTCTTTTTGGAATTTTTTAAGGAGTGGAATACATCATGAGAAACCATATTGCCATCCAAAATTTGCCTTTCTTCCACATACCCAGAATTTGACATTGATCAAATGTTCCCTCCTTGGGATGAGTCTAGGGAGAAAGGATGCATTGAGCATCAGAAGAATGGAATTTGTGATCCTTGATTAGGTTAAGAATTTAATATTTTAGAAAAGGGAAACATTCTTGGAAGAGGTTAGTGGTGAAACCATCTAGTCTTGGAGCTTTGTTTTTGGGCATGTTCATTATTGTTTCCTCAAATTTAGCAAAGGATATTTCCCTCATAAGGGAATTATTATGTTCTTCTTTGACCAACTTGGGAATATTCTAGGTGATCTTTTATATTTCCTGCAACATAGTACTTTGTGGTTTCGTCATCAAGAAGATGTAGAAATCAATTAGCTCCACTTCCATTTCATGATGATTAGTGATTTTTTTCCCATCTTTATTTAGAAAATAGATGATTTGGTTGTGGTGTCTATGCTTAACCAAGGATTTATGGAATAATTTGGAGTTTTTATCCCCATCTCTTAACCACTATATATGAGGTTTCTACTTCCACGGGATTTCCTCTTGTTCCCTTCTATCTTCAAGCTCAGATAAAATTATGCCTTCTTCTTCTATTAATGCCTCTATCCTAGCTTCCATAATGATGCATCCTTGAATCTATTGCATTTTTTCCTCCATTTCATGTTTATCTTGGAAGATATTAGAAGATTCCTCTTTATTCCAATTCTGAATTTTAGCCTTGAGGTACTTAATATTTTGTTGGAATATGTACATTGCAGATCCTTTCACTGAGTCTACCTCTTGCCACCATTGCGGTCTTTCTCCAAAAAGGTTTGATCTCTAAGCCAAACAATCCCAAAGAAAAAGGGATTGTTGTGATAACTAGCTTTGATATCCGCTTCCAAACAAATTGGCTAGTGATCAAAACATACCCATGGGAGAATTCAAGCTTCCAATAATAAATCATGATCCCAAAGTGATTCAAAAACTAGGAATGATCAAATATTAAGAAAATTTGGTTCCAACCTCCTTGGTAGTTGTTCCATGTGAAAATTTCATTAAGTGTATCAACATTAGTGACCCTTAGCTCCCTCATTAGGTTCTTGAAGAGCTATGCATAAAAATATAATATTCATATGCCCCCTTTTTTTCATCCAAAGATTTAATGATATTTAAATCACCTCTTATGATCTAGAGCTTCTCACTAGATATTGGGTGAATGTTACTAGATTGCAAAGGAATTTTGGTTTCTCCCTTACTAGATTTGGGCCATAAACCGAGGTAGGTTGCCCAATAGTGGTTGAGCCTATTAATTGAAAGTGTCTTGATAGAATAGGAGGTGTGGCCACCAAGTTTTTTATCCTAATTTCATTGGGATTCCATAAGAGGGATGGTCCTCCTGCTTTTCCTATGGTATCTAGGGAAATCGATTGACACCCTTTCCAATAGATGGAAGCAATCTCGCTTACTCACTCATTAAAGTATTTAGTTTCCCACAACATCATAATTGTAGGGTGTTCCCTACAAATACTTTATTTTATAATCCTTTTCATACCTTTGCAATTGATGCCCCTATTGTTCCATGAGATTATATTCATTATGAACGGTGAGGACCAAAGTAGCAAACCTATGTCATAAGTGTTACCTTTCTAGAATTAGATATAATTTCTCCAACTTCTAGTATGAATCCCTTATTACTTTTCCATCCACTGTTTATCCTCTTTTTTCTTCTTAGGTGATTCCTTAAAGGATTCAGTCTAGACCCCTATACTGGACAGGTCTGAGCCTTGAAAAGAGCTTCCCTTATAATTCCTTAATTCTAGGTAAGCTTGATATAGGAGTTTGACTTGATGATTTAGAATAACATAGGGGTCCTTCCCTTTCAATTATGCTATAATATTTGAAAATATTATTTCATCAAGATATGTGTCTCAAGTGTATCTTTAGTATCATCTACAATTTCCAATGGCATTTCTGTGGCTCTTTGAGTTGGTTTCTCTTAAGATTCTTTGGGGGATTTTTTCTTGCTAGCACCCTGATATGGAAAAGGTTTTGGGTTTTCCCCTTCTTTTAATGGATGAGTCAGACATTTTAGTGTCCTCTTCGAAAGATTCATACCTATTTTTGGACTGAAGGATCTCCCTTAAGTGTGATGCTATAGGAGGGAATTGATTCCTTCTTATCGAAGTAACCCTTTCAAAACCTCGTTATCCTTTTTCTACAATTTCTCTTATATAATCTTATTTTGCATGAGGGGTAAATCATGGAAGCAATGGTCATAACCATGGCCTTTGCTAGAACAAAATTGTAGATCACCATAATCTAGCATCTACTTCCACATATTATCCTAATAGTATATATCAACTGAGGTATGCAAAGGTCTATGCAATATTCATTTTCACATAGATCATGGCATAAGATATATATTTTCCTCTTTTTGTTGCCTCTAATTTTTTGACAAAACTACTGATCATATTACCTATCCCTTCCAAAACTTATTCAACCCAAGACTCCCTTAGAGGCAAGAAAATGTGAACCAGCACTTGACCAACAAGGAAGTTCTCTTTTTTCAGGTTGTACTACTCTTTGTGGAATCTCATGAAAATATTTGCATTCTTAAATAAATAAGGCCCATTTTCAAATACCCCAGTTTTATCTTGCACATTCCTGAAAACCATTATGAAGAAGCTTGGCTCCTATTTCCAAATCGATTTGACCTTTTGGCTACTATTTTTTCTTAATCCACCAGACCAAATCCTTCTTAAAAGGCCATATTCCGATGAAGTTATAAATTAAGGCATGATATTTCATGTACTAGATGTATTCTATAATTTTCTCAATCTTGACTTCAAACTTGGGATCCTATAGATTTTTGGGAAGGCATCGACCTAGACTCCTACTTTTCCAATAGTCTCCCAAAGGTAGCTTATCTCCTGAAGAGGAATTTATCGAAAAAGCTTGGTTGGATGACTTTGGTGGTGACCGATAAGGTGCATTGAAGTGATTACTAGCGGAACCGAACAAATGGTTGTCTCCCAAGGTTACATTATGATAGGATTGGATTGCACCCCTCCCTGACGAGTCCACCATAAAGGCGTGATGGCACTCTAGTTATGAAAGCCTTAGAACAAAATCCTTAGATAGCACTCTATGATTACCAAAAATTTTTGACTTATATTAAGGGTTATATATTGAGAAATAAAAGTTAAATGAATTAGAGATTATACATTATGTGTGAAGTAATATAGTGGTTATGAGTTAAGTGTAATGGAATATGGGATTATATAAGTTAGGGGTCATATGTTAAATGGGTTAAGATTATATGTCTATAACTTAGAAGTTATAGGTGTTAGGTTTAATGGATTAATGGCTAAAGGGTTATAATTTAAACGAATTCAAGATTATGTTAAGGATTAATGTAGGATAGTGGTAACGGGTTATATGGCCTAGTTATTAGTGACTCTGTAAAGAGTTATGAGGGATATTGAGAGTAATAAGGAATATTGAGATTAGTGCTTATTATTATTAGAGTCAGGTATTAGAAATCGGTGGTTAAGAGAAAGAGTAATATAATTATTATTTAATCTATACTTCAACAATGAGTAACAATATCGTATATTCATTATTTACTCATTGTTTATACGTAAGAACAATTTCTTCTTATAAATTAAGAATTAAATATTTTATCATTTTTAATTTATATTTCAAAATTTAATATTATTATTTAATACATGCTTCGGTATTTAATGGCATTACATCAAATCTCATTGTGTCACTTGCAAGAATTGAAATCAATCATTCCTCCAGACCATCCGAGAATAACCCAATTGAATTTATTTTTATTTTACTTGGAACGAAAAATTGGAGTACTTCCCCACATTTGGGAGCCTTGTTCCAAAAAAAATCAAAGATAGTAAAATTCATGATGAGAAACAATATCGAATAACTTCACATCTAGTTCTAAACCACTTAAACTAACCCTTAAAACTTATATTTTTATGTATAGTATTTATACTTTTATGTTATTTAAAATAATAATTATAATATTTATTCAATTTAAATTTTCAAAATATATAATTTATTAATTTTATATGGGCAATTATTATATAAAATTTATATTTTCATTTTTATGATTAATAAAAAAAAAATTATTATAATGAAATATAAGATTAATGATTTTATCTTACCATGACATAAAAATGAGTTGTTTAATTAAAAATTTATGGAAATTAAAAGATATAGGAAGTTATACAATTTCATTTCAACACAACTTATTTAAATAATATTGTATAACAATGTATCAAACATATGATATATAATAAGGGCAAAATTGACACTTAAGATTATAAATTCCTCCATGTAATGTCATTGAAAAACAATTTTTTGTGACAGATAGTTAGATCTTCCTTAGTGTAGCCTATGTTTGGGGCCCAATCTGCCACCTTAGCCAACACGTCCGAATTGGTCAAACAATGGCAATTGTTGGTAAATTCTCACTCCACCTATGTAATTTCCTCCTAGACCTATTTTTATTGTGACACTAAACTATCTGCCCATTATTGAGCATGAGATCCTCCATGCTCTCAGTCACATATGACATGCCACATTGAATCCAAACCCATTTATGGGGCATGATAACCTAAATAATGAAAGAACTCAACTGGCTGAAGTGGAAGATTGTAACATACGCCATCCTATCCCTAGCTCCAACTAAGGGTAGAAGGAGGATATTGCTACGCTGATCCGACCACCATAGTCTTGTCATGGAAGTGGAGTCTAAAATTGTTGACCTCTTGCAACTACCTCAAAACTTAAAATGGATGTTGTGTTCATCTCATTGTGACCTTTCCAACAATATAAATTTTACCTCGATCTGACTTATGGGCCAAAATATATTACCCTTTGAAATTAGGCTAATTACAAACCTTGCCCGTCATCATTAATTCCCACATGGCAACCATGTATACCTGTGTGGCCTCTATGCCACCAAGAGAGATGACATGAAAGGCATGTCACCCGACCCTGGGTCCCATCAATAGGAGGGTCAGGGTTAGCCTCTCTACAACAAATTGCATTGCACATTCCATCGACCTCTGACCACTTGACATACCCCTAGGCCCTGACTAGCAGTCTCACCCGACTATGCTTTTGAACCTGACTGTCTGACCGTCAATTAGCGAGTCCTACCTGAATAGTATGGCATTGCCCCTTTGGTCGGCCATGGGTCCCACCCAACTAAGATATTCACCCTCACTAGTCTAACCCCTAACCTAGCAGATCCCGCCAACAAATTTAAGTTTGTTTCACAATATTTATACTTGGGAAGTTTTCTTTCAATTTTTCTTGAGAAAGTGCCTCAGATTGAGGCTTGCACACCTCAACTGCCTGGCTAAACTTGAACTTCACGAAATCAAAGGTAAATATTCAAGATCTTTCACCTCTCTTCCAACACACCATGGCCATGGAGGCACAAATCAACGCACTTGGAACCCTCAACTGCACTACCCGAAATCCACAAAATTCTTATTCTTAGAATCTATTGGAATGAGTATAAACTTTGTCATTAGCTTGCCTGGTAAAATACATAGAAAATGTGCATATAAGTGCACTTCTCAAAACCATAGGGAAATTAGTTTTATTTCCCAAAGGAAACATAATCAAGCATTTGTTTTCATGCAACACATCTCACATACACCGAGTAGTTAATGAAATATATATAATTACAAGGTAACCAACCCATTCATCAAGTTAGGGAAATAAACACGGATATTTACCATCTCTTCATGAATTTATATAGGGACTTAACATCCCACTTACACATAAGAATCCACGTCCACATTACCAGTATAAGCATGCAACCAATACAATAAGGTTGTACATATTATTCAAATATAAGAAGCATAAGTTAATACTTAACTTGTATAGCCAAATGAATAGGCAACTGAGATTGGGACTTTGTCCCTTCACACAATCATAAACAAGATACAACTATAGTTACTTGTAGTTGTCACCCCAAATCCAAATTCCAGTGCTTGAGGTGGAATGATTCTAAGGACTTTTAACCAACATAATAGTTGAAATAGGATGCCACAAGGCCACATTGCCTTCATCTACCAGCTACACACATTATCATTTGAAATTTCCAATCATAATCACATCCATGCAAAGATACTGCAGAGATTGAGTGGAATTTCAGGAGAAGAGATTCCACAATAAGGGGAGGTTCATCAGTGGATAAACTACTGATGGGTAAGAAGCCACCTCTCTAGGTGGTTCATCAGTGAGTCAAGCACTAGAGCTTCAGCCCTAAGGTAGCTCCTAGTGGTTCAATAGCCCTCACAAGCACTTGAGTGACTCTTCCAAAGCCTATAGGTTCATCAATCCACAAGCTCCCATTGGGTTCTTCAACCTCACAAGAAAGCCACTGCTCTCTCTATTAGTTTTCACCCCGCCAGCCTCTGTGAGGCTTCTTTAGTTGGTTTGATCTCTCTGAAGCTTGGCTATTGTGAATTTTGATCGTTGACCTCTCTTTTTGTTTCACCTCTACCCTTGGGAGGAACGTTTTCTTACATTGCACTTCATTGTGTGTTCTATTAAACTGTCTATGAGTGTGAGCATGAGAACACTCCCTCCCCTCATGTGTATGCATATCGAGTCATTATGTGATAATGTCCCCAAAATTGACTAATTGTCTATCAATCAATCACTAGATAGTGCAGTCCATGCCTTTCCTTAATGTTTTCTCCCTTTGTTGCTTATGGTTGGAGTTTAAAGGAAACCTAGGCTTGTTCTTGTCTTTTTTAGCTAAATTTAATGCATAGTCAACCCATTTAAAACCACTCATCCAATTAGGACTATTATTTAAGACAACCCATTCCCCAAGAAATCTCCCTCCTCAAGAAAATAGAATTTGTGTCCCTTTTCTCAACATTTAATTAATTAAAAATTATTTACAAAAGGGGGAATATTAACTAGCAGATGTCACAATCCCCTACCCCTTGGGGGGAACACCATCCTCGGTGTTCAATAACCATACACAGCAAATCATGCTCTAGACCAAGCATTGTTGATTATGGAGCTTTATACACCTAAATTTGTACAACATTTACGTTGTATTTACAATTGCCTTACTCACCAAATAAGAATGGATATGTTTCCTGCGTCTGGCCAGCCATTTCCCACATGGCTTCCTTGTACCCAAAGTGCCTACATTACACTTTTACTTTCTCTATTGCTCGATTCCAGAGCATGAGATTCCTCCAATCTAAGATGCATAGAGGTTTTGGTTGGAACTCCCCCTCTAGTTCTACCTATAACAAATACCAATCAATCACATGATTAACATTCTACACATATCATTTAAGCAATGAAACATGGAAAACATATGCACTCTAATTGATGGAGGCAAAGATAGCCTGATGTCATTGGTCCTATTCTTTCGAGCACTTCAAAAGGCCCACAAAACCATGGTTTCAGCTTGGTGAAAGAACCAAATTTCAGGGAGCTCTTCTTGGGTCAAACTCATAGGAATACATGTTCCCCTACTTGGAACTCTTTGTGCACTATATGTTGGTCCACATATCTGCTTGTCTTATGCCACTTTTAAATTTCTTTTGATGGTTTACATTTCTTTCTCCATATCTTTCAACATATCAAGCCTGATGAGGACCCTATTCAATGGATATCTCCAGCTAATAGGAGTGTTACAATTCCTCCCATAAAGTACTTCAAGCAGGCCCATTTGATACCCATTGTTGTATGCAAATTCCATAAGTGGAAGGTATTCTTCCCACTTCATGGGTTGGTGCATTACATAAATCCTTCGTATGTCTTCAAGAATGTTGTTTTTTCTCTTTGTGTACCCATCAATCTAAGGATCGTATGTTGTGTTGAATGTTAGCTCTGTTCCCAAGCCTATAAATACTTCTCTCCGAAATTTTGAAGTGAATTTGGCATCTCTATCCAATATAATCTTCTTATGAACTCCATTTAATCTCACTATTTCCTTGATGAAATTTTGAGCCATTTCACCGGTTGAATTTGTAGACCTAACAGTTACGAAATGAGCTACTTTGCACAACTTGTTGACCACTACCACGATTGCATCATGTTTTTTTAGAGTCTTTGGAATCATTGTAATGAAGTCCATCAAAATCACTTCACACTTCCATTCTAGAATAGGAATAGGCTATAATAACCCAGTTGATTGCTTACACTCAGCCTTTACTTTCATAGCACTCTATGCACTTGGAGATGAAATATGATACCTCCCTTCTTAAATCATGTCAGAAATAAAATGTATTAATGGTTTTCAGTGTCTTTTGGTAACCTAGGTGGCCAGAATATGGGTTAGCATGAAACTCCTTTAATATGAGTTTCTTCAAGTCATGGTTTGGTACATAAATTTTTCTTTTGAATTTAATCAACCCGTTTTCTGTAAGGCGGTAGTCCTTATCTTCATTTTGTTATGAAACCAGCTCACAAAAAGATAGAAAAGATAGATCAACGCCTTAGAATTTAGCCTCTTCGAGGGGGAAACCTCCTTTATATTACATAAATGAACAAATCTTCGATGATTCAAATGACAAAACTTCCTTTCTATATATAGGAGTCTAAGGGGTCACAATATAACCAAGCCAACCTAACAATAATAATATAAAGGCACAAAAATAACAATAGATGGATTCTATGGGGTACAGTAATAACAATATGGGGACAATAGGGGAACAAAAATATTAATAAGGGATACAAATACAATATTAATGTGGGCATCACTAGTATTATAGGGACCTAACATGCCCCTCTCCTTCAAAAAAGTGTTGTCCTCAACGCTTGAGTAGTTCTGGATGCTTCTGTATAAAATTCTCATCCTCCCATGTGGAATCTTCCATGGATAAGTTCTTCCACTTGATGAGATACTCTGAAATGGATCAATTTCGTAGTCGTCGAGTTCTTTTTTCTATGACTGCTTCCGGTTCCAATATAATTTTTCCTTCCTCGTCAAGTTCCGGCAATATTGTTTGAACTGGGAGCTTGTCGCCTATAACCTTATTTAAACATGAAACCTGGAAAACTGGGTGCACTCGAGAAGCTGCAGGAAGCTCCAATTTGTATGCCATAGTACCAATCTTTTGCAACACCTTGTACGGACCATAATACTTTGGTGATAATTTGTTATCCTTCTTAGTTTTCTTGAGAGACATTTTTTTGTATGGTTGTAGCCGTAGGAATACCCAATCACCTACCTCAAAACTTCTTTCACTGCGATGTTGATCTACTTGTTGTTTCATTCTATTTAGCACCAACACGAGGTTATCCTTTAAGAGTTGGAGAACTTGTTTTTGATGATCGATGTGATGTTCCACTACTTGAACCTTAGAATTTTCTCTTAAATATGATGTGATGGATGGTGGCTGATATCCATAAAGTGCCATAAATGGGGTCATTTTTGTTGCAGTATGGAAGGAAGTGTTATACCACCATTTAGCCAGAGGCAACCATTTGACCCATTGTGTCTGTTTATCAGATACAAAGCAATGAAGATATCCTTCCAAACATTTGTTTACTATCTATGTTTGCCCATCAGATTGAGGATGATAAGATGAGCTATGAGCTAACTGAGTACCAAGACAAGAAAATAATTATGTCCAAAAATTTCCTGTAAAAATGGGATCTCTGTCACTTACAATAATCTTTGGGTTTCCATGTAGCTTTTCAATTATTTCCATAAATGTCGTAGAAACTATATTGGCTTTAAATGGATGTGATAATGCACAAAAGTGTGCATACTTGGTAAGTCTGTCAACTACCACCATGATGACACTCTTTCCCTCAGACTTGGGTAAACCTGTGATAAAATCCATTGAAACCTCCTCCCAACGTTGGCTTGGAATGGATAAAGGTTGTATTAGACCTGGTGTCTTAACTGTTTCAACTTTATTTTGTTGGCATACCAAACATTCCACCACAAAATTTTGAATATCTGATTTAAGGCCATCCCAAAAAAAATCCTTCTTAACCCTATGGTAAGTTTTTAAAAATCCTAAGTGCCCTCATAAGGGAGAAGCGTGCAATTCCAAAAGAATCTTTTGTTTGAGTTGGGAATTCTTGCAGAGGTATAAGCAATATTTGTACCATAACGAGTCATTTTTCTAGCTAAATGTATCAAATGTACTGGAATCTTGTTGTAACTTTCGAATAAGTTCCCACACTTCTTCATCATTCTTCCATTTCTCCCTTGCTTCGTTTATCCAATCTAGTTGGATAATAGAAATGGCGCACAACAATGCTTCCACATCCTCATCCTTTCTTGAGAGTGCATCTGCCACAACATTTTGCTTCCCTTTTTTGTATATGATTTCAAAGTCATAACCCAACATCTTTGTGACCCATTTTTGTTGTTCTTCAGAGGATAATCTTTGTTCTAAAAAGTATTTAAGGCTATCATGATCTGTTTTTACCTTGAAGTGTCTTCCCATTAGGTAGGGTCGCCATTTCTTAAGTGCATGTAGTATTGCCAACATTTCCTTCTCATAAATAGCTTTGTGTAAATACTTTCCCTTGATTGGATGACTTTTGAAAGCAATGGGTCTTTCATCTTGCATTAAAACAACACCAATTCCATTTCTGAAAGCATCAAATTCCACAATAAAGTTTTTTGTGAAGTTTGGTGTAGCTAAGACTGGTGCTTGGCACATTGCCTCTTTAAGATATTCGAAGGCCTTTGTTGCTTATGGAGTCCATGAAAATGCATCTTTCTTCAACAATGTTGTTAGAGGTGCTTCTATTTTCCCATAATTCTTAACAAACTTGTGATAATACACTGTCAACCCAAGAAATCCTCGCAAATTCTTTATGGATGTGGGGATTTCCCATTCCTTAATGGCTTTAATTTTGCTAGGGTCCACCTTAACTCCTTCATGAGACACAATATGACCCAGATATTCCACCTCTTGTACTCCAAAGAAACATTTGGATCTTTTTGCATATAATTGTTTCTCCTCCAATAGTTGTAGGACCCTGTCAACATGTTCAACATGATCCTTCCAAGACTTGTTGTAGATTATTATATCATCAAAAAATACTAACACAAATTTTCTAAGGAAGGGTTTGAAAATGGAATTCATCAAACCTTGAAATGTAGAAGGTGGATTGGTAAGGCCAAAAGGCATGACCAAAAACTCATAGTGACCCTCATGAGTTCTAAATGTTGTTTTTGGAATGTCTTGAGTCTTAATTCTGATTTGATGATATCCTGAACGAAGATCTAACTTGGTGAAGTAAATTGATCCATGCAATTCATCCAATAATTCATCAATGATAGGAATGGGAAACTTATCTTTAATAGTGAACTTGTTGAGCTCCCTATAATCCGGACACATGCACCATGATCCATCCTTCTTGTGCACCAATACTACTGGAGCAGATAAAGAACTTTGGCGAGGTTGAATTATACCAGCTTCAAGCATTTCTACAACCATACGTTCAATTTCACTCTTTTGCGCATAGGGATATCTGTACGGCCTGATGTTTGGAGGAACACTTCCTGGAATCAAATGAATAGCATGATCATGATCACAAATAGGTGGGAGACCTTTGGGAGTCTCAAATACCTTGGAATGATTGTCCAAGACCTTTTGGAGATCTGTAGAAATAGATGATTTCGATGTGGAAACATCTAGCGAACATAATTGCACAATTACACCTCATTTTCCTTATTTAGAAGCTTTGTCATAATGTTAGAGCTTATTATCTTTCCTGGTTTCCCTACAATACCCCTTAATTCAACTTCCTTTCCTTCCGCATAAAATTTCATGAAAAGTTATTGAAAGTTAAAAGCTATTGTACCCAAGGATTGTAGCCATTGGACTCCTAGTACAACATCAGCACCTCCCATTGGAATGGAAAGCATTGGGCTTTTCAATACATATTCTCCCATGGATAGCTTGATATTATGGAACTTTCCACAACAATTTATTGTTCCTCCATTTGCAACCATCACTTGACACTCTGGTGTTGGATTTAGGAAGCAATTCAATTCTTTTGCTATCTTACAATGAATAAAATTGTGGGTACTTCCTTAATCAATCAGCACTATTACCTTTTTCTTCTTGATTTGTCCTTCTATCTTGATGGTTTGAGGAGTGGTAATTCTAGCCAATGCATTACAAGATATGGTTGGATTCATTTATTCTTTATCTAGGCTTTGTTCCTGGAGTATATCCTCTTCTTTTGACCTTTCTTGCTCCTTTTCTTCTTCCTCTTCACAATCTATGTAGAATAATTTCTTCTCAGCACACTTATGACCTTTAGTGTATTTTCTATCACAACTGTAACAAAGCCCTTTTGCTCTTTTTTCTTCCAATCGTTGTGGTGTCAGCCTTATAGGTCGTGGAAGGCTAAGGGAAACAACACTTCCATCTTTATAGTTGTGAGTGGTATGCTTCTTGGTTGCCATAATTTTGCTTTCCATTTTTCTTGCTAACCTGATTGCCTTCTCTAATGAATCAGGTTCCCAAAGGCGAACGTCATGTTGGATATTATCCTTTAAAGTCCCTATGAACACATCTATCCTATGCTCCTCTGGAATATTTTTTACCCTTATGTTCAATTTTGGAACTCCTCAATGTGCTCCATTATTGAACCCTTTTGTTTGAGACTTATCAATTGGCTAAAAAAAGTGTTGCTTTTTGTATCTTCATAATGTGTTGTCAATTCTTTCATAAAAATTGCCCAAGTGATAATTTGTTTACGAGATCAAAGCCATTGATACCATACAAACTGATTTAGTTCCAAATATAAAGTTGCAATACGTACCTTTTGTGTGTTTTGCACATTATTGAGATCGAAAAATTGCTCCATCTGTAATATCCATGTTGCGGGATCCTTGCCATCAAACTTCCTCATATCGATTTTTGGAATATGGTGGGTCTTCGATCCAACATTAGAGTCTATGGAATCATGATTAACATTTCTTTTGTTCTCATCATGAGTTTCCTTTACTACCCTTTCACCATTAGTGACCATTTCCTATAGCAACTTAATCAAATTTATCTTCAATTCTTCCATCGTATCATCCATGCCATCCATTTTAGCGTCCATGCCATTCATCTTAGCGTCCATGCCATCCATCTTAGCTTTTACGCCTTTATTTAAACAATCCATCTTAGCTTCTACACCTTTCTTTAAACCATCCATCTTAGCTTCTACATCTTTCTTTAAACCATCCATCTTAGATTTCGTTACCTTTTGTGCAAGTGACACTTGTTGCACTTGGTCTCGTAATTTTGATATATCATGTTGCATTTCTTCCTCTTCTTCATGAATCATGCTAGAGCTTTCAGGTTGCTTACTAGGTGTTTTCATTTTCTTTCCTCGGAGCATCAATTACCGATAATAATGCTTTACTATGCCCTTTGAATTCCTTCAAACTAATTTTTCAAACAAAGCTTATGCAAAAAATTTTTAAAAAACTACACACCCTTTTTCACTTTGTAGGAGCTTGATATTGAATCTGATGTATCTCTGTAATTTCAAATCATCCAGTTCTGAGATTGCGACTTGTAGTATCCCTCTGTGTCCTCCTTCCAATGCCACCAGTCTAATCCAAATTGGATTCTCCAAGGAAGAGTTATGCACAATCTCCCAAGATGACCTGATTATAGACCTTTCCAAAAGATCGAACTTGTATGAAGTGCCACGTGTCACTGTTTCGACCTTTGGCTCTAAACAATATATACAAGAAACTATAGTCCATCCTCTCTCTGTACCTTCTTATAAAATTTCAATCCGATGCTCAGAGAGAAAGTTATGATGATTTTCCCCAGGTCACCTGTTTGGTATGTAATTCAGGAGTCTACAAAAATACCAACTTCCACAGATCATATCTCCACAAATATAGCGCAAAAAGATCTGAAATTCGAACCCGAGGTTTAGTGTGATTTCATCTCAAATGGGTTTTTTGTTTCACTTCTAAAATGTCATAGAAAAAAATTTATAGCGAAAATTCCACGATGACCTATTTGGAGTAGCGAAACCCTAGAATCCAAAGCTCTGATACCAAATGTTATGAAACCAGCTCACAAAAATATAGAAAAAATAGATCAACACCTTAGAATTCAGCCTCTTCGAGGGGTCAACCTCCTTTACATTACACAAATGAAAAATTCTTTGATGATTCAAATGACAAAACCTCCTTTCTATATATAGGAGTCTAAGGGGTCACAATATAACCAAGCCAACCTAACAATAATAATATAAAGGCACAAAAATAACAATAGAGGGATTCTATGGGGCACAGTAATAACAATATGGGGACAATAGGGGCACAAAAATATTAATAAGGGATACAACTACAATATTAATGGGGGCATCACTAGTATTATAGGGACCTAACACATTTCTTTGAGACCCTGTTGTATATTCTCCTTTAATTGTTAATACTTTTCGTCTTGTTGCCCAGTGTTTCTGATCCTTTCCTCAAGATCAGTTCCATAGGAACTTATAGCTAATATATGATTTATATGCACTCTCCTGCTAAGTGCATCAGTCACTTTGTTCTCCTTGCCTTTTATATATTTGATTTTAAAGTCAAATTCACTTAGTGTGGCTAGCCATTTGGTTTTCCTAGCATTTAACTTGGGTTGTTCAAATAAATACTTCAGCCTTCCATGATCAGTCATTAGAGTAAATTTTCTACCAATAAGTTAATGCCTCCACATTTTCCATGCATGGATGATAGCAGTCAATTATAAGTCATCAGTTAGATATTTTTGTTCATGTTCATTTAATTTTCGAGATTCATAACATACCTCTTTGCCTTCCTACGTCAAGACTCCATCGATTCCCTCCTTGAAGGAATATAAGCAAACCACAAAATCCTTTTATGGGTTTGTAGTTCTTAGCACTAGTGCATTAGTTAACAATTTCTTAAGTTGATCAAAGCTTACAGCACAATCAGTTTTCCATTCGAACTTCTTTCCTTTCTTATGCAAAGCAGTAATTAGGTGTCCAATCTTGGAGAAGTTCTTAATGAATCTCCTGTAATATTTTGTTAGTCCCATAAAGTACCTAACTTTATCCACAATTTTAGGTATAGACATTATGTGATGGCCTTGGTCTTCTCTATATCAATTGCTACTCCCTCCTCTAAGACAATCTGTCGTGAGTAATGAATTTTCAACTAAAAGAAATTACATTTACTAATCTTTGCATAATTCCCATATGTTATTATAAAGGTTGTTTTATGGATATCCTCATCCTTTATACGCACCTGATGATAGCCTGATCTCAGGGAAATTTTGGAAAATACCATTTCTCCTCTTGTTACACAGTAATTTGTCACCGTCCCTGTTACCCCTTTTCCCACACATTGGAGGACTTATTCCGGGACCTGTGAGAAGTGACATAACCTGAAAAAACTTGCATTGTATCCCCTTGAGTATGTACTTCATATGCCCTGCAAAATACCCATAAAAGTATCCCTTTTTCCATTGGCGCGGTTCCACTATGTATCACTCGCACCAATGGGGGAAATCCTCCAAAGAGGGCGCGCCAGCTGGCGCTCTGTCTCAGAGTCGCACTCGCGCCAATCCAGTTGGGTAAAGTTTTTAACAAACCAACTTACGAAGGTTCTTCCTAACCTATTCATGAACTGATTCCATCTTGAGTTAGTTCAGTTGGGCTTCGAATCTCCATAGAAGGGAAGTAGTTCTCCACCTCTCATGGAAGCTTCTTAGTGATAAAGCCAATCCCATGAATCTTGTGGATGACCCTAACTCCTTCTCCTCTATCTATAAAAGCTTGTCCTTTTGCCTTTGACAAGTTAGTCTCCAAGTTCCAAATTCTAAGTCTCAAAGTCTGAGAATTGCCAAGTTCATGCTACAAGGAGCCTTATTCATTCCCATGAGGCTAAATCTAAAGTGAGGAGATTCTTGTCCAAGTAACCAAGGAGAGAGAGGCTTGTTCCCCATTCCCAACAAGCTTTGCAAGGCATGTGCTGCTGATCACCCAGCCAAAGGAGGATTTGACGTCAGAACTATGGTTGTATTCTTCTTTGTTTATCAATAATAGACGACTATCATTATGGTTCCACTCTTGTTATTATTTGTGATGATGATGAGTTATATCCTTTCTGACTGATATATAGTTGCATCTATTAGATTTTATGCTTGTGTTTGTGTCATTCTTTGCATGTGCAGGTGTCCGTTCACGAGGATCGTGGGGATTGTGACCAGCCGAAGCAAAGGAATGGGAGTGACGACTCTTCTACAAGTACTAACGTTGGAATCCAAGTAGGCCCTCATCATCGGTCTTTGATTTGCAAATAGGAACCTGCGTGTTAGCATTGTTTGATTGTTGCTAGACCCCATTTGGGCTAGTAGGGATCACCTCTGTCCGCAGAGGGGATTTATGTTGGAAATAATACTGAGAGGGGGGGTGAATCAGTATTATCAAGTTCTTTTAACAAATCTTCCTTATTTATGCTTTGAATTATTTTTCCATATCAGTACCATAAAATAATGAGCATGAACAAGAAAGACAGATAGTCACACCAAAGAACACAAGATGTAAGGTGGAAACCCAATGTGGGTGAAAACCACCTGATGCAATATGTCTCTATCTTCTTTCAAATTAGAAACTCCTTTTACAATGGTTTTGTACTGGTGCAGTCCTTTACCAGTACGCAGGCTGCAACCTGTAGAGAGCTACAACTCTCTCTCTCGTTTTCCAGTCTCTCCTGGAAGGGAGCTACAACCCCCTACTTCTTTTCATAAATTTTCAAACTGAATCCATAAACATCAAATGATCATCAAGTATATGTAAATTACCCAGTCAACTGCAGTAACCAGATCAACAGTAACAGAACTAAACCCAGGACACCTTATCAACAGAAAAATTCAGTCAACAGAAGATCTTAAGACAGATACGCAATTTTTCTTTCTCTGGCCTGCGTTGCTACGCACTTCACCTTCTGCTTCCCTGCGTATACCCGCAGAGAACCTTCTGCTGCACCGCGTACCCATGCACTGCTTCTTCAATCACGCTGCGTACTGTTACAGTAGGTACGCACCCAGAGACACTATCGCGCCGCGTACTGTTACAGCAGGTACACACCCAGAGACGCTATCGTGCCGCGTACCTTTACTGTGTGTACGCACCTGAACCTCTGTCGTACTGCGTACCCACGTAGTTCTCCTTCTTCTGCTCTGCGTACACACGCAGTGCCCCTTCTTCTGCTCTACATTCCCACGCAGCTCTCCTGTTTCGCCTCTGCGTACCCACGCACTTGCACCGTTAATCACCTGCGTACTTTTGATTAGGGCCAAAATGGCAGTTCACCAGTGTGCCACAGTTAGTCAGATGTCCAGATCTGATCATGCGCTCGAGAGATCACCCTTCTCAGATTCGCTTTCAACTTCACTTTCATATAGATCAAGCTTTTAAGCAATAACCCAATATTTCAGATCTTAAGATATTCAATTTGCAAAAGATACTTAGCCAAGTGATCTCCTTTGCTTTATATAGGCAAGCTCCTCCTAAAATCATGGATTAATACCATAGATAACCAATACCAGGGGCCCAAAAACATGGGGCTCAATAATAATAATAATATAAATCAATACCATGGGCCAAAACCATAGAATCAAGAGCGGCGGGCTAAATACCATAGGCCAAACATAGGAAACCCCACGTGAGCGCGCTTCTCTGCCTTGAAGTAAGTGAAACTGGGGGTACGCACTTTCTGAACGGGTGACCTGTGTGTCTAGCCGCGGTCCCTTCACGGTGTACCTGCGTGTACGCATCTGCTAAACTGTTCTCCTGCGTACTTCTTGATTTTCAACATTTTGAGAGCCTGATCAGAGCATTGCCACTTGAGGGTGTTGCCATCAAGTACAACATCTGTAACATAGAGCCATACTAGAATCATAATGCCAACAATCTCCCCCTTTGGACTTGATGGCAACCTCAAAATCTTCAGCTTCATTCTCCCCCTTTGACATCAAGGGCAAAGGGTTATGCTCCCCCTAAGAACATGCTCCCCCTGAATATGAACTAGAACCATAATCCACCAAACACCATAAATGACCATGAAAGAGATAGAGACATATTGCAGCTATAATCAGATCAGCATCCATGATCTCCTTCTGTACATCCTCCATAATGCCAACAATGCATTATATGCTCCCCCTGAACCTGTGCCATTTAATCTTCAACCAATCCGCAGCCCAGCACATGTAACCATCAAAAGAGATTCAACAAGATGATGCATCAACAACCCCCAGCTTTTGCCTGAGGTATTCAAAAGTCTCCCTGGACAATGGTTTGGTGAGTATATCAGCAACTTGTTCCTTAGAAGGAACATACTCCAACTTGACCTTCTGTTCAAGCACTTGTTCTCGGAGAAAATGATATTTGATTGGTATGTGCTTGGTCTTTGAATGCATGACTGGGTTCTTTGAAATTCTAATTGCACTTGTGTTATCACATAAGATGGAGATAGGTGGTGTATAAGTGATTTGAAAGTCCTGCAAGGTCTGCATCATCCAAAGAAGTTGAGTGCAGCAAGATGCAGCAGCAACATATTCTGCTTCAGCTGTAGACAAGGCAATCGAACTTTGTTTCTTGCTGAACCAAGATACCAATCTCGAGCCCATAAAGAACGCATCACCACTTGTGCTCTTTCTGTCATCCACGCTTCCTACCCAATCTGCATCTGTATAAGCATGAAGTGTGAGATCTGTATCTCTAGGATACCATAAGCCATAATTTTGAGTCCCTTGAAGATATTTGAAAATTCTCTTCACTGCCTGAAGATGAGTCTCCTTCGGATTCGCCTAAAATCTTCCAACTATTCCAACTGCATGCATGATGTCCGGTCGGGTACCTGTCAGATACAGTAAACTTCCAATCATAGACCTGTAGGTTGGTTGATGCACTGCTGCAGATTCATCATTTGCACTGAGGCTACATCCTGTGACCATGGGTGTACATACTAGTTTTGCATCTTCCATGCTATATTTCTTCAAAATCTGTTTGAGATACTTGGTTTGAGACAAAAAGATCCCTCCTTCTTTTTGTTGGATTTGCAAACCAAGAAAATATGTCAATTCTCCCAGCAAGGACATTTCAAATTCTTTCTGCATCACCAAGGCAAAGCTTTGACTCAAGGCTTCTTCATTGCTGCCAAAGATAATGTCATCTACATACACAACAAGTATTAGCAATTTGTGATTTTCAACTTTTATATAAAGATTGCTATCTGCTGATCCTTTTGAAAAACCTTGTTGATGAAGATATTTGTCCAAACGATAGTACCAAGCCCTTGGAGCTTGTTTGAGACCATAGAGAGCCTTTTTCAATCTGCATACAAGATTTGGATCATTTCCAAGAATGAACCCATCTGGCTGCTTAATGTATACTTCTTCTTCCAAGTCTCCATTCAGAAAGGTTGATTTCACGTCCATTTGAAATATTTTGAAGTTTTGAAAGCTTGAGAGAGCAAGGAACATTCGGATGGCCTCAAGCCTTGCAACAGGAGCAAAGGTTTCTTCAAAGTCTATTCCTTCTTGCTGCGCATACCCTTTACAAACAAGTCTGGCCTTGTTTCTAATTACTTCTCCATTTTCATTCAGTTTATTTTTGAAGACCCATTTTGTTCCGATAACATTCTTATCCTTTGGTCTAGGAACCAGCTCCCAAGTGTTGTTCTTTTCGATATGCTCAAGTTATTCATCCATTGCTTTCACCCAACATTCATCTTTGCATGCCTCTTTCACATTTTGTGGTTTAGTGGAGGAGAGTAATGCCAAATAGCTTGAAGCTTCTGCAACTGTTCTTCTTGTTTTTACACCTGCTTCTTTCTGCCCCACAATCTGAGATTCTGGATGATTCTTCTGAACATATCTGGATGGAGTCTTCTCTTCTATTCTTGTTTGCTCCTCTGGTTCTTCTTGAGGTTATTCTTCTTCATCATTCTGTCTTTGAGGGTAGCCTTCATCTTCTTCGATGTCTTCATGATGTACTTGCCTAGGAATGTATCCCTTCTCATCAACCACTACATCAATGTTGTCAACGATTCTGCCAAGTCTTTTATTGTAGCATTTGTATGCTTTGCTATGTGGAGAATAACCAAGAAGAATACCTTCATCTGCTCTAGGTTCAAGTTTGCCAAGTTGCTCATCAGTATTCTTAATATAACATTTTCTCCCAAAGATTTTGAAGTGCTTTACCGAAGGAGTCTCACCACACCAGAGCTCATGAGGGGTTTGAGTGTTGTTCACCCGGACATTTGTTTTGTTGAGAATAACAACCGCAGCATGTGCAGCTTCACCCCAGAAAGTTGCGGAGTTCCCGACTCATCAAGCATAGCACGAGCCATTTGTTGGACTGTTCTGTTCATTCTTTCCACAACTCCATTTTGCTGAGGAGTTCTAGCTGTAGAGAATTCTCTTCTTATCCCATGTTCTTCACAGAAATCGAAAAATTCATTTGAGGTAAACTCTCCACCTCTGTCGGATCTGAGGCACTTAATTTTGTGTCCTGATTCGTTTTCAACCAAGGCTTTGAAGGATTTGAATTTTTCGAATGCTTCATCCTTGTGCTTCATAAGTCCTAACCAGACAAACCTGGAGAAATCGTCAATGAATAATATCAAGTATTCTTCTCCTCGAGGTGTTCTTTTCCTGAATGGACCACATGTATCTGTATGTACTAGCTCAAGAGGCATGCTAGCTGATCCTTCCTTCTCTGGAAAGTTAGTTCTGGTTTGCTTTCCAAACTGACATGATTTGCATATGGTGTTGTCTGGAATTTTGATATCTAGAAGATCGTGAACTGCCTGATATTTGCATGCTTTCCTTATTTGTGAAAAGCTTAGATGCCCCAACCTCCGATGCCATAACTAGTGCTCATCATCCTTGCTCAGATAGCATTGTTTTTTTCCTTCTTCAAATATGTATAGATTATTTGGAGTTCTTTTACCTTTGATCACTGTTTTACCTGTATCAAGATCACGAACAAGACATCCATTTGATCTGAATATCACCTCGGTTCTTTGGTCACACATCTGGCTGACACTTAGAAGATTATGCTTCAATCCATCAACATATAAAACATTTCCAGCCTTGACTTTTTCTTTTAACTGAGCAATGCCTTTTCCTTTTATAGTTGTGGGAGTATCATTTCCAAAAGAAACTTTCTTTCCTTTTTCTAGCGCAGAATATGACTCAAGTTTTTCTTTATCACCTGTCATATGCTTCGAACATCCACTGTCAATGTACCATAGATTTTCCTGTCCTTCTGCATAAAATGCTATCCCACATCTTTCTGTTTGTGGTTCCTTTATTCTCCATGTTTTGGTGCTTGAGGCTTATTCCTTTGTCTGCTGAAACCTGCTCCTGCATTCAGAATCTTTATGACCAAAGTTATTGCAAATAGAACATTCAACTTCATTTTCAAGAGCCGAAAAGTTGTTATAGGTCCTTTTTGTAATCCCGGTCATACTTCTTTGTTTTTGAGCTTCTCTAGTCATGATTGTTTTATATGCAACACATTGAGCTGCTTTGTGACCAAAGTTATGGCAAGAGAAACATTGTCCATTGAATAAACTTCTGCGGTTATCAAATCTACTGGCCAAATGATTGTAATTTCTATTGTCATCCATTCTTGAACCAAATTGAGAAGATTTTACCTGTGGCTGGTTGTAGCTTTTGTTCACCCTTAAGACGGATTTCCCCTGATAGTCTCTGTTTGCAACTCGTCCCTGCTTTACCTGATGGTCTCCATTGTGCTTTTGCTCATTCCTTCTTGCTGCATCAAGATAACTTTTTGAGGTGGATGCTTGAGAAGTTTCTCCATTATAGCCCAGACCTGTCTTGTTTAGTGGAGAACGTTGTACGTTGATAATCTCATCCAAAGTTTCAGATCCTTTGACAAACTTAAGATTAATAGCTTTTGTTTTCTCAATCTCTTTTCTAAGACCAACAATTTCACCTTCTAATTTTTCAAGATGTTTTTCTTTTTCATCAATTTGAAATTGTAGAGTATCAATGATCATATTCTTTTCTTCTATACATCTCTTGAGTTTAGTAATTTCTTCATAAAGGCTATCCACATCTATAGCATCCATATAATCATCATCTTCAAATGCCATTAACAGTTTATAGTCATTACCTCGTTCATCTTCATCACTATTTGATAAACCATCATTATCTTCATGAGTGTAGTAGCTTTTATTATTTGCACTCTGTTTCTTGTTCCATCTAGCAGGTTCCTTTCCTTTATCCTTATAAGGGAATTTTGCAGCATAATGACCTACTCTTACCTCTGAACCTTCCAGAACCCCTTTGAATATTTCTGACGAAATTTGATTCTTCTTCTTCTTCTTCTGGCACGTGACTTGCTTCATAATAATCTCCTTTGCCTGAAGCCTTGAAAGCAGCTTCTCTTCTGTCTGATGGACCTCCCTGTTCATCTCCTTCGTAGCTCAAGACAATCTTGTCCCATATTTCTTTTGCGGATTTATATTGCATAACCTTTACGAATTCTGTTTGAGATAAGCATCCCAGTAAAGTATTGACTGCTTTAGCATTTGTTTCATATTTCTTCTTTTCGGCCGCATCTATAGGAGTAGCTGAAGGAAAAGTGTAGCCTATATCTATGATATCCCAAACTTTTGTACCAAGAGATTGAAGATAGGCAGTAACTCTTACCTTCCAATAATTGAAGTTTGTCCCATCAAAAATTGGTGGCCTGATTGATGCTTCCCTCTCGTAGTTGCTCATGATGAATGATCTTCCTTCAAGCGATCAAGCTTCTTCGAAGGACCTGGCTCTGATACCAATTGTTGGAAATAATACTGAGAGGGGGGGTGAATCAGTATTATCAAGTTCTTTTAACAAATCTTCCTTATTTATACTTTGAATTATTTTTCCATATCAGTACCATAAAATAATGAGCATGAACAAGAAAGACAGATAGTCACACCAAAGAACACAAGATGTAAGGTGGAAACCCAATGTGGGTGAAAACCACCTACTGCAATATGTCTCTATCTTCTTTCAAATTAGAAACTCCTTTTACAATGGTTTTGTACTGGTGCAGTCCTTTACCAGTACGCAGGCTGCAACCTGCAGAGAGCTACAACTCTCTCTCTCGTTTTCCAGTCTCTCCTGGAAGGGAGCTACAACCCCCTACTTCTTTTCATAAATTTTCAAACTGAATCCATAAACATCAAATGATCATCAATTATATGTAAATTACACAGTCAACTGCAGTAACCAGATCAACAGTAACAGAATTAAACCCAGGACACCTTATCAACAGAAAAATTCAGTCAACAGAAGATCTCAAGACAGATACGCAGTTTTTCTTTCTCTGGCCTACGTCGCTACGCACTTCACCTTCTGCTTCCCTGCGTATACCCGCAGAGAGACTTCTGCTGCACCGTGTACCCATGCATTGCTTCTTCAATCACGTTGCGTACTGTTACAGTAGGTACGCACCCAGAGACACTATCGCACCGCGTACTGTTACAGCAGGTACGCACCCAGAGACGCTATCGCGCCGCATACCTTTACTGTGCGTACGCACCTGAACCTCTGTCGCACTGCGTACCCACACAGTTCTCCTTCTTCTGCTCTGCGTACACATGCAGTGCCCCTTCTTCTGCTCTGCGTACCCACGCAGCTCTCCTGTTTCGCCTCTGCGTACCCACGCACTTGCACCGTTAATCACCTGCGTACTTTTGATTAGGGCCAAAATGGCAATTCACCAGTGTGCCACAGTTAGTCAGATTTTCAGATCTGATCATGCGCTCGAGAGATAACACTTCTCAGATTCGCTTTCAACTTCACTTTCATATAGATCAAGCTTTTAAGCAATAACCCAATATTTCAGATCTTAAGATATTCAATTTGCAAAAGATACTTAGCCAAGTGATCTCCTTTGCTTTATATAGGCAAGCTCCTCCTAAAATCATGGATTAATACCATAGATAACCAATACTAGGGGCCCAAAAACATGGGGCTCAATAATAATAATAATATAAATCAATACCACGGGCCAAAACCATAAAATCAAGAGCGGCGGGCTAAATACCACGCACCAAACATAGGAAACCCCACGTGAGCGCGCTTTTCTACCTTGAAGTAAGTGAAACTGGGGGTACGCACTTTCTGAACGGGTGACCTGCGTGTCTGGCCGCGGTCCCTTCACGGTGTACCTGCGTGTACGCATCTGCTGAACTGTTCTCCTGCATACTTCTTGATTTTCAACATTTTGAGAGCCTGATCAGAGCATTGCCACTTGAGGGTGTTGCAATCAAGTACAACATCTGTAACATAGAGCCATACCAGAATCATAATGCCAACAATTTACCTCCACAACACCTCTCAATTGGTTTAATAAATCATCAATTCGCAGCAACAGATACCCATTCTTGACGATCACTTTGTTTAGTTGTCATTAATCAATGCATAACCTAAGTGTGTCATCCTTCTTCTTAACAAACAAAATGGATGCTCCCAATGGAGACACACTCAGCCTTATGTAGCCCTTGTCCAAAATCTCCTTGAGTTGTAGCTTCACCTCAACTAATTCTGGAGTGCTCATTCTATACAGAGCTTTAGATGTTGGATTTTCTCTTCGAATTAACTCTATAGAAAAGTATACTTCTTGATGAGGAACAAAACCAATAATTTATTCATGGAACACATCTGAGAACTGCTTTAAAATAGGGTACTTCGTCAGGATATCATTTTCATTATTCCAACATTGTAACTAGCTTCAGAGTTGTTGGATATTTGCACAGAAAATGAAAGACATTTGTTCCTACAATTTCTCTTGGTTTGCATGGCCAAAATTTTTCTCACAAAGGTAGGTTTTAGTTTTCCACATAGTACTCTAGGATCTATAGCTTCGTCCAAGCATTCAATGGTCTTCTCAAAACAGTCAACCTTGGTTCGATGTGCATATAACCAATCCATGCACAACAATATGTTATATGCTCCTAATGGTGGCACATTGAGGTTTTCCATTGTTGACATACCATTTAACTCGATTGGACAAGACTTCACCCAAATTTCAACTCTTCTTTTTGTCTCCATGTCCAATTGAACTTTCCAAGACTTGTTATGTGCTTCCTTCTTTAGTGCGCACATATTAACAACAACGAGACTTGTGTAACGAAAACTTGAACCAGGGTCAATCAAAATGAATATTCTTTTGTCTCGGATCATACCTTCCATATCTATAATAGCTTCTCGATTATTATGTTTGCAATTATCCACTGCTACATAAAATTTGGGTAGGATTTGAGCTACAGTCCTTGACTATCTCTATCTCCTGTGCATTGTATAGTCTCAAGCCAACCAAGGATAATTTTAGGGGCGAATGTTCGCCCTTTGGCGAAATTAAGGGGTTTTAAATTTTTAGTGGGCGAATATTTTGTATCATAGTACATTTTTACAAATCACCTCAAATAGCCCACCTTATTTTAAGGGAGAGGGTAAAAAAGGTAAATTTAGCCCTTGAAATTAGGACTTACAACCTTCCATTCGCCCATTTTCAAGAATAGGTTTTATTTAAGTGAATCCATTTGCCCATTTTCAAGAATAGGCTTTATTTAAGTGAATCCTATGGGCCAAATACCATATTTATAAAAGAGGTATGGTAAATTAATAAAAATATAAATAAATGAGAGGTATGGTAAATAAATAAAACATTTTTTATATTTACTCCATAAGTCACCTTATATACATGTAAGGGTGTAAACAAATAAAAATATAAGTAAAGTGGAGGTATGGTAAATAAATAAAACGTCTTTTTATACTTACTCAAAAGGTATGGTAAATAAATAAAAATATAAATAAACTAGACGTATTGTAAATAAATAAAACCTCTTTTTATATTTAGTCCATAACCCTCGTTCTATTTATGAAGGCTCAAGAAAGAGGTTTTATTTAAGTGAATCCTATGGGCCAAATACCATATTTGTAAAAGAAGTATGGTAAATTAATAAAAATATAAATAAACGAGAGGTATGGTAAACAAATAAAACATTTTTTTATATTTACTCCATAAGTCACCTTATATTTATGAACACTCAAAAAATGGGTTATATTTAGGTGAAACCTATGGCCAAAATACTATCAAACAAATACCATGGACTAGATTGTTATTAATACCATGCAAAAAACCATTATTAACCCTAATATTAGAATTAATAAAAATAAAAATGGCACATGATATTGACCCATGGTATTCACCTGGAATGTAGCCTATTTAAATGGGGGAATTAAACCAGCATGTAGCCTATGCTAAGATTCACTAAGACTTTACAAAGTTTTATTATTTAGTGAAAGGCTCACCAAGATCTTACAAGATTTTATAATTGAGTAAAATATTCGCCATGCCTGGTGAGAGATTCGCCAAAAAATTATATATACATATTATATTATTGATAAAATCGCCTTCCATTTTTCCTATATACCATGGAGATTCGCCCATTTATTATATTTATAAATTTAGGGGGGGTTCTTAAAATTTTCCCTAAAGCCAACTTGCTTGTGTTGGGGGTAATTTTTCGTTGGGTGATTTTCTCCACAAGTGCAACACTTATATGGACCCTTCCCATAAATTTTGGCTTCACCTTGATTATAATATCCTCTGATGGCAGCGTTTTATTTTTGTTGGTCTTCTTGGTTAAGAGGCATCACACTTTCTCATTTAGCTACATTTTTCCCTTTTCCTTTAAAATTAGCATTGCCCTTGAATTTCTAGTCTTACTTATATTCAGGCCTATGCCTGGACTTCTCATAGTAATGCTTCAATTTTTTAATAGAATCCTCTAATCTCTACTAATATACCTTTGAATGTTTGCTTTCTCCTCCTTAAGGTAGGGAACATATCTTAGAAATTATAAAAATTTGGTGGTGTACTCCTTATTTGTCATTTGTCTTAATCTAAGTTCATAAAACTCTTGGTCCTTGTTGTCAAATTATCTCTTAGATAGATACTTGTTCTTGAAATACTTCTCAAACTCCTTCCAGGACAACTCTTCATCCCTTATTCCCTTTATGTTCTTCAGATATTCCCACCAAATATAATCCTTGGCTCTTAAGCTGAAAGTGGCTACCTTTGCTTTCATGTTCTCTAAATAATTGTGGATTTAGAAGAAACTCTTCATTCTCATCAGTCAGGCTTCAGCATCCTCTAATTTCCTCATCTCATTATCAAAGGTAGGAGTGTAATATCCCTAGTGAAAATTCCATGTAATAAAATTTAATAAAGGAAAAATAATAACCATGGTTGATGGGACACTTATTCCAAGTTGAATGTTGGGAAAAATCCTAGTGATGGGGATCACTTGTGACTGTTTAATGGCTAAGGAAATTGGCAAATGAAATGGCTAATGCTTTGAAAAGGAAAAATGGAATTTTTGGCACATTTATTTATGAAAATAATGGAAATTATCAGAAAAGGGAGGTGAAAGGTCACAGGTTGCATGTGAGGAGGAAAATGAAGAAAAATAATGGAAAATGAAGAAAATAGAGACCGCATTAATAAAAAGGCTTTTGAGGATTAGTTGGTAGGCTTTTGTCATTTCAGTTTTGGAGCTCTCTCGTTATTCTCTCTCTCTCATACTCTTGGATACTTAGAGTTTTCTTGGAGCACTCTTGGAGGGTGTGGCATACTTGGATTCTTGGAGCAAGAGGGCAAAGGAAGAGTAGGAAAATATAAGAGGACATCGGGATGAGCAGCTACAATGGGATTTTCTTGTAGGTACCGAGTCGTGTGTATGTTTTCCTCACTATTTTTTTCATGCATGGAATATGCATATGGATTATTGGTCATGATCTTTCACTGGCATGGAGGATTGGTTGGATTGATAATGGATTTCCTAGCCTTTTCATTTCCTGGATAGCCATGGAGATTGTGGGTTTATTTCCTTGTTTTGTTTTGGTTGGTTATCATGTTTCCTTAGCTTGGGTTGAGTTATTAGTTTTTAGAATCCCTGGTTGGACAAACACTTTGGAAGCCCTGTAACATCTTGGGTTGAGTTACTAGTCCTGGAAGCCTTAGTGAGTTGAGTTACCCGGAAGCCTTGGTTGGACAAACACTCTGGAAGCCCGACGGAAAATATGGGTTGAGTTACTACTCCTGGAAGCCTTGGTTGGAAAAAATGTTCTAGAAGCCCTGGAAGGCTTGGATAGAGACCAATCTAATGATGGTTTTGTGATGTCTGATCGTGAGGTGGAATCACTATTTGATAGGTTGAGGTGGATGTCCTCTAGAAAGGCTTGGATGGTTTTGGATTGATGTTTTCTATGAGATGCAATATTGATTCTTGGAATATGGCGCGGGGGTGAATGGATGGAGAGAGATTTGGCTCGGCCATTCTACGGCTGAGTGGAACGTGCAAGTCCCATCCCAGGTTTGGATTTTGCGTCATCAATAAGAGGTTATTTCTCCTTGTATTTCAATGAGTATTATGTTGGTTTATATATGGATCATATGGTTGTGATTTCATAGGTATTTATGTTGCTATTATGTTGGTTATATATATGTTTTATGATAGTATCTATGTATGGATCTCATCATGTTTTTACTTGTAAATGAATGGATAATGGATCTATGGCCTAATGGATGAAATGGCAGTTGATTCGTTGAGGCATCAATGCTACTTAATGATTCTCAGCTAAGTATGACACCCCTATGCTCAGATCTATTATTTACACATGTAGATTACATATTCATGATATGCTTGACGAAATTCCTGTCATGGCTAGTAGGGGTCCATTCAAGGTCTTATTCAAGTAATTTCATTAGTATTTTTATTTTCATGTTATCTTACAGTTCTGAAGGTGTCATTCAATTTTGGGAAGTAACGTGGGCTCTGGGCCTGAAAATTTTGCTCAAATCCCATGGACGCTAGCATAGCACTGACAAAAAGAGTCCCTCGACGCTGGTTTATAGACCTATGAGAGAATCTAGGGGTCCCTGGATGCTGGCATGCCCATAGCATGAGAGCGTCTAGAGGTCAAGTAGTCCAAAATGTCAGTGGGACCCAGGGGATGATTGGCAGAAAGGTTGGGTTGGTTATTGAGGGTCCTAATGTTGATGTTGGATGTTTGTATGGTGTCTTTTCATCAATTCCACTTCCTTAACATGACTTAGGAGGTTGAATCATATCACAGTGGCCTCTCATCACATGTCCACCCCGACTGGCCAGTTTCTTGGGTAGATGTGGGAGGAGGGTGGTTACAGAGGACAATCACAAGTGATCCCCATCACTAGGGTTTTTCCCAACATTCAGCTTGGAATAAGTGTCCCATCAACCATGGTTATTATTTTTCCTTTATTAACTTTTATTACATGCAATTTTTACAAGGATTGTTACAGAGTCCTTCCCCTTGGGGGGACACAATCCTCGTTGTTCAACAACACCTATAACACAAAAATGTTGTAAGAAAAATATGTTTCCGATGAAGCTTTATAACTTAGCTCAATGCAGTTGTTAGTGTCTGTCAGTCCTGTCAATCACCAATGATCAAATATGCTCTTACAAAGTTTCTGTTAGGGTCCTACTGAAAAATTTTATGGTTTCAAATAGGTTTTCAATAAAAATTTGGTCACTGGTTAGGTTAGGTAGGTCATCACTACTCCTTTAACCTTTATGATCAATGGGAAATCATCATGGTTGATTCATTCCTTGTTGTAAGGACGTCATAGTCATTATGGTCAACATTATACTCATTCTTTCCATGTCAAGTCATCATTAGGTCATTGGGTCAAAATCATAAAAAATCAGTCATTTCACCATCAAAGTCATTATTTCAAGGAGTAATGATGGAAAAAGTTTCAATAGAGTTTTCAAAAAGTGTTTTATATTTTCAGTATGATCATATGATGTATTATGATTCATAAAGTTCCAAAGCTGCATTTTCAAAAGCAAATGTCAAAGTACATGATGGGTTCACTACACCACCCATGGAGAAAATTGATCTCTCAAAGCAATAAAAGACCAAAAAACCCCTAATTTGCTCATTTCACTTCCAAGAGACCTATCTCTATCCTCAAGGAGCTCTGGCACACTGAGAGAAGCATTTTCTTGCCACCAAAGTGCCTCATTTGGCCAGCGCTACACTTATCCCATACTTGTTGTGCTTTCCTCAAGGACATGAAAAATCCATTTCAATCAATTCTACATCAACACATAGGCTTTAAGTTATCATTTACAAGTAAGTGGATCATCTCTTACCTTGCTTGTGCTTCAATTTGTGCTTGAAAGTCAGTTTTCCCTCTCCTAGGATTTTCTTCTTTTCATGGTCTCTATGGTTGCCATATTGAGAAGAACCCTCTAAAAACATCTCACTCACTTCCTACAGGTCCCATATATCCCCATAGACATATTCTTACACCCCTATCCCTTGTTTACTCCCTTTTTCCCAAAACCCTAGCCTAGACCCTACATTCCTATGCTAGGATTGTTTTTCTCTCTTTTAGATCCCTTCCCCTTATCCTTTTCCTTAAATTCCACTTTTCTATACTCCCTAACATCCCTCCCTATCTCCCCAAATTTTCCCAAGAATTTAGAGACACCCTAACTCCTCCATTTCACTCAATTTCAAAAACTGCCTAAATCCCTTATTTTTCCCTACACCAAACCCTAATTTCCATTCTAGTTGAGCTAGGGTTTGCTATGGATTCTGAGACTACTAAGTAGAGGACGCATAACGAAGTTAATATCATTAGGTATGAGCCCACTTCAGCACATGACATCATGTCTTCACCATTTCTCAAGAAATCATTCCAAGAGACAAATCATTTGCCACATATAGGGATAGTCTTGCTTCGAAATTTGTTTCTGAAGTAAGGAAGATTAATTTGGCAAAAGTGAAAGAATTTTTTTTCAATAATAAACTAAGGAAAAAAAACCTTCTTTATTTTATACACAGGTATTATTCTTTTGGAATAATGCAAAAATATAGTTGCTACAGGGGAGTTGCTGCACTTCTGGAGTAGTCCTGGGAGATTGAATTTTTAGGTGTCTTGGAGCAGGTTTTTGCAGTTCTTGATGACTCTATTGTGTACTAGACACACTAATATTCCATTGGTACCTTGAGTTAAAAATTGGAGCACGGGAAGGTAGTCAAATCTCTCCTCCAAGTTGGCGTTGTGCTTTTCCCAAATGGCGATGCATTTTTAGTGACAAATTTCAAACTTGGATTATGAACAAATGGGAAAGTATTGTTGAAAACGGGAGGAGGATTTTGTTCATAACATTCCAAAGAAGAAAAAATTCTCTAATTTTTGTAAAAAAACTTATTTTTAGTGAGATATCTCTCTGTATTTGGGCCCTATTTTTTGCAGAAATTTTGAGCAAAATTTGAAATGTTTTTGGATTTTTGAAATGTCTCACTGCTATAAGCACAGCGCCTTGGCGCTGCACTTTTTCCTCAGACCTCCAAATGCCAAAAATTTTATATGTGTGGATATATAATGACCTATAAATTACATCTATCTAATTTTGGTGTCTTGTCAGCAAACAGGTTGGGAGAAAATGCCCAAAAATAGGTCAAAAAACCACTTTCTTTCACCCTTTCTAGATAAGCGCTGAAATTTTGGAGAAGTTGTGGGAGAATGAGTTTTTATTTCTCTTGGTGTATCAATTTTTATTTTTTGAGGTGTCTAATGACAACTATACATCCCAATATTTCCATTGGTATATTCAAAGCGAAATTTGGAGCAATGGAAGGCCTTCGAAAACCTCCTCAAAATCGCGCTGCGCTTTTGGAGGTGGCGCTACACTTTTACCTGTTACTCAAATTTCGAGTTTTATTCAATTAAACTTGGTTTTTATGATGTAAATACTCACTTTGTGAGCTAAATTAATGTAATGATGGTAAATATGTCTTTTTAGAGTCATTTTAATGTAGATTCATCATCATTAATGGTGGTTAAAAGTCAAATATATCAGTTTTTCTATTTTGAGGAGAGTTAGTTAACCTCCCTAGTCATTAGGTCTTGTTGGATATATTCTTGTGATTAGCTCCTACACTGAGTGATTCGACCCCTGAGAGTGGGGAAGTTGTTTATTGGTTTATATGTATCTAGTTTTCAGTCAGATTCAAGGTTGGATATCAGAGAGTGGAAATCTTGTAGCTTGTACTTCATCATATTTTTATAGGAAATCAAAGGCCAAGTTGCAGCTATTATTCAGGAATTCTTGTGGTGTGAGTTTATAGTATTTGTTTTCTCCTTTTAAACATTTATATGAATAATAAATTTTTTTCCTTTCCATATCTATGTTTTTCAGTGATTTTCCTAAGATTTATTAAACAGAATTCTTGTAATTAATCTTTGTTTTGTTAGGAATCTCATTTTATGTGCTTATTCTTCTGATATATGAATTCATGGTTCACATGTTCATATTTATTTTCTAACCTATTCAACCCTACACTACATCGACCAACTCCTAAGCTATCACCAAAGCATGCCTACCTTGCCCCTTTATATCTCATGCAACTGAACCTTTGAAAACCTAACCTAGTTCCCTGATTTGTACCTCTATTCCAGCAAACCATAAATCTGAAAAACCCTAGTGCTGTAATAACTAGCCTAACACATTTTCCCACTCCAATTATTATTGGTTGTGATCTCATAGAGAGAGCCCTCTCTGGTTTAGCAGGGCTAGTTGTTGAACCCTAAGTGGTTTGAGGTTACCTCTATTGGTCTTCCTTCTTAGTCTTGGGACATTGTGGAGGATAACATTTTGACACCATTGTCGAGGACCGAAAGATCACATTTTCCCTGGTTATGAATGATAAGGATCTTGTTTACAAGCAGTTTTTGGGTTCACTCATGTACTTGGTGAACACACGACTAGATATGTGCTATGCAGTTAACCATCTTATTCAAGCGATGGTTAGGCCTACCAAGCTATATTGGAAGGCATCAATGACATGAGGCACTACTCAGTTTTGGTTATGGTACAGGCAGATAGAGGGATATAAACCACAGCAGGAGGGATATATCAATGTATGCATAACAATATATAATCACTGACATGCATAACCGACATAAACTCATGATGACCACATCCAACAATACACCATCCACTCCCACATGACAACACAAATGAAACCATGACCAACACCATGCATACACAACAAGTACATAGACCACAAGCATGAAGAACACATATATGCAGCCGACATGAATGCATGACCAACACATCAACCATCCAGTCCAAGAGGTGAACTTGACTCTGATACCACTCTGTAACACCCTCCTCCCACATTTACCAAAGTTAACCGGTCCTCTGGAGTAAACATGTGACGAAAGGCTACTATGATGTTATTCAAATTCCCATGTACAATCAAGGAAGTGGAACTGACAAAACTAAACCAAACTGACCTTTAACATATGCTACAGAACCTCCAGGAGCTAACCAACCCTTCCAGGTGACCAAACCCTCAGGAAAATTAACATTTCCTTGATCTGGACATCCAACTATTCCCATGACAAGCCATGCATGTGACTGAGGCCTTCCAGTCAGTCCCATAGAAAGGGCATCCCAAAAACTATGGAATTTTTTAGCGTTTCCCTCCAACTCGCCCATGTAAAAAATTCCATATTCGTTGGTATGCCTTTGCTATGGGAGTGACTGGAAGGCCTTAGTCACATGCAGGGCTTGTCATGGGAGCGGTTGGATGTCTAGATCAGAGAAATGTCAAGTTGCCTCAGGGTTTGGTCACCTGGAAGGGTTGGTTAGCTCCTGGAGGTTCTATAGCATATGTTAAAGGTCAAATTAGTTTGGTTTTTTCAATTCTACTTCCTTAATTGTACATGGGAAGTTGAATCACATCATAGTAGCCTCTCATCACATGTTCACTCTAGAGGACCGGTTAACTTGGGTAAATGTGGGAGGAGGGTGTTACAGAGTGGTATCAGAGATAAGTTCACCCCTTGGACTGGATGGGTGGTGTGTTTGTCATGCATTCATGTCAGTTGCATATATGTGTTCTTTATGCTTGTGGTCTATGTACTTGTTGTGTATGCATGGTGTTGGTCATGGTTGCGTTTGTGTGATCATGTGAGAGTTGATGGTGTGTTGTTTGATGTGGTCGTCATGAGTGTATGTCGGTTATGCATTGGTTAAGCATGTCAGTTCTTATATATTGTTATGCATACATTTATATATCCCTCCAGTGTGATGCTGACTAGTTTTTTTGTTTTACCACTACTTGAAACTTCGGACTACACTTATCACCAACACTTAGTTAATTTTCTCAAGTGTTCACTTCTTCTTATACACATGTAGGGAAAACAATTATACTTCAATTCATTTATCTTCTGTTACGCAATGGAAATAAAACTAAATGTACAAACAACCTGTTAAGAGGAGTAGTCAGTTGGATGATATATAGGCTTCCTAAGTTTGTTCTCATGTTACATGATATGTTAGGCTTCCTAAGTTAGTTCCCATGATAATTTTCTTGTTGGAATATATTAAGAAGATGATACATATAGATGATTTACATTTTTTTGCAGCAAATAAAAATTCCCAGTTCAAGATCAAGGCACAGGCGAGACCATTTATTTGTAACACCAAGGTAGCAGGTGAAGAGGAAGTTTCACTTCTTAAAGAAATTAACTTCAAATTTATCTTTACATGGTCATATTACCCTTTTGGAATCATCACCAAGCTGAGAGTGGAACAAAAAAAAACTCCATACACTCACACTATAAGACCGAAGATAGAAAAGTTCATGAATCAGAGTCAATGGGAGGAGAACACACTACATGAGGCAGAAGAAAAGGTCATATCTACAACAACCTCACAAACTCCAATAACTCAAGATAAAAAAGACAAGAGACCAAGGGAGGAGGCTTCCCCTTTAGTGACAGAGACCAGAGTCAAATAATCCATGTTTACAAGAAGAAGCACAAGACTAGTTCTCATCTAGCTTTTCAGCGGGAAGATGAGGAGCAGGCCACTGTAGTCCTAACAAGCCATCATGCTTCTATCAGAGGAGAATATATTTTTACAGTATCTCCAACCTCCTCAAATTCCCAAGATCCCCGAGATACAACTCAGACATCAAAACTTCAAACTGCATATCACTTCGACATGATACCTCAGAGGTTTGGGTTATGGTACAGACAGATAGAGGGAGTGAAGCTTCAAGGCTTCACCGATGTAGATTGGGCAGGGGGTCCATCTGACAAGAAGACAACATCAAGAGGGATCTTTAGATTGGTTCAGTGACAGCTTCTTGGTACAGCAGGAAATAAAGATCGGTTGCACTCAGTTCAAAAGAGGCAGAGTACATGGCTACAAGTGAGGAAGCATGTGAGGCTATCTAGATCAGGAAGATCCTGGTTGGTTTGTTTGGTCGGCAGATCGATCAGACAGTGATTTATTGTGATAATCAAATTTGTATCAAACTCTCTGAAAATCCAATCTTTCATGATCGGTCCAAGCATATTGATATCCGGTATCATCATCTCATAGATTGTGTATTGAGGTGGATCATGTTGTTATATTACATTCCCACGGAGGAACAAGATGTTGACATATTGACAAAGGCATTGTCAAGATGTAAATTCGAGTTTCAAAGAGACAGGATCGGGGTAGTTGATAATCCCTTTCTTGTTTGAGAGGGAGTGTTGAGAAATGGAAACAAGAGAGTCCAATTTAGTTTGTCCTTGAATTAAACTGGAAATTAAATTCGAATTCTATTCTCATAGCAACTTAAAATAGTTAAATTAAGTTTATTAAACTTACTTAACCTAGGAAGTTCGAGTTGTAAGTCTTTCTTCCATCATGTGTATGTTCTCCCTACTTTGTAGGAGTCCAGCATGAGTTAATTATGAGTTGTAAAATAGAAGACTCGGTTTCATGAGTCAGTTCAGTTAACTTAGTTCTCAAATTGATTGAGAGAACTAATAGTGAGTTAACAGTCAGTAGTGTCACTAATGAACTCCACCAGTGCTACTCTAGTTAACTGAATATTTACTCATTAGAAACTCATGCATGTCAATTCTGAGAAAGACCCAATTGAGACTAGAGTGCAGGGACAGTGTACTATTTGTTTTAGATTTTTCTAAGTTGCACTGATAGTGCATGCAATTAGGAACTGATCCTTGAGGGATTGCACTATTTTTAGAGGCTTTATTTCCCTTTAAATACAAGCTATGCTTCATAGGAATTACACATTGGAATAGAGACTTGGAGAGCCCATGAAGAGGCTATGATTTGGCCTTGAGCTTGCTTATGAATTGGAGATTGAATTTGTTGAGTGCTGGGATTTCTCTAGAGAGAACAAGCATTGTAATTTCATCTTGATTTTTCAGATTAATACAAAACAGATAGTGGGGTTTTGAGCTGTGGCTTTCCCCAGATATTTATTATGTTATGTGCCTTTGATTCTCTTCCTCTATTGATTATTTTTTGCTCGATGTTTATGGGCTTTCACTGTAAAGACTAGAAGTAGATTCTTGTCTCTTGCTTTAGAAAATTGCATTAGCTTGTGAATCTATAGTATTTTCTACATTATGTCATGCTATACCACACTTCTTACAAAAATCTTCAAATTCCTTCTTGCAAAACTCTATAATGTTATCTGTCCTGAGCACCTTTATATTCTTCTCTATCTGGTTTTCCATTAGAGCCTTAAATTCTTTGAACCTATCAAAGACTTCACATTTCTTCTTGAGGACATATATCCATGTATTCCTTGAGAAATCATCTATAAATGATACATAGTACAAAAACGTACCCAGTGATGGAACTGACAAAGGTCCAAACACATCACTATGCACAAGCTCTAATATATGTTTCGCCCTCTTAGCACTAGAGGGGAAACTCACTCGATTCTTCTTCCCATATACACGATTTTCACATAAATCAAAATCCAAAGAGAAATTAGACATACCATTACTATGAAGAATTTTAAGGCCCTTCTCTCCAATATGTCCAAGCCTTTGATGCCATAGCATAGTCTTTTCTCCATAGACCACTAGATTTTTTGCTCCACTTTCAGGAACCATAGAGCTGTTGCACCCATCTGTTATAGACATTTTTGGGCACTGCAACCCCAAGCATGAAATGTCCATAAACCAAGGGCTCCTAAGTCCCTAAAAGTGTTGTTCTAACCCCTAAAGGAACAAGGTCAACTGATTACAGCTTCTCCCAGAAGTTCTCCATGAAAAACTGCTCAAAACTGGTCAAAACAGGATCATTTCAGCTACTCCATAGGCAAAGTGCATTGCATCTCACCTAAGTACACTCTGTGGGTGCGTTGCATTTCAAAAAGCCCTTCTATAGGGTGCGATGGGTGAGAAGTGACAAATGGCAGTGTCAATCCGCGAGGTGGAGAGGCATGGAATCTTCCAGAAACTTCTCCTGTGACACTTGCCTCTCTGAATTCGACCAAGGATGAGTAAGAGATCATCAATCTCCAAGTGGAAGCAAGAACTATCAGAGGGAAGACACTAATCAAGTCACAAGCTGACTCATCCCCCTTACAGATATCTATATATGGATCCCTCATCCCAGTGATCCAGAGGCTAGAATTTTGCATCTTGTAAGGAATTGTTGTTGGTTTCTTGAGACAACATCATAGTGTTGGGTGATCTAAGCTTTGTATGAGGTGAAGAAGGGCTTACTTGCTGAGAGGATGATATTGGGTCAGAACAACTGGTTGTAACTCCCTTGGCTATTTCTTGATTATCAATAAAATCTATTCAAGTTTTTCCTCCATACTCTTGTGTCATTTATGTTTTATGCATTTGTATGGTCAATTTACATCTGATCCTAGATTGTTTATGATTATAGATCCATATCCTTGTATAGTGTTATGCTACTTTGATCCTATAGGTACTTTGTGAAGCTGGACGTACAAGGGAGCAAATAGCGAAGGACTATCAAGAGAGAGGGGATTCGAATTAGAAGATAAGCGCAAGACAGAGGTTGGTCTTCTTAGTTCTTCTCTCATCTATATTTCATAAAGGAAAAACGAAAGTAGCTTTACTTTGTTTGTTTCTAAGGTAGCTACCACACCTTAGTGGGATAAGCAGTTCTGTGTAGACACTTTTCCCTGTAACAAAATGGCGACTCCGTCGGGGAGCGACTAGGTTGTTTGTTTATCTTCTTTGTTGTTTATTTTATAAACTTACAAACGGAGCCTGAAGTCGAGCCAGGTAGCTTTCGAATTGCATTTGCTATGCAAATGCAAAGTAGATAAATGCCATTTCAGTCAATCTCTGGGATTTGTTTATGAATTAAACAACTGATTCAAAAATTCTCTAATTGCCCTCGTGGTAGCTCTTGGAACCTCCTTAGATCTACCCCTAATTGTTGATTTACTGATTACCATTTTCTCGGCCAAAACCCTTGAACTGAACTGCAAATTGTGACCCGGAACCCAAGCAAAGTCTCGTCTCTGGCCCAGTGCAGGCTCTGTTCTGCGAATCTGAAATTCAACGCACTTCCTGAATGTAGTAGGTGCGCTGCATTTCAAGTTCCCTGTGTTACAGGTGCACTGATCAGACTAGGCATTGTTCCTCAGTTTTGGTTTCTGTGTTCATTCTTTTCAGTTCTATTCATGAGTTTTGCTACTTGTAATCAGTATATCTCTGTTTGAAACCCCTTTCCTTGCTGATATTCCGCCTCCAGTGTGCAAAAGAACTGTAAATGTTTTTGTGTATTTGTTGAGTCATTTTCAGTTCTCCTTTGCAAAAAGTAACGTAATTGTACTGTCGTTCCTTGATTTGAAAGTGTCACAAGTGACGTTTTCAGTCATAGGAGAGAGTTTGGTTGCTCTTGATAGTCGATTACCCTGTTGCTATTGTATTTGGTCTGAATTTGTAGTTTTTCTAGTGTTGAAAGCAAGTATTCATTTCTGAATCGTAAAGTGTTCTGATTGTCTCCATTTTTTATTTTCAAAAGAAACTTTTTAGTAATTGTCGTTTGAAAACTAATTCAGATTTGCGCATTAGCTTTCTTTTTACCATTCACATACTAAGAAAGCCGAAAAAAATACATGCATGTGCATTTGCATTTAGACTATTTGATTGGTTTGATTTAAGACAGTGCATTTAGTGTGTGCTCTTTGCTCTGTGTGAAAGAATACTATCTCTTTCCTTAGTAGCTAGGATTTTCATTGCACAAAGAAGATAAAAGACTGTTTATCATCTTAGATTGCATTTTAGGAATTGTACATCTACATCTCGTGGTGAACCTGAAAGGCAAATTTCTTAAGCAAGATCAACTATAAAATAAATTTAATGAATCTAACAACGCTTTGGAACCTAACGCACAACATATAGAAGTCTAGGCTAGAGACGTATTTCGGCATCGTAAAGCTTGGTAACTGTTGTTCTCACTGATGGTTGGGTGATTCCTCCACTTTGAGACGATAAGTGCCAGTACGGACTTGTGCTCCCACGTACCGTCGAGTATATTTTGGGAGACCACAATAGGCTTAATCCTTTATCCATAGGAAGCCGTGTCTGCCGCCCTATCGATCGCAATGCACTGAACACAGCATTCGAGAAGATTGACTGCCGTACCGTAAAAAGTATTCTGCAGTTTTGCAATTGGTTTGGCAATCCCTCTACCTAGATTTCTAGAGCAGTCCCTTTCGTTCCTTTTCAGACTCCTTAACGGAAAAGGTCTATCTGAGCACTTGTCACTTCAAGCTCATTAAAAATCGAAGGTGACTAGAGTCATCTTTTGTTTTTTCTCGACTCTTTAAAATTGAAAAAACAAGTTGTGTCAAAGCGTCTAAAATTTATTTTAAACGGAATAATCATCACCCTTTCCTACGTTGATCTTAGGTTGAGAAAATGGAATCCACCAACCAAGGAATTCCCCTTGGAGGAAATCCTAGTCCCTTCTCCTCTTGGGGAGATGTTGGTGCACCCCATATGGCCACATTGTCGCTTCTAGGATTGACAATCGGCTTTCCTGTATGGCTCTTCTCAACCTCTGTCATTTAGAACACCGCAATTCCTGAACAATCGAGTCAGCAACTAGACGAATCCAGAGTTACCCACCAACCTTCTACTTCCTCCAATTCTTCCTCTCCTCCTTCCTCTTCGCTTGATGGGGTTGGTAAAGCCAAAAATCAAGTACCTGAGAAGAAGAAGGAGCCAAAAGCGAAAGGGGGCAACCAAGCGTCGTCTAGCGAAAATCCACACACTGCACTGACCAGGCCTAAATCGCCATGTGTCATTTGCAAAGGAGACCACTATCATAGAGATTGTCCCTGCATCCATCGGATCTTAAGGGACTGGTCTCCTCGTTTGCACAACCCGGTGTCGTCAACCTCCGATGATCATGTTGAAAACACACCATCGACTAGTGAAAGTGAAGCCCCGTGACAAAAAGGAAAATATAGATTTCCTTGTAAACTGTGCGAAGGTGATCATGCCGTCCACCGTTGTCCCTTCTTAGACGAGACTAAAAGAGTTTTGGACGATCGTCCGGTCTCACCATTATGACTTCCTCCTGAATATAAAAAAACTCTTGCCGAGTCCGTCACTAGTTGAAAATCCGGCTGACCCGCCCAAGTGGTCAACCGAAGCGTCTATAATTGAAGACAAACCATCTGAACCCATACTAGATGAAAGTCAAAAGGTCGCGGTGGCAGTCGACCCGTTCTTGCCTTCAGAGGTTCCATCTTCAGATGATACAGTCACAGAAGAGAATAAGGATGACACCGTCCAAATTCTTTTCGTAAGCACAGACCCCGATGAACATGGGGGCAATTTACCCATTCCTTTAGCACAGGAAGGAAGTTCGTCAGATTCGTACCCGACCGTCTATTCGGTCCCACCTCCAAGCAACCTAGTTGTTTCCTTCGACTGGAATCAACTAGGCAAACCCCGTTTACCGGCTAGTGTACCATTCTGAATTATTGCTCAAATATATATAATGGTTATGGCTGGTACCATCATAGATGAAGGGGCTTCTGTGAGTATCCTTTCCTCGACTGCTTGGAAAGCGTTTGGTTTGCCATCGCTTTTGCCTGAGATGAGAAATCTGACAGGCTTTGACAAAGGAACCAGTCGACCGTTAGGGATCCTTCCCAATGTGCCCATAACATTGAGAGGGAAAACCGTTCACATGAATGTAATGGTAGTTCAACGACCCCTGGATTATAATCTACTCCTTGGACGAGACTATATTTATTGCATGGGAGCCATTGTCTCATCACTCTTTAGAGTAATGTGTTTTCCGCACGAAGGAAGAATGGTCAAGCTCGTAGACCAACTTTCATTTCCCGGATCACACAGAGAAAATAGTCATATGCCATCCCTGAATGGTCTTTTCACGCAAGGAATGTCTCATCAATCGCCAGTCCGTCCACCTGATGAGCGCGAGTGATTCGTAGGACATGACTGAAACCCAGGGGGCATGCACCTTGGTCTGCTTTAGCAGGAAAACTTTGGGTATAGGGTAGGTTTCCGCGAGAGATATATGACTAGTCTTTACTCCCGTCCATGATTTGAAAAGGGGGTTAGACTGGAATAAGATTCCCTCGTCAAAGTTATGTGAGTGGATTGTCTCACCTTTGTCTATTTCGGTAGACATCGCCGAAGAAGTGTTTTGTTTGCGCTGTGAATAGAACAATTTTTGGTAACCTGAAAGAGGTAGAAATTTCCTGATAAAACAAATGTTTTGTCAGAGATTTGAAAGGTGACCTTGAAACTCTATTTTATACTTGGGGGCATGCAAACCTTTTGGCGTGCAAGCAAAGAGCGACTATTTATTTTTTAAATTTGTAGGTCCTCTAACCCTTTAAACTCGTAGGATTGGTCGTTTCCTAACTTGCATAAAGAAAGGATGTGGGGAAAAACTCTAAAAATTGTCGTTTTCATATATGAGACATTCTTATTATACGACTGGATTAATCGAGTAGTTTTAGCACATAGTTCAAGCTCGTTAAAAAATAAACATAAGTCATGAGCAAATGTTTCTCCCCGTGTTTAAGCTCATTAAAAAATGAACTATTTCCCGGTAAATAACCATCGTGAATGTAGTACTTCAGCCTTTAAAGCCTTGGTCGTGTTCTCATCATCACCTCCACTCTGTATTGGCTGATCATTCACCTCCATTTGATTGTTTACCCCTTTTGAGGAACAGCTGCGAAGAGTGATCCCACTAGCCATCCTTGTAACACTACCGTGATTGGAAAATTCCAAACCTTACCTGGAATCAGCTGCTACCCAATTTTATCACTTGTTCCTCAAAAGACGACTCTCCTTTAAGCTATTTTCAACTGACTCGTAAAATATGAAAAGATTGCCGAGCCATTGGCCTCTCCAGCTCGTTAAAGGGATCGAAAGTGCTATCCCTCCTTTAGATTTTAATCTTTTTGAACCTGAGGGATTATTACACAAAAAGATCGAGCTCTTGTTTTGTTCGGCTCGTTAAAAGTATCGAAAATTCATCCCTTCTGTATTGTTTTATAATTTTTCGGACTTAAGGGATTAGATGACAAAAAAGGAATTTTGGAGTTTCCTTTACGTCCCTTTTCAGACTCTCTAAAATTGAAAAGGGTCGAGTTATATTTGTCGTTAAACTCGTTAAAACTTAATAGCGACAAACTTGTCCATAGCAGACAAGAACGAGTTTCACTATCGCTAGGCTCGTTAAAACATAGCGATGGGTTGGTCCGAAGGGAAAATTATAGAACAATCATATGTTATCCTCCTCAAGATTGACAAAAATAAAGAGGTACTGGTCAGCAATGACTGGGGAAAAATTGGGAAGAAAACTTGAAGAAACTTTGTTGGTAGCAAGTCGCTCTTGAACATGACACTTTCACTCCGCATCCAAGTTAGGTTGGGTTGTTTCATTCACCGGTCACATCACCATGGTCCCATCACACCATACACATTTGGGGTTAATACTACCAATCCATCACGTCAGTGTCGCCAATATGTTCAAGATAAGTCATTCAGAGAATTCACCTGTGTCTCACCCACTACAATACATTTACACTCCATTCTTTCATGACCACCACCCTGAACCTTATGTCATCAGATCGTTTTCACCTCCATTAAAATCATTTGCTTCGTTCCGTGTCATTGATGTGGGATTCATTAAGGCCCTCCTATGACGGATCTCTTCTTGTCGACATCAGCTCATTATCCAAGAAATCAATCTAGGAACACCCCGTTCAGTACTTTGAAGCTTGCATGCCTCAATGGCAAGTTTCTCACTTCCGGCGATAGGTTTACATCAATTGTTATAGACATTTTTGGGCCCTACAACCCCAAGCATGAAATGTCCATAAACCAAGGGCTCCTAAGTCCCTAAAATTGTTGTTCTAACCCCTAAAGGAACAAGGTCAATAGATTACAACTTCTCCCAGAAGTTCTCCATGAAAAACTGCTCAAAATTGGTCAAAACAGGATCATTTCAGCTGCTCCACTGGCCAAGTGTGTTGCATCTCACCTAAATACACTTTGTGCATGCATTTCATTTCAAAAATCCCTTCTGTGGGGTGCGATGGGTGAGAAATGACAAATGGCAGTGTCATTCTGCGAGGTGGAGAGGCAATGGAAGCTTCCAGAATCTTCTCCTGTGACACTTGCCTCACTAAATTCGACCAAGGATGAGTAAGAGACCATCAATCTCCAAGTGGAAGCAAGAACTATCAGAGGGAAGACACTAATCAAATCATGAGCTGACTCATCTCCATTACAGACATCTATATATGGATCCCTCATCCCAGAGATCCAAGGGCTAGAATTTTGCATATTGTAAGGAATTGTTGTTGGTTTCTTAAGACAAACATCAGATTGTTGGGTGATCTAAGCTTTGTTTGAGGTGAAGAGGGGCTTCTTTTCTGGGAGGTTGATGCTGGGTCAGAACAACTGGTTGTAACTCCTCTTCGCTCTTTCTTGTTTTATCAATAAAAGCTATTCAATTTTTCCTCCATGCTCTGGTGTCATTGATGCTTGTTACATTTGTATGGTCAATTTACATCTAATCCTAGATTGTTTATGATTATAGATCCATGTCTTTGTATAGTGCTATGCTTTTGTGATCTTACAGGTACTTTGTGAAGCTGGGCGTGCAAGGGAGCAGGTAGCTAAAGACTATCAAAGAAGAGGGGAATCAAATCAGGAGATAAGCGCAAGACATAGATTGGTCTTTCTGTTCCTCTCTATCTATAATTCATAAAGGAAAAATGAAAGTAGCTTTTCTCTGTTTGTTTCTAAGGTAGCTGTCACACCTTAGTGGGATAGAGCAGTTCTATATAGACACTTTTCCCTGTAACAAAATGGCGACTCCGTTGGGGAAGATAATTAGTTTGTTTGTTTATCATTCTTTGTTGTCTGTTTCATAAACTTACAGGTAGCATTCAAACTGCATTTGCCATAGCAAATGCGAAGTAGATAACTGCTACTTCAATCCATCTACTGGATCTGTTTATGATTTAAACAACTGATTCACAAACTATCTGATTTCCCTTGTGATAGCTCTTAGATCCTCCTTAGATCTACCCCTGATTGTTGCATTACTGATTGCTTTTTGCTCGGCCAAAACCCAAGAGTTGAACTGCAAACTGTGACCTGGAATCCAAACAGAGTCTCATTTCTGGCCCAGGGCAGGTACTGTTCAGAGAATCTGAACTTCAGCGCACTTCCCGAGTGGACAAGGTGCGCTGCATTTCAAATTCTATGTGTTACAGGTGCGCTGATCAGACTAGGCTCTGTGCAGTTTTGGTTTCTGTGATTCATTCTTTCCAGTTCTATTCCTGAATTTTGCTACCTGTGATCAGTATATGTCTGTTTGAAACCCTTTTTCCTTGCTGTTATTCTGCCTCCTTTGTACAAAATAAATGTAGATGTTTTTGTGTGTTTTTTGAGTCAATTACAGTTCTTCTTTGCAAAATTAGCATAATCGTATTGTCGTCCTTTGATTTGAAACTGTCACAAGTGTCGATTTCAATCGTAGGAAAGAGTTTGATTGCTGTTGATGGTCGATTATCCTGTTACTATTGCTTTTGGTCTGAATTTGTGATTTTCTAGTGTCAAGAACAAGTATTCATTTCAAAATCGTAAGGTGTTGTGATCGTCTCCATTTTTTATTTCGAAAAGAAACTTGTCGATATTTGTCGCTTGAAAAGAAATTTAGATTTATGCATCAACTTTATTTTTAGCATTCATATACTAAGAAAGTTGAAAAAAAATACATGCATGTGCATTTGCATATAGAGAGTCTGAATGGCTTAATTTAGGAAAGTGCATTTAGAGTGTGCTCTTTTCTCTTTGTGAAAAGATTCTGTCTTTCTTTTCCTTAGTAGCTAGGATTTTCATTGCACAAAGAAGATAAAAAGTTTGTTTATCATCCTAGATTGCTTTTTAGGAATTACATCTACATCTCGCGGTGAACCTGAAAGGAAAACTTCATAAACAAGATCAACTTAAAATAAATTCAATGAATCTAACAACGCTTTGGAACTTAACACATGACATTTAGAAGTCTAGGCTAGAGACGTATTCCGGCGTCGTAAAGCCTGGTAACTGTTGTTCTCACTAATGGTTGGGTGATTCCTCCACTTTGAGACGATAAGTGCCAGTACGGACTTGTGCTCCCACGTACCGTCGAGTATATTTTGGGAGACCCCAATAGGCTTAATCCTTTATCCATAGGAAACCGTGTATGCCGCCCTATCAATCGCAATGCACTGAACACAGCATTCGGGAAGATTGACTGTCGTACCGTAAAAAGTATTCTGCAGTTTTGCGATTGGTTTGGTAATCCCTCTACCTAGATTTCCAGAGCAGTCCCTTTCGTTCCTTTTCAGACTCTTTAACAGAAAAGGTCCATCTCAGCACTTGTCACTTCAGGCTCATTAAAAATCGAAGGAGACTAGAGTCATCTTTTTTTTTTTCTCGACTCTTAAAAATTGAAAAAACAAGCTGTGTCAAAGCGTCTAAAATTTATTTTAAACGGAATAATCATCACCTTTCCCTCGTTGGTCTTCGAAATTAGTCTCCCTTCATCGCAAGTTCTTGTAGAATCACTAGGAAATCTTTTGGATAGACTAGATATGTCTGAACAACCGTCGACATCTAGGACTGTGTCATCTGACACAGCAGCAGCAGAACCTCCTGCTGCTACTCCAACAATGTTCGCCGGTATGCCATCTGTCCTGGCAAGTTATCAACAACAAGCCGGAGTCCAATCAGGGACTGTTTTGACAACATGGTCTATTCCTATTTCTTCATCCGGATTATCATTTGGTATTTCTTATGTTGAAACTCAACAAATTGATCCAATGTGTCTTCAAAGGCCAATTTACCCTTTAAGTACTGGATTTCCACCATATGGAGGGCAGTATGCCTTTTCATTGTTCCCTCCCGGAGAACAACCATATGGGATTTTACAACAAAGTTCAGGTCAAACTGGAATTACATCCAGCGGTTGGGTACCAATACTACCTCAGCAACCAAGGGTTGTATATTCAATGCAACCAGTCCACCCTATGTCGAATATTTCCTCTGTTACACTAAAATTTGTCACCATGACTATTTGCAGTTAGTATGGCTCCATCAACTGTCATACTATCCTCCTTGGCAAGCCTCATACCTCTGCTCTCCATGTCAAACTCCAAGAAAGAGAGAAAGTCATTAAAAATCTATATATCTCTGGGTACGCAGTTTCTCTTAGCCTTACCTGCGTGTACGCACTCCAAGTTCACACTACCTGCGTACTTGTACGCTCTGTCTATAAAGCAATGAGTGCGTACTCCTGTAAAGGTCAAAAGGCGCAAGTTTCACTCCAAAAAAGTTACTTGTGGTCATTTCTAGAGCCTTCTAGAAGCTTGTTTGACGTGTATGGAGCGCCTCCAGATGGTTCATGTATCCCTACCAAAGAGGAACTTATCCCATCAAGAGGGGAGCTATCCCATCCAAAGAGGGGCTTATCCCATTGATGGTGGACCTGAATAACTTCCTCTAGAGTACTATAAATACAGGCATTGGGCCAAAGGGAGGGAGGTTGAAAGCTGAACATTCCTAAGGGTAGATGCTGCTGGAATTAGGACTCCCTTGTAAAGCTTGAGAGGAGAGATTCCCATCCTTTCCTAGCCTTATTTGAGAGTGGGTGAGCTGATCAAAGTAAAGGAAAACTCTTGCTGGACCCTAGGAGGGACTTGCACAACACCAAGGCTCAGGTTGTAATGGTTCCTTTTGTTACCTTTTAATGCAAATGAACTTACTTTTCTCAACAGATTGTTATTCATGGTTTGTTTCATATACTCCTTGGTCTATATGATAGATATGTATTGTTTTATGAGTTTATCAGGTGTTATTTAATCTTTTGGCTTGTTAGTGAATGCAGGTTTCGAAGAGAAGGAGGAGCTCATCCGGATCGGCGAGGCTGGACTACTACAAAGCGTTGGACTAAAGGTATGTTAAAGATCCCCTAATTACTTGTATTTGCAATGCATGTTTAGAGAAAGGTAGCTTTATTTGTCTTGTTTGTCACTAGAAAGCTTTTGCTTCTAGGGAGGTCGGTTGTGTCCGCACTAACGACTCTTTCCGTATGACAAAATGGCGACTCCGCTGGGGAATCCATGAATGTGTTTGAGTTCTTTTTGATTTGATACTTTTGATCTGAGAAAAGTCATTTGTTTTCTGGTTTTTGGCTGTCTGACTGTGTATTTGGGTGGGCTAGCTTAGGGTTAAATTAGATTTTATTTTTCTTGGTTTTGCTAGAAGTACGCAGCCTCTGCGTTAAGCACAGTGTGTACTTGTACGCACTGCAGCTTTGTGCACCGAGCGTACCCGCACCTGTGAAAACAGGTTGCCTGCGTACCCCTGTCAAAAGCCTAGAAAATTTCAATTTTCTCTTTTTTATCTTTTAGATTTTGTTTATAGCTTGTTTTTGCTGCCCAGATCCACTGTTCACCTGTCAGAAGCTTTCATCTTGGCTAATTTCATTGGCATTCCTGTTTTAAGCTTTCATCAATTGGGTGTTTTGAGTCTCTTTTTGAGAAATTCTTGATTTGATTTCCTTTGGTCATTACTTGGAGGTTTGTCTCAGTCTTTTCACAATTTTTGCATCTTTTTGCTTTTGTTTTTGCAAAAAAATTTCCCCCTCATTCGCCGAGGGGGGCTAAATTGTGTATGAGTGTTAATCGCCTTTGAGTGTTTTTATTTTTTGATCTTTGGAACTCTCACCCAATTTTCTCAACTTGCACTTGATTGATTCTTAGATTACATTAGAATAATCTTGTGTTTGAGAATTCTTTTGCATAGATCACATTTGCATAATTAGAATTCTCATTTTCAGAATATGAATGAAAAATGTGCATAGATTACATTTGCATACTTTTCAAGTGAATTGTGCATAGATGATAATTGCATAGTTTACATTCTGAAAAATCAATTGTAGATTTAGATCCGTTTTCTTTGATTTGAATTTACACAAAATAAAAATAAAAATAAAAATGGTTTGGAATTGATTTGCATTAGTTTTTCTTGATGAAATTAGTGCATTAGAGAATTTGTTATATTTTCTCTTAGTGATCAATTTTTTGCATTGTTGGAAGTGAATGAAAACTCTCTCCTTACTTTAGTTAGGATTCATTGAATTGAAAAGATCACATTATCATATTCGATCGCATTCAGTTGAGTCGGGTCATAACACCATTGGTTTCATATCCATTTACCCATTTGAGTAATAACAACCTTAATAACATAGCGCTTAATTAAAATTCATCTAGTAAATTTTTACATTTCTAGGGCTCTGAAACACCAATATAGATCAGGCTAGTGTCTTGGAGTAGGAGAGTAATTAACTCTCCAAGACAGTAAAACCAAACAAGTAGCTTATCTTGTGGTAGGATAAATCCAACTGTTTCATTTGTACTCTGGGAAAGCTCCTCTTAAAGGAGAAGCACGAGACCGTGTCCGAACCAGTGAGGGGATCAATCCTCCTTCATTGGGAAAGACGCTAGATACGCACGTACTACAAATGGTAAACCTCGGATTATTGTCGAGGAGCCTGGGGTCACTTGTCGGTAAACCTTGGATTATTGTCAAGGAGCCGGCAAGGGGATTGAGCTTGTTACTCTGCCCTTGCATGCTATCGGGTCGTAGACTGTTCCCCCAGGTATATTTGTTGCTATTGGTAACCTTAGTGACCATTATCTTTAGGGTTCTACCCAAGGTGACGGTGGAGGGAAGATCCCACTGTACCTGGAGCAGACGTCGGCTAGACTCACTTGGATTTTCTGGGGGGTTCACTTCACTCGAGACGGTTAAAGTGGAGGAACTTGGTCCAGTCTATTCATTAAGCAGGTTGTCGGGGTAACTGTTCCACCCGCCACTTCTGTACTGAATTCTGCGATGTTGGATTTCATCACCAACTAGTGTTTTCGGTCCGAAAGGCTACTGTTTGTGTGTGGTTTGACTCCTAGATTTGATAGTGCGTGTTAATTGGTTTGTTTTTACTTTTAGTGACCATAGGTGTGAATTGTGAATTTTAATTGCTAGGTGTGAATTGTGAATTGTTAATTTTAGTTTTAAAAATTGTTAATAAAATTCACTGAAGTTGAATATAATGGCAAATGTTCCAGAATTTACCAACCTAGGAACCCCTCCTAACGAGAATCCTAGTACTTTTCCTTACTTTGGAAATGTTGGTCCTCCTTATATGGCTACTTTGTGATTACCTGGATTTACAATAGGTTTACCGATATGGTTATTTTCAACTTCGTTGGCCCAAAATACTCCAATTGTTCCATCTCAACCGGATGCTTCACCTCAACAGAGTTCACCATCTCAACATCCCCAACCTTCTGTTGACCCTTTACCTTCTTCGCCTAATTTTTCTTCCTCCATTTCTTCCTCTTCGCCTGGTAAAAGCCTTGATGCTAGTAACCAGGAGGCTAAGAAGAAGAAGAAAGGGAAGAAGAAGAAGAAGAAGAAGAAGCAAGATAAGAAAGAAGTCAACCAACCAACCACGACTGTAAGTGTTAGTTGTGTCGAGGAAAACTCCGACATGCATCGTAAACCCAAATACCCTTGCAGGCTTTGTAAGGGTGACCACTTCCTTGTCAATTGTCCTGGTATTCCAAAGGTCTTGGAAGTCTGGTCAGAAAAATCTCATCAACTTTCCATTGATCCATCAACCAGTGATAATCAGGTTCCTGGGAAAAAGGGTAAAGTTAGGTTTCCTTGTAAGTTATGCAAAGGGAGTCATCAAACTCACATTTGCCCTCACATGGATGAAGCCTCAACATGGTTGGAAAACCTTACTGTTCCACAGCAAGAATTTCCAACTGGTTACCGTAAACTTTCTCCCAACCTACCGTCAACTGACGGAGTGGTCGATTCAATTTCACATTCGGTCGATCACACTCTTCCATTGGAGAGTGAAACTCATGTCACTCAGGTTGATGATCCGTTAGTTGATCAAGTGGTCGATTCAATTTCACATTCGGTCAATCCCACTTTCCCTTTAGAGAGTGAACTTCATATTGCTGAGGTTCTTCTTGTTACATCAGATTCTTCTATGCCAGGGGGCATTTCACCTGTTTCTACAGAACCCCCTCCAAGTACTGAGGTCTTTTCCTTTGATTGGAATAGACTGACAGAACCTTGTCTTCCTTCCTCCATCCCTTTCCAAATCATTGTCAAGGCTGGTGGTAGGGACATACATCGTACTCAGGTAGATGAAGGTGCTTATGTTAGTATTTTATCCTCAACTGTTTGGAAAGCTTTGGGTTCCCCTCAGCTTGCGCCTATTACTCAGAATCTGAAAGCTTTTAACAGAACCATTAGTGAACCTTTAGGGATCCTTCCTAAGTTTTCTATTACCTTGGAAGGTAAAACTGTCTGTATTGATCTTATGGTAGTTCGAGGTCCCTTGGATTTCAATTTACTCCTCGGACGAGACTATGTTTATGCAATGAAAGCTGTCGTATCGACACTCTTTCGCGTGATGTCTTTCCCTCACAATGGCAGTATTGTGACTGTAGACCAGCTTTCGTTCCCTAGTCTTGTTTCAACTACTAATAATATGACACCCCTAAATGTTCCTGATTCTAAAGTGGTATCTACCCTGCCACGGATTAATTATGTGGCAACTGGTCCCATGTTTTCAGTTACCGATGTAAGTGAGCCTCTCACTGTTGATTTAGATCCGGTAATTGACATGGAAAACTCTATGGGATTACTTGAACACGATGTTCTTATCCCTTTTGAGTCCCTTGACATGTGTTCCTTCCAGAGAAGTATTCTTCCTTCTGATGAAGACCTCTTGGAAGCCATGATCAAGGTGTGTCCATTGACATGTCTTTCTTCCAGTTGGAAGCCATGATCAGTGGGTACGAGGACAGTTCTTTTCCTGTGTCAACCTCGTTAAAAAATGAATCAGTTGTGTGAGGAAAGTTCCTTTTACTGTGTCAACCTCGTTAAAAAAATGAAACAGGCTAGCATGAGGATAGTTCTTTTACTGAGTCAACCTCATTAAAAAATGAATCAGGTAGATTTTAGGATATGTAGGTAGATTGTAGAAAGTAGGGTTTTGAGGATAGTTCCTGTTACTGAGTCAACCTCGTTAAAAAATGAATCAGGTATGAGGATAGTTCTTTTCTTGTGTCAACCTCCTTAAAAATGAAACAACTCCCTTTTCAAGTTAAATATTGAAAGTAAACCTTCATTCCTTTCATCCATCTGGTTGAATGTAATGAAGCCTGGGGGGCATGTACCTCGCTTTGCATCATTATACTAGGGGCATGCGAACTTTTTGAGCATAGTTCCTTGTCTTGTGTCAAGCTCGTTAAAAAATGAAACAAGGGTAGGTTTAGGTAGATTGTAGAGAGTAGTCATGAGCATAGTTCATTGTCTTGTGTCAAGCTCATTAAAAAATGAATCAAGGATTTTAGAGCATAGTTCCTTGTCTTGTGTCAAGCTCGTTAAAACATGAATCAAGGTTTTTAGAGTAGATTTTTTGTTAGGTAGATTGTAGAGAGTAGTTATGAGCATAGTTCCTTATCTTGTGTCAAGCTCGTTTAAAAAATGAAACAACGGTTTTGAGGATAGTTCTTTTTCTGTGTCAACCTCGTTAAAAAATGAAACAACTCCCATGAGTCTTTCCAAGATTTCGAAAGTAAAGCTTCATTTCATCCACTTGGTTGAATGCAATGAAGCTTGGGGGGCATGTACCTTGATTTGTGTCATTATGCTGGGGGCATGTGAACTTAAAACAAGCATAGTTTTTCGTTTCAAGCTTGCGTAAACATGAAACCGAATCCGAGCATAGTTATTTTCCTGTGTCAAGCTCGTTAAAAAATGAAACAAATCCTCCTCTACTTGAGTCGAGAGTTTGACTAGATCTCACATGTTAAGTTGTATATTTAGGTTAGTTATTTCAGTGTTTTTGCATAATTTTCTTACAGTTTTAGGTCGAGTCTTTCAAACGATCTCGTACATGAACCTTCATTCCATCCAGCTTGTACTTAGTTGAATGACATGAAGCTGGGGGGCATGCGCTCTAGCAGTTATGCTTAGGGGGCATCAAGCACAGTTTTCTTTCTGTTTCAAGCTTATGTAAAAATGAAACTACTTTGAAGCATAGTTTTTCTTTGTTTCAAGATTTTGTAAAAATGAAACTTATCTTGAGTCAATTTTAGTTATTTTCAAGACTCGTTAAACTCATGAAAATCTCGAGATTATTTTGCTATCTTTCATTCTCGTAAAACAAATGAAAATGTTGAGTTCTTTCCGTCTTTTCTTGCTCGTAAATAAAATTGAAAGTCGGCCATATGAGTACATTTTTATCATTTTTTCGAACTCATTAAAACTTACAAAAAAGTGAAAACCATGAGTACATTTTTATCATTTTTCGAACTCGTTAAAACTTACGAAAAAGTGAAACCTCAGATTCATCTTTTAAGCCCTTTTCAGACTCCTAAAACATGAAAAGATTGCCGAGTGTTTCTTTTACACTCGTTAAAACGGAATTAAAAGACGGTCCCCTTATAGCTCTTTTCTGACTGTAAAAACAGGAAAAGATTGCCGGGTTTTTGTCGTTTCAAACTCGATACTGGAAATAAAACGACGTGTCCTTGATCGCTTTTTACTTTTCAGGTCAGAGGCACTAATCATGAAAGTACTCCTTGGTCACAAGACTAAGCGGTTCTCTCAGGTATTATTTTATACTTTTTCGGGCTTGGGAGACACAACTTTACAAAAAAGTTCAACCTGGAGTCTTCTTAAGTTTTTTCAGACTCTCTAAAAATGAAAAACGCCGAGTTTCTCCTGTACTGGACTCGTTAAAATTTCACAGTAAAGGACCTGTTCGATTACAAACAGGAACGGGCCACTCCTTCTTAGGGTTTGAATCTAAAACTAAGTTGGACTCATCCGAAGGATGAGCTTATAATCAAGCATATGTTATCCTCCTCAAGCTTGTAAAAAATAAAGAGGTACTTGCCAAAAATGGTGGGGGAAAAGAGAGAAAAATGAGCCTATTTTTTATCCTTTGTCTCAGAAGAAGCCTTATTACCACTCTTGAACACGACACTTTTCATTCACCTGGGTTGGGAAATCCTTTGCCTCACAGTTGATCAAACCACATTGAAAGTCTTCAGCCGGGTATCAACTTTGGGTCAAATGTCACCAAGCCATCTGTTGTGTCGTTATGTGTTTAAGAGGTCACTGCATATAAACCATTCATCTGCAAAATACCCGTCATCCATCTTGACCATCCCTGAGTCAGTCCTTACAGCTACATTTCTTCAACTTGATCTATGATTTCGTGTTGTGGGCTTGCCTGCAACGGGTCGCTTTCTATCGACATCAGCACATTATCTAGAAAGATGACCTAGGAATCGTCAGTACCTTGAAGTCTGCATGCATTAATGGTAGGTTTCTCGCCTTTGACGACGGTTTACATCATTGACTTTCGATCAAAGGATTCCGTGAAATGTTCGACATCAACTCATTTATTCACATCTCATGGATTGTACTGGGTACTTTGAGAACCATTGACATCACAGGTGGTCTCTCTCATGCTTGTTAACAGTTTACATCATCAACTGGTAATCAAGTGGTTTCTACCATGTTCGACATCAACTCATTTATTTGCATGGATAGAATCGTACCTTTTCGGGAAGTAGAAATGAAGACCCTGGATCTAGTTTCCACCATCCAGGCTGCGAGGAGTTTTGTGTTCATTATACAGTAGACTAATCATAAATAGATGGCTACGCCCATACTGTGTCTACAAAGTCTATGATTATGATGTACTGCAAAATCATTCCTGTATCAGAGCAGTAGATAGTTAATTAGTTAAAGTTTTCAATCTGAGTATGGGAATGCCTACCTCAACGATGATATGATCATATATATGTATTTTGTGTTGAATACTTGTAGGTTCCGATTGGGCTCTCCACAAGATAATCCTTGAAATGATAAAGTACTTCACCCTTCCTAGATAATATGAAACCCTTATCTACTACAGGCTTCGCACTTTAGGGGGCAATCTGTTACACTAAAATTTGTCACCATGACTATTTGCAGTTAGTATGGCTCCATCAACTATCATACTATCCTCCTTGGCAAGCCTCATACCTCTGCTCTCCATGTCAAACTCCAAGAAAGAGAGAAATTCATTAAAAATCTATATATCTCTGGGTACGCAGTTTCTCTTAGCCTTACCTGCGTGTACGCACTCCAAGTTCACAATACCTGCATACTTGTACGCTCTGTCTATAAAGCAATGGGTGCGTACTCCTGTAAAGGTCAAAAGGCGCAAGTTTCACTCCAAAAAAGTTACTTGTGGTCATTTCTAGAGCCTTCTAGAAGCTTGTTTGACGTGTATGGAGCGCCTCCAGATGGTTCATGTATCCCTACCAAAGAGGAACTTATCCCATCAAGAGGGGAGCTATCCCATCCAAAGAGGGGCTTATCCCATTGATGGTGGACCTGAATAACTTCCTCTAGAGTACTATAAATACAGGCATTGGGCCAAAGGGAGGGAGGTTGAAAGCTGAACATTCCTAAGGGTAGATGCTGCTAGAATTAGGACTCCCTTGTAAAGCTTGAGAGGAGAGATTCCCATCCTTTCCTAGCCTTATTTGAGAGTGGGTGAGTTGATCAAAGTAAAGGAAAACTCTTGCTGGACCCTAGGAGGGACTTGCACAACACCAAGGCTCAAGTTGTAATGGTTCCTTTTGTTACCTTTTAATGAAAATGAACTTACTTTTCTCAACAGATTGTTATTCATGGTTTGTTTCATATACTCCTTGGTCTATATGATAGATATGTATTGTTTTATGATTTTATCAGGTGCTATTTAATCTTTTGGCTTGTTAGTGAATGCAGGTTTCGAAGAGAAGGAGGAGCTAATCCAGATCGGCGAGGCTGGACTACTACAAAGCGTTGGACTAAAGGTATGTTAAAGATCCCCTGATTACTTGTATTTGCAATGCATGTTTAGAGAAAGGTAGCTTTATTTGTCTTGTTTGTCACTAGAAAGCTTTTGCTTCTAGGGAGGTCAGTTGTGTCCGCACTAACGACTCTTTCCGTATGACACCCTCTATACCTACTGTGGTGACTGCGTCGCAAGTACAAGCGCTACCTGTTGTATGTCAACCCCAAGTTTCTCAGGTTGCAATACAACAGCCTCTTGTCTCGACAACTCAATCACAACCTCAGGTTAGTGCCTCCTTATTTGGAGCGACTCAGGCTCAAACAAGTACTATGACTCCTCATCTTGGTCAATCATCCAGTATTGGGCAACAGCAAATGGTCCAACAACCATGGCTGGTTCAATCTCAACAACCGCCATTCCAGCAATCATATCAAGGACTTGAGCAACAAGTCTTTGTAAGTAATGGGCAACCGCATTTCCAAAATGGTTATCAACAACCATATTATAATGGTTATACCCATCAACCTTGTCAAAGTTGCCAGCATCAAATACATTATGCTGGTATGCAAAGACCCACTGCTCAGGCGATTCCATCTTATCATGGGTATGCCTCGCCTAACCTGAATCAACAATTGCCCTTTGTAGAAACTCTAGAATTACCAGATCTAAACCGGTTGACGAATGATCCAATTGCTTATGCCCCTTGGTGGCCAGCGATTCCGCATAAACTTCCATCAGATATTCCTAAATTTAATGGAAATCCGGGTGAAGATCCGTCGAATCATGTGATGACCTTTCATTTGTGGTGTTCATCAAACACCCTGAATGATGATTCGATAAGACTTCACCTTTTTCAGAGGACGTTAACTGGTCCAGCGGCAAAATGGTACATCGAATTGCCTAGAGCTTCATTCGACAACTTTAGTACCCTAGCCACAACCTTTTTAACCCATTTTCAATTACCGATAAGGTACGAAACGGGAACGGAACTCCTTACCAACTTCAAACAGACGACGGCCACTCACATATCTGATCATATACATGAGTGGCGACGTCGTCGTAGAATGGTAAAAACGTATGTTCCCAATCAGCTCTTAGCTGAATGGTTTATCAAGTCATTACTACCTTCCATCACGGAAGATGTGGCAAAAGGGGGAGTCATCACAGAAGAGCAAGTTATCGCTCGTGCGCAATATTTGGACTTGATTTACACTCAGTCCAGCACGCTCTATGATAAAATACCTGACGCCCCTAGACCGGAATTCTCAGTTCCTCCTCCTCCTAAATCAAACAATGACTCTCATGTCGGCGATGGCGTGATTGGCGCGACAGACACGAAATCGACAAAGGCTACATCCAAAAAGGCCCGTAAGATTTCTAGTCAAAATGCAAATGAGGAACTTCTTGCCTCGGAAGTAAATGCCGTGTCGACCGACAAGGGAAAACAACTGAAGCAACCAGGGGGCAAGAAGAAAAAGAAAGGGAGAAAAAAGAAGCAGGATGAGTCATCTCCTGAAAAACCTTCTACAAACCCTTCTGGGCAAAGGAAACCCCCTGCGGGGTGTCATATATGCAATGAGGATCATTGGACGAGAGATTGTCCACATAAAGCTGAAGTTAAGAAACTCTTTAAGAGTTCAAAAACCTCAGCAGTATTGACTGATCCGTTTCCAAACCCGGGAACCAAACTGGTTGCTAATCAAAATGCTTCCTGATCCCATGTGCTTATGTTGTCTATATCAAAACAGCAAAATGATGCTTTGACAAGGAATAAAGATTACGGGAATCCACAGCTGTCGAATAACAAGGCTAATGAACAACCTAGTAGTTCGACAACAACTTTGACCGAAGTTATGCCACCCATCATTCCTGAACAAATGATAAAGTCGCCAAAGGGAGTAGTATACAAATCGACATTTAATCCTCGTGCAAAAATAGCACAGAATTATAATATAATAGAGGACCTGGCCCAATCACCATCCGCTATGTCGACACTTGAGGTACCACAAAATTGCCTCTCCCAAGAGCAAGCTTTATTATCAGCAATAGGTGGGACTGACCCAATGGATTCCAATCTTGTGGCCTTTGATCATAAAGGATATGACCCTCAGTTACCAGCTCAACTAGCTTTCCTTATTCAAGTGAAAGCCCTCAACAAAACTGTTCATCGAACAATTATTGATGAGGGGGCATCCACATGTATTATGTCGATGAGTTGCTGGAAAAATTTAGGCTCACCACCCTTGTCGCGATCGTCAACAATGTTAAAAGCATTTGATGGATGATCATACACTCCATACGGGATTTTAAGTAACTTGCAAGTTGAACTGGGGGGTAAAACAGTAGAAATTGATGTTGAAGTAATCGACGGAAACCTCGATTACAACATCCTACTGGGAAGGCCCTGGATATATGCCATGGCCGCAATTGTGTCGACCTACTTCAGGAAGATTGCATTTCCCTTCCAAGGAGGAATTACAATCGTCGACCAACAAACATTTCTCCCCAACAGTTCACAAGTTACGGGAAGCATTCCAATGATCCATGGAAGCAATCATTCACTCCAAAATATCGGAGTAGGTCTCCTAAAAGACCCTGCCTTAATGGGTACTTTTGCCCTACCGCCTCCGAGTAATCTGGCGGAAGTGGCCACAGTGGAATATGAAATCTTCTATATCTAAACATTTTGTCAGCATGGATCATCGCCATTTTAGAAATATTGTAGCAATCAATTTTCTTGGCCTGGGGGGCAAACCCAAATCAACGCTCATCGAGTGTTTGGATAGATAGGTCTAAGGAATATGGCACCTCTTCAAATCCTTCGTTGCATGTACATTCAACAGATGAAGGAATCATTCATTCAATGATAGGGGAGGCACCATGGGAAGATTACCACCATCGCTCCCGTCTTCCAAATTACCACAAAGATTATTCCAGCAACCTTAATCATCCTTCGGTTTTTGATTCTCTATCAAATACTATAAATATGGTGGATTTCGAGGATGGTTCTTATCTCGTGTCGACCTCGTTAAAAAATGAAACAAGGAGTCTTGAGGATGGTTCTTTTATTGTGTCAACCTCATTAAAAAATGAAACAAATCCCCTTTCCAAATCTCAAAGGTAAACCTTCATTCCAACCACCGAGTTGAATGCAATGAAGCTTGGGGGGCATGCACCTCGATTTGCATTATTATGTTGGGGGCATGAAAACTTATCATGAGCAGTGTTACCACAGGGTTCAAGCTCGTTAAAAAATAAACCCGCCACGAGCAGTGTTACTACAGGGTTCAAGCTCGTTAAAAAATAAACCCACATCAAGCAGTTTTAGCACATAGTTCAAGCTTGTTAAAAAATAAACATAAGCCATGAGCAAATGTTTCTCCCCGTGTTTAAGTTCGTTAAAAAATGAACTATTCCACGGTAAATAACCATCATGAATGTAGTACTTCAGCCATTAAAGCCTTGGTCGTGTTTGCACCATCACCTCCACTTTTGCATTGGCCGATCATTCACCTCCATTTGATTGTTTACCCATTTTGAGGAACAGCTGCGAAGTGTGATTTCACTAGCCATCCTTGTAACACTGCCGTGATTGGAAAATTCCAAACCTTACCTGGAATCAGTTGCTACCCATTTTATCACTCATTCCTCAAAAGACGAGTCTCCTTTAAGCTCATTTCAACTAACTCGTAAAATATGAAAAGATTGTCGAGCCATTGACCTCTCCAGCTTGTTAAAGGGACAGGGAGTGCTATCACTCCTCTAAATTTTAATCTTTTTGGACCTGAGGGATTATTACACAAAACGATCGAGCGCTTGTTTTGTTCGGCTCATTAAAAGTATTGAAAATTCATCCCTTTTGTATTGTTTTATAGTTTTTTGGACTTAAGGGATTAGATGACGAAAAAGGAATTTTGGGGTTACCTTTACGTTCCTTTTCAGACTCTTTAAAATTGAAAAGGACCGAGTTATCTTTGTCGTTAATAGTGACAAACTTGTCTATAGACGAGAACGAGTTTCACTATCGCTAGGCTCGTTAAAACATAGCGATGGGTTTGCCCGAAGGGAAAATTATAGAACAAGCATATGTTATCCTCCTCAAGCTTGACAAAAATAAAGAGGTACTGGTCAGCAATGACTGGGGAAAAATTGGGAAGAAAACTTGAAGAAACTTTGTTGGTAGCAAGTCGCTCTTGAACATGACACTTCCACTTCGTGTCCGAGTCGGGTTGGGTTGTTTTATTCACCGGTCACATCACCATGGTCCCATCATACCATCCACATTTTGGGTTAATGCTACCAATCCATCACATCAGTGTCGCCGATATGTTCAAGAGAAGTCATTCAGAGAATTCACCTATGTCTCACCCACTACCATACATTTATACTCCATTCTTTCATGACCGCCACCCTGAACCTTATATCACCAGATCATTTTCACCTCCATTAAAATCATTTGCTCCGTTCCATGTCATTGATGTGGGATTCATTAAGGCCATCCTGTGACGGATCACTTCTTGTCGACATCAGCTCATTATCCAAGAAGTTGATCTAGGAACACCCCATTCAGTACTTTGAAGCTTACATGCCTCAATGGCAAGTTTCTCACTTCCGGCGACAGGTTTACATCAATGGCCTTCGACCGAAAGATTTTGCATGGTCTTCGACGCCAAGTCCTTTATTCACACCACGTGAATTGTACTACAGTACCTTGAGGGTCATTATCATTATCGGTGATTCCTCTCGCGCCTGTTAACAGCCTACATCATTAGCTGGTAATCAGGCGATGTCTTTCCATGTTCGACTCCAGAATAGCTTTCACATGGATCGACTTGTACTTCGAGTGAAGATCGAACGAGATTGAAGACCCCGGATCTAGTTTCATCCATCCGGGCTGCGATATATATTCAGGGAAATAAATACATCAAATGTACATCATTGCCACACAGATAATCATCCAATCAAAAGGATGATGGCTCTATCAGAATCATTAGTCTACACTCAGATGATTGTCTGTCCTATGTACATGAAAATGAATTTATAAAGCTGAGCATGGGAATGCCCTCCTCAGCTAGATCATGAAAATATTATGAAGATAATGTATTGTATTGTATCTTATTACAGGTCTCCTCCCAGCATTGAAAGAACTTCGGATCCTCATAATAAAGCATTTCACCCGACATCAAAAGATTAACGACCTCATGCTTTAGGGGGCAACTGTTATAGACATTTTTGGGCCCTACAACCCCAAGCATGAAATGTCCATCAACCAAGGGCTCCTAAGTCCCTAAAAGTGTTGTTCTAACCCCTAAGGGAACAAGGTCAATGGATTATAGCTTCTCCCAGAAGTTCTCCATGAAAAACTGCTCAAAATTGGTCAAAACAGGATCATTTCAGCTGCTCCACTGGCCAAGTGCATTGCATCTCACCTAAATACACTGTGTGGGTGCGTTTCATTTCAAAAATCCATTTTGTGGGGTGCGATGGGCGAGAAATGACAAATGGCAGTGTCATTCCGCGAGGTGGAGAGGCAATGGAAGCTTCCAGAATCTTCTCCTGTGACACTTGCCTCACTGAATTCGACCAAGGATGAGTAAGAGACCATCAATCTCCAAGTGGAAGCAAGAAATATCAGAGGGAAGACACTAATCAAATCATGAGCTGACTCATCTCCATTACAGACATATATATATGGATCCCTCATCACAGAGATCCAGGGGCTGGAATTTTGCATATTGTAAGGAATTGTTGTTGGTTTCTTGAGACAAACATCAGATTGTTGGGTGATCTAAGCTTTGTTTGAGGTGAAGAGGGGCTTCTTTGCTGGGAGGTTGATGCTGGGTCAGAACAACTGGTTGTAACTCCTCTTGGCTCTTTCTTGTTTTATCAATAAAAGCTATTCAAGTTTTCCTCCATGCTCTTGTGTCATTGATGCTTGTTACATTTGTATGGTCAATTTACATCTGATCCTAGATTGTTTATGATTATAGATCCATGTCTTTGTATAGTGCTATGCTTCTGTGATCTTACAAGTACTTTGTGAAGCTGGGCGTGCAAGGGAGCAGGTAGCTAAAGACTATCAAAGAAGAGGGGAATCAAATCAGGAGATTAGCACAAGACAGAGGTTGGTCTTTCTGTTCCTCTCTATCTATAATTCATAAAGGAAAAACGAAAGTAGCTTTTCTCTGTTTGTTTCTAAGGTAGCTATCACACCTTAGTGGGATAGAGCAGTTCTATATAGACACTTTCCCTGTAACATCAATGGCCTTCGACCGAAAGATTTTGCGTGGTGTTCGATGCCAAGCCCTTTATTCACACCACGTGAATTGTACTGCAGTACCTTGAGGGTCATTATCGTTATCGGTGATTCCTCTCGCGCCTGTTAACAGCTTACATCATCGGCTGGTAATTAGGCGATGTCTTTCCATGTTCGACTCCAGAATATCTTTCACATGGATAGACTTGTACTTCGAGTGAAGATCGAACGAGATTGAAGACCCTGGATCTAGTTTCATCCATCCGGGCTGTGATATATATTCAGGGAAATAAATACATCAAATGTACATCATTGCTGCACAGATAATCATCCAATAAAAGGGATGATGGCTCTACCAGAATCATCAGTCTACACTCAGACGATTGTCTGTCCTATGTACATGAAAATGAATTTATAAAGCTGAGCATGGGAATGCCCGCCTCAGCTAGATCATGAAAATATTATGAAGATAATGTATTGTATTGTATCTTATTACAGGTCTCCTCCCAGCTTGAAAGAACTTTGGATCCTCATAATAAAGCATTTCACCCGACATCAAAAGATTAACGACCTCATGCTTTAGGGGAAACTGTTATAGACATTTTTGGGCACTGCAACCCCAAGCATGAAATGTCCATAAACCAAGGGCTCCTAAGTCCCTAAAAGTGTTGTTCTAACCCCTAAAGGAACAAGGTCAACTGATTACAGCTTCTCCCAGAAGTTCTCCATGAAAAACTGCTCAAAACTGGTCAAAACAGGATCATTTCAGCTGCTCCATAGGCAAAGTGTGTTGCATCTCACCTAAGTACACTCTGTGGGTGCATTGCATTTCAAAAAGCCCTTCTATAGGGTGCGATGGGCGAGAAGTGACAAATGGCAGTGTCAATCCGCAAGGTGGAGAGGCATGGAATCTTCCAGAAACTTCTCCTGTGACACTTGCCTCTCTGAATTCGACCAAGGATGAGTAAGAGATCATCAATCTCCAAGTGGAAGCAAGAACTATCAGAGGGAAGACACTAATCAAGTCACAAGCTGACTCATCTCCCTTACAGATATGTATATATGGATCCCTCATCCCAAAGATCCAAAGGCTAGAATTTTGCATCTTGTAAGGAATTGTTGTTGGTTTCTTGAGAGACAACATCATAGTGTTGGGTGATCTAAGCTTTGTATGAGGTAAAGAAGGGCTTACTTGTTGAGAGGATGATGCTGGGTCAGAACAACTAGTTGTAACTCCCTTGGCTCTTTCTTGATTATCAATAAAAGCTATTCAAGTTTTTCCTACATACTCTTGTGTCATTTATGTTTTATGCATTTGTATGGTCAATTTACATCTGATCCTAGATTGTTTATGATTATAGATCCATATCCTTGTATAGTGTTATGCTACTTTGATCCTACAGGTACTTTGTGAAGCTGGACGTACAAGGGAGCAAATAGCGAAGGACTATCAAGAGAGAGATAATCGAATTAGAAGATAAGCGCAAGATAGAGGTTGGTCTTCTTAGTTCTTCTCTCATCTATATTTCATAAAGGAAAAATGAAAGTAGTTTTACTTTGTTTGTTTCTAAGGTAGCTACCACACCTTAGTGGGATAAGCAGTTCTGTGTAGACACTTTTCCCTGTAACACCATCAATAATAGTGATACCTTGAAGCTTGTACAGAGTTCCAATCTGAACTCCCTGCATCAATACCAGTGCTCCCCAAACCATCTTGCATGTATCTTTCTCAAACATTGTTTTTACACCTGCATCATCCAGCTTGCTAACAAAAATTAGATTTCTAGCCAATGCAGGAATATGCAGAACACCCGAAAGTGTTCTAATCCTTCCACCTTGACTTCAACTAGACTTTTTCATGACCAACGATTCTAGCATTCTTGTCATCCCCTAAGAATAAATCACTACCATCATATTTCTCATACTCATAGAACCACTCTCTATGGGGAGTGTAGTGAAAGGATGCACCTAATTCAATCAACCATGCCTCATGATCTACATGTGTACTTGAAGAAGAAGCCAAGTACACATCCCCACCTTCATCTAAGGTGGTTTTCACCTCTACAAAAGGAGCATCATCAAATCCTTTTCCTTTCTCAGGAGCTTTAGATTTACAATCCCTTTTTAAATGCCCTTCCTTTCCACATTTCTAGCACACCTTCACAGGTTTTCTTGGAGATTTAGATCTCTCTCTAGATTTAGATCTCCCAATTAAGGACTTATTTTTGTTTCTGTTATGGGACCATCCTTGTAAAGACAAGGCGTCACCATTCTGGACCTCCATATTATTTTGTCTCATCTCCTCCGACAGCAAGGATGAGACTAATTCATCAAACTGCAAGGTAGTTGCATTGCTACCTAGTGCAACAACCAAACTATCCCATGAATCTGGTAGAGAACACAAAAAACTAATGCACTTATATTCATTTGAAATTTTAATATCAACACATAATAATTGGTTTACCACAACATTAAATGCATTCAGATGCTCTGTCACAGAGTCTCCATCTTTCATCCGCAAGTTATACAACTTTTTCCATAGTAACAGTTTATTCATCAGAGACTTAGATTGGTACAAAGTCCCTAACTTGTCCCACAAAGCCTTCGCTGAATCTTCCCCTGATACATTCAATAATATTGAATCTAAGACACACAATCATATGCTGCTCTTTGCCTTCCGATCCAACTTCACGTAGTCTTCAGCTAACATTGTTATTGGTTTAGTACTCGTATCTACCTCGATCCACTGATATTGATCCACCAACAAATCCTCCATCTTGAGTTTCCACAACTCAAAACTCTGACCATTAAATTTCTCGATCTCTATCTTTCCACTGCTCGCCATCTTCTTTCACCACAAGAATCGATCCCGCAGATCTCCCACTAAATAGGGTCTACCATAGGCTCGAGAAAAAACTCCTCAGCAGCAAAGGCGTGTCCCCTTGAAGCCAAAACAGCTATGATACCAAATGTAGGTTTTAACCCTATATAGAAATTAGCTGCATAAGAATACTAAAAACAGAAAATAAAAAATGGTGAGAGCATAAAACATAAAACAGATATACACAGCAATTTTCCCCTGGATCCAAAAACCGAGACTACCAAATTGATTTTTCATTATGTTCCTTTCAATGTTACAATACATATATATACATGTCAAAGCATCCATAAACCCCAATCCATTAACCCTAGTTCCCTTAACTGAATCTACAAAATACCATGGATAGAAAACCATCATGCCCAAAACCATGTGTGAAATCCATGCACAAAACCATATGTAGGTCCACCCACCTAATATAGGGTCCAAAAAAAAATTCCTAGGGCATTGCCCCAGAACCCATGCAGGGGGACTACTACCCCCCGACAGTGCCCGGTGCAACATGCAGGGGGGATTCCGCACCCCTATGACCCCCCGTGCATGGGGTAGTCATGGAGAGAATATAACACAACCCAACAAATTTAACAAGAACCTATTACCAAATATATAACCATTTATATTTAAAATAATAATAATAATAATATTGATTGTACATGGAAAGGTAAAACCCCAATTGTGGGTACAAATAGACCAAATATATAAGAAAATGGTATCGAATGTCCATGAAAAGGTAAAACCCCAACTGTGGGTATAAATAAGTTCTTAATTATCTTTCCAAAAAAACTTTCAACGAAGAATGCAATAGTGACTATATCATAACTAGTCAAACTATGGGAGAACAAGATGTCTTTAAAAACCTAGAATGGCGGAGAGGAACTCGTTTTGCTAAGACTCGGAAGCTGACCAGAATCATTAGGACCCATATCTGTAATCAACAAATTATAGGACAATTTTTCTTAGAAAACATTAAGAGAGGAAAAATAAATAGATTCAACGTAATACAAAAACCTAAGCTCATGAATCCTCACCTCTATAATCCATTCAAGCCCCCTGATGGATGGCTTTGGCCTCTGCATCTTTGCCTTCTGTAAATTTGTCTTTGTTAAAGAAAGCAAGGTGCACCAGTTACCAGCCTTAAATAAAAAGAAACTATAGACAATAATAATAACCTTTCAACAACGAGAACTATAAAAGAAAAATGACAAACTGTGGTATAGCCATCATTATCTCCCTACTGAATAAAAAAACTAAGGTTTCCTCTAGGGTTGCAGAGCCTTCTCTGGAGAAACTGAGGAGAAAATGACCAAGTGGAATGGCAAAGAGGGTAGGGGATGGTTACCCTAACCACCCCTTACAAGACAAAAATCATTGGATTAGGGTCCCATGGATTGACGGTAGATAACACACACCTGTCACTATTTTTTTCCAGTGATAACCAAACCCCTTTGATAGCTATAGTTAACTCTTCGAGAAACCTCCTCTTGATGAAATCCATACTAGGATAAACAATTATGTTAATAAGGATCTATAAAATCATTAAAGAACTAATAAAGACAAATCATTATGCTAGAATTAAGCTCACATAACATTATACAACAATACCTTGACCATGAAAAAGGAGCTAAGGTTAAAGGTGTTTCACAAACAGACAGTATAGTAAAGGTTGTACAGTTGGGTTAATTCAACCTGTTAACTATATATAAGTGAAAAATAATAATAATACCACGCATTATGGTTGTGGAATCCAAGTAGTAAATGTCTTTTTATTTTATTATTGTTTATATGTATATAGAATGTACATAGACTTGTTACATAAATTGAGTTATCATCTTTCTAGAAACTACAGAATAAGTAGGTAACATGCAGAGAGAGAGAACATACTATTGTACAACCATTCAATATATAAATTACTGTTACAAACATGAGCGGAATTTCTTGTAACTAGAATAAATATTTTTTCCAAAGAAACCATATTACGAAAACATTCACAATTGCAATTACAGAGTAAAATATAACTATTGTTCTGGAAAATAGTAGGCGAAATTATACAAGTCTTATTTGTATATCAAAGTAATTAAATGATAGTGTAATATTAACAACCCTCACAAGGAGGGAAAACCCTTATACATTCAAGATAAATCTTGAAATAGGTGAAACAAATAGAATATAAAGAATGGGTTATGCACATGATAATGTTTACAACCTTTCCAAACAAAAAGGATGTAATATGCTACCATAATAAGGCCCTGGATCCAAATTAAAACCCTAACATAAAATATGGCTAACCAGTAATAAGCGAGAGGGTAATCACAACATCAATGACCTAACATAATTAAAAGGTTAAATAAGAACCTATAGTCATTCCAAGAAAATCAAAAATGAAGGAAAAGAACCCTTGACACCTTCTTTTAAGCTTTCATTTTTAAAGAGGAACTATGTTTCCACTGAAGCGTACCTACAAGAAAATGAGTAGGGTAAGAAGTTGTTCTAGTTTTCCAAAAGAATGTGTCGAAAGGAAATAAAAGCTAAGAAATTAGGGTTCGAGTTAATATACTTGTGGATGTAGAATAGAGCCATCATGTTCTTGCGAAGAAGCAGTATTTAGTCCTCAACAATACACCATATGAGAAGTTAAAAAGAACCTTTGAGAAATGATAACGTGAGAGTTAGGGTTTGTTAATCTTACTATGAAGAAATGTGTGATAATAACCTCCTGGAAAGGTCCAATTCAAACCAAAAACCCCGTGGAAGTTTAGTGCCATGACCAGAGGAACCTTGATGCATAGATATAACACCTACGAACACAATGAAGTAGTGGTTAAAATCTAATGGAGGATAGTGTCAGAATAAAACTAAAAACCCAAACACAAAAAAAAGAACAAATTTCCCAAGGAAATTACCAAATGAGCAAATCAGAGCCACATCAAAATCATGTGTGTGATCGCAAATTGGGACAGGATGGCTACTAAGTGAAGCCAATTGGAACGAGACATTAAATTCTTTAAGAAACAAGTTGAAATCCCCTTATTACAGTAGGGTTTTGAATAAAAATTGCAGAGCTCGATTTCATCAACAGTGCCACAACATATTGAGGCATTATCAGTAGGGTTCAATTAGTTCATTACCCTAACAACAACCTAAACAAGTACCACCATTTATCGTTCAAGATAAATCTTCACCCTCGAAAAATCACTAGTTGGCAAAGGTCCATGTAGGCAAGGGGGACCCAAAGTCATTCAACCAAATCCATGTGATGCTCTCTTATGTGGAAATCGCCGTGGATGTGAATTGTAGGTGCAAGTATATATATATATATATAACATGCACACACATACACATATATATATATTACATATTTATTGTTTATAATTTTTTCCAATTATTTTATTTTCTTTTATTAGTTTGTAAAGGGTTATAACCCTCTATAAAGGAGAATGATAATATCTAGGTTTTACTTAAATCCCTATCAATAACCAAAAGCATCGCATTTAATCATATTTTTAAATTTCTAGTACTTACAAATAGAATTTATATATTTTTTGTGGAACTCTTGTGTGTTACCATGAATTCATATCTAGAACACTAGCACACCAAACATTAGGTATTTTACAAAAATAATTTTGGGCTCCATCCTTTTCACATTAAAATTTGATTTCTATAATGATTGAGGGAAAACAAACCTAAGACAAACTTTGAAAGTGAGTAATATGTAAAGAAAATCTAAAAAACTCTCATATCACCCCACTTACCTAAAACCAATTGGCACATGAAATATATACGTTATAATTAATAAGGGTTTATCAAAACAAAAGAGAAACTGAAAGTCGTTTATATAGTGTGGTAGTACAACCAAACCCATCAAGGCTTTGGACGCTCACTGGTAGTGGGGCCAAGCTTATATTGTACTAAGGCACCTTGGTCAGGGCTATGAACACTGGTAGATAGTGATGTGATGATAGGTAAATGGAGATGAGAAATACACATAGGAAACTATCTTAGTCACTCAAAGTGAAATCCCTAGGTCACATTATTAGTCAATCATTTGTAGATTAAAGGCTTGGGAAAATTAATTTAATAAATTGGCTCAAAGAGTTGCTCTATAAGTTACCTAATGTTCAGTGCTTAGCGAGAATATATTTTGAGTATAGGAACATATAGTTGTAACCATAATTAAGAAATAAATTCATGAGTCATGGAATTTTTATTTAACTTTAAATGTGAATAAATATTTAGAAAAGAATTTGACAAAGAGAATTTCTTTGTCAAGTGTGTTACAATTTGTTAATCCCTCAAAAAACCCCTTAATTTTTAGTAAAAATAAAGGATCCCTTCATTAAATATTTAAATTAGTTTTTTTTTCATGTCACTTGATCTTACATTTCTTAATTTGTATTTCATTTTTCAATCTTTTCATTCCTTTAAAGTTTTGAAGTGCTTTGTGATTGATTTTGGATGGAGTGATGATTTTGTTCCTTCGATTAAAATCTTGAAAATATGATTAGTACAATTACATAAATAATTTCAATGAAAGTGAAAAACTATTCAATACATGTAGCTTAATGATCACAGCTTTTCCCTTGCATGCATAATGGTTGTGCCATTTGAGTCTATTTGCTTTACTATTTTTATTTAAATTCTTATCTAAATTACTCAAAGTGGTTTTGTGCCTTTGTTTGCTTAAATATGGGTTATCATGATGTTTTGATACTTTTGTCAAATTTTGGTTTTCAGTGCATGAATGAATTAACTTGGCATTTTAATAGATTAAAACAATTAAATTAAGGTTTACACATATGAAACTTAATTTGTGTCTTCAAAAATATACTGAAAAGATTAAGATAATTCAATGATATTTGATTTGAGTGAATAATCATTTTTTACAAAGCTCTTACTTTTTCCAAAAAAATATTTTTTTGTAGTATTTTGTTTTTATGGATTAGATTATTTTTTCTCTTGAAACACTTTGCTTTTAGTTTTTGATATTTATGAGCTCATTTGAACTAAAAAATGTTGATAAAGTATGAATTATACTTATCAGGGATGAAATTTGTTTGAATTATTGTCATACTTTCTTGTATAAATTTTAATTGTTATGTATTTTAAATTTTAAATTTATAAATAAATTATTAAAAATAAATTAAATTAAATTTTAAAAAACACCTTGTTAATAAATTTTATTATTACAATACCTTGTTTTTTTTCAGAGTAAGGTTAAATCTATTAAAAAAGAGGAAAAATATTTACATAAGGACCGAAGTCAGTGCATTGCTCTGAAAAGAGCCAAAATTCCCAAGAAAGCAGATATGAAACCAGTAGCAGAACCCACGCAGGGGATCGAGATGAAGCTTTTCTGGAGAACCACATGAACCCAAACAGCAAAAACATAGCCAGACCATCGCCTTTCTACAACAGAACTATAGTAGACATGCCCGAAATAAACCATTACAAAACCAAAAGACAAACCCACGTCAGCGAGAACAGACTAGTCAGCAGGTGGTTCTTCCACGATTTGGCACCAACCGAAATCTGGCACATCATCAACAGGAGCAGCGTTCTGATTGGAGGGTCCGGGATCCGCTGGCACCATCTCAGCATCCTGAGTGCTGCATCCTAAGCCTTCCTGAACATGCAGCGGCACCACTCCAATGCCGAATTGAATCGCAGAGGAAGGACTAGCAACTACTCTCGAGCCCCCCGGATGCGAATCTTAGCCTTCCAACTGAGTTGTTTCATAGAAGAACACGGATATGTGGGCAGTTACTCGGGGCCTATGCAGAAATCTATTGAAAGTGAAAATGGCTGAGCCTGTTGAGGATGGAGGCCCATGATAATGGCTGGAAGCCTGCCGTCTCCCACGCCCACTTCGGGTTCCAGGATAACGGCCAGTGAAGAGTTCACTGGTGGGGGCGGGCGAGTCCGAGGAAGAACCAGTTGGAGCATGCCGAGGTTGCCCTTTGCGGCACCCCATTTTCTGACGTAGACGAGCCATTGACGAAGGGGTAATGGGAAGGTTTCAATCCGCCTGGTCCTCAGAACAACAAATGCGCGAGGACCCGGGAGAATGCCTTAGAGTACCAAATAGATTGCCTAAACCAATCTCCCTCCCTCCCAACTTGAAGACCGAGCAGAAGACGAGATTGTGGAACAAGGGGACGCAGACTGTAAAAGGATTACTCAGACTCATTCCATAAGAGCCAGTGGCCAGGACAGAGAGAACAAGATAGTAAACCAACCCAAGAATCTTCAAACTTAGACCCAGAGCCCTCCCATGGAAAGATATGGGCCAAAGGAGCTGCGCTTGGAAGGCCAAACAGAGCTTCCTTATCAAAGGCTCAGGAACTTCCGAAAGAACTAGAGATCCAACAGAGGCGATGGGATGATCCCAAACTAACAATTCACAAGGAATGAGCTTGAGCGTAGGGCATTGCCACTCCTTAAATTTGCCAAACCTGTCACGAAAAACCACATTCATAACTGCTGCATTGATGATCACCGTCATCTCTTGCAAGTAGTAGTGTGCGGAGGGAGGATCCATTGCAGTGGGCAGAGAGAATGAGCCCGAGTCACCTAACAGGGAGATGTAATAAACCTGCCTGCGTGCATGCCAGGAGTAACACTTATCACTAACATTTAACCCCTTGTACTGGGTGGGTAGGTGTCGAGCCGCCTCGCCCCACCCTAGTCCTGTCAAGTTTAAAACTGCTTCAGTCACCCGCATCCGGGGATTACAATACCTTGTTAAGAATGTGTTTATTTTTAATTAATTATTTGGTTTTTTGAATGCACATATAATAATGAAGATTTATTTTAGATATTATTATTTTGAAATTTTTTAAATAAAAAATAAAAGATTTTGCAAAACTTCAAAATATATTTTGGTTGATATAATAGATATTTTTCTAATTACTTTTAAAAATAAAAACTAAGGTCCTTAAAAAAAAATGAAATAAAGAAATAATAATATATTTCATAGTTTTTCTTTTAAATTTTATTTTATATTAGTTAGTGATTGTTTAACTATAATATTTTGTTAATCATTTTGTTCATATAATTAATGATTTTGTTTCTATTTTGAGCACATTTTAAGTATCAAGTAGTGAAGGCTCATTATCAACTAGAATATGTTCAATCAAGATGTAAATCTTGAAAAAAAAATGATAATATGATGATTTCAAATTGCATTAGGTATTAAGACATGTCTTTCTCAAATTAATTTAGTGAATATACAATTCATCTTTGGGTGGAAAGAAAAGGCTTAAAGAAAACATTTTATTTTATTATAAAAGAACCATTGCTTTAGCATTTTGGGTTGGAAAATCTGGAATTCAAACTTAGGCATTTCTATTAATATAATGAAAGGAATTAAATACTTAGAGAGGATAGACTAGGGAAGAAATAAAAAATTGAGACTTGTATATTTCTATCAAGCAAAGAGGAAAGATGGAGGACCTGGACAAGATTTCTCTAGATTTCTCTACTTAGGGTGAGATGTTATTTTATGTTTAGCTTGAAGGCTTTGATGACAAGTTGAGTATTTTTATTGAGTTTTAATTGAATTTTTAAAGAAATCATATTTGAAAGTAATATATTGTGATTGCATAATAGGCTTTTCTTTATTTTCTAGTAACTAATTTTCTATTAATTCAATTATATATTCATGTATAATCCTTTATCTTCAATATTGTTATATTTTAATAGATGTATCAAATACAAGTAGATGATATTTAGATTCTTTTATAATCTATTTTTATTTGAGGAATAACAAGTAGTTGTATAGCTTAATTGATTCTTTAACGAGAGAATTTCTTCTTGTCTTTGCAATCAATGTGTCTAATTTACTTTACTTTTTACTCCTGTTTATTTAGGATCAAATAAGTTAGATAAATTAATTAGTTTTATTATGATTTATTAGATTAGAATTACAGTTAGATTTAGAAAAGTTCTGAAAAAAGTGTCATTTTGAAAATAAATATTTTTAGTGGATAATCGAGCCCACATATCACTAGGGAACTACCATACCAAAAAAAAGTGAATCTAATTAAAAATAATTGTTGGATGTTTCACACTCATTACACAGTTATTCTAGAAGCAATAGCATGTCATATAAATTCAAACTCTGAAAACTTACACACTAAATTTTGCACTAGTTAACAAAGAGATTTTTCCACTTATCTGTCAAGACCTAGAATTAACACATTTTTGTTGTCATCTTCCCATATTCGTCCCTTTTAAACCTCTATTTTCATCCCCTTACTACCCTCTTTTATGGATAATACAAGGAATCATGTCAATTAGCCACTTTAAGGTAAATATTTAGTTTAATTTTGATTATCTATGGTATTTGAATGCATTAAAAGAGCTTAATCATTATGAGGCTACTAATGAAGGTTTGAAGCAATTCATGCACCCCCTTTAGCACTTTTGCAATGGAGATCTAGGTTGGAAATATCCAAGCACCTACCATATTTGGTTGTATATGTGGGTTCCCTTGGGCTTAGTTCCAATATCCTTTCCCACCTATCAAATTGGAATGTTATTTCAAATTAGTTCATAGCTGGCCTACAACTTCAACAATTCACATATCTTTATCAAGAATGTGACGACTCGAGCCTATTTTAGCACTTTGTTGCACTTACATTCCATATCAGTGTTGAGATTTTTGGACCCCTCGTATCTTACTCAAAATAGGACCTTAAGTGATGGAAGATACCAATGTACTTTTGTGTATTATTTTGTATAAAAGCAAAGCTTTGTTTTTTGGTGCTGTTAGCGAATAGTGGGAATAGAGATGGGATATCATTTTGTAACCATGCATGACCACTAGGGTCCCTTTTGTATTATCCTTCATGTAATCCATGGATTTTTATAATAAAAGATTGTTGCTGATATTTAGACTCATATTTTGCGCAATACTTTGATCTGAGCTAACTTTGTCCTCAGAGAATGTTGTTGGTTGGTTGGCAAGGGTCGACCAACCTAGTGCATTGACTCATTTTCTAGTGTGTTTAGAGTACATAGTCTGGTGTGTTTTTTAACTGATTGTAAGTATATCCTGATTCATTTATTTTCTTTTATCCATAAATTGATTGTATAATATTTGATGTTTGAGTCCAAGCCCTATGATAGCTCTACATTGTAGCAGTCGTATGGATTGGAGAAATACCACTTTCGTTCGGCCTCTGGAATTTAAATCTAGGTTATGTTGACTACATTGTATCTATATATGGGGCATAGATCTCATTTGATTTATTAACTTATACCCTGTATGGTTACACATCATATCTATGTGATGTGTGGTATTTACAGCTAATGTGTAGTTTCTAGGTCTGATTGATGGTATTAGTGTTTGAGAATATCGTTGAACAATATTCTATCTTTTGATAAGTATGATACATGGACCACTGTAATTTGTGAACACCTTATTCATGACCCATAGACTTAGTATTTAATATTTATAGTCTAACAAATGGGCGTTCTTCATTGTAATCGGATATGGCATAGTGAATGGCAGTTTCATTTGGTTTATAGCATAGGTTTGTTTGTAGTATGCAATATTTGCATAAAATACAGTATGATGCTCTGTTCTCCACTAAATCAAATGAATTGATTGATTGCATCCTACTCATGGTGTGATTTATAATATATATGTTTAATACTTGGCCTTATAACTTTATAAATGACACACGGTTTCTTTAGAAAGTTAACAAATTTAATGCGTTACCTTTATCTTTTCTTTCACCTTGATTGATTGACAAATCCACAATAGGAGTTAATTCACATAGTAGTATTTTTAACAATGAATCCATGTTTCATCTTATTAAACAAGCTACACAATTGCACTTTTATATTTTATTTATTAGATTGGTTTTCTTAGTGCTACATAAAGTTGGTGGTTTTAAGTCTTTCTAGTGCACTGATTCTTTTGCTTCATATTTCTTTAGATTTGTAGGAGTTATCACTGAAGGATCCTCTAAATCATTACAACCTTTCATGGTTGTAAGAACACATTCCCCTTGAGTGTGAAAGATGGCATCCCTTGAGGGAAGAGCTCTACGACACTAACCCAATTATCCCTATAGATTAGGGTTTCTTATTAGAACATTAGTGTATAGTGGTTTTCATTGAAGAAGCCTATGTGCAGGTGATTCCTTTGATGTGGTTGATGATAAACATTCATTGAGAGAGATGTGCCTTGTAACAGGTCTTGCAATAGGTATTCATTTGATTGATACATTTCTAGAGTGTCCCTTTGAATCATATTATTGTTGAGTACAAGACTTAGATTTACTAAAGGAAAGACCTAGAAGTAACATGTAAGAACTTGATTAGCCTTGTTGGAGATAGTCTTATAATGTTGTTGTTGAGAGAATAAACCCATAATATCAAATAGAATCCATATCACAATAGCTTAGTAGAGAGGATCACAAGTTTCCATATCTTTGTACATATTGTGTAATGCATCTAAGCCTACACTCACATATTAACATACTTATGTTAGGAATTTGTTATCAATAAATTCACCCAACATTATCAACATGACAATAATTGATTGAATTAATCCATATGTGTGTGTGTGTGTAAAATTACATTTCATATTTATTTATTAAAACAATAAATATATAAAGAAATTGTGAAAAAGAGGTTCTGATCCACGTGCGTTTTGAATTGGAGCTCCTGCGCCCTGCTCTTCCTCGGCCCCTGCGGCCCTCTACAGGACTTCTGCCTGGCAGCCCTTGCTGATGGGATCTTTGTCTTCGCTCATGGCTTGCCCCCACCTCGACTGATGCTGTGATCTTGATTCGGCTCTCAGCCCGTTATGGCCCCTCCGAAGGCACCACCGGAGGAGGCTTTCCAGCAAGCGTTCTCCGACCTAGTTCGTTCTCTTCCACCTCAGCAAAATCGTCCCTCAGTTACGAAGTTTGTGAAAAAACTGGAAGGGTTGCAGGAAGTTTATCTGCCTCCAACCTTGCCCCGTATGGCTGCCCTTGCCTTAGTAGAAAGAGACCTTATTGGACAATTTACAGGTCTCTGGCCCTCTCCAAAAACAGTGCAGAGGTGGGTGGAAAGGAACTGGTCAGACAAACTCAAGGGAAAACCTCTATCAAGTTTTGTGGAAAAGGATACTTTACATTTCATTTTGAAACTAAGGAAGATAAGGACCTGATCTTTTGTAATGGGCCTTATTTTATGGATTCCAAAGGATTGTACCTCAATAAATGGACTCCAAACTTTTGTCCGGAGCTGGGTATCCCTAGTGTTGTGCCTGTTTGGGTGCATCTTCCACACCTCCCCCTGCATTTCTGGGGAGATGAGTCAGTGCGCGCTATAGGGAATGTTGTATGGAAATATATTGACCGGAGCGAACCCAAAGACAACATGCAGGCCTGTGCTCGCATTTGTATTGAAGTTGATTTGGGGAAAGGCTTGCCAGAAGCCATCAAGCTAAAGGTGGACGACTAGACCCACATTCAGCAGCTTGACTATGAACAGATCCCCTTAAAGTGTAAGGTATGTCACGAATATGGCCACTTTGCAAATCGATGCTCTAAACTTCTTAATGTAGACATCTCTCCACAAGAAGAACAATGGGAAACAGTAAAAAGAAAAAGACAACCCCTAATACCATCCCTTCTCATGAAGCTAACCCTATCCCTCGTCCCCCTCCCAATACCACTCCCCCATCTCCACCCCCCTCCTCCTCCCTTCCTCCCCTTCTTAGCCGGCCTAACCCCCATTCCTCCTCTCCTTCCTCCAATCCCTTTCACATTCTTTCCCAATCCGAGGATCCCCCTTCTCCAAAGATTCAATCTCCTTCTGAATCTTCCCTTCCCTTATCCATTTCCTCTTCCCTCCCTTCTGATCCCCCCCCCCCTCAGAACCACAAGAAGCAATTCCAAGGAGCATGGATCCATTCCTGATAATCAAAAGAAGCCTGGAAGAAAATCTACCAAACAACACAGAGATGAAAATGCACCAAAAGACATAGCATTGGGTATTCATAACCCTATAGAATCTTATACAAAAGAGAAGATAAACAAGGATTCAGTAAATAAATACCTGGGAGGAAGAGCAACTCCTCGCATCCCTTTGAAATGATGAAAATGCTCTCTTGGAACAACCGGGGATTGGGGCACCCCACCAAAACAAACACCTTAAAAGATATTTTAATCCAAGAAAGACCAGAGATAGTTCTACTTCAAGAAACAAAACTAGGACAGGCAGAGATGAACAAAATTATTGAGAAGCATAAGTTTTATAAAGGATGTGTGTGTGTTTCTAGAGGGTCTTCAAGAGGAATCGCTACACTTTGGGTTCAAGACAAATGGAACAAGATAGTAGAAACAGTGGAACAGGACTGGATAAAGATTGCTTTGAAGAAAAATATGAGCATACATCAACTAAACATCTACAATGTTTACGTTCCGAATCATTATAGAGATAAGGAAGCTTGTTGGAACTCACTCAGCAATAACATAGTAGAGGAAGAGAATGGCAATATAATTCTAGGTGGTGACTTAAATCTTATCCTGCATGCTAACGAAAAATGAGGAGGTAGCTTTACTCCTGATCCCTTTAGAAATCAGTTGGAGAATGTTATGCAGCTTGGAGATCTTGTTGATATTGTTCCAAAGAATCGCAAGTTCACCTGGAGCAACCGCAGGCTAGGAAAAAGCAATATAATGGAAAGGTTGGATCGAATATTGGTAAATGTGTCTCTTCTCTCCACTTTTGCAGCTATCCATGCTTCTATTCTCCCCTTCGCTGCTTCAGATCATTATCCCACTGCCTTATCTCTTGAATCCCATTGCCCCCTGGGCCCTATCCCTTTTAAATACAGTCCTTTATGGAATGACATTTCAGCTGCCAAAATTCTTGTCTAGCAAACTTGGTGCCAGCATGTAGAAGGCTCACCAAGCTTCATATGGGAAAGCAAACTAAGAAATGTAAGGAATGCTCAAGAATTGGGTAAAATCTCAATATAAAGAACTAGAAGCAAAGAAGCTAGATGTGAAAGTTAAAATTGAATTTTTACACCATGCAATGGAAAACCAAGAGTACCTTCAAGCAAGGAAAAGCCAAGAAGAGGACCTCTACAGTCAATTATACAGTATTAGAAGAGAAGAGGAAGAAAAATGGTGAATAAAATCAAGACAGGTTTGGTTGAAAAGTAGGGACAGGAATACAACCTTCTTCCACAAGCAAGCAACTGTTAGACAAATCAGGAGCAACATAACAGCTATCATAGACAGCGCAGGTAATCAGCACAATGATCAAGATTCCATTAAAAATGAGGCTACAGCACATTTTAAAGAGCTCCTATCTGAAAAAGGGGAAGAAGAGAATTATGATGACTTCTTACAGCATTTTCCAAATAAAATAACAGCAGAAGCCAATGAAAGACTGACTGAAGAGATAAAGGAGGAAGAAATCTTGGGAGAAATCTGGGGCCTCCAGCCTGACAAAGCTCCAGGACCAGATGGTTTCCCAATTTGTTTCTATAGGGAGTACTGGGAAACCATCAAAAAGGATCTCATCAAGTATTACAAATGGATACAAAGGAAAAATAAAATGGGAGGCTTCACAAACTCAACCCATCTTTTTCTCATTCCCAAAGAGAACCACCCCTCTTCTTTTTCCTGCTTTCGACCTATATCCCTATGCAACTCTTCATATAAAATTTTCACAAAAGTCCTCGCCTCCCGACTTAAGCCTCTCTTTCCAAGGCTTATTTCTGAAAATCAAGGTAGCTTTATGGCCAATAGACAAATCTCCAACTCCATCCTATTAGACCAGGAAGCCATCCACTCAAGCCTCTCTAGGAAGGAAAAGGGCTTCATTCTGAAATTAGACTTGGAAAATGCCTTTGACAAAGTCCGGCACTCCTTTTTATTTTCTACTCTTCAAAAAATGGGCTTCTCTTCCCTCTTCATCAATCTCATAAGAACCTGCATTTCTAGACCTTGGATTGCCCCCCTTATCAATGGAAGGCTCGGCCCTGCTTTCCAATCTTCAAGAGGATTGAGGCAAGGTTTTCCTCTCTCTCCCTACTTATTCATTTTAATGGCTAAATCTTTCAACTGTGTCCTCGACCATAAGTGACAAGCAGGCCTCATCACTGGAATCAAATTTGAAGATGGAGTTAAAAACATCAATCACTCCCAATTTTTTGATGATACCTTGCTGATAGGAGGAGCATCTGCAATAATTGCCTGAATATTCAAGCTCCTATTAGATAAGTTTATGAGATACTTTGGGGGAATGATAAATCATCTCAAAAGCTGCATTTATGGTTGGAATGCTTCAACTCAAACACTCCAAAATCTATCCAACATCTTGGGGTGTCGTGAAAATTAAATTGGGACCACTTTAGTTACTTGGGAATGCCAATGAGCATGGGTCGTGCTAGAGCTGAAATCTGGGAACAAATGCTTAATAAATTGAAAAAGAAAGTCCACATCTGGGGATCCTTCTCACTCAACCCAGCTAGCCGTATGGTGCTCCTAAAATCAGGCCTTTCTTCTCTTCCTTTATATCAGTTCTCCTTAGCTCAGGCACCAACCTCTTTTCATCACAAAATGGAGAGTATTCTCAGACATTTCTTATGGTGGGGTGGAAAAAATGATAAGAAAAAATATAACCTGGTTAGTTGGAAACAAGTTATCCAAAGCCAGGAAAAAGGCGGGCTTGGAATCAGATCTCCATTGTTCACTAACTTAGCCTTTGGTGGCAATATTATTTGGAGAGTGTTAGAGGAGCGGCAAGCTTGGTGGAAAAAATTCATCGAGGTCAAATATCTTAGCAGCCCAAGGTAAAAACTGCTAACAAGTGAAATACATGTAAGGAGTAGCACAGGTATTTGGAAACTCTGCAAAAAATCCATCTCTTTTATGGCACAAAATGTTTCAATGGTTCCCAAAGGTGGCAGTAAAATCAGCAATGGAAGTGATAAGATAATGGGAAATAAAGCCATCAGCAGTTTCCCAGGTATGGAACCAATCATCCTCTATCTCCAAAGCAAGGGATTATATCACTTAAATCAAATTTCACATTGGGATATAGATTCACAGGCGTGGAAGGGTTGGAGCTTCCCTCCCATCCCTGTTCATCTCAAAGAGTCCTTCAACAATTTCTAGACCCATCTCCATAACATCACGCCTATATCTAAAAATGGTGTCAACGGTTTCCGATGGGACCCTACGGGTTCAAGCTACTCAATACAGGCAAGCTACAATTATTTGTGTAACAGGGATCACCCTACTTCTCCATGGACATATTGGAAAGCAATCTGGAAAGATGAAGCTATCCCCAAAGTTAAATTTTTCATGTGGATCCTTCTAAAAGGGAAGACTCTCACCTCAGAAAATATGCAAAAGAAAGGTATCATGGGTCCCTCCCGATGCCCAAATTGTCATGATGTTGAAGATACCATGCAGCATCTCTTCATTTCATGTCCTTTCGCCATCTCCTGTTGGAAAGGCATAGCCTCCTTTGACTCTTTCACCTGGAATTCACATCAGTCCATTGGCAAAGCCTTAAGCATCTGGAAGAAAAGTTATCCCTGGCAAAATAAGAAAAATAGCATTGCCAAGAGGGTTTAGGATGCCCTCCCATACGCACTCTTATGGAAAATATGGATTCCAAGAAACCGCAAGGTTTTCAGGGACCAGGAGACATTAACGAGACATCTTTGTAGTAGAGCCAAAAGTCTGGCAATAGAAACCATAGCTACCAAGAATCTAAAGAAAATCGATATGGCCAGCTTCTATAACAAAGAGAGGGACTTCATCAGGAATCTGATAGACAAGTGTAGCATCCTCTCTCTGATAATCACCTACAACAGCTCTTCTAACACCCTCGGTCATAATTGGAAAATAAGATTAAAGCAGGGTGAATTTATTGAATGGCTCTACAAAAGCAACACTCATATCATATTCTTTGATGGTGCCTCCAAGTCTAATCTGAGAGCTGTGGGGGTAGGGGGAATCATCTATATGCCCAAAGGAGACCCCCTTGTCTCTTTTGAGTGGGGACTGGGAACTCTTTCCAACAACAGAGCAGAGGCCCTGGCTCTCTATCAAAGCTTACTCCAGCTTCAAATCCATGGAATCAGGAAAGCTTGGATTTTTTGGGACTCTGCTATTATCATTAGTGTCATGAACAGTAAGAGAAAGCCCTCCAATATCTATAAACAGCAAATCATCAGCAGATGTCAAAGCATAATCAGCCAAACCTGCGAGATAAAAAATTTCCATGTCCTTCGCACCTTAAACCAAGAAGCAAACAAGCTCGCTAGTCAAGCTTGTACCAGAACCAAAGGAAATCTTTTTTGCAACAACAAAGAATCCTTTCATTATCTCCCCTGATCTCTTTCTTGTCTAATGACAAATCGTTTGAGGCTGACACCTAACCAAAATTATAAGGCATACTCTGTCCAAATCTACTGCAATCCTGATATGGTAATCTTTCTTCTGCTGAATATCTTGTCTCCCATTCCTTTTGACTCCACATTCACATCGATTTCTATTTTCTCAAGTGAAATCCGTGAGGCATTCTCCTCTCACCACATGACTCCGTCCCTTCTTCCTTACAGCTCGTTGGCTTTAAAGGCCTGGACACCCCGCCTTCATCCTCCCATCCCCTTCAAGGTGTTGTCCATCGTTGTCGCGTTCTATTTCAATCACCTTTCAGTTATTTTTCTCTCCCCTCTTCACTTTCCTTCTCTGGATCATCCTGTCGCTACTGCTCTTCTTACTTACTGTCTGGCTTTGTGCCCTCCCCTGCCTTTTCCTCTTATTTCATAATCGCTTGTTCTATTAAGATCCGACCTTATCTCTTCCCTTCCAACCACTTCTGATCCCCCAGCTAGCTTCCTTGGAAGTTCTCTCTGGTTTTTTCTTACCCTCCTCTGTTCACCGACCCTTTGCTCAGATTCCCCTATTCTGTTTTCAACTGCCACTCCTTGGCGCAGTATTTATCAAGCACATCCTCGGTATTGCTCTCAAGATCCTCAGATGGCTCAAAATGAGGACTTCCTTCACTGTCGGGATCTCCAGGAAGAACTAGAACAAATCAAGGTGCATCAACGAGTCCTGAATGAAAAGATTGAATCCTCCACTCGGATAATCAATGCAAAGTATGAAGCGGATTTAAATATTTTCCTTCACCGTGTTACCTCCTTGTAGGAGCAATTCAACACCTTATCCAATGTGTGCGCTCATATTCAAGAATCCATGGACATCCTAAAATATATGATGGAGAAACTTAATGCTCCAAGCACTCGCTGCTCCAGCTTCAAAATTGCTGATCAGGAAAGCAAGCCCGAGGAATCTACTGCGCAGAAAATCAGTCATATAAATATAGATTAGGATGCTTTGTAAAGCTTGTCTTCTCCTCTTCCAATTCGTCTGAATTTATTCTTGTATCAATCTTCCTCATGTTAGAAAACATAGTAAAATAGCATAATGTGGCAATGTAGTCAAAGTGCAAGCTCTTCCTTCGAGCTCCAATCTTGTATTTTTGGAGCTTTGCCTCCTAAACTTTTTTGAATTATAAACAGCAGCCGATTTTGTCAAAAAAAAACAATAAATATGTAAATATGATATTTTTTGAATAAAAAAAAATATGAGAAATAGTATAATAATATAATATGAGGCTATGAAAATTAAGCAATTATTAAAATGATAAAATATGATGATGATGATTATTATTATTATTGTTGTTGTTGTTTTTGTTGTTGTTATTAATGTCCACTAAGACCAATATGGTCTATCCGACCTTAAGAAGGTAAGAAATTAATCAAAATTCTTTAACATGTTATTTATTTGCTTGAAGAGAAGTGAGAAAAGTGTTCATATATCACCATAGTTTTGCAGCCTTAACAAGTCAACAAGGTTGGTAGTGTGATCAATATTTTTAAAATTATAGCGGATTTTACTATAAGTTATGAAAACTAGGAGAAAGTGCTTTTCATCTTCAAATCTAGGGCAACATACTCTTGCTTCCCCTTGAATTTTGGGAGTAAACCAACTATGAATTTCACTATGAAGCTCATTAGAATTATTTCTTATCTTAACAATGTTCATTTACTTCTTAACACTAGTCAATCTAGATAAATAATTATGGTTTTTAAGATTGACAGTGATCCCCTCCTTATAATATCTTAGTTTCCTTTTTCCCTCTAACTCTTTATCGCTTAGTAACTTCTCCTTAAATTTGGAAGTAATAATATTTTCAATATTATCCTTGTCCCAAGGTGTAGCGCAGTTGGTGATGAAAGTGGTTTGAGTATTGTGTAAACTAAGGGATATAAGGTTCAATACCTTGGAAGTAATTCGGTCCAAGGAGAGGAGGACAAGTTGTAGGACCCATAGGTATAGTGGTAGTTGTTGGAATCAATCTCATCCCATGTGAGTATGAGACTATGCCATCCTCGCTTGAGTCGAAGGTGAGGTTTTGTCTAGAGTTAGAAGCAATTTTAGGAAACCTCTTGGATTCCATGTTGTGTAACTTCTTCTTATACATGATATACCTAGTCATAATCGTGATTTCAATAGGGGAAAGGCTAGCTTCATTCAAGAGAATAGGGTGGGGAATACATCCTTTAATCTTGAGGTTGTATGTTATAAAATGATTTTAGATATGCTCAATCTTCCTCCATGATTTTCTGGATATAATGAAAACTCAAACCGCACATCCATATAAAATAATAAGGATGACAAGTGTCACAAAGATGAACTTTTTTAATCCCAAATACAAAGATATGCTAACCTACAATTGTTTTCAATCCCATAGTAAGTTTTCCATCCTCCACTTATCCTTTTGTCAATGTTGTAATTCCAATTGAGCTAATTATAAGTGTTGATTCCTAGATATTTGTATGAAGGAACTTCCTACAAGTAGCTATTATCATAGATAAACTATCACGGGTAATATTTGTGGATTTAATTATCATGACTGTAGTCTTTTCACTAAAAGTCATACCTATCTTGAGCAAACATCTTGGAGGATTCTTAGTTGATTGTCAATATTTTCATGGATCTTTTCCAAAAGAACAATATCATAAACATAAAGGAGAAGAGTTATGATGATACGAGTGAGTGTGGGGCCAACACATGGTGCATCTTATAAACACCTTCAAGCTTATCAATGTAAATGCCAAAAAGGGTAGGGGATAAGGGAGGCCCTTGTTTGACTTAGATATTACAATTAATTTATTTATTTTGACAAACCCTAAGAGGTCTTAAGCTTGAAAATAGAATTCTCACATAGTCTTGTCACAAAAACCCTTAACTAGAGTGGAACCATTAGCTCCTCCGGCCTCTTCCATAGTCTTTTCCTAGGAACAATGTTAAAAGATTTTTGAAAGTCCAAAAAACAACAAAAGAGTTTGGTTTTATTATTGCAAATCAATAGTTGAATGATATTTCTTAAACCCAGGTTCCCCTTTAGCTCTTTTACCATGGATTTCAAGCCATGGGCTAATCTTCATTTCCAAAATAAGTTTGTACATCTTAGCTAAAATGTGGCTGATCATAATAGTTCTAAAGTGGCATATCATAATAGTTTTGTAATTAGAGGAAAGGCTTTTATCCAAACTATGCAAGATAAGGCTTTGCATCCAAGCCTTTTCATTACCAAATTGAAGAGCTTGTGTATGTGAGGGATGATGATGGCCCTCTATTTTAAAATTTTCAACTTGATAACTTTCAATATCCTTAGTTTTCCCATTAGTGAATTGCTTAACCCGAAATTCAATGTCTTCCAAATAAAATATAACATCCTTTATAGGAGCATTCAAAATGGTACAAATAAAATTAAGGAACTCATAAAAAATTTAATGTAGATATCCCAATTCTTTAAGGGAATCACATTAATTTATTTATTTTATTTTTGTCAATTAAATGTAGCTTAAATTATTATGATTAGAGTTATAGGTTACATGTTTTAATGAGTTAATTACCTTTAATTTGTGTGAATAAAAAAATTGGGAAAGACCCTTTTCAATATATATTACTTTGTTAAAAAAAAATTGAGGGGAAAAATTAAAAATATATATTTTCTATTTTAAATTAAATATATATAGATTATAAAAATATGAAAAATGACGCTATTACCAAATAAATAGTGAATATCTATAATGACAACTCACATTTTTAATACGAGTTAGATTTTAAAAAATAAATAAACAGGTACATTTCATGAAGAGAACTATAAGGTGCTTTCAGAGCAGTACAGGTTTAGGTGATTAGTTTAATGAGGATCCAAGGTTAGGTGATCCCTGTATTTACTGTATAATAGGCATGTGATGTGATGTAGGTGCTTAAATTGCAGATTCGGATTGATGGTTTCAGCTAATAATCTTTTATGGGCACTTTGGTTCAGTGCAGAAGGATCACTTTCAGAGGCTTGAAAACAAAACTACCACTGTTACGAGAACTATAAAATAAGATATCAAAGAATTAGGGCATTATTCCCAAGCTAGTGAGGTGTGTTCTATGGAAAACTCTACCTAATCTACAATGGTTATGGATTTCTTGGATTTATTGATTAATTAGCGTACCAACATGATGTCAGTGGGGCTCACGATCACATGCTACAGGCAAAGAGGCACATGGATGATGTTCCCGTCCAAACAAATATTGCTGGACAGTGAAGCTCAGTTAACCGTGCAAGATCAGATTTACTTGCAAAATTTCGACATATCCCAAACTCAGCACTCATTGGGAAACCCTAAACGGAAGACATGGATGTCCCTCGCAATACCTGTATACATCATACTCTGTGTGTATATATTTCTGTATATATTAAGTAGGAGTTTTAGCTGCTCAGTATTGCCCTATTCTACTTCGACTTGAGAAACACTGGAGTATAGAGATGGTTTCGAAGAGCTCAAATGATAAGGAGGAGGAGAAAGTCCAGCACGCCAAATCGAAGAAGAGGGTGGAAAACATCATCAAGTGCAACAATGTGACATCATTTAAAAGCAAAGTGAGGGGAGAAGATACAGCGACTGCTACGGGCATCTTCTTGCTAGCTTGTGTTGCACTGTCTCTGTAAGAATTCCAAGCATTTCATGGAGGGCTAGGTTTTCATCAATATCAACCCTACTTCGAATATTCTGTGTACTAGCTTGATGTTTCGGTTACCCTACTTCAAATATTCTGTTACTAGCTCGATGTTTCTGTTACCCTAATCTACGAACTCATCTATTTTTTAGCAGAAGAAGTCTTGGTTTCTTCAGCTGAGATAATGGGCATGCGCAGACTTTTACCCACAAAGCTGTTGCTGTAAAGTATAGGTATCACCTTTCAGTGTTTTAACAACTTATATATTTATATATTCTAGAAAAGTTCGACTAAAAATGTAAGAGATGTTTTTGCCCATAGATATCACCTTTCAGTGTTTTAACAACTTATATTTTTATATATTCTAGAAAAGTTCGACTAAACATTTAAGAGATGTTTTTGCCAAATATGTGTACTGCAACTCTGGTAAACATCATGTAAACTAATACACAATATGGTTCAAATTCCGCCCCAGAACCAATTGAGCCAAATACTCTTCTGAATATATGGGCGTTCTAATTGTTATAAGTTTTTGAGTGTTTTTATTTATTTATTTTTAATTTAATAGTTTTGAGTAAAATTAAATTTTTTTGGTGAGCTTAAAATGTATTTTTGATTATAAATATAAATTTTTGAAATATATATATATATATATATATATTTAATAAAAAAAAGTAAAGTAAAATTTATATATATATATATATATATTTTTAATTTAAAAAGTGAAGTAAAATATAAAAATATATATATATATATATAACAAAATAATAGGAGTTGTGATTTTTTGGAGATTTCCGTGATGGAATGTGGAGATTGAGGTTAAATCTTGATTTGTTGCCGTTAAAATGGTTTTTTAATTACATATTTGGATTCAGCACCCTGAAAAGGGTTGGGACACTTTGATTGTGCAGAAACTACCTATCAAACTTGCTAGGCTTCCAAAAAGTTTCATTATAGACAACTGCAAAAAAATATACCATTAGTAATAGTATGTAGTTCCACCTTTAGGGTTCGAATGTCTTCTTTGATATCTGTGATATTATTTTGTCAATGACTTCATGTTTTCCGTTTAGTTCGAATAATTTTATTTCAGTGCACATGGTAAAAGCTTTGTCCCGGTCCGGAGGTCTTGTCAGCCAGGGCTAGGAAACACAAACAAAAATGACTCATACTCAGGGGTCTGGAGGTCTTGTCTGCGAGGGCTAGGAGACACAAACAAAAATGACTCACACTAAGGGGTATGGAGGTCTTGTCTGCCAGGGACAAACAAAAATGACTCACACTAAGGGGTTGGGGTTGGGTGAAACTGTCCTTTACTAATCTCATTCGAGACCCCAGTAAATTATTAAGGGAGCTGAGATTCGGAGAACAAAAGCAAGTGCTTTTCCTTATATTCCGGCTCCCCAGGCTATCCAGGCACTGCTGCTGTGTACCACCCAGGCTATGTTATAGCCCTGCAAATGACGGAGGGTTATGAGTTATAACATGCCTGGCTTAAAATTTGAGGACCTGGCTTTACAACCAATTTCACTGACATTATAAGTACTTACATATTTGACATCTATTTTTTGAACTGCGAAAATTAGAAACAAGCGTGAATGAAACAAGGCTTACTGGTTAGGAGACGAAAGGGAGATTTCATTGTAGGCTACGAAGAAAATGTGTTGAACTCACTAGGCTTTGAGTTGAGGGCGAATTGGCTTGGCTTTGAGTTGAGGGTGAATTATTTAAATTATTTTTTTATAAACTTCTGGTTTATGTGTTATGAATATAAAATATTTTTTGACAAAATGTCACTGATTTAAATTCCATGAACATTTTAGAAAAAAAATGGTATTTAAATTATTTTTTTTATAAACTTCTGGTTTATGTGTTACCAATATAATTATGTATTATATCTTTGTCTGGTATTCAAATTAATTTTCCTATAAACCTCTGGCTTAAGCGTTAGGAATATAATCATGTATTGGAATATAATCATGTATTATATCTTTGTGGAAAAAAATATGTGAATTTTTTATATGTTTTTTTCTTCAGGTAGGTTTTCTTGCCATTATATTTATTTAAAAAATTAAAATGAAAAAGTGAAGGATCGTTCCTTTTCCCCTTAATATATGAAGAAAAATTACTTATTTTATTAATTTGGTTTAATTCTATATTTAATTTTAATTTGGTTTAATTCTATTTTTAATTTTAAAAGTGTTGGGATATTTTTACTTATTTTATTAATTTTATTTTTAATTTTAAAAGTGATGCCATATTTTAAAATTTTTAATATTTATTTTAATTTTGAATCTCCCAAAAAAATCAAATCTCTATATATATAAATAATTATATAAGTATTAATTAAATTTATTAAATTTATATATATTTATTAACTATATGTTTTTTGGGTAGATTTCTTGAACTGGATTTTTTAAAAGACTTTAAAAAATGTTTAAAATATCTCCCTTTTATAAAATATCTCCCTTTTATAGCTTAATATATTAATTATAAAAAAGTTATTTATATTTATTGTATAGCCTTGTTTAAATATTTTGATATTTTAGAATTTTATTATATATTATCAAAAAATCATTTTGATTCTAAATTTATTAAATGGACCAAATTTCTTTGTGAATTTCTTACTTTATAAATATATATATTTCATATTGTTATATATAGAAATATTACTTTTTTTAATTTATTTTACTATTTTGGTTTAATTTTATTTTAAATTTTAAAAGTGTTTTAATATTTCAGAATTTTATTATGCATTAGTATAGATTTATCTTAACTATGGATCTCTCAAGTACTTAAAATATCAAATCTCTCAATATGTAAAACTCTTACTTTATAACTATTATTTATAATTTTTATATATTTCATATTTTTATATATAGAAATATTAGTATTTTTAATTATATGTGTGTTAATTAAATTTATAAAGTTTGTATACTTTTATTAATTATGTGTGTTTTGGTAGTTTTTTTTCCAATTAAATTTATTTAAAGGGTTAAAATAGTTGAAATATTACCAATTTTTAGCTTAATACATCAGGTAAAAAAAAAAATAACTTGGTTTAAATATACTTTTAATTTTGAAAGTATTTTGATATTTTAGAATTTTATTATAAATTATCATCCACTCATTTTTATTTTGGATACCTAATATTCAGTGGAATCAAATCTCTCAAAGTTTAAACCTCTTATTTAATAATCACAACTTATATTTTATATCTATTTCACATCTTTATATATAGACATATTAGTATTTCTAATTATATGTTTATTAATTAAATTAATTAAGCTTTTATATATTTATTAATTATATGATTTAAAATATCATGATTATCAATATGAATCATTATTATTTTAATGTGATGTGCATATTATAATTTTTTCCTATTTAAAAATTGTTATAATTTTATTAATAAATGTAAAATATATTATTTTTATAATGGTTTTAATTGAGTGGACTACATTATTATTATTATTGATACTATAACATATTTTCAACTATATAGCACTTAACACAATACAAAAATTGGAAAAAAAAATGAAATTTAATTGAAATTTTTTTAATATATTCATATATAATATATATCTATATTGTTATTGGTTCTATCGAACTAAAATTTTACCTTATAATATATAAGTGATTACGAGAAGAAATTGTTATTTTTTATTTAAATCAGAATTTATTTTATGATATATTTGATCTGATAATTATTAATTTAGTCTTAAATTTTAAAATAACAGTTTAAAAAATCAAATTATTAAATTATTATTATTATCAATATTATTTAAAAATTATTTATAATTTTAATAATAAACTATTTAATTTTATCAATTATTTAATCATTTATTATTATTCTAAATCATTAATATATTTATTTATTTTTTTGTTAAGTTTCGCAGGACTCTCTCATTTTCTATTTTACATGTCCATTGTAGTACAAAGACTTCATTCCATAACCATTGCCACTTAAACTACAACAGGCTAACATTAATAAATTTATTATTAATAAATTATTTATTTCCTATTATTATAAATTCATAATAATATGTCATAGATTTATTATTATTTTTACCTATAAATTTATTAAATTTAAATTTAATATATATATAGATAATTATAATTTTAACCAATTATTATAAATTTTAATTTATAATTTATAATATAAATATTATAGTGTTAAACCATAACCATATTAAACTATTTGCTTACCACGTTATATAGAACTCAGAGATTTAATTTCATAAGGAGTTACAAGGCTATAATAACAAATTCACTATTAAATCCATTTGAAGATTCCACTCACTTTTCTCGTCCATATTTCCTAAATTTCTCTCGCGTATATATATAACCCTAATTGACACCAATATGTTTTAGATTAGACCATAATAAATATATTTTTTCAACCAAGCCCAAACTCACAAAATAACAAATGGAAAATCTCACTCCTCTCATCCATTTTCTCGTGAAATCTACTATGATAAAACACTATTACATATAACTAAAACTTACAAAAAAATACAACTAATATAATCTCAAATGAATACATAACAGTCACAACTCCAGCTACTAATACCTGATAGAATGTCTAAGCGTTTTTATGAGATTAAATCTCTATTCAATTTCAACATTATATGATATGCTTTCATTAACCGTTTTTTGCAAATGGACTTGTAAGCTTTTTCTAACCTTTTTTAAGACTCCCCCATGGTGGGCGAGTATAGTTATATTAGGACAAATTGTAATTATCTAAGAGGAAGGAAATGAAAGTTGGAGGTTCATGTCGCTAATATTTACTTTGGCCTCATGTATGTTAGAGATATCATATCAAACTTTAAGTTTGATCCAGTGGATTAAGTTCATGAACTCTCCATCATTGAATCATTATGGTATTAATCATCATAGTGTAGAGGTATTTTGATTTGGAACAATTTCATGGTAAAGATAGGGATAAAAGCTTGGATATTTAGAGTTCTTTGTTGGTAGCAAGTAAAGAATCCATAGGGTGTTTGGTTAATTAACATTTTATATATTTATTTTGGGTGGCATTTTGAGTTTAGAAGTTTTTCAATGGATTGGGATTTTTTCTTATTTTTCTTCAATATATTATATTTGGTTTCCAATAAGTATAGTTTCATGGGCTTAAAGAAGGAGCCTCTAATATTTGGTTTCGCCAAGCTTAAAGAAGGAGCCTCTAATCTTTGGTTTGGAAGCTCTAGATGTTTTGTCAATGAGGGAGGAAGCACTATTTCAATCGAATTTTATTTAAGTTTTTTCTTGTTCCTTAGTTTATCTATCATTTTTAGGTGGATTTCTAGTGGATTTATCCTCTTTGGATTATCTTCCTTACCCAAGCTTTCCCTAGTAGTGTTATTATTTATTTTCTCAATTGGTGCATTGTTTCAATGATATTGGAGGTGAGTTTATTTTTCATGGATCTTTATTTTCAAGGGGCCATTTTTCCTTTCTCTATTTTGAAGTTTAAGTTTCCTTGGAGAACCCTATCAAATATTTCCATGGTCCCTAGATTAGAGTGGTTTTGATTCGAGTTTTGTTTCAACTACATATTCTACATACTCTATTTGTATCCTTTGGTTCACATTTCTCTTTGGTCCTCTCTAGAGTATTTTCTTTAGCCTCATTTTTCCCCAAGTCCAATGGACCATTTTTGTAGTGAATTTCCCTTACAATTCTCTTCCCCCTTCTAGACTGAAGAATTTGGTGGATTTCCTTGTTAAAATGGGCTATCCAACTCACTCAAGGAGTTGAATGGGGAAATGGGCTCTCATCAACCTTCAAGTTCTAGAACCTAGTTCTCTATAGAGTGTTTAGCTACTATTTAGATGCAATCTACCCCTGGTAAAATTTGAAGAGAGGTACATGATGTAGAATGAGAAGTGTGAACAGAGAGGAGGTTTATGATAGATGCAAAGGTTGAGGAGGAATTTGGAGGCTAGGTTCCTAATACAAGGAACACAAAAACTGGACAAACAAGATATATTTTTAACATATATTAGCAATTGAACACCATCATAGGCCATGTAGTAGTTGAGTGCTCTATAGCCAAGTAAGATATTTTACTGTGAATATATGAAATGCATAAGCAGACAAGAAATATCATCTAAGAGGTTTTGATTCTAAATAAAAATATTGTAGTCTTGGATTTTTCTAGCTCTAAAGAGGAGGATAAGTCACTAATAGGATTCAGGTGGATTCACCAACCAAATATATGCATATTATTTTGATTTTTTTCATATATACTAGTGGAAACATTTTTGCAATCCTCGATGTTAGCAATTGAACATCATCACTGGCCATATAGTAGTTGAGTGCTCTATAGCTGAGTAAGATATTTTATTGTGCATAGATGAAATGCATAGGCAGACTAAGAAATATCATCAAAGAGGTTTTGATTCTAGGATTTTTCTGCCTCTGAAGAGGAGTATATTTCCCTCATAAGATTAAGATGGATTCACCAACCAAATATATGCATATTCTTTCTATTTTTTTCATATACAATAGTGGAAACATTGTTGTAATCCTAGATGAAATCGGCTATAAGTTTTCTAACAAAACTCTCAGTTGTTTCAAACTTTATTATCCATATATTTTTATCATCAAATTTATACTATTTAAATGGATAAATATTTTTCTGTTATACTAATGATTTGGTTTAACCAATCACAAAAATATAGACATAAAGTACATTATATACTTCTTATTTACATAATAATATAAAAACTACCCAATATATTCAAAAAAATAATTAAAAAATCTAACCATTAAAAAAATTCCATATTAACATTTATATTAAAAAATATATCCTCTCATCATAATGACATTAATTGATTTCACACCAAACCATAACAAAATTAATCTTTCTTTGAGCACTAAAGTGATATGCATTATGGATTTCACATGAAACCCTAACAAAATTAATCTTTCTTTGAGCATTGAAATAATATGCATCATTTCCATCTTTAATATAAATTATTAAGCCAATTTATATATATATATTTTCAATATAACAAAAATGAGATAATATGCATCATTTCCATCTTTAATACAAAGTATTAAACCAAATTATTAAAAAAAATATCTTCAATATAACAAAAATGATAAGTTTATGAGACGTGTGTGTTTTTTAATTAAAAGAATAGATTCTTTCATCAAGAAATATACCAAACATTATATCAAAGGTTTAGCCGGTGAATTTACCATAAAGTGGCTAAATAGATTACTCTATTTTATATCCTAAAGTGTCAAAGGGATTTTTCTTTCTATTTGAAGTTCTCCAAAATCACAACTAAAAATTTAAAAGCATTATATATATAATTCTCCAACATCACAACTAAAAATTTAAAAGCATATATATAAATAAATTAGTGGTGGGTTTTTCACCATTAAATTAGTGAGAAATAAATAAGGTTTTTTTTAAATTTGTATGGAATAGCAATTAAAAAATTAATAAGGTTTTTTTAAAATTTGTATTGAATAGCAATTAAAAAATTAATAGTATGTGTTTATGTGGTAGAATTTTCACCACTTAACTTATAAGAAATCAAAAACACCTCGTTAAACAAAATCTATCATAACAACAATTTATCTATTTTTTAAATTTAAGTGGACTAACTTTCCTCAATTCAATTTCCAGCATTGAATTTATAAGAAACCAACAACACTTTGCCAAACAAAACAATCATTCATCTATTTTTCTGAATTTAATTAGACTAACTTTACTCAATTTTCACCAAGATTTGGTACAAATTCAACCATTTTTCTTTCTTAAAGGTTTGGTATAAATTCAACAATTTTTCCTTTCTTATATTGTGAATACTAGAATATAAATTCAGAAATATAAAATAATAAAATAAAATAAAATAATATTATTTTATTAACATTTAAAAGTTAACTTTACCATATATATATATTTGTAACCATGATTTTGTATCTATTACGTAGGCATCCCATTGGCTTTTGCAAACATAACCCAATCTATCAAGCCTATGCACCGTTAATTGTCATCTCTTATGAGTGCCATCTCTCTTACCCTCGTTCACCTAAGAAAGAACAACACCTAATAAGTACAAACAACAAAAGGACTGATTTATCTTATGAGGCTCGTCTCTCTTACCCTCGTTCACCTAAGCCAATCCTAAGAAAGAACAACACCTGATAGGTATAAGCAACAAAAGGATTGATTTATATTTGGTACCTTCGACACCAAAGATGAATAAGTAAATGCTTAAGCAAAGAAAAAATTAACTCACATGCAACTTTCACTCCTTTATTCAATATATGCATGATTGGGTTAACAACTTCGAAAAAAGACCTCCACAAATCTTTTCTAGTACCCATAGATTTCTATAAAACTATGCACCGAATAATGTGTACCCGCAGATTTCTATAAAACTATGCACCTCATACACATTATTCGGTGATGGGAAATTAGTTGTAATTTTTTATCTTTGCATGATCTGTTGTAATACCATCAATATATATATGATATGATCTAAATGATGGATCATGATATGATCTAAATGATGGATCATAAGATGGATCTCTTATGAGCAAAAATAAATATATATATATATATATATATATATATAAAGATTGCATTTATCTTTTCTTAATTTATAATCATCGTAGTATTGTATAGGAAATCTATGATATTTTAATTTTGATTTTATAAAAGTAATATAAGTCATATATCTAGTTTCTTCCTTATAGAAGTTATGGGTAGTCAAATAAAATTAAAAAACTTTTTACTAGACTGATAATAAGTTATGATACCAAGTCTATGGGGTCTTGGATAGACATTTATGGGATGTGTTGTCAAGGCATTCTTAGATGTTAAGCCACAAGTTCATTTCTCCTTGGACATGATCATGATGTAGCCTCACCAATGTCGAACTTATTAAAAAATAAATAAGTAAATATGATACCACTTTGTCACATACCCCTACTAAATTTATCCTAACCACATTTGTAAAAACTTGATTTTCATGGCTCATACATTTTGTCAAACACTTATGTACATCTTTCTTCAAATACTTTGTATACAACCAATTAAGTAGTTTTTTCTTTTAGACATTTTGTGTGAATCAAATAAGAAGCATTGCTTTGATTCCACTTGTAACATACTAACTAAAATATGAGACTAAATCAGTTTCGATTTATGTCTCTGTGGTAGCTTATCAAATAGTTTATATAGAAATAGTAATAGAACACATTTTAACACATTTTTTTCAAATGATTTAAATGCAAAGAGGCATAAATGAGCTACAATAGTACTATCATATGACAATAGTAACATACCTCAATACTATCCCCACCCACAAAACAACATTTTCTTTGAGGTATTTTATCAAATAATTTGTATGAAATGAATCATTAAACCATTTAGGCATTTCTTTAGACACTTTGCATGCAAACTAATATAGCAACTTCTTCAGAGCATATCTCCTAAATCATTGAGGTGAGAGGTCCATTATACAATACATTATGAGGGGATGTGTAATTACATCCATGCTCAACTTGGAGTTGACACGTGTCCCTTAAAAATATACTTTAAATGAAAAAATATTGTTGTCTATAATAAAAACATAAATGATTATACATATTTTGTAAGTTTTAATTAAAGAATTATAAAACATTAATAATTGTATTCCCCATTATGTAGGTTAAGTAGTTGATATTTCACTTTCACTTTTCTAGTGTTAAATAAAATATTTCAATGCTATGTTATATAATATAATTTTATGTAAATTTAGATAAAATTATATATATATATATATAAAATATGTTTCTTTTATAAATATTTCAATATGGAAGTTAAATAAATGGTTTAGATATCCATATTAACTAATATATTTAAATATAAAATACATATGTATGTTCAATATGGAACTTAAATAAATTGTTTAGATATCCATATTAACTAATATATTTAAATATAAAATATATATGTATGTTCAATATGGAACTTAAATAAATTGTTTAGATATCCATATTAACTAATATATTTAAATATAAAATATATATGTGTATGTGTATGTGAATGCGTTAATGTTTACCTTAGTAAAAAATTTCAATGCTTCAAAGGAAAAGTTAATTAAAGATAAAATAATTTAGTTACTTCTTAATAAGAGGAAAATTGTGTAACTCATTCAATTTTTAATATAAAATATTAGTAATAAATTATTCAAAAATATAATTTAACAATAATAAATTACACATGGTCTATATAGAGAGTCGCAGAAAACAACTATAGATCTATATTAATCACATATTTATCAAGCACTAAAAGAGATTAAATCTCTTGGAGTGTGATGGTGGGGATGCAGGCTTTAGAGAGAGTCTCTCTAGTCTTCCAGCAAATTCTTCAATATCTCAGTCTTCTTCCCTTTCTTCTAGGTCGATTGCATCAGTCATTAAATTGGTAATTCATTTCCTTTTAAATTCATACTATTATGCTCTATTAACAACCAGTCCCCACGCCTCCAACCCTCTTATGCCTCCGAAGTTATACATATATAACAGTCACGTTTAACAAGTCGGCACATGCATAATAGTTTTATAGAACCTTGTTACGCCAATAAAGCTTCTGATGCCAGTAAACATACAGCAAACATGTAAATAACAAATCTTCAAATGGATTTTAAACATACGCATACAATATACATAGATATCCACTTACACCCACGGTATGTCCTCCCTTCTTCTTTCTGATCGGCGGCAATTATAGGTTGGCTGTTTATCGTGTACCAAGGCTCAAATTTTACGAACTGGTCGCTATATATATATCTCCACCCCTTTATACAGTTTCAACTGATGCCTATACAACTCGGCGTTCGATTCAACAGTGGTCTTCTCAACGGACCGACACAATTATATGTAGCATATGTCGCCAGTTCCGCTTTGCTCCGGTCGATTCAGATATGGCATCGTTAAACAGACATAAATCAGATTAATTGAGGGACGAAGCGAACTACTAACATCGGGAAACAGATTGATCGGCGAAATCTCAAAACGACAATCGCAGGTTGAAGAAAGGGATAATTCGTTGTTGTGTCCATAAAACTGAAAATTGCCGCAAGCTCAGAATACAAACAAACAAACAATAAGATGCGCGGCGCTTATAAAATATAACCATATCATGCCATGAATTCAATTATACTGTGAATTAATTGGAAAAGAAACGACTCCCATGTTTAACGTGGAAACAGTGAAATGCTTCCACCTCCCAATGCAAAGAATAATAGACTACATAAACAGAATTAGAATCGCCGGAGAACAATTTCATATAGATACTTCTGGCACCTCGCCCACACACTTTATTCCATAATCTTATGAATATATATATACAGAGGTCTGAATAAAATTCACGCAGAGGGCATGGTTTCTTGCCTTAAAGTAGGCTCAGACGCGCTCTTTCCTTATTTTCTTGAGAGATTTTCTACCTTTTGTTTTATAATCAGCATTTTTTTTATCTTTATCTTTTACAAAAGCAGGCTTTTCCTTTTTTTTACATAACGATTTAAAGCGTGAAGCTTTATCCTAATTTTAACTGAAAACATAGAAATTCTATCCCAAATTCTGCTCCTAAACTATTTCCCTCATACCCTTTTATTTAGAAGAAGAATATTTACATAATCTTCACTTCCTTCTTTATTTAAAATACCAAAATATTAAAATTTATCATACCCCCTTTTTACCCCATATTTACAATTCAGAATGGTCTTGATGCTCCCGCATCATACACCCAACCTTAAAACTAATCATGATCTCGTGATCATGTGTTTGGATCTATGGATGCCTGGATCCCATATCTTGTGCTGCAAGTCATCATGTGCTATTACTTGTTGTCTTTCTCCAGGTTTCCATATCTTATGTTGCCTTGCTCCGCTAGCTGCACTTTCACAATCTTCTGATGTCTTGCTTTTGCTGCTTCTCCTTTGTTTTTCTGTTGTTGGCCTCTTCCAGGATACTGTAATCATCAGTTTTCTGATGCTTTCAATCTCTTGGTCCAATAAATCTCCCAGCTGTTGAATTCTCATTGTCTGCTGAATTAAGACAGCTTGCTCAGTTTTTACTCTCTCTACCTGTACTGTCACTTGCTGATTTCTTGCTTCTATGCTGGTCTCTGTTCTGACTGCCACCCGATCATCCACCCCCTCTTGTCTTCTGGAACAGAGAACTTCTTTTCCTTTCATTTGACTGTTCAACTGAGTCAAATGTTTCTCAGCACCGGCGACAATACCTGCATTCACAAAACACATGTTAAAATTAAAAACATAAGGCTCCTGGGCCTTATCTCCTTTTGGCAATAATTCAAGTGGTTGCTCTGTTTTGTCCTTCTCTTCTGCCAGCATATCAGCATGCTGATCTGAATTCTTAGCAAAATTCATGACACTATCCATGATGCCTTCTTGCTCTTGTCCCCTGTACTGAACTTTTTCACTTGCAATCTCTCTGTCATATCTTGGATTTTTCAACCAGTACTCTAACAATGCAATTTCCTTATGGCATTGTTGCAGCATTTCATCATCACTTACAGTCCCTGCATTCACACACAAACTGTCAGTTTGAAAATCACAGAGTTCAACAGTTTCAACTGTTGCTTCACTTATCTGTGCTACAGACTGGTCCACTTCTTCTGCATCCATAAGAACTTCTTCTTGTGCTGTAGCAGCTTCACGAGATTGCATATCCTCCTCAGCCCCTGTAACCACATCAAAAGTATCAGCTACATTATCCAGCTGGTCTAGCTTTGCCCAATAACTCAAGAAATCATCAATGATCTCCTCTTCACTTATCATCTGCTCCAGGTACTCCTTTTTTCCAAGTAACAGAGTTTTTGAATTAATCTTCTGTCCCAGCTCATCTTCTTCTTGCAGAGGCAACAATGTATGATTGATACCATCCTTCCCAAACTTGTAGGTGTTTCTCTTTCCATCATGTATGGCTCCTCTGTCATATTGCCAAGGCCTTCCAAGCAATATGTGACACACGTCCATAGGCATCACATCACAAACAATTTTGTCTTTGTACTTGCCCACTTGAAATTCCACCTCACACTGTTCACTTACCAACAGTTGATGTCCCTTTTGTAACCATGACACCTTATACGGTGTCGGTTGCTTCGTTGTCTTCAGCTTCAATTTCTCCACTACTTCTGTAGAGACCAAATTATCAGTGCTGCCACTATCAATAACCATCTGGCAACATTTCCCTTGGACTTTGCATACTGTCCTGAATAAAGCTTTCCTTTGCGGCGGTTCAGCAGCCACCTCCCTCATTGGCTTAAGTAAGATTTTATGAATCACCAGAGATTCTCCTCTTTCTGGTGCATCTTCTTCTTCTGTTACCGCTACCGCTGGTGCTTCTTCTTCAGCTGGAGCAACAATTTCATTCCTCTGCTTTATGTCTGCATTCTCTGGGCACTCAAAAGCTCTGTGTCCCGGCTTGTTACATCTGTAACATCTTATTTCTCTGCCTCCTCTTCCTCTGCCTCCTCTTCCTCTGGAAAAACTCCCTCTGCCTCCTGCATCACCTTCTCTAGGTGCATGCTGGGTTGAGCTACTGCTAGCTCCTTCTTTAGGTGCTGTAGATCCTCCTCTACCACCTTGACTTCCTTTTCCTCTGAAAGTCTCTTTCCCTCTGGCAGACTGCTTCCTTATGAGTTTTTCCTCAGCTTTCAGCGCCAGCTGATAAGCTTCCTCTACTGTTTTAGGAGACAAAAAACTTATCTCATCCGAATGGTACGTGTTCAGGACTACTCTTTTTAACTATAATGTAATTCTTGGTTTCGAGGAATTAATGGCTAGATGCATTCAAGAAGAAACAAGGGAAGAAGAGAAAGAAATGCCCATGCCTAAAGGTCCTCCTGCTGCCTTTTCTTCTCATGCTAAGAAAAGAAATAATTCCGGGACTAAATCAAAAGGAAAGGCTGGACCTAAGGGTGGAAGAAAAGGATGATGTTACATCTACGATAAAGCAGGTCACTATGCAAGGAGTGCCCTAATAGAAAGGACTCACGCTGGGACGATGATCAAAATCCCTCTGATGGAAAATCAAAGGAATGACAAATTCAACAACAAAGGTAAGAGGAGAGCTGGGGATCGAGGAAGAGGAAAACCATTCAAGAAGGCTAGAAAGTCCAGGATGTATTAAATGCACCTGACCTCAAAAAGGACCTAGTGTCCATCTTGGCAATGGAAGATAAAGGCTACAAGGTAACCTTCAGCAATGGCAAGGTATGTATATGGAAAAATAATGTTAAAGATGCCTTTACTCTTGGGTTTAGTGTTGATTCATTATATCAGGTCGATGGAAGTCCACTAGGTGTCATGTCTTATGACACAACTCTTCAGTCCGAACTTTGGCATCAGAGGTTTGCCCACCTTCATTACAAAGCTCTACCCGATGTAAGACAGATGGTAACAGGGATGCCCGAATTCCAAGTAGAGAAAGAAGGTGTATGTCCAGGATGTGCCGAAGGAAAGCTCAAAAAGGGGACCATTCCCCTCAAGCCAAAGCAAGACCTCCGATATATTATAGTTGGTTCACTCAGGCATATCTGAGGCTGGCATTAAGAGGGAGACTACTACACCATGTACTCCTTAGCATAATGGTGTGGTGGGAAGGAAGAACCTCACGATTGTGGAAGATGTCTGGGCCATGCTACATGATCAAAGACTTCTGAAGTTTCTATGGGCTGAAACTACAAACATTGTCATATAGCATTGGGTTCCAAGACTCCTGAAGAAAAGTTCACCGGTAAGAAACCTGATTTTTCTCATTTTAGAATTTTTGGAAGCCCTGTATATTTTCATATGCCGAAAGAGAAAAGAAATAAATTGGGTGCATTTGGAAAGAATCGAATTTTCGTGGGCTATGGTGAAAATACTAAAGGCTATAGAATCTATGTAGCTCATCAAAGGGAAGTCATAATTAGTCATGATGTCACCTTTGACGAAGATATGGCTCTCATCAAGGTGAAAAATCTTCCGACTTTGAGGAGCTCTCAAGAAGCCGACACCAGGGAACCGAAAGAAAAGGATGATGAATCAATGCCTGATGTAGAAGAACCCATGGATCCGATTGATCCTCCTCCACTTGAGCCTTCCTCTTCTAGGAAGAGGCCTTCATGGCTTAAGGGGCTACTTGATGATGCTGAAGGACATGCTGCACCCCGAGGAACCTTTCGTGAAAGTAAGAAACCTAATAGGTATCAAGGATACCTAACCATCATGAGCATGATCATACAAAATAAGCCTTCATCATTCTCAGACGCCGTTAAGCATCAAGTATGGAAGGATGCTATGACCAAAGAATATGAGTCTATCATGAAGAATGATGTCTGGGAAGTAGTTCCGAGACCCCAGGACAAGACAATTATTACTTCCAAATGGATTTACAAGATAAAGCATGCAGCATATGGAAGTATGGAAAAGTATAAGGCTCGTTTTGTTGCTCGTTGTTTCTCCTAGAAGGAAGGTATAGACTATGATGTGATATTTGCACCTGTTGCCAGATATACGACCATCTGCTTGATAATAGCCCTTATCGCTTCACAAGGATGGAACCTACATCAAATGGATGTCAAGACTGTGTTCTTACACGGCTTGATCAAAGAAGAGGTCTACATGGAGCAACCCGAAGGATTTGAAATTTATGATCGAAAATCTCATGTATGCAAGTTGATGAAGGATCTCTATGGGATGAAGCAAGCACCCCGAGCATGGTATGAAAGGATCAAAAGCTACTTGATGAAGTTGTGATTCACTAGGAGTGAAGCCGATCCTAACCTTTACTTTAAGGTTGAAGATGACAAGCCTCTCATACTAGTGCTATATGTGGATGACCTCTTTCTGGCAGGTGCAGACCCTCTCATTCACAAATGTAAGAGGGAGTTGGCTTCTGAATTTGAAATGAAGGACCAAGGACTTGAAGTATGGCAGAAGCCAAGGGAAATTTTCCTATCTCAAGGAAAATATGTGGTAAAGATATTGGAAAGATTTGGTATGATGGACTGCAAGCATGTGACTACCTCGAGGATCTTAACTTTTAGAAGTTATATGGTAGTGATGTCGGACCAGATTTGGGAAATGCCTTTGAGTTTCAAAAACTCATTCACGTTGATGTTCTTGGTGAACCTCCGTCCAAACATATGTTTTGCAGTTAACACTATGAGCTGATATTTGGTTGAGCCTCACTACATTGATGCCAAGAATCTTCTAAGATATCTTCATGGCACAATTACTAATGGATTGAGATACACTACCGGAAATATGAAACTGCATGATTATTCGAATGCTAATTAGGCAGGTAGTGTGGAGGATCACTGGAGCACTTTTTAGTGTTGTTTCTCTTTGGATTATGCTTCGATATAATAGATGAGCAGGAAGCAGAAGTCGGTTTCCATAAGCACCACCAAGACCATATACATATCTACAAGTATGATCTCGTATGAAGCTGCCTGGCTGGGGAAGCTCTTCAGTGAGCTGTTTGAACACATACCACTATGATTCTCTGTAATAACCAGAGGTGGGATTCGATTATTCAGGAATCTCGTATTCATCGATTGCCCCAACAGATAGACATCATCTGGGATATGGTAAGACGATGAGCAAGGAGGCTCCATCACATTAAGATGATGTACAAGTCGATACACCTTGTCAAAGCCCTGAGGAAAGATCTAATCTGTGATTTTCCCAAACGACTTGGAGTCGTCAAGAAACCCTTGTACAAGGGTCTTGCATGTTGCATACATTGAGATTTGGGAGCTCTGAGGGCTTGCAGTTCTTACTGGAGCAACATATGACCACAGGGTGACTCACCCTCCCCTGGTGGTGTGCACTAGAACAAGACGACTCGCTCTCTTGTGGGACAAGATGATTCGCTCTCTTGTGGAACAGGATGATTTGCTCTCCTATGTAGCAGGATTGATGTGTTCTCCTGTGAGGCCTGGATTGATGTGTTCTCCATGGCGGACTGGATTGATGTGTTCTCCATGGCGATTGTAGTAGGATTGATGTGTTCTCCTGTGAGGACAGGATTGATTAGTTTTCCTATCAAGGCATCCTACCCATGTAGTCTGGGACTCATGGGAAGTACCTCTCATCTGATCAATGAGCAGGGAAATGAAGTTAGGGACCATAGTAGTACCGATGGACGCATCGTTGTATCTACCATACTCCCTATGCTAGGATGACCTCCATTGATCTAGGATCAATGATACTGGTATGGGACCAGTGGTAGGAGTTGTACCATACTATGACACTGACTTCGAGTCGGTTGAGACTAGTCTGGGACCAGTGGTACATACTCTAAGATTGACTTCGTGTCAGTGCAATACTAGTCTGGGACCAGTGAGAGTGGTACATACTATGACGCTGACTTCGGGTCAGTTGAGACTGGTCTGTGACTAATGGTACACTCCCTGACACCGCGATACTAGTCTAGGACTAATGGTAGGATTGGTACTTACTATGAAGCTGACTTCAGGTCGGCTGAGACTAGTCTGGGACCAGTGGTATGCACTCTGAGATTGACTTTGAGTCAGTGGAGGATGATACTGGTCTAGGACCAGTGGAGTTGTACTCACTATGACGCTGACTTCAGGTTGGTTGAGACTAGTCTGGGACCAGTGGTACATACTCTGAGACTGACTTTGAGTCAGTATGATACATCCTCAATCATTTCGTCTTCTTCATAATCAAACAAAGGCAAAGCAGAACAAAATAATGCAAGAGAAGAGCAGAACAGAGCAAAATAGTACCAATCAGTACAGGGCAGAACAAGACAAAGCAGAACAGGAAGAATAGAGCAGAGCAGGGCAAGGGTCAGGCTCTACAAGGCAGTGCATTTGATGGATGAATAGTAACGATCGATAGAAAGATTGCAGATGAAGTTCTCCCTGGTTGAGGGGGAGGGTTAAAATTGGCAACCAGGGCAAAACTTCATGTGGGTCATCTTATTCATGGCTGATAATATTTTTATTAGATTCCTCTCATCGAGAGGTGTAGGATTGATATAAAGATCATCCGATTTCGATAAGTATTCATGGAAATATGAATTTATTTTGGAATTATTATCAAGCCGACCTACAACTCATGTAGGCTCCGAATCCCAACAGTCGCATCTATTCAAACACCAACATTGTGTATAAATATAAGAGGACTTTTCCTCATTTGCACTCACTCTTCTCATCACGTCTCTCTCTCTCTCTACTGCACAGAAATGAGTCTCTTCTCTACTGCGCAGAAATAGGTCTCTCTCTCACACATGTGAAGCCGGAAGCTGTTGAACCTGAAGCTGCAACTGCAGAGATAAGGATTGACCTACGTGGCCTAGAATATATCCTCTTTTGAATTGCTCTGTAGGTCCATCTGGATGTCCTCTGAAAGCCGCAACTTTTGGTGGTGGAATAAAGTCAATCCGACGAACGGTTTGCAAGATATGACTGCCCTAGTTTGAAGCCGGAAATTGCTAAAACTGAAGCTGCAACTGCAGAAGTAAATATTGAACTACGTGGCCTAGAAGATCTCCTCTTTGGAACTATGTTTTAGATCTATCTAGATCTCCTCTGAAAGCTACAACTTTTGGTGGTGGAATGAAGTCAATCCGACAAATGGTTTGCAAGATATCAACTGCCCTAGTTTGAAGCCGGAAACTGCTAAAACTGAAGCTGAAACTACAGAAGTAAAGATTGACCTATGTGGCCTAGAATATCTCCTCATCTGAGCCTCCTCTGGAAGCCGCAACTTTTGGTGGTGAAATAAAGTCAATCCGACGGTCAGTTTGTGAGATATCGTCTGCCCTAGTTTGATAATGAAGCTGCTAATGCTGATGCTGCTGATATAGGGTTTGCTACTACTGATATGAATCAGATTTATTGTACTATTTCTTTCTACTAAATTATTGAAGATAAAAGAAGATTTAATCAAAGGGCTTCCCCACACATTGTTGGGTTTGTCCCTGGCTAGCTGCCACATCTTGTGTCTCTTGTCTTGGCTTGTTTTCTGTCGATCGTTTAATGTTCTATCTACACTTTACTTTATGTACATGTGATTGCTAATCTGTGGAATATAATAAGAAAAATAAGTAAGCTGTTATAAGCATAGAACATACCATAACTTAACAATTATACATACTTGGTTAGTCTTAATTAAAAGCATTATAAAACATTAATAATGGCATTCTCAATGTCCTCACTTTCTTAGTTAATATTTCACTTTCACTCTCCGAGTTTTCGATCTCTATGTTAAACAATATAATTTTATAACTTTATAGAGATTAAATCTCTTAAGGTGTAAAAAAGAATTTCAAGTTTTGCATTATAAAAAGAGGTTTGCATATAATGAGATTTGATGCCTCTCACCTCTTGGTAGATCAGTGATTAAGATGTATCTATATTGGTAGTAGTACAAGTTCTGAAAATTGAACTAGATGATCAGTGGGAATTCCCCTCACTATGGTCCAAGTTTCAACCTCTACAAGCTCTCAAATTAAAATTTATAGAAAAATTCCAACACGACATGTTTGATACATGATTTTAGGAGCATCAAGGAAGCTCAAATTCCTATTAAAATATTTCCTAAAATTTTCTGACCCAAGGTCTGAAAATTGGACAAAAAATCAGTGGGATTTCCTCTAACTATGGTCCAAGTTTCAACTTCTGGAACCTCCCAAAAGAAATTTTATAGCATAAATTCCAACATGACATGTTTAAGGATAAATTTAGGAAGCTTGCCTTCCTCAACTAGTGCTATTATAAAATTTAATACATATAAAAGTTACATCCAAATAGTATATAGTCATGATAAATTTGTTGAAGGGTAAATGCATGTACATATAAACTTGATGAAAAGAGAAATTAAATAATCATTCACATGAGATAATTATCTTGAGTCAACTATTTTGCAACCTGGAACTTCAGAAGGGTGAGCCACTCTCCACTCAATCATAGGCTCAAATATGTTGCAGTCTTTCTCATAATTGGCCACCCACGAGTTAGATCTCGATGCCTTGAGCGAAAAACAAAACTCAAGGATTTAGCACATAATTTTGAGACCATATTTAACACAAAAAGTGAAGGCCACTCTCCTCAGCATACAGGAAAGAGTCTAAATGCTCAACCTTTCTATTCCTTAACCAGACCTGTAAACATTCACAAATGACAATGCAAGTCTATAGAGCACAAGGGGGTCCTTCTCTAATATCTATAGTACCTTGGCCCTCCCTTATTCAGTGTTCTTTATGCCACTCACAAGTAAGACAACTCTCAGTCCTCAAGGCCACCCAAACAAAGGAAAAATCACTACAACATATTCAAGTCCTATTACACAAGTTGTCACCAATTCATCATACCAATTCAAATTTATGAGTGAGATAGGGAAAAATGATTGTATGAGAAGAATAATATATTAATGTTCAAAACAAAAAGACAAAAATAAAATCTCCTAAATGGATTTTCTCTTTCATTTTTATAAACACATCTTAACCCTTCATCTTCCCAACCATCACATTAAGGAAATTATTAATTCAAGGTATCCATTTTCCTCTCAAGGAATCATAATATGTTGGTTGTCCTCCCTTCCATTGGTTCTAGCATATTTTATTACTAAAAATAAGCATTAATTCACACTCCATAGCATCAATGATGGTAGTCCAACATTATATGTTCTTAATTACATTGCAAAATTTGGGGTAAAATGTAAATGTGTGCATGATGAATGGCTATAAGTCGAACAAATTTGATTTGAAATTAAACATTGAATTTTAATAAAGGACAAAGAATGAAGGGATATGAATCCACAAAAGGATTCCCTGGTAATGAAGGATTATATTCTATATAGAGTCACTAGAGGAGCATTGGTTGCAAAAGATCATAATACTCCTCTCCCTTCAAATAAACCAAAGGAGGAAGCTTAGAAAGATAACCAACGCTATGTTTAAAATGGGATTTTGAAGGAAGAAGAGTACTAAGCTTTGATGGTGTCCATAATATTGTTGTGGACCTTATCAAATTGGCCAAATACATTAGAAGCTAGATTATAGATGGCTTCTAATAAAGCACAATAATTGAAGAGGTGTTCCACATCCTCATGGGTTGAATGACATAAGGGACTGAAGGAAGTACCCATAAAACTTATGTTGATCAATTTATGCTATGTAATATTTATCCATATCACTAGAAGCCAAAGGAAATGAGTAACTTTAGGCCATGTATTTTGGGTCCAAATCTTTTTCCAAATGTCCTTTATAGGTAACTACTAATGACCTATGACAAGATGGTATGCTTCCTTAATAAGAAATTTTCTCCTAGGTCTATGTTCCCATCGCATCTTATATGGGTCGTTAAGGATGGGGATTCTCCTTATTTGCATATCATTCCAAAACTTGTTCCAATCAATTTGGGATATTACCAATATCCATTAATGTATAACTTTCCATTTTCGATGGGAAAAAATGGGGAGGAAGCCTACCAGTGACCCTCACATTAAAAATGATTCCTAAAATGTCTTGTTTTGTTGAGATTCAAGTATATTAATGTATCATTAAACTTGGGGAGTTATTTCTGGGATTTGTAACAAAAGAGGCCACTTTTTCCATCCCAAGATTCCCAAAAACAGTGTTGTTGGATGATTCCTTTGTTTTCATTGGTAAGGTTCCAAATGGAAGAACCTAGGAAAGATGGTATAGATATGATTTGTTGCTGGAGAGAGACATTGTGACTATATTTCGCATTCCATGTTTTCTACCATAGTTCTCCCCTTCCACCCCCCATATCTAATGCCATCATGTTTTAGCACCAAATTCTATTGAGGAGTTTTGAACCCCACACTCCTAAGCCAATTTTTAGCATATGAAGACACGACTTGTCTAGAGAGACTAGATAACACTTCTTTGCAAGGGAACCATCACCCCCACAAACAAGAATTATCACTGGATCCCTTTGATGGAGTGAAGGACTCCTTTCTGAGTGGCCAAGATATAGAAATGATAGATAGGGATGGATTATAAAATATATTTGTGTACTATTTGCCCCACTAAATTGAAAGAAACCAACCCCCCCTCCGCCCACAATAATTATCATTAGATCCTTATGATGGAGCGAAGGACTCCTTTCAGAGTGTCCAAAGTAGAGAAAAGATAGATAGGGAGGGCTTTTAGAATATATCTGAGTACTAGTTACCCCACTAAATTGAGAGAATGGAAGATCCCATAATCAATCTTATCACAAAATTTTTGCATCTGATCACGCCAGTATTTATATTTAAAGGAATTTTCAACAAGATATACTCTAATACATTTTTTAGAAATAGGAATTCTCTAATAACCTAAGAGGTGTGAGATGTGTTCTTGAATAGCAAGGTGGGTAATAAAGAAAAAAAATCTAGGATTTGGAAATATTAATGGAGGTGCCTGAAGCCTGCATAAAATACTTAAGATTTTAGTGAGGATGGAAGCCTCTTGCAATATGGGGAAGCCCATAAGTAGGGTTTGATTCACAAGTTGTTGATGAGAAGTAGGAAGGTCTCCTCCAAATATTCAAAGGATTTTAAGTAATCACTGGGACAAAATAGATTTTAAATATATTTTAAGGCCCTCAATATCCAAAATGAAGTGAAAGGGGGAGAGAGGACCTCCCTGCCTAATACCCCAAGAGGGGTTGAAGGTAAGGGAGGGAGAACCAAATAGAAGGATTGAGAAGAAATGGGAGGAGAAAAGAGAGCCACCCATCTAGACCATTGTTCAAAAAATCCAAAATCTTTTAAAATATGATATAAGTAGGACTAGATAAGTTTATCAAAATGTTTTAAAAGATCAAGTTTTATTAACATACTATGTATTTTTGGGATTTTTCAAGGAGTGGAATACCTCATGAGAAAGCATAATTCCATCTAGAATTTTCCTCCCTTTTACATACCCAGAATTTGACATCGAGCAAATGTTCCCTCCTTGGGTTTAGTCTAGGGAGGAAAGTTGCATTAAGCATCAAAATAATGGAAGTTGTTATCTATGATTCCCCATTAGGTTAATAATTACTTATTTTATAAAATGAAAACATTCTTGGAAGAAGTTAGTGGTGAAACCATCTAGTCTTGGAGCTTTATTTTTGGGCATGTTCATTACCGCTTCCTCAACTTTAGCCAAGGATATTTCCCTCATAATGGATTTGTTATGTTCTTATTTTACCAACTTTGGAATATTCTAAGTGATCTTCTCTATGGCCTGCAACTTATTACTTTGTGATTTCATCATCAAGGAGATGTAGAAATCAATTAGCTCCACTTCCATGTCATGATGATTAGTGAGTTTTTTCCCATGTTTATTTAGAAAATAGATGATTCAGTTGTGGTGTCAATTTTTAACCAAGGATTTATGGAATAATTTGGAGATTTTATCCCCATCTCTTAACCATTATTTTCGGGGTTTTATGCTTCCACGGGATGTCATCTTGTTCTCTTCTATCTTCAAGCTTAGATAAAATGATGCCTTCTTCTTCTACTAATGCCTCTATCCTAGCTTCCAGAATGATGTGCCATTGAATGTTTTGCTTATTTTCCTCCATTTCATGTTTATCTTGGAAGATATTAGCAAATTCCTCTTCATTCCAATTCTTAATATTAGCGTTGAGATACTTAATATTTTGTTGGAATATGTACATTGCAAATCCTTTCACTGAATTTACCTCTTTCCACCATTGTGGGATTTCTCCAAAAAGGTTTGATATCTAAAACAAAAACTCCCAAAGTGAAAGGGCTTGTTTTGATAACTAGCTTTGATATCCACTTCCAAACAAATTTTCTAGTGATCAAAACCTACCCATGGGAGAATTGAAGCTTCAAATAATAAATCGTGATCCCAAAGTGATTCAAAAACTAGGAGTGATTAAATAATAAGAAAATTTGGTGTCAACCTCCTCACTATTTGTCCATGTGAAAACTCCATTGAGTGTATCAACATTAGTGACCCTTAGCTTCCTCACTAGGTTCTTTAAGAGATACGCATCAAAATATAATCTTCATATGCCCCCATTTTTTTCATCAAGAGATTTAATGATATTGAAATCACCTCTTGTGATCTAGATCTTCTCACTAGATATTGGGTGAATGTTTCAAAGAATGCAAAGGAATTTGGGTTTCTCACTTACTAGATTTGGGCCATAGACCAAGGTATGATGCCTAATAGTGGTTGATCCTATTAATTGAAAGTGGATTTATAGAGTAGGAGGTGTGCCTACCAAGTTTGTTATGATAATTTCATTGGGATTCAACAAGAGGGATGGTCCCCCTGCTTTTCGTATCGTATCTAGGGTAATCAATTGACACCCTTTCCAATAGATGGAAGCAATATTGCTTACTCGCTCCTTAAAGAATTTAGTTTCCCGCAACATCATAACTATAGGATGTTCCCTAAAAATACTTCCTTTAGAATAATTTTCATAACTTTGTAATTGATGCCCCTATTGTTCCATGAGATTATATTCATTATGAAGGGTGAAGACCAAAGGAACAGGCCTCTCTCATAAGTGTTGCCTTTTTAGAATCAACTAGAATTTCTCCAACTTCTAATATAATTTCCTTATTAATTTTCCATCCACTTTTTATCCTGTTTTTGCTTCTTAGGTGAGACCTTAAAGGATTGAGTCTGGAACCCTATACGGGGTAGGCCGAAGCCTTGAGAATAGCTTCCCTTATAATTCCTTAACTTTAGGTTAGCCTGATGAAGGAGTTGAACTTGTTGATCTAGAATAGTTTGGGGGTCCTTCCCATTCAATTGTGTTGTCATATTTGAAAATATTCTTTCATCAAGATCCATGTCTTCAAGTGTATCTTGAGTATCAGCTATAATTTACATTGGAATTTCTATGGCTCCTTGAGTTGGTTTCTCTTAAGATTCTTTTGGGGATTTTTTCTTGCTAGCACCCTGATATAGAAAATGCTTTGGGTTATCCCCTTCTTCAACTAGATTATCAAGCATTTTAATGTCCTCTTTGAAAGATTCATACATATTTTTGGATTGAAGGATCTCCCTTGAGTGTGGTTCTATATAAGGGAATTGATTCCTTATTATGGAAATAACCCTTTCAAAACCCTCATTGTCCTTTTTCTGCAGTTTCTCCTACAACATTTCCTTTTGCATGAGGGGGAAATCATGTAAAAAATGGCTATAACCATGGCCTTTGCTAGAACAAAATAGTAGATGCACAAATCTAGCATTTAATTCCACATGTTATCCTAATAGTATATATCAATTGAGGTCGGCAAGGGCTATGAAATATTCATTTCCACATAGATCCTCGCATAAGATATATATCTTCCTATTTTTGTTGCCTCTAAATTTTTTACAAAACTACTATTTGTATTACCTATCCCTTCCAAAATTTATTCAACCCATGACTCCCTTAGAGGCAAGAAAATGTGAACCCACACCAGAGCAACAAGGAAGTCCTATTTTTTAGGTTGTACTTCTCCTTATGGAATCTCATGAAAATCTTTGCATTGTTAAAGAAATCAAGCCCATTTTCAAATAGCCTAGTTTTATCTTCTAAATTCCTGAAAACCATTATGAATAAGCCCTTGGCTCCTAGTTCCAAATTGATTTGACCTTTTGTCTACTATTTTTTCTTAATGCACCAGACCAAATCCTTCTTAGAAAGTCATATTCTAATAAATTTATAAATTGAGCCATGATCTTTCATGTATTATGTATTCTGTGATTTTCTCAATCTTGACTTCAAACTTGGGATCCTGCAAAGGTTTAGGAAGGCATCGACCTAGGCTCCTAATTTTCCAATAGGCTATCAGAGGTAGCTTATCTCCTAAAGAGGAATTGATGGGAGAGGCTTGGTTGTATGACTCTAATGGTGAACGACAAGGTGCATTGAAGTGATTACTAGGAGAACTAGACAAATGGTTGTCTCCCAAGGTTACATTACGATAGGAGGTGATTGCACCCCTCTGTGAGGAGTGAACTATAGATACATGATGGCACTTGAGTTGTGAAAGATTTAGAACAAAATCCTAATAGAGAGCACTCTATGATTACAAAAAAAAATTGACTTATATTAAGGGTTCTATAATGGGAGCAATAAAATTTAAATGAATTAGAGATTATACATTATGTGTGAAGGAATATAGTGGTTACGAGTTAAGTGTAATGGAATATGGGATTACATAAGTTAAGATTCATATGTTAAATGGGTGAAGGTTATATGTCTATAAGTTAGAAGTTATAGTTGTTAGGTTTGATGGATTCATGGCCACAAGGGTTATAATTTAAACGAATTCAAGATTGTGTTAGGGATCAATATAAAATAGTGATAAGGGCTTATATGGCCTAGGTATTAGTGACTATGTAAAGGGTTATGAGGGATATTGAGAGTAATAAGGAATATTGAGATTAGTGTTTATGATTATTATAGTTAGGTATTAGAAGTCAATGGTTAAGAAAAAGAGTAATCTAATTATTATTTAATCTATACTTCAACAATTAGTAACATTATCTTATATTCATTATTTACTTGTTATTTATATGTGAGAACACTTTCTTCTTATAAATTAAGAAATAAATATTTTATTGTTTTTAATTTATATTTCAAAATTTAATATTATTATTTAATACCTATTAATTTTTAATGGAATTACATCAAATCTCATCATGTCACTTGCAATAATTGAAATCGATCATCCATCCAAATAATCCAATTGATTTTATTTTTATTTTACTTGGAATGAAAACACGAAGTACTTCCCCACATTTCAAAGTCTTGCTCCAAGGGAATCAAAGAGAGGTGAACTCATGATCAGTAACAATATCAGAGAACTTCTAGCTCTAAACCACTTGAACTAACCCTTAATACTTATATTATTATGTATATTATTTACAATAATAATAACAATAATCCTATTTAAATTTTCAAATATATAATTTATTAATTTTATGTGGTGAATTATTATATAAGATTTATATTTTAAAATTTTTATAATTAACACAAAAATTATAATGAGATATAATATTAATGATTTTATCTTACCAGTACATAAAAGTGAGTTGTTTAATTAAAAACTTAGAGCAATTAAAACATATAAAAAATTTATACAATCCATATCAACATAAATTATCTAAATAATATTTTATAACAATGTATCAAATATTTGATATATAAGAAGGGGAAAAATGACATATTATCTTTTAAAATACTCCATGTAATGCGACTAGAAAACAAATTTCTGTGACGGATGGTTAGACCTTAATATAATATACATTCCCAGTTTCGTACCAGTATGAATACCATCAACTACTATCTACTTTTCTATTCATTGCAGAAGAGAAGATCGGTGAAATCGTTACCACTTCTCGCTAACATACGACCGAGACATGATTGGTTATTTTTCTAAAAGTGGGAAAACCTATCATGTCTCAGTTGTCAAACCAGCAGTGAGGAAAGCAATATTTGGCTGTTATCCATGAATGCAGGCTAACTCATCATCGTTATTCAAGGAAAACCACGCCACCTGGAGTAACCTGTTGGTGGTCTGTAAGGGGGCAAGCTTTCATTCCTGCTAGATGCCTCTGGGTCTTTGGTCATTCACCCGTTTCCTTACGTTCGAGGAAGACGAGCTCTTAGCCAAACAGAAGCAATTTTAGGGCATACTCCAGGCCCAGAGATGATTGGTTATATTGAAGCAACAAACTAAATATATATATATATATATATATATATATATATATATATATATATATATATATATATATATATATATATATATATATATAGGTATGTATAATAGTTTTATTGAATATTGAGTAAATATTTTCATAATTAAATATATTATAAAATTAAATTAATTTTATAATCATATAGGTTTATCGGGAAAATCAATTAGTGATCACTGTGTTATGAAGTATTGTGTATATCATTAAATTCAAGGTTCAAATCCTGCAGATTAAGAAAATAAAAAAATTTGTTTATTCAAAAGCCAAAAAAAAAAAAAATGGTATTCTAGGCCTCTAGGGCCATTCTTGAACCAAAAACACAAAGTTATAAAGATGTAAATGAAAAAATAGAGCAGCATAGAAACTATCATTAAGACTTATCACATTTAGAAGCCTCCATATGAATGGGCTTCTTGTTGTTCCCTAGGGAGTATCCTAGATTAGGGGGGATGCCCAAATGAGTCTCAATTTGCATGTTATTGTGATCCATGGAGCTCATATTTAGTTGCATCTCATCCAAAATTAATAAAATCTCTTCTTTTGCTTCATTCCTATCAACCAAAACTTGTCTAAGTAACAACTTCACATGACAATATATGTCTATTGTATGCGTGTATTGGTTGTAGTGGCCCTTAGTATAGCCCATGTTTGGCACCCACTCTTCCACCTTAGCCAACACTTCTGAATTCGTCAAACAATGGAAATTGTCATCAAATTCTCGCTCCACCTATGTTATTTCATCCTAGACCTATTTTTATCATGACACGGAACTCTCCAACCATTGTTGGGCATGAGAGCCTCCCTGATTGATGAGCCCCATAAATGGGTAATTATATGGGCTCATTTTTCCTCCTAACATAGTTTAATCAACCATTCTCTTAGCTTATTGCATGTTTTTTTATTATATTTATGCTTATGGAGTGAGTTGGGTTGGTTATGATGCCATGGAGTCTAATATGTGTTTAATCCATATTTTTGTTGAATTTTGAAGACAAAGTCAAATATTTAATGGAAAATTGGCAGCAATAATTCGAAGTGAACAAAGGAGAGGATTTATAGGAGGGTTTCCCCCTCATTTATGACTCCCCGCTTCGAATTCTCCTTCATGCAGCTCGGAGCACAAACAGCCAAATCAATGCACTAGGAGGAAGCCGAGCAAGTGGAGGATAACTTATGTTTATCTCGTGTTTTGGGAGCCAAGCCTCCCTAATTTTAAGGAAGATGTTGGGAGCTTAAGTTGTATAAGTAGAAAGGCCTAGGGCCTCATGAGGAAGTTAGTCAAATTTTCGAATTTTTGTTGCAGCTTTGCTCTGCTCAACTTCAAGCTTACTTTTGTTGACAGTTTCATGTAATCCTATTATTATTTTGATTATAAAGATGAGATCCTTTTTCAACTAGCACTGCGTTACCTCAGAGGGTTGAAGCTCTTGGGTTAGGGCCTAATCCAAGCATCCAAGGTCCTATTGTTTGTATTTCTATGCTTTGTTTCAGTTTATGAATTAGTTGTTGTTAGATGAATTTCTTTCTTAGTTAAGAATAGGTTGCTTTTGGTGATTTAGAAGGTTGTTTCCATTTGAGTTTTCCATAGCAGGTCGAACAGTGATAGAAATAATATATAAAAGGCAATCAACAAAGCCTTGGCCTTCTTTCCTCCCTTTGGGACCATGAACTGAGGCCAAGACCCTCTTGCTGCCGCAAAAAACACAGATTTGCCTTCTCCATAGGATTTCTAGTGTTGCATATTGTTAAAAGGTTAATGCTTTGCTTTAGATCTCTTTCACCATGCTCATTTATGTCTTGCAATAATTTTCCTTCCATGCTTTCTCTCATTATAGCATTTTTCATCATTTCTTTCCATAGCTCATAATCTAGATTAGCTTGATGAAAAATTCTGTTTTTGACGTACTTAGTTTCCTTGCTTGCTTGATCTCCTTGTTTGATTTTTAGGTCCTTTTGTAGCAAATCTCTTCTCACAGCAAGTTAGCCTACCAGCCATCACATTCTCTCCCTGATCTATGCCCTACAGGTTGCCCAAAGTTCACCTCTAATCTGCCTTAGTTTTCTGTGTTTTTCTATAGGATTTCTTCCTCTCTCCTAACCATCTTTTCCTCTCCTAGCAATCTTTAGTGACCCCTAGGTGCCTTAACACATCATCCTAGCCTTCAGATTCCCTTTCCACCCACTTTCACACCTTTAAAACCTCCAAAACTACTCTCGGCATCCTCCTGTAGACCTCTTGTAGACCTCCTGTAGATCCCCTGCAGCCTCCTGTAGATTTTCCTGTAGGCTTCCTTTTGAAGTTCGATTGCAGGAAAAGCCTCCAGAAGGCCACCTGAGACCTCCTAGGATCCATCCACACCATCCTACATCTCCTCAAGTCCCAAAACCACCTTCCATCGCCACCTAATCGCTTCCACATTCACAGACAAATAAATTACAAGCATGCTAATTTCACATAAAAATCCAAAAAGATGTTTTTTGCTCATTTACTTCTAGAAATACCTTGAGTAGATGTTGTTTACTTCCTTGAATAGGTAATGGCATTCATTTCATGGTTTTCATAGTGCTTTCTGCAAAACTAGGATTAGTTGGTTAAGTAGGGTTTGCTAGGTTTACTTTACATTTCAGTCTTCTTTTCCTTTCTGCAAGTAGAGTAGCCTCTGTAGAGTAAGCTTCCCTTTCTTTCATCACATCTAGAGCTTCTTCTGGAATCCATAGAAGTTGGATTAAGCTCCTAGTGATCTTGCGCTAGCTGATCAAGTGACAGCCTGCAGTAAGAATTAGTACTTGTGCATACAATACCGTCGCTTCCAAGTTTGTTACGAATTACTGGGTTGATAAGAGTAAAGTAGGCAGCCTAGGAGTTGCAGCATTATTGCTGCGATACTAGTTCTCACCACTTTTTGGCGTTGTTTCCGGGGAAGCGTCAGAGTATTCTGTGATTACTGCTTTCTTCTATTTTTCTATCGCAACATTTTGCTAAGTAGTTTATTTTAGCAAAAATAGTTGTTTCTTTCAGTTTTTGCATTCCCTTGCTTTCCTTTTCAATTCTACAATTTCCATTTCAGCAAAAGTAGAATAGTTGTTTCTTTCTTTTTTTGCATTTCCTTGCTTTCACTTTCAATTCTGTAATTTCCATTTCAGCAAAAGTAGATTAGTCATTTCATTGCTTTCAGTTCTGCATTTCATTTGCTTTGCTTTACAGTTCTGCAATTTCATTTCAACAAGTTCATTTCAGTAAGTTGCAATTTGTTTGTTCACTCAATTTCAGTTTTGCAAGTACAAGCAGTGAAAAAAACAAAAACCAACCAAAAAGATTTCCTTTCATGCCTTATAGGAACAAAGATAATTCAGGAAAATTCTTGCCCAACACCACCACTACATCACATAAACCTTCTCTCTTCTTCGATGGCAGTGATTGAGAAGAACCTTTAGGTGAACAACCAGAGATATTTGAAGAACCTATAGGGGAAGAAGAAGAAGAAAACATCCCTCCTGAGACAATGGCTGAGAACAAAAATGCTAGGGGGAATGGAGAAAGAATAGAGGGTACCTTTCCCATCCAGGAGACCAATGGGGACACCAAAATGAAGAATATAAGTCCCTCATCCCTACCTCACTTCCATGGTTTGACCACAGAAGATCCTGACACCTTCTTGTTTGAGTTTACTGTCATCTGCTGAACCTATGACTATGCAGAAGATGAGAAAAAGTTGAAACTATTTCCTTTTGCCCTCAAGGTTGCAGCATTGTACTGGTTCATGGGGCTGCCTGGCAATAGCATCACAACATGGGCTCAGATGCAGCTAACAACAAATACCAAGACTACTGTAGGTCAAAATATACCAAGGAAGAAATCTTCCAAATGACCATAGGAAGTGATGAATCCTTGGAAGATTATGAAGAGAGGTTCTAGCTCAATTATAGAAGGGCCAGGTGCACACTTGACCCTGAATCTCTGAAGTTGGTCCTGCTCAGGGGAATTAGGGAAACGTCAATTGATTTCACACCAAACCATATCAAAATTAATCTTTCTTTGAGCACTCAGGAAATATGCATTATCGATTTCACATCAAACCATAACAAAATTAATCTTTCTTTGAACATTGAGATAATATGCATCATTTCCATTTTTAATACAAATAATTAAGTCAATTTATTAAAAAAAATTATATACAATATAACAAAAATGTAGGTTTACCATACCTATGTGTTTTTTAATTAAAAGAATAGATTTTTTCATCAAGGAATATACTATATATTATATTAAAGGTTTAGAAGTTGAATTTATTAGATAATTTACAGAACCTACCTCCTTATTTTCTCAACTATAAAATGGTTAAATAGATTAATCTATTTTTCATCCTACAGTGTCAAGGAGATTTTTATTTTTATTTTTATTTCTATTTCAAGTTGTCGAGAATCACAATTAAAAACTTAAAAGAACTATATATATATCTATATATATATATATATATATATATATATATATATATATATATATATATATATATATATATATATATATATATATAGCTATAATTTTTCACTACTAAATTGGTGAGAAACGTATAAGGTTTTCTCTAATAAAAAGTTGTACTGAATGGCAACAAAAAAAATTAATAATATATATGTTTTTGGTAGAATTTTCACCACTTAACTTATAAGAAATCAATAACACCTTGCCAAAAAAAACTATCACAGTAACAATTTATTTATTTTCTAAATTTAATTGGACTAACTTTACTCAATTCAATTTCCACCATTGAATTATAAGAAACCAACAACACTTTGTGTAACTAACTTTAATCATACCAAAAAAAAACTATTTTGGTCATTTTTTGCCGATCCTAAATACATCTATTTACCACCATATTCCATCCTATTTCACCTCTATATGCCTCATTTTAGTCTTATTTTTCATATTTAGGTAACTAAATTAATTTTTCCAATTTTTAGACATTTTTTAAAAATTGGGTTTTAAGAGTAAATTTGGATTGCACTAAAAATTCTCGTAATAGCTCCGTTAAAGTCATATGTGCAGGACACCTGGGTGAGAGATGAGCACATATTTGGAAAGCTTGGAAACCACAGATGAATGAACACCTATTGGTTTGGTCACTTTGAGCAAACACAGGCCCAATCAAAGCTGGTCAAACTTGACCTGTCATTCAGAAATGCCTATTAAAAAGGGGCAGAATATTATTTTTGGGATTTTACGTAATTTTTTGAACTAGAATTAATGATTTCAACCTCGATGGATGGATTAGGATAGATGATTAGTGTTAGAGCTATGGTAGCTAAGTTTGTTGATAATTTTCTTATTTAAACTGAGTTTATGAACCATTCAAATATGTAATTTGTATTGAGACTATTGGAGACATTTTGATAATTTGAAGGATACTTTCTATTGTTCTAAATTTTTGTTCATGGTGTGGATATTTTCATAAGTTAACTGTAGCTAAGAGTTCCTTAGGTGTACAAGGCAAGGTTGGAGGGCCCCCATACCAAGGTACACTTTGATTACATTAGCATAATTTTAATTTCAGTATTTCTTGTTTCAGATTTATGCTTTAGTTATGTGTGATACTTTTTGTGTGATTTTGGGATGATGATAGTTTAAAATAAAATTTGGATATGAAAGGACAAACAATAATTTAAGTTAAATTCTCTTTCTAACAAATTACGAATCATAGCTAAAATCATCATTTTTGCATTTTGTGTATCATTTCTTGAACTTCAGTTTTATTTCATGCAATGGTAATGATATTGGAGTAGATCTGTGAGGAAGGACAACCAAGATCTCCTAAGTTAGGAGCCTATTCTCTTGCTATCTACACATTACAGACCATTGTTCTTTAGTTTCTCTTCTTGGGGATAGTACTGTGAGGAAGGACAACCAAAATCTCCTATGTTATGAGCCTCTTCTCTTGCTTGTTACATCTTGAACAAAAAACTTGTTAGTCTTTTAAAACTTAGATTATATTTGTAATATGCACTTCCTTTAACTTTATAGTCTTACCTTCCTAATTTGATTTCACCTGAAATCCATATATTGTGGACATGCTTCCAAGTCTACAAACCCGGATTGATAAGTAAAATACCTGCGTTAGTTTACTTAGTAAATTGACCTGGCATTTTTGGTGTCGTTTTCGGGGAAGCACATTCAAATTTAGTCAAATTATGAAGCTTTAAACAAAACATAAAAACAAAAACACTTTTCATTATGGTTATTCATGCTTAGATATAGAAATTAGAAAGGTAGATTCGCAAAACAAAACCCCAACCAACTAACAAAAACTCATTAACTACAAAAACCATTTGCAAAACAAAGATCTATAAAACATGATGTTAAATAAGTCATTTAGAGAAGGGGGTATGCCACCACAAGGATCTTCTTAAACCCTTTTCCACAATTTAGAATGCTCACTAGGGATGAATCTTCATTTCAAAAGATAAAAGAGGAACAAAGCATCCATGAAGAGGATCCACAAGAAGAGAACCTAGAAGCTTCTTCAGTTATGTAAGGAGATTAATGAGTTATGGATCACATGCGATGAAGTTCAAACAATAGATCTAGAAATCCAAGAATACCTAGCATATGCTCCCTTGTGCATTCATGATTTTGAACACATTCCACAAGAATAACTTTGTGATATGACAACTAAGGAGAACCAAAAAAACAAAGATCATTTCAAAACTTAGTTTCAACTAGTCATTAAGCCACAACACCACTCCATTTTTCAACATTATTTACCATCAAATCTTTATGATCAACTAATTTTTCATGTCCAAACATTTATTAAGGTATATTTTTCAAACTTGGATGTGAGTGTACTTATGATCTTGTTACGCAAATGGATGCATTGGAAATTCACTTATACTTGAGAGGATGACTTATTTTTATACAATAGAGTAGGATAGAATAGAATAAATAAATAAATAGGTAAAATGAGTTCACAATAAGACTTTTTGTTCAAACTCTCATGAATAATTCCTCAAATCATTGTTCATTACTCATTTGGAAGGATTTTTATGGCAAAATGCAGTAAGAAAAATCATATTTTGGGTAAACCTATAGGATCATTTTTAAAGCATGTTTTAAACAAGGTATCTCTTGAAACTTAGTTTTTAAATCCATTCTGAAATTTTCAATTTGGATCACAAATTAAAATGATATGATCAAATAAAAACTAGGTCTCAAGTGAAAATTTTGAGGACAGAGTTAGTACAACATTGATTTCAGGGGTCTAATGGAAACATTTTAACATGATATTTATATGAAATATTTCCATTGGAATATAGTTTCTAAATCAAATTGAATCACCTCAATCCGATATCATATGAAAAATTTATACTCAAAATATTAACTACTTGTCAAAAAATCTGCATGGTGACAATTCTAAGCCTTGACTGTTCATTGGCATATTTAACATACAAAACATCTTCTTTTCAAAACATATTTATATGGGAGATATATATTCAAGTATAGATAAATAAAAAATTTGAATCATCCCATTTGGAGGTTAAATAAAAAAGTTATTCCACATTTAGTGATTGCATGTCTTCAAATCAGCATAGTAAAACTCTACCTCCTAGGTCTGTTCATCAACAATTTTGTCATATAAAAACTAATAATTTTAAAAGCATGTTTCTACTAGATAGAAAAAATGAAACTATTTTAACCTCCAAGTGGAATTACATTGATCCGATCTTTAACAAAAAAGTTACACTCCAAATAGTGACTATTAGTCTAGTCAAAAATTCACAAGCAGCTCTATCAAACATGTTACTCTTCATCATTTTTAACATATCATTTTAAACCATTTTGAAAACCTGTTTATAATGGAAGTAGCCATATGAATTCACTTAAGCGTGTCTTTGGAATCACTCTAATTGGTGATCCGTATTTAAACAGAAATGCAACAAATTACAGATATAACCATACATATAGAGATGCAGCAGAAATAATACTTCATTTCGTTACTGTAAAATACTGAAATATGCTTACAAATAGAAATAGAAATAAACTAGCTAGGGAGATGGTAGCTTATCTCTGAGAAGAGATGTGGCAGCTACATAACTCTGAATTGTGTTACTATGAGGCTCGAAGGCCTATTTATTGTTGAGAAACAATGAAGAACCCTAAACATCCAAAAACCTAACCCTAGAAGATGAAACACCAAAGTGTGGGCCCCGTTTGGGTAAATTGGTACATCAACTTCCCGAGGTCGTAACTTTAGCATACGATCTATGTTTGACGTGCACAATATCTCGTTAGAAAGATCTATCCGAGAACTACAACTTTGGGAAGAGTAACATTGGTTCCTAGTCCCATGTTGCTCCCAGTTTTCCCAAAAATGTCATTTAGGGCCTCAAAACAGCTCCGAAAGTTTACGACCCGAAAAAATGCTAAAACTAGTAAACTATGCTACAATTAAGGAAATTGAAAAGTTGAAAGAAACAATGGTGGGCATCCAAGTGGTATTAGTGGGTGGCCATCAATATCCACCTGGATCATTCCTCCCCCCTTAGGAAGCAATGATCCCCATTGCATTGAGTTCCTCCATGAGATGAGGAAACTTCTACTGAAATTGGTCCCTAGTGAGCCACTTGCCCTAGTGAAGGAGTTGGCCTCTTTGATAATTTGATAGAGTTGGATATTCTATTGACGAGTGTGCTTGATCTGTGTGTCCATGATCGGATCAGTTGCAGCTTGTTCCATGCAATCTGGATTTAACTTTGTGGGTGTGAGTTCTTTTGCAATGTCAGATGTGTCTAGTAATGGTTGAAAGTATGGCCGAAGGAGGTCCACATTGGACACTAGGTGCAGGGCAAGGAATGGGGGAATGCTGAGCTCAAATACATTTTCTCCCATAGCCTTAGTAATGGTGTAAGGACCATATCAGAGTGGTCTGAGTTTCTGATAGGCTCCGGTAAGGCGTTCCTTTTTGCAAATGCAACCAGACTTTGTCGCGCACCTGAAACTTGTGTGGCACCCGATGTTGATCATGTCGCTGCTTGTACTTGGCATTTGATTTCTCTAGAATGTCGAGGACTTGTATCTGTTTCAAACTGGACATGAGCTGAATCTGCGTGAGTAGCTGCAATTGGCATGGCCACATCAATGGGACATAGTGGCTAGAATCCCAAGCCCACCTAAAAAGGGTTGTGGCCAGTCGAGTTGTGGAGAGCCCAGTTGTAGCTATGTTGAACATAGGGAAGGCTCTTGTCCCATGTGCATGGATGCTTTGAGTTGTACATGTGCAGAATGTGTATGATCATCCTGTTCACAACCTCTGTTTGGCCATCAGTTTGAGGATGGAAGGTTGTAGACTTAGTGAGTTTGGTGTCCAGCATCGACCAGAGACTAGACCAAAATGTACTGAGGAACCTGTTGTCCTGATCTGAGATGCTAGACTGTGTGATCCCAAAGTGTACCCACACTCATTCAAAGAATATTTTAGCAGTGGCTTCTACTATGATATTCTTCTTGCAGGCCACCATAATGGCCATCTTTGAGAACCTGTCAACAACCGCAAAAACACAGTCGTTTCCATGCTTATTAGAAGGTAGTCCCGACACGTAATCCATGGAGATGGATTCCCAAGGTCAACTAGGGGTAGGCAACAGTGTATAGAGGCCTTGCTTCTTGATGGTCAGTTTTGCAATGGCGCAGGCAGTGCATGATCTGATGTACTTCCCAACATCTTGTCGAAGATTTGGTCAATAGAAATACTTCTGCAGTACTGCCACCATTTTCTCGACCCCGAAATGCCTAGGAGCCCGACTGTAGCGTGCTTCACAAATCATCTTGTCACGCTTGCTTGAAGGAACACAAAGGTGACCCAAGTGGCATAACAGAGCATCATGGAGGTGAAAATCTGGAACATGTTGACCCTCCAAGAGTGTCTGGTATATGTGGCTAAATTTTGGGTCACTTTTGTAGAGAAGCAACCAATCGAAAGTCTCGTGCCCACAAGAGTTGAGCACGATGGTTAACACCATGATAGGTGGTCGATTAAGGCAATCTACAACATTATTAGTGTTGCCCTTCTTATACTTGATATTCAAATGGAACTGTTGTAGGTATGTGGACCACTTCTGATGGCGATCATTCTGAAATTTCCCTTGGGTCTATATGAACTGTAGGGATCAGTGGTCTGTGTGGATGACCGTTTCCTTCCGCAAAATGTAATTCTTCCATTATCGGCAGGCCTGCACAATGGAATACATCTCTTTTTCATAAGTGGGATACTTGCAGACTGTGTCTAAAAGTGTCTCACTGTGATATGCCACTGGATGCCTATGTTGAGTAAGGACTGCCCCAATAGCATAGTTAGAGACATTCATCTCGACCTTAAATGGTTGTTGCAATTCTGGTAATGTGAGAACTGGTGCCGAGCAGAGGTGATATTTCAACTCTATGAATGCCTTCTATTGAGATTCAGACCAAAAGAATTTTGATTTCGCTCCTCCCTTGGTGACTTGACTTAAGGGCCAAGTGATATGAGAAAATCCTAACACGAACCTGCGGTAGAAGTTGGCAAGACCTAGAAAGCTGCAAAGCTCTATCAGAGTGGTTGGAGATGACCAATCCGAAATGACTTGGACTTTGGCTGGATGCACATGCACCCCTCGTTCATCAACAATGTATCATAGATACTGAACCTGGGCCATGCCAAAAGTGCATTTCTCCAAATTGGCACATAACTTGTGTTGCCGCAGTGTTTGGAGAACCTGTCAGATGTGGTGGAGGTGCTCTTCCCAACTCTGGCTGAAGATCAAGATGTCATCCAAGTATACCACTACAAATGAGTTGGTGAATGGCCGCAAGATGTCATCCATTAGCCTCATGAAGGTTGCAGGAGCATTCGTCAATTCGAAAGGCATAACCAACCATTTGAAAAGGCCCTTTTTGGCTTTGAAGGCAGTCTTCCACACATCGGAGGGTTCGATTGGTACCTAGTGATATCCTGACTTCAAATCGATCTTGCTGAAATATTTTTCCCCCTTCAGTTGGTCTAGGAGGTCATCAATCCATGGGATCGGGTACCTATTATGGACAGTGATCTTGTTCAACGCCCGATAGTCAATACAAAGTCTCCAAGTCCCATCCTTCTTCTGTACCAACATGATCGGGCTCCCACAGGGCGATGAACTCAGACAGATGTGACCTTTCTGCAACAACCCCTGAATCTGCCTCTTGATTTCATCATTCTCGAACACAGAGCACCGATAGATTGGTCCATTGGGCAGCGATGAACTTGGGGTCAGATCGATGGAGTGCTTGACCTGACAATGTATAGGAACCCCTGCAGGGGAGGTGAAGATGTCCTCGTACTCCTCCACAACCTTGTCCATTTGTAGTTGTCATGCGGAGCGGCCCTATCTAGAGGTCGTGGCCACCGAATTCTTCTTTCCTTGAGGGCATATCATCAGGAAAAAAAATTCCCGGTTTTGGAAATGAGCTTACTGCATTGTTTTGTAGTAACCAAAGAGATGGCGGTAGGCAGTGCTACCTCCAGTATCCTGTACAACTTATTTCCCAAAGTAACAATAACAACACAGGACCTTGATTCATACACAACATGTTGCTTCCACAAGTATGGTTGTCCTAATAATACATCACAAACATCAAGGAGAGAAATGTCACACAATACCTCATCCATGAAGGGCTTGATGTTGTATGGAAGGCGACACTGCTGTCTTACGCGAAGATCCTGTCCTTGGTGAAGCCACCCAATGGTGTACGGTTGTGGATGTGCTATGGTTGGTAAGCCTAGATGCTTCACTACCTCTGCTGAAATGAGGTTCTTTTGGCTCTTGTTGTCGACAATGAACTATAGCGGGGATCCCTTTACCCACATCTAGGAGTGGAAGAGACGCTCCTCCTCTGGATCTTCATGGTGGCAACAGTGTCGTTGGGCTCCACATCGATAATCTGCTTCCCTTTGTCATTCCCCTTGTTGGGTTCTAACTCATAGTTGGAACATGCATCTGATTCTAAAACCCTTAGCTCGGCTACCAGTGACTGCTTGGCTCGACACTCACTTGTGTTGTGAGTGGAGCTCTTATAGAACTCACACCACTTTCCCATGTCCTTTTTCAGCTTCGCGGTGTTGTTCTTTTCTTGCAGCTTTAGCGGGTTGTCTTGGGCCACCCTCCCTTGGCTTTGTCCTTTGTTCTGTGGTTTGGGGGAACCTTTCCCTTGCTTCAGATTTGCAAATCCAAAGTCTCTCTTCTTTTGTTTAAACTTTTTCTCGATCTTGACGGCATATCGGTATGTCGTGCCAATCGAGGAGATGTTCAATAATTCTATTTCTTCATGGATGTACTTGTGTAGGCAGCAATGGTATTTGAGTACCAAATGCTTCTCTGAATCCTTGATACCCAAATTTTTATAAAGGGTATGGAAAATATTGGTAAACTCCGGCACATCTCGGTCCCTTCCCTATCGCAACGTGGTCCACTTTATGTATTGATCCTCATAGCTTTCGACAAGGTAGTACTACTCCTTGATGGCAGTTTGGAATGAATCCCAAGTGGGTGCGGCTAAAAACAGTGAGGCCATACTTTCATCCTTCTTCTCGCAGTAGGTTTCCCACTAGTCCTTGACATGGGGGGCGGCTTTAAGAAGAGCGAAAGTAATTTTTTCCCGGGCAGAAAAATTATGAACAAAAAAATACCCTTCTAGCATATTTAACCATTTATCTATGGCGTTTGCATCTATCTGACCCTCAAATATGGGAATGTCAAAGTTAACTTGTACCTTAAAGGGTGTGGCACTTCCAGAGTAGTTGCTGGAAGTAGATGTGTCGCCCCTAGGTAGCCGCTGAAGGATCTGGGCAAAGTTGTCCATCATTGTGTTCCTTTGTCGCTCAGGGGCCTCTTCAAGCAAGATTTTGATAAGATCTCCTTCCCCCTCGTATTTCTTTTCATTCGCCATGGGAGGCTATCGGGATTTGCGAGGCTGGTCTTGCAAAGGTTCGACCAGTTCAAACCCTGACTCCTTATATCCCAACCTCGTTGGGGACATGCAAGGAAAGAAAGAGAAAGAGCAAATCGCTTTGATACCACTGATCCGGATTTAAACAGGAACACGAAAAATTACATATATAACCATACATATAGAGATGCAGCAGAAATAATACTTCATTTCATTACTGTAAAATACTGAAATATTCTTACAAATAGAAATGGAAATAAACTAGTTAGGGCGATGGTATCTTATCTCTGAGAAGAGATGTGGCAACTACATGCCTCTGAACTATGTTACAATGAGGCTCGAAGGCCTATTTATTGTTGAGAGACAATGGAGAACCCTAAACATCCAAAAACCTAACTCTAGAAGATGAAACGCCAAACTGTGGGCCCCGTTTCGGTAAATTGGTACACCAACTTCCCGGGGTTGTAAATTTAGCATACGATCTTCATTTGATGCGCACAATATCTCGTTAGAAAGATCTATCTGAGAACTGCAACTTTGGGAAGAGAAACATCGGTCCATGGGTGCATTTTGCTCCCAATTTTTCCAAAACCATCGTTTAGGGCCTCAAAACGGCTCCAGAAGTTCAGGACCCGAAAAACTGCTAAAAATAGTAAATTGTGCTACAATTAAGGAAACTGAAAATCTGAAAGAAACAATGGTTGGGGTCCAAGTGGTCTTGGCGGGTGGCCACCAATATCCACCTGGATCAACTGGACATAAAATAAAAATGTTTTGAACAAAATACTGCTAGGAGGTCTAGGATGACCACCATTCCTCAAGGGGTAAACAAATGAATTTTCTTTGTATATCATCTGTTATCACTTAAGAAGTCTAATGCCCAAATTTCTCACATTAGTTTGATGGTAAAGGTCGGTGCTAGTCTAAGTTTGATTTTTGTTTGCCTTAGAGTCTGAGTCTTAGGAGTCTTGATGGTATACTTAAATAAAGGTCAATTATGCATTCTCATTCATCACCGGTCTCATAACCATGTGTCAGCTTTGTTCAAAGGTTACTATGTGCCACAAAGCTCTTTAGGTGATTTCATAGCGCATAAATCATTTTGAAGTGTTTTCACAGCGCATAAATCCTTTTAAATCTTTTTAGCAGTTTCACAGCGCAACATGTTTTAGGTGATTTCGTAGCGCATAACTCAAATTTTACACTGGCTGCGCTATGAAATCGGAGATTCGTGCAATCCGTAGCAAATCTTTCCTAACTGTCAAATCTGTCAAGTTCAGTTATGGTTGCATCATTCACTGTCAGCTTATACACTCCACATATCATGTCCAACCACTCAACTCCATCATTACAGCCACTAGGTACCTTGGTACACACGGATTGCAAGTTCCAAGAAAAGCCAGGTATTCACAGTCTTAATGATGATTGTATTTGTTGCATGGGGAACAAGTCTACAAGTTTTCAATTTGAATGCATTGTTATCAAGCGAGGCAGTTATCAAGCGAGGCAGCCATTCAAGTAAGGCAGAGATTGAAGTTTGAGCAGCGCTAGCATTTCAAACCTTCATTACGCTCAAGTCTCATGGAGGGATCTGCAGAAAGAAAAGACCACAGATCAGGCGGATGCTTGAGAAACAAACCTGAAGGTGTAGACATTGTCTTGAAAAACAAAGAAGTTTATCATGCATTCAAGCATATTGGATGTTGGAATTTTTGCGAGAAAATCCAGGGAGGTCATGCACAAATCACCAAGGAATTTGCTTTGAATTTCACAGGGCTGAATTCAAAGGTTGGGATGCTCAAATTGCAAGTCTCACCAGAGGTAATATCCACAGTTACTGAGATTCCAAGGGGACAAGAAACTTGGTTTAATAATTTTAAATTTGATATGACCCCCTGCAAATAATTTCTAAAGCCGAAGTACATTGACTCAAATTTAAACAAGTCTGTGCCTAGAAATTATGTCAAGGACTCATATGCCAATCTGCTTACCTGTATACAAAGGTACCTTACCTGTGAAGGGAGATATAATAAGGTGTATTCATACCATTTCAAGCTTCTGCTACATTTTACAAGAAAGATATCCCTTGATTTACCTTTTTACTTATTTCGTAGCTTAAGTAAAATGTGTGATAAGGTGCAGCTACGGAAAGAAGCCTGCGAGACCTCATTGTTTCACCACGGTTTAATTAAGTTGATTGTTCTGCATGAACTCCAAAGAGTAGGTAGGGACTAGCCCACATTCATATTCATGTCTGGTTTCAAGAACGAGACGAGTCTCAGTCCTCAAGCTGCAAAAGATCTTCCAACAACAACTGGTCATCAGGCAGAAACAAGATCCAGGAGGTTTTCAAAGTTGAAGGCCAGGAAACAAGTAAGAGAATTCACCAAGCCACTAACTATCCAGGATACACCCCAGCAGTCCCTTAAAGAGAAATCTCAGGTCAAATAAGGTGCTATTGAGATTTCAACAAGATGATGGAGCTTAGTGAAAAGAGTCGCCTTCACTAAGTGGGCCCGTAGGAAAATTATGGCGCAAGTTCTATTTTTGGATCCCAGCAGGGATGATCACAGCAGGAGTGACCACAGCATGGATGATCACAGTAGGAGTGACCACAACAGGAGTGATCACAGTAGGAGTGACCACAGCAGGAGTGATCACAGCAGGAGTGATCAAATTCTATTTTTAGATTGGCTATCCAAAATAGAAAAGTCAAATATTATTGTCTCATAATAATATTTGGACTATAAACTTGATCTTATTCTCTTGGAGCACTTCAGTTTGAGCTACAGATGTGGCCCATACAGCTATCAGAAGGAAGTACGCTTTTCTTATGAGTCAGTTGAGTTGTTGCATGCATGACTTCAGTTAGAAATCAATTAATTGAGTTTGGTGGAGTTGATTGTGGAGTTGATGGAGTTGTGTTCAGTTTGACTTGGTTAAACTAGTTGTAGTTAGTCTAACTGCTAATAGACTAATGATGAGTTGTTAAACTAATTATTAACGCATAATACAACTATAGAATACATCAGTTAACTCAATTGCATGTCAGTGCATTTTCAGTTCAACAGGGACAACTGTTAGAGGATCAGATTGCCATCAGTTGTGACTATGGTTGTGCATGAGGATTTGCACAATCAAGGGATTGAGTATGCCAATGAGTTTGCTCATGTATTTTCCCAGTATTATAGCCTCTTCTCACGTCTTTCCCAGCGTGAGTGATTCTTTGGAGGTTAAATACGAGTTTGGTAAACCATTCTCATTAATTCTTGAGCAGGTATTGAGCAGTGAAGGCAGGCAAGCAGTGGAATAGATTTGGAGATCAGATCTTAGTTGTATTGTGTGTAATAGGTGGAGCTGGTACTAGATTGCTTGTGATAAGAATTGTACTTTGTAATGTTACATGGTCTCAATCATTAATATACAGATAGTTGGGGTTTTTAGCGAGATGCTTTCCCTGGGTTACATACTGTGTTAATGTGTGAATGCTCTTGATGTTTTATTGTTATGGATGCTGCTATATTGATGATCAATGTAGAGGAGCTTATGTATTGTGTATGTATTCTGCAATAGTACATGATCAGGATAATCTCTGTTGAATATGTGTTAAATTATTCAAAATTTCTACATGGTATCAAAGTTGTTGATCATCAGATCTACTATTCAGGAAATGTTTACATTCTATTTCTTCAGGCAGAGTCTGTAATCAGGCCAGGTAGCCTCTGGATTCATCCTTCCTTTGGAAGGTGAGATATCTGGTGAATGCCCATACAGTCAATCTCTGTACGAGAAATATTTTGTTCTCATGAATCTTAGATCTGAGGTGGTTGAGTTGGTTGCTGGTGGAATTCGAATTTGCAGCAGTGTTTTCTTGGTGGCAATGCATCAATGTCTTTCAACAGATTGCGATTGGAGTATGCTCTTGAGGGCAGCTCAAACTACATTGCATGGAAGGACAGGATGGAGGCAGTATTGGATGATAACGGGCTGAAGGAGTTCATAGATATGGATGTCCCAAAGCTTACTGATGTTACTCAAGCTGATGCTTGGCAAAAGAAGACCGTAAAATGTCGAAGGATTTTGTTGGAGGGCCTGAAGGATCACATTGTGTCTAGCCTCCATGGAAAGGCTACTCCATATTTGATGTTGAAATCATTAATAGAATTATTCCAAAGCAAGAGCGATCAGAGGAAGCTGGTGCTCAAAGATAAACTCAGAAACATCAAATGCGAGAAGGGTGACAGTATGCCCAAGTATTTCACGAAGTTCACTCAGTGTCGAGATGAGCTGGGAAGTGTGGGGGTTACTATCGATGATGAGGACTTAGTGAGCTTGGCTCTCCTTGGTCTTTCGAAGAGTTGGCATTCCTATCAGGACTTTGTTAATGGTCAAGAGAAATTGCCAGGATGGGAAAGACTATGGTCAGATCTTGTGCAGGAGGAGATCAGGCGGAGTACCAGGGACGGATCTTCGTCAAAGGGAGCTGATGAAGAGAATTGCGCTTTGGCTACCAAAGCAAAGAAAGGGAAGAGCAAGAAAGCTTCTCAGTCTGGTGCGAAAGGCAAGAAGCAGGACATGTCCAAGGTGAAGTGTTTTCACTGTCACCAGCACGGACACTATGCCACTAATTGTCCGGAGAAGAAGAAGAACAAGCAGGCTACTGGATCTTCAGTAGGAGAGGCTCTAGCCTCACAGTTTGAGCTTGATTTTTCATTGATCGCATGCTTGGTTTCAAGTGTGATGGGATCAGTGTGGTTCTTGGACAGTGGTGCATCTTTTCACATGACGGGAGATAGGGAATTGTTCTCCGATCTGGAGGACAAAGATCTTGGAGTGCACATCGAGATGGGCGATGATGGTAGATACAGTGCGACCGGTATCGGTACCATTTCCTTTGAGAGGGAGTCTGGTAAACCCTTCGTATTGAAGGAAGTCATGCATGTTCCAAGATTGAAGAAGAATCTTATCTCAATGGCGATGTTAAAAGACAAGGGGTATGATATTGTTTTCAGCGAGGGAAAGGCTTTCCTGCTCAGCAAGACAACTTGTGAGACCCGGAAGATAGGGGTTCGAGTGAGGAACCTTTATCAGTTGCATGTAGATGGATGCGCAGTAATGGCAGGCAAGGCAAAAGGATTGGTGAGCTGGGATGATGGCAAGTTGTGGCACAGGAGATTGGGTCACCTTCACCATGGAGCCTTGAAGATACTACAGCAGATCACTATAGGGCTTCCTAAAGGCACACTTGCGCAGTCAGATTAGTGCAAGGGGTGTACTTTGGGGAATTTTATGAAAGCCACCTTTCACAAGAAGGATAGTCGTGCCACGACGATCCTTGAGAGAATTCACACAGACATGTGTGGACCTTTCTCAGTTGCTTCGACAACAAAACACAGGTATTATATGATTTTTGTTGATGATTTCTCTCGTAAGTGCTAGATCTTCTTAATGCAGAAGAAGAGCGAGACGTATTCAAAGTTCTGTGAATTCAAAGCACTGGTCGAGAAGGAGTCGGGGAAGAAGGTGAAGGCTCTTAGGAGCGATAATGGTGGTGAATACATCTCGGACGAGTTCAAGGATTTCTACAAGGCAGAAGGGATTCGTAGAGAGCTCATAGCTCCCCATAACCCACAGTAGAATGGGGTAGCTGAGCGGAAGAACAGAACGATTGCGGGTGATGCACGGGCAATGTTGCATGATCAGGGCCTACCCCTTCACTTGTGGGCGGAAGCATGCAATACAGCAGTCTATGTGCAAAATCGTTGTCCTCATAGGATACTTGGCATGAGTACACCTGAGGAGGCTTATTCTGGTAAGAAGCCTGATCTTTCTCATTTGAGGATTTTTGGTGCTAACGTTTACATGCATTTGACGAAGGATGCCAGTAAGAAGTTGGAGCTGACCGCGGAGGTTGGGATATTTGTGGGGTACACTGATACGCCCCACAACTATCATGTGTATTTGCCAGACAGTGGTAAAACTATCGTGCGACGGGATATAAAATTTCAGGAGGAGAAAGCCATGAAGTCTTCGCTTGAGAGGGAGCTCCACTTGCATGCAGATGGGGAGTTATTAGTTCCTAAGGATGAGCTTCAGGATGTGGATCAGCCACAGGACGAGGTTCATGGAGTGGAAGAGACCACTCATGCAGCGCCAACCATCAGAGGGCGAAAGCGCTTGACAGAAGCTGAGAGACTGGCTCAAGATGCAGAGAAAGTTGTAGGACCACCTACAACCCAATGCAGGCAGAGACAGTCACCTGATCGGTACACTGGATACATGGCTCTTATGAGCAAGTGTGTTGTGACTAAGCCATCCTCTTTCGAGGAAGCTGTGGAGGATCCCGCATGGGTAGACGCCATGGTGGAAGAGTATGATTCTATTGTCAGAAATAGTGCATGGGAGATTGTTCCTATACCGGAAGGGAAATCAGTGGTGGGTTCGAGATGGATCTAGAAAGTTAAGCAGGCAGCTAACGGGAGTGTAGAGAAGTACAAGGCAAGATTTGTTGCCCGAGGCTTTTCACAGATAGAGGGGATTGATTATGAGGAGACCTTTGCACCTATCACAAGGTATTCTTCCATACGGACGATTCTTGCTCTCTCAACGCAGATCGGATGGCACATTCATTAGATGGATGTGGAGACTACGTTCCTCAACGGAGTCATTGAGGAGGAGGTGTACATTGAGCAATCTGAAGGCTTTGAGGTCTTCAGCAGCGAGTCGCATGTGTGCAGGCTCAAGAGAGCATTGTATGGGTTGAAGCAAGCACAACGTGCTTGGTACACACGGATAGACAACTATTTCAAAGGACTTGGATTCTCCAAGAGCGAGGCGGATCCTAACCTATACCAGATTGTGGTGGAGGGTAAGTTGCTTATCATTGTACTGTATGTTGATGATTTGATTCTAACGGGTGATGAGCTGTTGATACTATCATGCAAGAAGGATCTTGCTACAGAGTTTGAGATGAAGGACTTGGGCCTCCTTCACTATTTCCTATGATTGGAAATATGGCAGTGCAGTGGTGGACTGTTTGTTTCTCGGGGAAAGTATGCTCGGGAGATACTGGAGAAGTTCAACATGCATGGTTGCAATCCTGTTGATACTCCTCTTCCTGGAGGTTGGAGGAAGGAGGATGCCACTTCGGGAGAAGAAGTGGATGCCACTGTTTATCGACAGTTGGTGGGGTCGCTGATGTATTTGGTCAATACACGACCCGATATATGCTATGCAGTTAACCAGCTTTCACAAGCTATGGTTAAGCCTACCAAGCTCTTTTGGAAGGCACGCAAGCATGTATTGCGTTATTTGAGAGGCACATCGAGATATGGCTTGTGGTACAAACAGGAGGATGAGGTGAAGCTATGTGGCTTCACAGATGCAGATTGGGCAGGGAACCCAACGAACAGAAAGAGCACATTAGGAGGGGTCCTCGGTATTGGATTGATGGCAGTTTCTTGCTACAGCAGGAAGCAGAGATCTGTGGTACTCAGTTCAGCGGAGGCCGAGTATATGGCAGCAAGTTTGGCTGCATGCGAGGCTATATGGATGAGGAAGATCCTAGTTGGTTTGTTCGGTTCCCATTTGGATCCTACTGTGATTTACTGTGATAACCAGAGTTGCATTAAACTCTCGGCTAATCCTGTATTTCATGATAGATCTAAGCATATTGACATCAGGTACCATCATATCAGAGATTTTGTGCAGCAGAGGATCATGTTGCTTTCATACATTCCAACGGAGGATCAAGATGTTGATATTGTGACGAAGGCTCTCACAAGGAGAAAATTCGAGTACCATCGAGGCAGGATAGGGGTTGCTGATAATCCATATCTTGTCGATAGGGAGTGTTGAGATTGCAACAAAATGATGGAGCTTAGTGAAAAGAGTCGCCTTCACTAAGTGGGCCCACTAGCAAATTATGGCGCAAGTTCTATTTTTGGATCCCAACAGGGATGATCACAGCAGGAGTGACCACAGCAGGAGTGACCATAGCAGGAGTGATCATAGTAGGAGTGAGCACAGCAGGAGTGATCACAGCAGGAGTGATCAAAGTCTATTTTTAGACTGGTTGTCCAAAATAGAAAAGTCAAATATTATTGTCTCATAATAATATTTGGACTATAAACTTGATCTTATTCTCTTGGAGCACTTCATTTTGAGCTACATATGTGGCCCATGCAGATAGCAGAAGGAAGTACGCTTTCCTTATGAGTCAGTTGAGTTGTTGCATGCATGACTTCAGTTAGAACTCAATCAGTTGAGTTTGGTGGAGTTGATTGTGGAGTTGATAGAGTTGTGTTCAGTTTGACTTGGTTAAACTAGTTGTAGTTAGTCTAACTGCTAATAGACTAATGATGAGTTGTTAAACTAATTATTAACTCATAATAAAACTATAGAATACATCAGTTAACATAGTTGCATGTCAGTGCATGTTCAGTTCAACAGGGACAAGTGTTAGAGGATCAGATTGCTATCAATTGTGACATTAGTTGTGCATGATGATTTGCACAATCAATGGATTGAGTATGCCAATGAGTTTGCTCATGTATTTGCCCAGTATTATAGCCTCTTCTCACATCTTTCCCAGTGTGAGTGATTCTTTGGAGGTTAAATACGAGTTTGGTAAACCATTCTCATTAATTCTTGAGCAGGTATTGAGCAGTGGAGGCAGGCAAGCAGTGGAATAGATTTGGAGATCAAATCTTAGCTGTATTGTGTGTAATAGGTGGAGTTGGTACTGGATTTCTTGTGATAAGAATTGTACTTTGTAATGTTACATGGTCTCAATCATTAATATACAGATAGTCGGGGTTTTTAGCGAGATGCTTTCCCCAGGTTACATATTGTGTTAATGTGTGAATGCTCTTGATGTTTTATTGTTATTGATGTTGTTATATTGATGATCAACGTAGAGGAGCTTATGTAATGTGTATGTATTCCGCAATAGTACATGATCAGGATAATCTCTATTGAATATGTGTTAAATTATTCAAAATTTCTACAAGTGCACATGAATCAAGCACAGGTGAAGGAGTTCAAAGAAGAAGGACTAGGAGCCAGGTAGCTAAAGAAAAAGGCAAATCAGTGATTATTTAAGAAAGCCTTATTTCAAAGGGAGACTTAAATGACTTACTGCAAGCCATTGACTTTGAAGAATCTCCCCTGGTTCAAGCAGATTTGATAGAGTCAGGAAAAGACAAGGCTAAGAGAGTCAAAGCCTCGAAAAAACTCAAGTTTGATGATCAGGTTGATCGATTTGTATTTAAGCCAAGGAGACCCATGACAAGGAATTTTAAACAAATACAGGAGATACTACCAAGAGCAGATGAAACAGGGGAGGTAACACAGCCTCATGAAGGAAAAGATAAAGGCAAAGCAGTTACCCTTCAAGAAGAAGATAGTATGGAAGAGTTGAAAAGGAGGTTGGAATTGGCAAACTTTGAAATCGCTAGACTGAAGAAAGCCTCCAGGAAATTTGCAATCAAAGAGGCTTATTTTAACCAAATGCAAGCTCGATAGGAGGACAAAACATTTCAAATACCCGAGGTGGTTGATTTTAATGTTCAATTCTGTAGCTGGACTGTCCCTGCAATAAAGGAAGTGCAATTCATCAGAAAGGTCAATACAAACTTGAGAGTTGGGATCAGAATCATGAAGAAACAAATTGAAGACTTAAAGATACAGTTAAGCTAGCAGAAAGAATTTCCTTAAGGGAGTCACACATCAAGTAAGGCTATGTTTCAAATTTTGATGGTTTTCCTTGTTATAATCTTTCTTGAAGAATCATACATTTCCACTCAGTTTTGAAAAGATTTGGAGAAATTGAAAGGGATGTTTAAATATCAAGAGGCTCAAAATAGCAAAATTTTGGGTTGAAACTGTGTTTTTGGAATTACACAGCAGTTTAGTAGCGCGCTACGAAACTACTGAAGCTACATAATTTAAACTCAGTCAACCGATTTTGAAAGACCGAGGGAAAATTTTTGAAAAAGGAATATCTTCAAGGGATCATCTAAAGGTATCAACTTTCAACAAGGTCAAGACAGGTGGAGGAAACATATATTCGAACCCAACTCTAAACTTTTTGTTATAAAGTGATCACATTTACTATAGTCCATGATATGTCAGACAGCTTGGAGGAGCTTTTGTCTTCACACATGGAAAAGGTTGACAGCACATCAAGGACGTGGCATTCTGATATATTTTGTATAATCAAAGATGAAGGGCATGGTTCATTGGATTCGAATATCTTTGAGGAAAACCAAAGGCAGATAAATAGGGGCAGTTTCCTATTTTTCAGGGGCAATGGAGAAGATGTGACATTGAGGACCAGTATGGAGCTTCGAACATCCACCACAGCCAAACTAAAAAAAGACCACTTGTCAAAGAATGAGAATGATTGTAATTAAGGCTATTATTAGCATGATATGGAGTTAGACTCCTATTTGACTTAGATCTCTAAAAAGTCTAGTAGAAGTTTGTTACATTTAATAGGTAGTTAAAATTTGAATAGGTGTCATAAGAAGTAGAATTCGAGTTCCCCTCATGTTGGAGGAGGAATCTCAGCTTTGTAAAAGAACTCTATATATAGGAGAAAGAGCAATGTACCAAGGGTTGGAAATTTATGGAAAAAAGCTCTGATATTTGGCTTATGTAAAGACTCTGTTTTTTGGTAATACAGTACTGGCTTATGCTTCTCAAGAATCATAGAGAGTTCAATGTATGAGTTTCTTTTGTTGTCTTTTCATGTTATCTACAGTGTTATGAGTATTTGATTACTTAGAAATCGCTTACAGTGCTCTAATTTCCTTCATATACTCGTAAACTGCCTTCTATGTGTTTGGTGTGCTCTACATATGTTGAAATCTGAATGCCTTGACTTTTATGCAAAGCCAACCCTACTGTTAATACTGAATCATATATGACTCCATAAGCCCAATGGATACTTGTTAGTTGTGTTTCCACCATTTTCATTTTTATTTGTTTCACAAGAGTTAGCCATCTGATCATAATCAAAAAACCTTTAATCCTTTGAGAGAGCCCTCTCAGGTTGGGGAGGCTAAGCCTCAGCCTAAAGTAGGTTTGAAACAGTTACTTGAAGTCTTCCTGGTCTGCAGCCTTCCAGGGCCTGCTTTTGAGATAACATCATCTTTGGAATTGATTTTAAAACATTGCTTATAATTATTTTACATATTTATTGGAAGAAGAAAGATTGTACACCTCTCTTCCTCCATCATCTAATATTGTATTACATGCAAATGCTATGTTTTTGTAGGTCATAAGAAGAATTAAGGAATGAAATCCATGGTTGAAGGACTTTTGAAAGTCAATTTTTAAAAATTCATATTTCATAATATGAATAAAAATGTTCAAGTCAAAATAAAGTGGAACTTAACTGATGTTTAGTTCATTCAAAGAAACTCAAAACTCTTGAAGCTTGCTTTCAGTTGCTGACCAACAACACCAACAAACCTACAAGATGAATCGAGATTGAGGAAAAAGGCATTAGGTTAATCATCAGAAGAATAAATCATGTTTTGGTACCATGACAAGTCACATCCATTACCTAAGAAGCTTTTCATAAGCCATATTATTCATGATTTCATTCATCTACCATATTGTATGCTAATCTTCACAATCATTCAGATCTACCATGTTGAAGCCCATAACTATTATTTATCTGTCCATCTACTCCTGGATCATAACTTCAAACTACCCTACTTTCATAAGCTTTCCATACTTCCCTTCTCCATTATACTCCACCTCCATCTAGAAAAGAAAAAAATTCAAAAATAATGAAGGAGTTTGACTGTGAAAATCCAAGATACTGGCACAATACAAACTCGAATTCATATCAGAAAACCAACTTGTTTGGCCAATATGAATTCTCTTTTATGTTTTTTAATTTCATTTTGCAGAATCATCCTCCAAAATTTCAAGGCTTGAGGACAAGTCTTAGGATCAGAAAGGGGGAATAATAAATCAATAAACTATGCAATGGTTTAATATCAAGAAAATGTACTATAGAAGGGACCTGAGACATTATAACCATATCATTTATTAGTAAGGGGCCTGTTTCAAACAAGATCAAAATTATATACAGAAGGGACATGTTTCAAATCAACATCAAAGGGACCTGAGAAGAAGCTACAAGCATCTATTTACAATCCAATATTGACAAGAATTCATTTTGAAAAGGTCAAGCATTGACAAAAGAATCAAAGCATTAAAAGAAGCTATCAAGTGAAAGGGAAAAGTATTGTAAGTTTAAATGCATTCTTCAAGCCTTTGATTTTGAAAATTTTTATAAAGATTGATAACTTAGTTTAAAATTTGAATATTCAATACTTCTAGCCATGTACATTGTACATTATCCTATATTACCCTACATATTCATTCATTTCGTCACTTAACCATACATTCACATCTCATTACTCAACCATATCATTTGCAATTTTTGACCAATATTGTTGGCCACATCTCCTTCAAAAAACTGCTCATGGAAAAATTGTCTACACAACAAGAAGGATTAGCTTATGTGCCTACAAAACTTCTCTGCAAAATGAAAAAAAAAAGGGTTAAGAAGAACAAAATTAAATGATGTATGGTTCAATGATGAATTTTTACTCTATTCTAAGACTTAAAATGACCTTAAAATGGTCATTTCAAAAGAGCTACCTTGAAATAATTTCAAAAGAGTAATAAAATGCATCATGAGAAAATATGAGCATCATCAAAAAAAACATGCATCAAAAGGACGAGGAAGAATAAATTATGACCAAGAAGACTTTGAAAAAATCATTAAACAAAATATGCATGAGTATGATTTTAATGGATATGAGTATGTAATGAAAGTGCACAATGGTATCAATGATTAAAAATACGAAGTATGCATATAATTCAAAGAGGACACATATGTACAAAGGGCTTATAAAAATCATTTAAATCAATTTTTTTTAAATATCATGCAAAGCGATGGTGTATGGTGCAAATAACCATAATACAAAAAGGAGCGCAATGAGTTTTAATTGAAATCGATTTAAAAAATAATAATAATAATAATAAATAAAAAAATAAAATATAAAAAAATAAAATAAAATCATACAAAGTGATGGTCATAGAGAAAATGACAAAGGTGAATGGACAAGTATTTCACGCTAGAGAGGGGAGAAATTCAATCTACACAGAGAGGCAACTGTTCAATGCCTTCATGCGGAGAATTTGACAGAGAAACAACACCTACGAAAAGAAAAGGTTCACCACCCATGCAAAGCAAGAGAAACGAAGGCTCAGACAACCCAGTGTCAGTGCCTTCAAGCAGAAAGAAGAAGAGAAGAAAAAAGGGTGCTACAGCTCAAGTAAGAAGTGTTCGTCCCAGAATAGAAATCAATTTTACAAGTACAAACAGGAAGAATTGATTCGCAAAATCTATTAAAAAGTATGAGTAATTAAATTCTAGGGTAAACATAGATCCCAGTGTTGAGGAAATCAGGGACTAGATATAAATAAATAAAAACGCAGAGTTGTAATTAAACAAAACTCCACATTCAAATCAAATCCCATTAAATGTGTGGAGTGTTTCAGTTCAGTTACGAAGAAAGGTCAAAAATTTTGTTTTAAATTCACTGTTAGTGAAATTCCAAGTCCAATTATTCACAAATCTAATTGAAGACTCAAGTTAAGATTCCACTGAAAACTCCACTTATCTAATTGAACAGTGTAGACTTAAGTCTGAATTGCAGTCACATAATTGGCAACTCCAAGTGTATGGTTGGCAACACCAAGGCCCGGTTACTCTATTGATCTCCGAAAAAAAAAAAAAACTTGAAGTGAATGGTGTGTTAAGTGGAGTTAAAAGCATAGCTCAAAGGATTAATGAGTGCACAAATTGAAAGTAGTTCTATGAAAACAAAAATCAAATTGCCCAAGAAGAATAAAAATACGTGTAGGATGTTTTACATGTCCTAGAAAATCGATTTCTCAAGAAGACATTTTCTAGAAAGTTGATTTCTAAGGAGGTTATTTTCTAGAAAATCGATTTCTGATGTATAAAAATAGAGCTCAAGTGTTGGTGAGTCAGTGGTCAAGTTGGTAGCTAAATATATGAGAGAAAAATCTGGTAAAAACATTAGTAATCTCCTCATATATGGAAAGAATTCAAAAGATCCCTAAAAACTGGCAAATTAAACCTAAGATTTCATTTTCAGTTTCTTAAAAAAATCTAATTTGAACGTGTCAATAGTATGATCTATATTGAGAGATTGTGGAGTTAAAAGAATAATGGAGATCAAGCTAATTGGTAGTGGAAGAAGGAGGTAAGGATTCAAGCACCATATCTTTTAGAAAAGATTGAATCCAACTATACTTTTAAAAATTAGAACGTTTTAAGAAGCCACTATTTTTCGTTGCTTTTTCTGAGAAAATAAAAATGAAAACATGGATTTTCTTCAGAAAGAGCCTAATTAGGCTCCAAGAGGGCATTTTTCTCAAGTTCATTATTATTTGGAACATTTTTTCTGGTTCTTTCAACCCTTATTTTGTATACTGCGTGGGAAAGTTGTTGAAGTCAACTCTGAGCGTAATGGCTCTCCTGATTTGGTTAATGGAATACCAGACGATGGTGGATGGATGGAAAAAGTATGCATGAATAATGTTGCAGACGTGGAATCATTTTTGGATGTAGATCAATATACGACATTCTGTGAAAAGGAGGACTCTAGTCATTAAGCAACAACTTCTCTCTTTGATGAACCGTAATGATTTTTTAAAGTCCTTTGATTCATTGTTTCAGGAGGTTAGAGTCGAGAATTTTTTTGTATCCTTTGATTAAAATTTCTAGGAAATGTATTTATTATTTCTTCCTAAGAGTTCGGGCAATGTCCTTGAATTAAACAATATTGATCTGAGCATGGTTTTTTTAGAGAAGAGTTTTTTTTTTAATCAAAATAGATTTGAAGGATAGAGAGCAGTATATTTTCCAAAATTGATTTTTAAAGAAACAGAAGGGATTGTTCATTTCAGAATTTTAGGATCTCTAAAGGCAGAGTGGATAATTATTTTCAAAAATCAATTTCAGTGCTAGAGCTAAAACTCAATGATCAAAATTGACATATCAGTGTAGAAATTTGACATTTCAGTTCAGTATCTCTCCTTATTTCTATGGGTATACAACAGTGGTCCAAATCAGCATTCCAGTTCAAAATTTTTGTTCCCATCAATCCGGAATACATAGCCCAAGCTGCCAATTTTCCACTGATAGGTGAAGAATACTACAAAGGGCAGCACTTTAAATAGAAAGGATGGAATTTCTTTTTAGAAAAATAGAGAAAAGGAAGGAGAAAAAGTGAAGACTGTCATCTACAAAGAAGAGAAACATGAGGGTATTGTTATTCTCCTTTGAGTTGCACAGGAAGAAGCTACAGGTTCAGGAACAACAGGGGCATCATCACTCAAGAGATCCAAATAGAGGAATCAAGCATGAGGACATGCTTGAACATCACCAAGGGGGAGATGTTGGCCCTCAATTTTGGTAATTTTTTCTATCTTAAATCCATCTATTTACCACCATATGCCATTCTATTTCACCTATATATGCCTCATTTTAGTCTTATTTTTCATATTTAGGTAACTAAATTAAGTTTTTCAATTTTTAGAGATTTTTGTAAAAATTGGATTTTAAGACTAAATTTGGACTACACTAAAAACTCTCGTAATAGCTTCGTTAAAGTCATATGTGAAGGACACCTGGGTGAGAGATGAGCACATATTTGGAAAGAATGGGAACCACGAATGGATAAACACATATTGGTTCGGTCAAACTGAGTAAACACAGGCCCAGTCGACGTTGGTGAAACTTGACCTGTCATTTAGAAATTCAAAAAAGGGGAAAAATATTTTTTTTGGGATTTTGCCTGATTTTGTGAACCAAACTTAATGAGTTCGACCTATATGGATGGATTAGGATAGATGAATAGTGTTAGAGCTATTGTAGCTAAGTTTGTTGATAATTTTCTTATTTAAACTGAGTTTATGAACCATCCATATATGTAATTTGTATTCAGACTATTGGAGACCTTTTGATAATTTGAAGAATACTTTCTACTATTCTATATTTTTGTTCATGTTGTGGATGTTTTCATAATTTAACTGTAGCTGAGAGTTCCTTAGGTGTACAAGGCAAGGTTGGGGGGCACCCATACCAAGCTAAGTACACTTTGATTACATTAGCATAATTTTAATTTCAATATTTCTTGTTTCATATTTATGCTTCAATTATGTATGATGCTTTTTGTGTGATTTTGGGATGATTATAGTTTAAAATCAAATTTGCATATGAAAGGAAAAACAAGAATTTAAGTTAAGTTCTCTTTCTAACAAATTATTAATCATAGCTAAATTCATCCTTTTTGCATTTCTTGTATTATTTCTTGAATTTCAGTTTTATTTGATTCAATGGTAACGATATTGGAGTAGAACTGTGACGAAGGAAAACTAATATCTCCTAAGTTAGGAGCCTCTTCTCTTGCTATCTACACATTACAGACCACTTCTCTTTAGTTTCTCTTCTTGGGGACAGTGTTGTGAGGAAGGACAACCAGGATCTCCTAATTTAGGAGCCTCTTCTCTTGCTTGTTACATCTTGAAAAAGATACTTGTTAGTCTTTTAACACTTAAATTATATTTGTAATATGAACTTCCTTTAACTTTATATTCTTACCTTCCTAATTTGATTTCACGGGTTAACTCACGGCCGTTGTAAGAGTTACCTTCACTTCTGGTGCTAAGATTCAGCGTTCCCACACCATTATGCACCACTGCCTTTTGATGGAAGGTCTTCAGACTTCGATGAAACTAGGTATCAGCTTGGCTCCAGTGTTTGTATGAACTCGTTACTCTCTTTTCCTCATTTCCACAAATCTCTGTCTATATTTTTGAAGGGTTAAGTTATTGATTCTCTATTAACGAATTCTTATGGTTTTGGTGCAAGGGAAAGTTCAAGGAAGTTTTAGAGACTGTCATTTCCTTTGGCGCGAGGGTGCTCCTCGGTACCCAGGTAAGCTACCTCTCAGGTTTTCTTGTGCGATTCTCTAGGTTTTAAGTTGGGGTTTCTCCTAATCCTTGACTTGGCTCATGATTTTAGTCCTCTATGATGGTGGTTGGATGATGTTTTGTGCTTTAGCACTTCTGCAGGTAATTTCTTTTATTTCCTTTTCCCCTTTTGTCATTGCTTAGCCAAGTTGCAGGGATTTTACTCTTTAGTAAATGGGTATTGTAATGGTGTCCCGAGTAAGATTCAATGGCGAGGGTTTGTTCACAAATTTCCAGCAGAACTAGATGTACCCATTTGTCTTTAGTCTTCTATTATGAAACCAGCTCACAAAAGGATAGAAAAGATAGATAAATGCCTTCAAAATAAGCCTCTTCGAGGGGGAAACCTCCTTTACATTACACAAATGAACAATTCTTGGATGATATAAATGACAAGACCTCTTTTCTATATATAGGAGCCTAAGGGGTCATAATATAATCAGATTCGACATAACAATAATAATCTAAAGGCACAATAATAACAATAGTGGGCTTCTATGGGGTAGAATAATAACAATATGGGGACTACATGGGCACAACAATATAATAAGGGGGCTATACTAATAACAATAAGGGGTTACACTAGTAGTATAGGGACCTAACATCTTCTTATTCTAGGTTGGTGGTTTCTTTTTCTCTCCTGCCTTCCCTCCATGGGGTTTTCCGCTTGCAGCTCTACTCCTCTCGCTCTCAATTCATTGAATATGGATGGTCATTCATTCTGGTTTCCGGTTGGCTTGGGGAATACCTTTAGAGCTACCTTGGTATTCTCGATTGTAGACTTGAGTCTCCTAAGTGTCTACTGACCCTTGCTGGGTCGTAGACATACGGCCTACTAGAGAACTATTTTATTGCATTCATTGTTTCTTATTTTAGAGCTTCATTTAGCCTGCAGTCTTAGTCTGTGACTAATTTATTGTTTTGCATCTCTGACAATATGTATAGTGTTTTGGAGGTCGCACTAGTTGAGTCTGATATGTTCTCCATTGTTGAATTCGGCCTGAAACAGAACTATTGTTTCCTACTTGTGTACTACTGATTTATTTATTTTAATGGAAGAGAGATATGAACTATTTAAATGAAGCTTCGTATTTATATTTTTTACAATGGACTATCAGGATTTTCTCAGTATACTTCCAGTATTTCAGGTTTGAGAATGATGGCAAGAGAATTTGTATCCTCAGTCTTAGTTTCAGGAATGTACTAGTTAATGTATCTCTAGTGATATTTTTTTTCCAGTTAAGTCTATTTCCCTTCCAAAGTACGTTATTTCTATTGTTGTGGTCATGAACTTAATCATCACTCTTTTTCAGCTATGTATATTGAATTTTGTATTACTTTCTGTTGCAAGTTTATTCCTTACACACACTAAGTGTACAATAAGGACTCTTTCTCCATCGTCTAATTCTTGTCAACATTATTCTATGGTTATTGTATCTCTGGCATACACAGTTCTTCATTGAAGTGCACCCTCCAAATTCCCCTATGTTTCCCTCCAAACATGCAGCCATAGTATTTGGTGTGGTTTCCTAACTAGACTTAACTGTACATGTCCTCTATATTGGTTTGTTATTTCAAGTGATTATATGCCGCCACTAAATTGTCTAATTTTATTATTATCTGTGCAGTTAAATGCATCCATGGTAGTTAGTATGGTTTCCTAACTAGACTTAACCTTGCATGCCCTCTGTATTGTTTTGTTATTTCAAGTGAGTATATGGTGATACTACATCTTTCCTGTCGAAGGACAACTTTACTTATTTCATTTATTAGCATTGTCATGCATGTATTCTACTTGCAATAGGTGACAGATGATTTCTACATATTTTACCTATTATTATTGCCATGCATGTGTTCTAATTATGCTACTCAATGGATGGTTCTGCTTATTTTACCTATCAGTGTTGCCATGCATGCACCCTGTCTGCACTGTAACATAATTTCTTTTTAAAACTCATGCAGGTATAATGGTAAGAAAATCTACTAGCTAAATTCCTTCAATAATACTACTTAAATATGGCATGCATGAATTTCTTTTAAGTCATTTTGATTATTTTCCTGGTACGCAATTGTTCTTACATCCTATAAATAGTAAAGATATGATTGATCCACATACTACATAATATTGTAAGGAATGGTTAGCTCAGGACATAAATCATTCATATTCATCTCACTTTCCTAATTCATAATAATATCCATATAAAAATAATAATGCATTTACTTCACGAGAGTTTCTACAACATTTCCTCACACAATTAGTAGTTAAAACTACTCCTTTAAGGACTAGAACAAACACTAAATCTACAATAATTCTAATCTATGAAATTTTTCTTATATACTTCATCATCATAATATTATTGAGTTTCTCGATGGGTACAAGATCTTCTGACCAGTACTCCTATGCAGGAAATCTATGGCTACCTGCACCAGACCTCCCAACCATGAATCACCTCTGATTCCCCCCGAGCTATGATAGCTTGCCAGGCCTTAGTAGCCTCTACTGAGCCTTGATAATGTTTATTTAACATTATCCTGCTCACAGATTTTTCCCTTGGCAACGTCCTGCCTTCTGGGGTTCTGTTTCCCCTTATCCTAGGCTTTTCAATTCCTTTTTCCTAAAAGCAAAAGCCTGCTTTTCTCCTTGTAGCGCTTTTATCCTCGGTCTTTATCTCCCACCGAGATATCATATATATATATATATATATATATATATATATATATATATATATATATAGATATATATATTTTATTTTATTTTACGAAAATCAAAGTGAATCTGATTCTTCTCAGATTCTAGCAATTTTCATTCTCTACTTTGGTGTTAGCCAATATAATTTCTAGAATAAAACTAGTAACTTTATTTATAATCTTAAACATCCTTTCCCATTATAATAAGTTTGTTTCATCCTAGTAAATTCACTAATGATGATAACAAACAAACGATTAATTATTTATGGGTGTTACACTTTGCCAAGAAAAGTAATCATTCATCTATTTTTCTAAATTTAGTTGGACTAACTTTACTTTATTTCTCACCAATTTTTTTTATATAAATTCGACAATTTTTTTTTATATTTTAAATCTTATGAAATATATAAGTTCAAAATATAAAATAATAGTATTTTATTAATATTTAAATGTTAACTTTACCATAAATATTCGTAACCATGACTTTGTATCTATTACTTAGGCATCCCATTGGCTTTTGCAAACATAGTCCTCTCTTAAATGTCATCTTTTATGAACGTCATCTCTCTTACCCTCATTCGCTTAAGCCAATCCTAAGAGAGAACAACACCTAAGATGAAGTCAATAAATTATATTTGGTACCTTCGACACCAAAGATGAAGTCAATAAGCAAAGAAAAATTTTACTGACATGCATCAAACATCAGTGTAAATATTTTCTAGTACCCATAGATTTCTACACAACTATGCACCTCATACACATTATTCGGTGATGGGAAATTAGTGGTACTTTTTAATCTTTGCAGGATCTTTTATAATACCATCACTATATATATGATATGATCTATATATGATATGATCTAAATGATGGATCTCTTATGAGAAAAATGGATACTTAAATCTTTTTGTATACAAGTTGTTTTCCCGTAAAATTAATATCAAATGTTCTTTTTTCTTTTCCTTTTTTTTGCGAGAGAGTTTTAAAACATATATAATATTATTTACAATTTTTTTTAAATATTTTATGTATTTATATATATATGAATGCATTTATATCATACCCCAATTTTGATCTCATAAAAGTAATGTATATCACATGCCTAGTTTTTACAATGACTTGCAGAGTTTATAGGTATCTAAATAAAATAAAATAAAAAAATTTTACTAGTTTGAAAATAAGTTATGATACCACGTCCATGGGGTTTTGGATAAACTCTGATGCGTTGTGTTATTAAGGCACTCTTAGATGTTAAGTCACCAATTCAATTTCTCGCCTTATCCAGTTTTATTCTTGGACATGACCATGATGTAGCCTCACCAATGTCAAACTTATTTAAAAATAATAAAATAAATAAATAAATAAAGAATTAAAAACAAAAACAAAAAAGATGATACCACTTTGTCACATCCCCCTACTAAATTTATCCTAACCACTTTTACAAAAAAATTGTTTTCATCTCTCATACATTTTGTCAAACACTTATGTAAATCTTTCTTCAAATACTTCGTATACAACCAATTAAGTAGTCTTTTTCTCATAGACATTTTGTCAAACATTTTGTATGAAATCAAATATGAAGCATTGTTTGGATTCCACTTGTAACATACTAACTAAGATATGCCACTCAAACATACATGTTTTGATTTTTGTAAGTATTTTATCAAATAGTTTATATACAAATTGTAATAAAACACCTTTTAACACATGTTTTCAAATGATTTAAATGAAAACATGCATAGATCAGTTACAACAATACTATCCCCAACCACAAAAGGATCATTGGTTGCAAAAGATCCTAATACTCCTCTCCCATCAAATAAACCAGAGGAGGAATCTTAGAAGGAGAACCCATGCTCTGTTTAAAATGGGATTTTGAAAGAAAGAAGAGTACTAAGCTTTGATGGTTCCCACAATATTGTTTCGAACCTTGTCAAATTGGCCAAAGAGAATAGAAGATTGATTCTATATGGCTTCTAAGAAAGCACTAGAATTGACGAGGTGTTCCACATCCTCATGAGTTGAATGACATAAGGTATAGAAGAAAGGACCCACAAAACTTCTCTTGATCAAATTATACCATGTAAGAGTTATCCATCTTACTATAATCCAAAGGAAATGAATAACTTTAGGCCATATATTTTGGGTCCAAATATTTTTCCAAATGTCCTTTATAGGTAACTACTCATGACCTATGACAAGATAGTATGCTTCCTCAATAACAAATTATGTCTTAGGTATATTTCCCCATCGCATCTTGTATGGGCCATTAAGGATGGGGATTCATCTACTTTGTAGCTCATTCCAAAACTTGTTCCAATCAATTTGGGATATTACCAATATCCATTAGTCTATATCTTTCCATTTTCAATGGGGAGGAATCCTACTAGTAATCCTCACATTAAAAAGGATTCCTAACATGTTTTTTTTTGTTGAGATTCAAGTATATTAATGTGTCATTAAACATGAGGAACTATTTATGGGATTCATCCAAAAAGAGGGAAATTTTTCCATTCCCGAGATTCCCAAAAACTTTGTTTTTGGATGATCCTTTTGTTTTCATTGGTAAGGTACCATATGGAAGAACCTAGGAAATATTTTACAAAAATGATTTGTTATCGGAGGGAGACATTATGACTATATTTCTTATTCCATATTTTCTACTATAGTCCCCCCTTCCACCCCCCCAAATCCAATGCCATGATGTTTTGGTACCAAATACTGTTGATTTTTGAATCCCACACTGCTAAACCACTTTTTTAGGATAGGAAGACACAACTTGTCTAAAGATACTAGATACCACTTCTTTTTGAAGGAACCACCCCCCCCCTCCCCAACAAGAATTATCATTGGATCCCTTTGATGGAGCGAAGGACTCCTTTCAGAGTGGAAAAGGTAGAGAAAAGATAGATATGGAGGGATTGTAGAATATATTTGAGGAGTACTAGTTGCCCCACTAAATTGAGAGAAACCAAACCACCACCCCCCCGCCCCCCCCCCCCCCCCCCCCCCCCTCCCCCAACAAGAATTATCATTGGATCCCTCTAATGGAGTAAAGGACTCCTTTCAAAGCGGCCAAGGCAGAGAAAAGATAGATAGGGAGGGCTTGTAGAATATTTTTGAGTACTAGTTTCCCCACTAAATTGAGAGAATGGAAGATCTAATAATCAAACTAATCACGGAATTTTTGCATCAAATCACACCAATATTTAGATTTAAAGGAATTTTCAACAAGATATTCTCTATGATATTTCACAAAAAGAGAGGTTCTCTAATAACCTAAGAGGTGTGATATGTGTCCTTGAATAGAAGGGTCAGTACTAAAGAAAAAATATAGGATTTGGAAATATTAATGGAGGTGCATAAAGCTTGCATAAAATCTTTAAGAATTTGATTAAGCATAGCATCTTCCTACACTATAGGGGAGCCCATAATTAAGGTTTCATTCTCAATTTTTTGATGAGAAGTAGGAAGGTCTTCTTCAAAGATTCGAAAACCTTTCAATAATCCTTGGGATAAAGTAGATTTTAAAGATATTTTGAGGCCCTCAACATCCAAAATGAAGTGAAAGGGGGAGAGAGGATATCCTTGCCTAATACCCCAAGAGGGGTTGAAGGTAAGGTTGGGACAACCATAGAGAAGGATTGACAAAAAAGGAAAGGACCACTAAGTTTATCAAAATATTTTAAAAAAACAAGTTTCATTAGCATACTTGTCTTTTTGGAATTTTTTAAGGAGTGGAATATGTCATGAGAAACCACAGTGCCATCCAAAATTTGCCTTTCTTCCACATACCCATAAATTGACATTGATCAAATGTTCCCTCCTTGGGATGAGTCTAGGGAGAAAGGTTGCATTGAGCATCAGAAGAATCAAATTTGTGATCCTTGATTCCCCATTAGGTTAAGAATTTAATATTTTAGAAAAGGAAAACATTCTTGGAAGAGGTTAGTGGTGAAACCATCTAGTCTTGGAGCTTTGTTTTTTGGCATGTTCATTATTGTTTCCTCAAATTTAGCAAAGGATATTTCCCTCATAAGGGAATTATTATGTTCTTCTTTGACCAACTTGGGAATATTCTAGGTGATCTTTTGTATGGCCTGCAACATAGTACTCTGTGGTTTCGTCATCAGGAAGATGTAGAAATCAATTAGCTCCACTTCCATGTCATGATAATTAGTGATTTTTTCCCCCTCTTTATTTAGAAAATAGATGATTTGGTTGTGGTGTCTATGCTTAACCAAGGATTTATGGAATAATTTGGAGTTTTTATCCCCATCTCTTAACCACTATATATGAGGTTTCTACTTCCACGGGATTTCCTCTTGTTCCCTTCTATCTTCAAGCTCAGATAAAATGATGCCTTCTTCTTCTATTAATACCTCTATCTTAGCTTCCATAATGATGCATCCTTGAATTTATTGCATTTTTTCCTCCATTTCGTGTTTATCTTGGAAGATATTAGAAGATTCCTCTTTATTCCAATTCTGAATTTTAGCCTTGAGGTACTTAATATTTTGTTGGAATATGTACACTGCAGATCCTTTCACTGAGTCTACCTCTTGCCACCATTGTGGTCTTTCTCCAAAAAGGTTTGATCTCTAAGCCAAACACTCCCAAAGAAAAAGGGATTGTTGTGATAAGTAGCTTTGATATCTGCTTCCAAACAAATTGGCTAGTGATCAAAACATACCCATGGGAGAATTCAAGCTTCCAATAATACATCATGATCCCAAAGTGATTCAAAAACTAGGAATGATCAAATATTAAGAAAATTTGGTTCCAACCTCCTTGGTAGTTGTTCCATGTGAAAATTTCATTGAGTATATCAACATTAGTGACCCTTAGCTCCCTCATTAGGTTCTTGAAGAGTTATGCATAAAAATATAATCTTCATATGCCCCCTTTTTTTTCATCGAGAGATTTAATGATATTTAAATCGCCTCATATGATCTAGAGCTTCTCACTAGATATTGGGTGAATGTTTCTAAGAATGCAAAGGAATTTTGGTTTCTCCCTTACTAGATTTGGGCCATAAACCGAGGTAGGTTGCCCAATAGTGGTTGAGCCTATTAATTGAAAGTGTCTTGATAGAATAGGAGGTGTGGCCACCAAGTTTTTTATCCTAATTTCATTGGGATTCCATAAGAGGGATGGTCCTCCTGCTTTTCCTATGGTATCTAGGAAATCAATTGACACCCTTTCCAATAGATGGAAGCAATCTCGCTTACTCACTCATTAAAGCATTTAGTTTCCCTCAACATCATAATTGTAGGGTGTTCCCTACAAATACTTTATTTTATAATCATTTTCATACCTTTGCAATTGATGCCCCTATTGTTCCATGAGATTATATTCATTATGAATGGTGAGGACCAAAGGAGAAAACCTATGTCATAAGTGTTACCTTTCTAGAATTAGCTAAAATTTCTCCAACTTCTAGTATGAATCCCTTATTACTTTTCCATCCACTTTTTATCCTCTTTTTTCTTCTTAGGTGATTCCTTAAAGGATTGAGTCTAGACCCCTATACTAGACAGGTCTGAGCCTTGAAAAGAGCTTCCCTTATAATTCCTTAATTCTAGGTAAGCTTGATATAGGAGTTTGACTTGATGATTTAGAATAATATAGGGGTCCTTCCCTTTCAATTATGCTATAATATTTTAAAATATTATTTCATCAAGGTATGTGTCTTCAAGTGTATCTTTAGTATCATATACAATTTCCAATGGCATTTCTGTGGCTCTTTGAGTTGGTTTCTCTTAAGATTCTTTGGGGGATTTTTTCTTGCTAGCACCCTGATATGGAAAAGGCTTTGGGTTTTCCCCTTCTTTTAATGGATGAGTCAAACATTTTAGTGTCATCTTCGAAAGATTCATACCTATTTTTGGATTGAATGATCTCCCTTAAGTGTGGTGCTATAGGAGGGCATTGATTCCTTCTTATGGAAGTAACCCTTTCAAAACCTCGTTATCCTTTTTCTGCAGTTTCTCTTATAGAATCTCCTTTTGCATGAGGGGTAAATCATGGAAGCAGTGGTCATAACCATGGCCTTTGCTAGACCAAAATTTTAGATCACCATAATCTAGCATCTACTTCCACATATTATCCTAATAGTATATATCAACTGAGGTATGCAAAGATCTATGCAATATTCATTTTCACATAGATCATGGCATAAGATATATATTTTCCTCTTTTTGTTGCCTCTAATTTTTTGACAAAACTACTGATCATATTACCTATCCCTTCCAAAATTTATTCAACCGAAGACTCCCTTAGAGGCAAGAAAATGTGAACCGGCACTTGATCAACAAGGAAGTCCTCTTTTTTCAGATTGTACTACTCTTTGTGAAATCTCATGAAAATATTTGCATTGTTAAATAAATAAGGCCCATTTTCAAATACCCCAGTTTTATCTTGCAAATTCCTGAAAACCATTATGAAGAAGCCCTTGGCTCCTATTTCCAAATCAATTTGACCTTTTGGCTACTATTTTTTCTTAATCCACCAGACCAAATCCTTCTTAGAAGGCCATATTCTGATGAAGTTATAAATTAAGGCATGATATTTCATGTACTAGATGTATTCTGCAATTTTCTCAATCTTGACTTCAAACTTGGGATCCTGTAGATTTTTGGGAAGGCATCGACCTAGACTCCTACTTTTCCAATAGTCTCCCAAAGGTAGCTTATCTCCTGAAGAGGAATTGATGGAAAAAGCTTGGTTGGATGACTTTAGTGGTGACCGATAAGGTGCATTGAAGTGATTACTAGCGGAACCAGACAAATGGTTGTCTCCCAAGGTTACATTATGATAGGATGGGATTTCACCCCTCCCTGATGAGTCCACCATAAAGGCGTGATGGCACTCTAGTTATGAAAGCTTCAGAACAAAATCCTTAGAGATCACTCTATGATTACCAAATATTTTTGACTTATATTAAGGTTATATATTGGGAGCAATAAAAGTTAAATGAATTAGAGATTATACATTATGTGTGAAGTAATATAGTGGTTATGAGTTAAGTGTAATGGAATATGGGATTATAGAAGTTAAGGGTCATATGTTAAATGGTTTAAGATTATATGTCTATAACTTAGAAGTTATAGGTGTTAGGTTTAATGGATTAATGGCTAAAGGGTTATAATTTAAACGAATTCAAGATTATGTTAAGGATTAATGTAGGATAGTGGTAACGAGTTATATGGCCTAGTTATTAGTGACTCTGTAAAGAGTTATGAGGGATATTGAGAGTAATAAGGAATATTGAGATTACTGCTCATGATTATTAGAGTTAGGTATTAGAAGTCGATGGTTAAGAGAAAGGGTAATATAATTATTATTAATCTATACTTCAACAATGAGTAACAATATCTTATATTCATTAGTTACTCATTGTTTATACGTAAGAACAATTTCTTCTTATAAATTAAGAATTATTTATATTTTATCATTTTTAATTTATATTTCAAAATTTAATATTATTATTTAATACATGCTCCAGTATTTAATGGCATTACATCAAATCTCATTGTGTCACTTGCAAGAATTGAAATCAATCATTCCTCCAAACCATCCGAGAATAACCCAATTGAATTTATTTTTATTTTACTTGCAATGAAAAATTGGAGTACTTCCCCACATTTGGGAGCCTTGTTCCAAAAAAAATTGAAGATAGTAAAATTCATGATGAGAAACAATATCGAATAACTTCACATCTAGTTCTAAACCACTTAAACTAACCCTTAAAACTTATATTTTTATGTATATTATTTATACTTTTATGTTATTTAAAATAATAATAATAATATTTATTCAATTTAAATTTTCAAAATATATAATTTATTAATTTTATATGGGAAATTATTATATAAAATTTATATTTTCATTTTTATGATTAATAAAAAAAATATTATTATAATGAAATATAAGATTAATGATTTTATCTTACCATGACATAAAAATGAGTTGTTTAATTAAAAATTTATGGAAATTAAAAGATATAGGAAGTTATACAATTTCATATCAACACAACTTATTTAAATAATATTGTATAATAATGTATCAAACATATATGATATATAAGAAGGGCAAAAGTGACACTTAAGATTTTAAATTCCTCCATGTAATGTCATTGAAAAACAATTTTTGTGACAGATAGTTAGATCTTCCCTAGCGTAGCCTATGTTTGGGGCCCAATCTGCCACCTTAGCCAACACTTCCGAATTGGTCAAACAATGGCAATTGTTGGTAAATTCTCACTCCACCTATGTAATTTCCTCCTAGACCTATTTTTATTGTGACACTAAACTATCTGCCCATTATTGGGCATGAGAGCCTCCATGCTCTCAGTCACATATGACATGCCACATTGAATCCAAACCCATTTATGGGGCATGATAACCTAAATAATCAAATAACTCAACTGGCCAGAGTGGAATATTGTAACATACACCATCCCATCCCTAGCTCCAACTAAGGGTAGAAGGAGGAATTTGCTATGCTGACCCGACCACCATAGTCTTGTCATGGAAGTGGGGTCTAAAATTGTTGACCTCTTGCAACTACCTCAAAACTTAAAATGGATGACATTGTTGTGTTCGTCTCATTGTGACCTTTCCAACAATATAAAGTTTACCTCGATCTGACTTATGGGCCAAAATATATAACCTTATCAAATTAGGCCAATTACAACCTTGCCCCGTCTGTTGGCATTATGATTCTGGTATGGCTCTATGATACAGGTGTTGTACTTGATGGAAATTCACTCAAGTGGAAAAACTCTGTTTAGGCTCTCAAAATGATGGAAATTAAGAGGTTCACAGGTGAATGGTTCAAAAGGTACGGACCCGCAGGTTCTCCTTCCAAGAAGTGCGGTCATACCCGTAGTTTATCTGTTCAGAAAGTGCGGTCCCTAGTTCACTCACTTCAAGGCAGAGAAGTGCGCTCATGTGGGGTTTCTTATGTTTGGCCCGTGGTATTTAGCCCGTCGTTCATGATCCTATGGTTTTGGCCCATGGTATAGGATCTAATTTAGCCCCAGTTTGGATCCCTTGTATTGGTTATTAATGGTTTTGTCCCATGGTGTGAATAAGGGCTTGACTATAAATAGGGAAGGAGATCACTTGGCTTAGATGTCTTTGAAATTTGAATATCTTAAGATCTGAATTTTGGGTTATCAGTTTTCAAAAAAAGGCTAGATCTAAATCAAGGTAAAATTTAAAGGCGAATCTATTGCTAAGTCGTGATCTCTCGGGCACATGATCAAATCTGTGGATCTGACTGTCTATGGTACATTGGAGGACTATTAATTTGGCCCTAATCAAAGGTTCATAGGCAATCTACAGCATGAATGCGGGGGTACGCAGTATAGAGGAAGGCACAGTGTGGGTATACGCAGCGCAGCTGAAGGCGCAGTGCGGGGTACACAGTTCAGAAGAGGGCGCAGTGTGGGTATACGCAGTGCAGCTGAAGGCATAGTGTGTGGTATGCAGTACAGAAGAAGACGAAGTGCGGGTATACACAAAGCAACTGAAGGTGAAGTGCGGGTATCCGCAGGCTTATTTTGGTGAAGTTGTGGACCTGTTTTGAAATATTTGTTGGCTGCATGTTTTCTATTTGCTGCTGTGTTCTGGGTTTAGGTTACTGGTGTTGATTTCTTGTTTACAGCATTCTGAAAAGTTTGGGTGGCTCATTGGTTTGATTTTATAAGGATATTGGTTGATTCGCATGTACTTGATGTTTATTTGATGTTCCTGGATCCAGTCTGAAAATTAATGATAAGTGGTCCTTGAAAGAAAAGAAGTAGGGGGTTGTAGCTCCCTTCCAGGAGAGACTGGAAAACGAGAGAGATTTGTAGCTCTCTGCAGGTTGTAGCATGAGTACTGGTAAAGGACTGCACCAGTACAAAATCATTGTAAAAGGAGTTTCTAATTGAAAAAAGATAGAGACATATTGCAGCAGGTGGTTTTCACCCACATTGGGTTTCCACCTTATATCTGGTGTTCTTTGGTGTGACTACCTATTTTTTCTTGAATGACATACAATATCTAAAGAATAATTCAAAGTATAAATATATTGAAAAGAATTTTATAATACTGATTCACCTCCCCCCCTCTCAGTATTATTTTCAACACCGTCATCATTATTTCCCACATGGAAACCATGTATACCTGTGTGGCCTCTATGCCACCGAGAGAGATGACATGAAAGGCATGTCAGCCGACCCTGGGTCCCATTAATAGGAGGGTCAAGGTCAGCCTCTCTGCAACAAATTTCATTGTACATTCCATTGACCTCTGACCACTTGACATACCCCTAGGCCCTGACTAGCGGTCTCACTCGACTATGCTATTGAGCCTGACTGTCTGACTGTCGATTAGCGAGTCCTACCTGAATAGTCTGGCATCGCCCCTTTGGTCAACCATGAGTCCTGCCCAACTAAGATATTCACCCTCACTGGTCTGACCCCTAACCTAGCAGATCCCACCAACAAATTTAAGTTTGTTTCACAATATTTATACTTGGGAAGTTTTCTTTCAATTTTTCTTGAGAAAGTGCCTCAGATTGAGGCTTGCACACCTCAACTACCTAGCTAAACTTGGACTTCACGAAATCGAAGGTGAATACTCAAGATCTTTCACCTCTCTTCCAACACACCATGGCCATGGAGGCACGAATCAACACACTTGGAACCCTCAACTGCACTACCCAAAATCCACAAAATTCTTATTCTTAGAATCTATTGGAATGAGTATAAACTCTGTCATTAGCTTGCCTGGTAAAATACATAGAAAATGTGCATATAAGTGCACTTCTCAAAACCATATGGAAATTAGTTTTGTTTCCCAAATGCAACATAATCAAGCATTTGTTTCCATCCAACACATCTCACATACACCGAGTAGTTAATGAAATATACATAATTACAAGGTAACCAACCCATTCATCAAGTTAGGGAAATAAACACGGATATTTACCATCTCTTCATGAATTTATATAGGGACTTAACATCCCACTTACACATAGGAATCCACGTCTCCATTACCAGTATAAGCATGAAACCAATACAATAAGGTTGTACATATTATTCAAATATAAGAAGCATAAGTAAATACTTAACTTGTATAGCCAAATGAATAGGAAACTGAGATTGGGACTTCGTCTCTCCACACAATCATAGACAAGATACAACTATAGTTACTTGTAGTTTTCACCCCCAATCCAAATTCCATTGCTTGAGGTGGAATGATTCTAAGGACTTTTAACCAATATAATTGTTGAAATAGGATGTCACAAGGCCACATTGCCTTCATCTACCAGCTACACACATTATCATTCAAAACTTCCAATCATAATCACATCCATGCAAAGATAATGTAGAGATTGAGTGGAATTTCAGGAGAAGAGATTCCACAATAAGGGGAGGTTCATCAGTGGATAAACTACTGATGGGTAAGATGCCACCTCTCTAGGCGGTTCATCAGTGAGTCAAGCACTAGAGCTTCAGCCCCAAGGTAGCTCCTAGTGGTTCAATAGCCCTCACAAGCACTTGAGTGACTCTTCCAAAGCTTGTAGGTTCATCAATCCACAAGCTCCCATTGGGTTCTTCAACCTCACAAGAAAGCCACTGCTCTCTCTATTATTTTTCACCCAGCCAGCCTCTGTGAGGGTTCTTCAGTTGGTTTGATCTCTCTGAAGCTTGGCTATTGTGAATTTTGATCGTTGACCTCTCTTTTTGTTTCACCTCTGCCCTTGGGAGGAACATTTTCTTACATTGCACTTCATTGTGTGTTCTATTAAATTGTCTATGAGTGTGAGCATGAGAACACTCCCTCCCCTCATGTGTATGCATATCGAGTCATTATGTGATAATGTCCCCAAAACTGACTAATTGTCTATCAATCAATCACTAGATAGCGTAGTCCATGCCTTTCCTTAATTTTTTCTCCCTTTGTTCCTTATGTTTGGAGTTTAAAGGAAACCTAGGCTTGTTCTTGTCTTTTTTAGCTAAATTTAATGCATAGTCAACCCATTTAAAACCACTCATCCAATTAGGACTATTATTTAAGACAACCCATTCCTCAAGCAATCTCCCTCCTCAAGAAAATAGAATTTGTGTCCCTTTTCTCAACATTTAATTAATTAAAAATTATTTACAAAAGGGGGAATATTAACTAGCAGATGTCACAATCCCCTCCCCCTTGGGGCGAACACCATCCTCGGTGTTCAATAACCATATACAACAAATCATGCTCTAGACCAAGCATTGTTGATTATGGAGCTTTATACACATAAATTTGTACAACATTTACGTTGTATTTACAATTGCCTTACTCACCAAATAAGAATGGATATGTTTCTTGCATCTGGCCAGCCATTTCCCACATGGCTTCCTTGTACCCAAAGTGCCTACATTACACTTTTACTTGCTCTATTGCTCGATTCCAGATCATGAGATTCCTCCAATCTAGGATGCATAGAGGTTTTGGTTGGAACTCCCTCTCTAGTTCTACCTATAACAAATACCAATCAATCACATGATTAACATTCTACACATATCATTTAAGCAATGAAACATGGAAAACATATGCACTCTAATTGATGGAGGCAAAGATAGCCTAAATGTCATTGGTCCTATTCTTTCGAGCACTTCAAAAGGCCCACAAAACCATGGTGTCAGCTTGGTGAAAGAACCAAATTTCAGGGAGCTCTTCTTGGGTCAAACTCATAGGAATACATGTTCCCCTACTTGGAACTCTTTGTGCACTATATGTTGGTCCACATATCTACTTGTCTTATGCCACTTTTAAATTTATTTTGATGGTTTTCATTTCTTTCTCCATATCTTTCAACATATCAAACCCGATGAGCACCCTATTCAATGGATATCTCCAGCTACTGGGAGTGTTACAACTCCTCCCATAAAGTTCTTCAAGCGGGCCCATTTGATACCCATTGTTGTATGAAAATTCCATAAGTGGAAGGTATTCTTCCCACTTCATGGGTTGGTGCATTACATAAATCCTTCATATGTCTTCAAGAATGTTGTTTTTTCTCTTTGTGTACCCATCAATCTAAGGATCGTATGTTGTGTTGAATGTTATCTCTGTTCCCAAGCCTATAAATACTTCTCTCCGAAATTTTGAAGTCAATTTGGCATCTCTATCCAAGATAATCTTCTTATGAACTCCATGCACTCTCACTATCTCCTTGATGAAAGTTTGAGCCATTTCATCGGTTGAATTTGTAGACCTAACAGTTATGAAATGAGCTACTTTTCACAACTTGTCGACCACTACCACAATTGCATCATGTTTTTTTGGATTCTTTGGAATCCTTGTAATGAAGTCCATCAAAATCACTTCCCACTTCCATTCTAGAATAGGAATAGGCTATAATAAACCAGTTGAGTGCTTACACTCAGCCTTTACTTTCATAGCACTCTATGCACTTAGAGATGAAATATTCTACCTCCCTTCTTAAATCATGTCAGAAATAAAATGTATTAATGGTTTTCAGTGTCTTTTGGTAACCTAGGTGGCCAGAATATGGGTTAGCATGAAACTCCTTTAATATGAGTTTCTTCAAGTCATGGTTTGGTACATAAATTTTTCTTTTGAATTTAATCAACCCGTTTTCTGTAAGGCAGTAGTCCCTATCTTCATTTTGTTATGAAACCAGATCACAAAAAGATAGAAAAGATAGATCAACACCTTAGAATTTAGCCTCTTTGAGGGGGCAACCTCCTTTATATTACACAAATGAACAATTCTTCGATGATTCAAATGATAAAACCTCCTTTCTATATATAGGAGTCTAAGGGGTCACAATATAACCAAGCCGACCTAACAATAATAATATAAAGGCGCAAAAATAACAATAGAGGGATTCTATGGGGCACAGTAATAACAATATGGGGACAATAGGGGCACAACAATATTAATAAGCGATACAAATACAATATTAATGGGGGCATCACTAGTATTATAGGGACCTAACATGCCCCTCTCCTTCAAAAAAGTGTTGTCCTCAATGCTTGAGTAGTTCTGGATGCTTCTGTATAAAATTCGCATCCTCCCATGTGGAATCTTCAATGGATAAGTTCTTCCACTTGATGAGATACTCTGAAATGGATCGATTTTGTAGTTTTCGAGTTCTTTTTTCTATGACTGCTTCTGGTTCCAATATAAATTTTCCTTCCTCGTCAAGTTCTAGCAATATTGTTTGAACTGGGAGCTTGTCACCTATAACCTTCTTTAAACATGAAACCTAGAAAACTGGGTGCACTCAAGAAGCTGCGGGAAGCTCCAATTTGTATGCCATAGTACCAATCTTTTGCAACACCTTGTACGGACCATAATACTTTGGTGACAATTTGTTATCCTTCTTAGCTTGTTTGAGGGACATTTTTTTATATGGTTGTAGCCGTAGGAATACCCAATCACCTACCTCAAAACTTCTTTCACTGCGATGTTGATCTACCTGTTGTTTCATTCTATTTTGTGCCAACGCGAGGTTATCCTTTAAGAGTTGGAGAACTTGTTGTTGATGATCGATGTGATGTTCCACTGCTTGAACCTTAGAATTTTCTCTTAAATATGATGTGATGGATGGTCGCTGATATCCATAAAGTGCCATAAATGGGGTCATTTTTGTTGTAGCATGGAAGGAAGTGTTATACCACCATTCAGCCAGAGGCAACCATTTGACCCATTGTGTTTGTTTATCATATACAAAGCAACAAATATATCCTTCCAAACATTTGTTTACTATCTTTGTTTGCCCATCAGATTGAGGATGATAAGATGAGCTATGAGCTAACTAAGTACCAAGACAAGAAAATAATTATGTCCAAAAATTTCCTGTAAAAATGGGATCTTTGTCACTTACAATAATCTTTGGGTTTCCATGTAGCTTTTGAATTATTTCCATAAATGCCATAGAAACTATATTGGCTTTAAATGGATGTGATAATGCACAAAAGTGTGCATACTTGGTAAGTCTATCAACTACCACCATGATGACACTCTTTCCCTCAGACTTGGGTAAACCTGTGATAAAATCCATTGAAACCTCCTCCCAACATTGGCTTGGAATGGATAAAGGTTGTAATAGACCCGACGTCTTAATTGTTTCAGCTTTATTTTGTTGGCATACCAAACATTCCACCACAAACTTTTGAATATTTGATTTAAGGCCATCCCAAAAAAATTCCTTCTTAACCCTGTGGTAAGTTTTTAAAAATCCTGAGTGCCCTCATAAGGGAGAAGCGTGCAATTCCAGAAGAATCTTTTGTTTGAGTTGGGAATTCTTGCAGAGGTATAAGCGATATTTGTACCATAACGAGTCATTTTTCTAGCTAAATGTATCAGATGTACTGGAATCTTGTTGTAACTTTCGAATAAGTTCCCACACTTCTTCTTCATTCTTCCATTTCTCCATTGCTTCATTTATCCAATCTATTTTGATAATAGAAATGACACAAAACAATGCTTCCACATACTCATCCTTTCTTGAGAGTGCATCTGCCACAACATTTTTTTTCCCTTTTTTGTATATGATTTCAAAGTCATAACCCAACATCTTTGTGACCCATTTTTGTTGTTCTTTAGAGGATAATCTTTGCTCTAAAAAGTTTTTAAGGCTATCATGATCTGTTTTTACCTTGAAATGTCTTCCCATTAGGTAGGGTCGCCATTTCTTAAGTTCATGTAGTATTGCCAACATTTCCTTCTCATAAATAGCTTTGTGTAAAAGCCCTTGATTGGATGACTTTCAAAAGCAATGGGTCTTTCATCTTGCATTAAAACAGCACCAATTCCATTTCCGGAAGCATCACATTCCACAATAAAGGTTTTTTGTGAAGTCTGGTGTAGCTAAGACTAGTGCTTGGCACATTACCTCTTTAAGATATTCAAAGGCCTTTGTTGCTTATGAAGTCCATGAAAATGCATCTTTCTTCAACAATGTTGTTAGAGGTGCTGCTATTTTCCCATAATTCTTAACAAACTTGCGATAATACCCTGTCAACCCAAGAAATCCTCACAAATTCTTTATGGATGTGGGGATTTCCCATTCCTTAATGGATTTAATTTTGCTAGGGTCTACCTTAACTCCTTCATGAGACACAATATGAATCAGATATTCCACCTCTTTTACTCAAAAGAAACATTTGGATCTTTTTGCATATAAATGTTTCTCCTCCAATAGTTGTAGGACCCTGTTAACGTGTTCAACATGATCCTTCCAAGACTTGTTGTAGATTAGTATATCATCAAAAAATACTAACACAAATTTTCTAAGGAAGGGTTTGAAAATGGAATTCATCAAACCTTGAAATGTAGAAGGTGCATTGGTAAGGCCAAAAGGCATGTCCAAAAACTCATAGTGACCCTCATGAGTTCTAAATGTTGTTTTTGGAATGTCTTGAGTCTTCATTCTGATTTGATGATATCCTAAACGAAGATCTAACTTGGTGAAGTAAATTGATCCATGTAATTCACCCAATAATTCATCAATGACAGGAATGGGAAACTTATCTTTAATAGTGAGCTTGTTGAGCTCCCTATAATCCAAATACATGCACCATGATCCTTCCTTCTTGTGCACCAATACTACTGGAGCAGAGAAATAACTTTGGTGAGGTTGAATTATACCAACTTCAAGCATTTCTGCAACCAGACGTTCAATTTCACTCTTTTGGGCATAGGGATATCTGTATGGCCTGATGTTTGGAGTAACACTTCCTAGAATCAAATGAATAGCATGATCATGATCACGAATAGGTGGGAGACCTTTGGGAGTCTCAAATACCTTGGAATGATTGTCCAAGACTTTTTGGAGATCTAGAGAAATAGATGATTTCGATGTGGAAACATCTAGCGAACATAATTGTTCAATCACACCTCATTTTCCTTATTTAGAAGCTTTGTCATAACGTTAGAACTTATTATCTTTCCTGGTTTCCCTGCAATACCCCTTAATTCAACTTCCTTTCCCTCCGCATAAAATTTCATGAAAAGTTCTTGAAAGTCAAAACCTATTGTACCCAAGGATTGTAGCCATTGGACTCCTAGTACAACATCAACACCTCCCATTGGAATGGAAAGCATTGGGCTTTTCAATACATATTCTCCCATGGATAGCTTGATATTATGGTACTTTCCACAGCAATTTATTGTTCCTCCATTTGCAACCATCACTTGACACTCTGGTGCTGGATATAGGAAGCAATTCAATTCTTTTGCTATCTTACAATGAATAAAATTGTGGGTACTTCCTGAATCAATCAGCACTATTACCTTTTTCTTCTTGATTTGTCCTTCTATCTTGATGGTTTGAGGAGTGGTAATTCTAGCCAATGCATTACAAGATATGGTTGGATTCATTTCTTCTTTATCTAGGCTTTGTTCCCGGAGTATATCCTCTTCTTTTGACCTTTCTTGCTGCTTTTCTTCTTCCTCTTGACAATCTATGTAGACTAATTTCTTCTCAGCACACTTATGACCTTTGGTGTATTTGCTATCACAACTGTAACAAAGCCCTTTTGCTCTTTTTTCTTCCAATCGTTGTGGTGTCAACCTTATAGGTTGTGGAAGGCTAAGGGCAACAACACTTCCATCTTTATAGTTGTGAGTGGTATGCTTCCCGGTTGCCATAATTTTTCTTTCCATTTTTCTTGCTAACCTGATTGCCTTCTCTAATGAATCAGGTTCCCAAAGGCGAACATCATGTAGGATATTATCCTTTAAATTCCCTATGAACACATCAATCCTATGCTCCTCTAGAATATTTTTTACCATTATGTTCAATTTTTGGAACTCCTCAATGTGCTCCATTATTGAACGCTTTTGTTTGAGACTTATCAATTGGCTAAAAAAAATGTTGCTTTTTGTATCTTCATAATGTGTTGTCAATTCTTCCATAAAAATTGCGCAAGTGATAATTTATTTACGAGAGCAAAGCCATTGATACCATACAAACTGATTTGGTTCCAAATATAAAGTTGCAATACGTACCTTTTGTGTGTTTTGCACATTATTGAGATTGAAAAATTTCTCCATCTGTAATATCCATGTTGCTGGACCCTTGCCATCAAACTTCCTCATATCGATTTTTGGAATATGGTGGGTCTTTGATCCAAAATTAGAGTCTATGGAATCATGATTAACATTTCTTTTGTTCTCATCATGAGTTTTATTTACTACCCTTTCACCATTAGTGACCATTTCTTGTAGAAACTTATTCAAATTTATCTTCAATTCTTCCATCTTATCATCCATGCCATCCATTTTAGCATCCATGCCATTCATCTTAGCATCCATGCCATTCATCTTAGCTTCATGCCATCCATCTTAGATTCTACATCTTTTCTTGAAACAGTCCATCTTAGCTTCTACACCTTTCTTTAAACCATCCATCTTAGCTTCTACATATTTCTTTAAACCATCCATCTTAGATTCTGTTACCTTTCGTGCAAGTGACACTTATTGCACTTGGTCTCATAATTTTGATATATCACGTTGCATTTCTTCCTCTTCTTCATGAGTCATGCTAGAGCTTTCAGGTTGCTTACTAGGTGTTTGCATTTTCTTTCCTCAGGGCATCAATTACTAATAATAATACTTTACTATGCCCTTTGAATTCCTTCAAACTAATTTTTTAAACCAAGCTTATGCAAAAATTTAAAAAAAAAACCTACATACCTTTTTTCACTTTGTAGGAGCTTGATATTGAATCTGATGTATCTCTGTAATTTTTTATCATACAGTTTTGAAATTGCAATCTATAGTAGCCCTCTGTGTCCTCCTTCCAATGCCACCAGTCTAATCCAAATTGGATTCTCCAAGGAAGAGTTATGCACAATCTCCCAAGATGACCTGATTATAGACATTTCCAAAAGAGCGAACTTGTATGAAGTGCCACGTGTCACTGTTTCGACCTTTGGCTCTAAACAATATATACAAGAAACTACAATCCATCCTCTCTCTATACCTTCTTATAAAATTTCAATCCGATGCTCAGAGAGAAAGTTATGACGATTTTCCCCAGGTCACCTGTTTGGAATGTAATTCAGGAGTCTACAAAAAGACCAACTTCCGCAGATCATATCTCCGTAAATATAGCGCAAAAAGCTCTGAAATTCGAACCCAAGGTTTAGTGTGATTTCGTCTCAAATCTGTTTTTTGTTTCGCTTCTGAAACATCGCAAAACAAAAGTTATAGCAAAAATTCCATGATGACCTATTTGGAGTAGCATAACCCTAGAATCCAAATCTCTGATACCAAATGTTATGAAACCAGCTCACAACAAGATAGAAAAGATAGATCAACGCCTTAGAATTCAGCCTCTTCGAGGGGGCAACCTCCTTTACATTACACAAATGAACAATTCTTCGATGATTCAAATGACAAAACCTCCTTTCTATATATAGGAGTCTAAGGGGTCACAATATAACCAAGCCAACCTAACAATAATAATATAAAGGCACAAAAGTAACAATAGAGGGATTCTATGTGGCACAATAATAACAATATCTGGACAATAGGGGCACAACAATATTAATAAGGGATACAACTACTATATTAATGGGGGCATCACTAGTATTATAGGGACCTAAAACATTTCTTTGAGACCCTGTTGTATATTCTCCTTTAATTGTTAATACTTTTCGTCTTATTGCCCAGTGTTTTTGATCCTTTCCTCAAGATCAATTCCATAGGAACTTATAGCTAATAGATGATGTATATGCACTCTCCTACTAAGTGCATCAGCCACTTTGTTCTCCTTTCCTTTTATATATTTGATTTTAAAGTCAAATTCACTTAGTGTGGCCAGCCATTTGATTTTCCTTGCATTTAACTTGGGATGTTCAAATAAATACTTCAGCCTTCCATGATCAGTCATTAGAGTAAATTTTCTACCAATAAGTTAATGCCTCCACATTTTCCATGCATGGATGATAGCAGTCAATTATAAGTCATCAGTTAGATAGTTTTGTTCATGTTAATTTAATTTTCGAGATTCATAACATACCTCTTGGCCTTCCTACGTCAAGACTCCATCGATTCCCTCCTTGAAGGAATCTAAGCAAGCCACAAAATCCTTTTATGGGTTTGTAGTTCTTAGCACTAGTGCATTAGTTAACAATTTCTTAAGTTGATCAAAGCTTACAGCACAATTAGTTTTCCATTCGAACTTCTTTCCTTTCTTATGCAAAGCAGTAATTAGGTGTCCAATCTTGGAGAAGTCCTTAATGAATCTCCTGTAATATTTTGTTAGTCCCATAAAGTACCTAACTTTATCCACAATTTTAGGTATAGACATTATGTGATGGCCTTGGTCTTCTCTATATCAATTGCTACTCCCTCCTCTAAGACAATCTGTCATGAGTAATGAATTTTCAACTAAAAGAAATTGCATTTACTAATCTTTGCATAAATTTGATGCTCTCCTAGCAATTGCAGTATTGTAGATAAATTATCTTCATGTTCGTCCTTGGTCTTTGAATATACCAAAATTTCATCAATGAATACTATGACAAACTTATCCAAATAGAGGCGCAGGATGTTGTTCATAAGGCACATAAAGGTTACAGGTGCATTGGTAAGCCCAAAAGGCACTACCACAAATTCATAATTCCCACACATTATTATAAAGGTTGTTTTATGGATATCCTCATCCTTTATACGCACCTGATGATAGCCTGATCTCAGGGAAATTTTGGAAAACTCCATTGCTCCTCTCAATTGGTTGAATAAATCATCAATTGTAGCAACGGATACCCATTCTTGACGGTCACTTTGTTTAGTTGTCATTAATCAATGCATAGCCTAAGTGTGTCATCCTTCTTCTTAACAAACAAAATGGATGCTCTCAATGGAAACACACTCGGCCTTATGTAGCCCTTGTCCAAAATCTCCTTGAGTTGTAGCTTCAGCTCAACTAATTCTGGGGTGCTCATTCTATACAGAGCTTTAGATGTTGGAGCTTCTCTTGGAATTAACTCTATAGAAAAGTATACTTCTTGATCAGGAACAAAACCAATAATTTATTCATGGAACACATCTAAGAACTGCTTTAAAATAGGGTACTTCGTCAGGATATAATTTTCATTATTCCAACATTGTAACTAGCTTCAGAGTTGTTGGATATTTGCACAGCAAATGAAAGACATTTGCTCTTACAATTTCTCTTGGTTTGCATGGCCGAAATTTTTCTCACAAAGGTAGGTTTTAGTTTTCCACATAGTACTCTAGGATCTATAGCTTCGTCTAAGCATTCAATGGTCTTCTCAAAACAGTCAACCTTAGTTTGATGTGCATATAACCAATCCATGCACAACAATATGTTATATGCTCCTAATGGTGGCACATTGAGGTTTGCCATTGTTGGCATACCATTTAACTCGATTGGGCAAGACCACCCAAATTTCAACTCTTCTTTCTGTCTCCATGTCCAATTGAACTTTCCAAGACTTTTTATATGCTTCCTTCTTTAGTGCGCACATATTAACAACAACAGGACTTGTGTAACTAAAACTTGAACCAGGGTCAATCAAAATGAATGTTCTTTTGTCCCGGATCATACCTTCCATATCTATAATAGCTTCTCGATTATTATCTTTGCAATTATCCACTGCTACATAAAATTTGGGTAGGATTTGAGCTACGTCCTTGACTATCTCTGTCTCCTGTGCATTGTATAGTCTCAGGCCAACTTGCTTGTGTTGGGGGTAATATTTCGTTGGGTGATTTTCTCCACAAGTCCAACACTTATATGGACCCTTCTCATAAATTTTGGCTTCACCTTGATTATAACATCCTTTGATGGCAGCCTTTTATTTTTGTTGGTCTTCTTGGTTAAGAGGCATCACACTTTCTCATTTAGCTACATTTTTCCCTTTTCCTTTAAAATTAGCATTGCCCTTGAATTTCTAGTCTTACAAATATCCAGGCCTATGCCTGGACTTCTCATAGTATTGCTTCAATTTTTTAATAGAATCCTCTAATGTCTACTAATATGCCTTTGAATGTTTGCTTTCTCCTCCTTAAGGTAGGGAACATATCTTAGAAATTATAAAAATTTGGTGGTGTACTCCTTATTTGTCATTTGTCTTAATCTAAGTTCATATAACTCTTGGTCCTTATTGTCAAATTATCTCTTAGATAGATACTTGTTCTTGAAATACTTCTCAAACTCCTTCTAGGACAACTCTTCATCCCTTATTCCCTTTACGTTCTTTAGATATTCCCACCAAATATAATCCTTGCCTCTTAAGCTTAAAGTGGCTACCTTTGCTTTCATGTTCTCTAAATAATTGTGGATTTAGAAGAAACTCTTCATTCCCATCATTCAGGCTTCGGCATCCTCTAATTTCCTCGTCTCACTATCAAAGGTAGGTGTAATATCCCTAGTGAAAATTCCATGTAATAAAACTTAATAAAGGAAAAATAATAACCATGGTTGATGGGACAGTTATTCCAAGTTGAATGTTGGGAAAATCCTAGTGATGGGGATCACTTGTGACTATTTAAGGGCTAAGGAAATTGGCAAATGAAATGGCTAATGCTTTGAAAAGGAAAAATGGAATTTTTGGCACATTTATTTATGAAAATAATGGAAATTGTGAGAAAAGGGAGGTGAAAGGTCACAGGTTTCATGTGAGGAGGAAAAAGAAGGAAAATAATGGAAAATGAAGAAAATAGAGACCTCATTAATAAAAATGCTTTTGAGGATCAGTTGGTAAGCTTTTGTCATTTCATTTTTGGAGCCCTCTCGTTATTCTCTCTCTCTCATACTCTTGGATACTTAGAGTTTTCTTGGAGCACTCTTGGAGGCTGTGGCATACTTGGATTCTTGGAGCAAGAGGGCAGAGGAAGAGTAGGAAAATATAAGAGGACATCGGGATGAGCAACTACAATGGAATTTTCTTGTAGGTACCGAGTTGCATGTATGTTTTCCTCACTATTTTTTGCATGCATGGAATATGCATGTGGATTATTGGTCATGATCTTTCACTGGCATGGAGGATTGGTTGGATTGGCAATGGATTTCCTAGCCTTTCCATTTCCTGGATAACCATGGAGATTGTGGATTTATTTCCTTGTTTTTTTTTGGTTGGTTATCATGTTTCCTTAGCTTGGGTTGAGTTATTAGTTCCTAGAATCCCTGGTTGGACAAACACTCTGGAAGCCCTGTAACATCTTGGGTTGAGTTACTAGTCCTGGAAGCCTTGGTGAGTTGAGTTACCCGGAAGCCTTAGTTGGACAAACACTCTGGAAGCCCGATGGAAAATATGGGTTGAGTTACTACTCCTGGAAGCCTTGGTTGGGAAAAATGCTCTGGAAGCCCTGGAAGGCTTGGATAGAGACCAATCTAATGATGATTTTGTGATGTCTGATCATGAGGTGGAATCACTATTTGATAGGTTGAGGTGGATGGCCTCTGGAAAGCCTTGGTTTGTTTTGGATTGATGTTTTCTATTAGATGCAATATTCATTCTTGGAATATGGCGTGGGGGTGAATGGATGGAGAGAGATTTGGCTCGGCCATTCTACGGTCGGGTGGAATGTGCAAGTCCCATCCTAGGTTTGGATTTTGCGTCATCAATAAGAGGTTATTTCTCCTTGTATTTCAATGAGTATTATACTGGTTTATATATGGATCATATGGTTGTGATTTCATTAGTATTTATGTTGCTATTATGTTGGTTATATATATGTTTTATGATAGTATATATGTATGGATCTCATCATGCTTTTACTTGTAAATGAATGGATAATGGATCTATGGCCTAATGGATGAAATTACAGTTGATGTGTTGAGGCATCAATGCTACTTAATGATTCTCAGCTAAGTATGACACCCCTATGCTCAGATCTATTATTTACACATTTAGATTACATATTCGTGATATGCTTGACGAAATGCCTGTCATGGCTAGTAGGGGTCCATTCAAGGTCTTATTCAAGTAATTTCATTAGTATTTTTATTTCCATGTTATCTTACAGTTCTGAAGGTGTCATTCAATTTTGGGAATTAACGTGGGCTCTGGGCCTGAAAATTTTGCTCAAATCCCATGGACGCTAGCACAACACTGACAAAAAGAGTCCCTCGATGATGATTTGTAGACCTGTGAGAGCATCTAGGGGTCCCTTGGACGCTGGCATGCCCATAGCATGAGAGCATCTAGAGGTCAAGTAGTCTAAAATGTCAGTGGGAACCAAGGGATGGTTGGCAGAAAGGTTGGGTTGGTTATTGAGGGTCCTATTGTTGATGTTGGATGTCTGTATGGTGTCTATTCATCGGTTCCACTTCCTTAACATGACTTAGGAGGTTGAATCATATCACAGTGGCCTCTCGTCACATGTCTACCCCGACTGGCCAGTTTCTTGGGTAGATGTGGGAGGAGGGTGGTTACAGAGGACAATCACAAGTGATCCCCATCACTAGGGTTTTTCCCAACATTCAGCTCGGAATAAGTGTCCCATCAACCGTGGTTATTATTTTTCCTTTATTAACTTTTATTACATGCAATTTTTACAAGGGTTGTTACAAAACCCTCCCCCTTGGGGGGACACAGTCCTCGCTGCTCAACAACACCTATAACCACAAAAATGTTGTAAAAAAAACATGTTCTGATGAAGCTTTATAACTTAGCTCGATGCAGTTGTTAGTGTATGTCATTCCTATCAATCACCAGTGATCAAATATGCTCTTACAAAGTTTATGTTAGGGTCCTACTGAAAAATATTATGGTTTTAAATAGGTTTTCAATAAAAATTTGGTCACTGGTTAGGTTAGGTAGGTCATCACTACTCCTTTAACCTTTATGATCAATGGGAAATCATCATGGTTAAGTCATTCCTTGTTGTAAGGGTATCATAGTCATTATGATCAACATTCTACTCATTATTTCCATGTCAAGTCATCATTAGGTCATTGGGTCAAAATCATAAAAAATCAGTCATTTCACCATCAAAGTCATTATTTCAAGGAGTAGTGATGGAAAAAGTTTCAATAGAGTTTTCATAAAGTGTTTTATATTTTCAGTGTGATGTATTATGATTCATAAAGTTCCAAAGCTGCATTTTCAAAAGCAAATGTCAAAGTACATGATGGGTCCACTACACCACCCATGGAGAAAATTGATTTTTCAAAGCAATAAAAGACCAAAGAACCCCTAATTTTCTCATTTCACTTCCAAGAGACCTATCTCTATCTTCAAGGAGCTCTGGCACACTGAGAGAAGCATTTTCCTGCCACCAAAGTGCCTCATTTTGCTAGCGCTGCACTTATCCCATATTTGTTGTGCTTTCCTCAAGGACATGAAAAATCCATTTCAATCGATTCTACATCAACACATAGGCTTTAAGTTATCATTTACAAGTAAGTGGATCATCTCTTACCTTGCTTGTGCTTCAATTTGTGCTTGAAAGTCAGTTTTCCCTCTGCTAGTATTTTCTTCTTTTTATGGTCTTTATGGTTGCCATATTGAGAAGAACCCTATAAAAACATCTCACTCACTTCCTATAGGTCCCATATATCCCCATAGACATATTCTTACACCCCTACCCCTTGTTTACTCCCTTTTTCCTAAAACCCTAGCCTAGACCCTACATTCCTATTCTAGGATTGTTTTTCTCTCTTTTGGATCCCTTCCCCTTATCCTTTTCCTTAAATTCCACTTTTCTATACTCCCTAACATCCCTCCCTATCTCCCCAAATTTTCCAAAGAAATTAGAGACACCCTAACTCCTCCATTTCACTCAATTTCAAAAACTGCCTAAATCCCTTGTTTTTCCCTACACCAAACCCTAATTTCCCTTCCGGATGAGCTAGGGTTTGTTATGGATTCTGAGACTACTAAGTAGAGGATGCACAACAGAGTTAATATCATTAGGTATGAACCCACTTCAGCACATGACATTATGTCTTCACCGTTTCTCAAGAAATCATTCCAAGAGACAAATCATTTGCCACATATAGGGACAGTCTTGCTTCAAAATTTGTTTCTGAAGTAAGGAAGATTAATTTGGCAAAAGTGAAAGAAGTTTTTTTCAATAATAAACTAAGGTAAAAAAAAATTCTTCATTTTATACATAGGTATTATTCTTTTGGAATAATGCAAAAATATAGTTGCTACACGAGAGTTGCTGCACTTCTGGAGTAGTCTTGGGAGATTGAATTTTTAGGTGTCTTGGAGCAGGTTTTTGCAGTTCTTGATGACTCTATTGTGTACTAGACATACTAATACTCCACTGGTACCTTGAGATAAAAATTGGAATATGGGAAGGTAGTCAAATCTCTCCTCCAAGTAGGCATTGTGCTTTTCCCAAATGGCGATGCATTTTTAGTGACAAATTTCAAACTTGGATTATGAACAAATGGGAAAGTATTTTTGAAAACGGGAGGAGGCTTTTGTTCATAACATTCCAAAGAAGAAAAAATTCTCTAAGTTTTGTAAAAAAACTTATTTTTAGTGAGATATCTCTCTGTATTTGGGCCCTATTTTTGTAGAAATTTTAAGCAAAATTTGAAATTTTTTGGATTTTTGAAATGTCTCACTGCTATAAGCACAGCGCCTTGGCGCTGCACTTTTTCCTCAGACCTCCAAATGCCAAAAATTTTATATGTATGGATATATAATGACCTATAAATTACATCTATCTAATTTTGGTGTCTTGTCAGCAAACAAGTTGGGAGAAAATGCCTAAAAATAGGTCAAAAAACCACTTTCTTGCCCCCTTTCTAGATAAGCGCTGCAATTTTGGGGAAGTTGTGGGAGAATGAGTTTTTATTGCTCTTGGTGTGTCAATTTTTCTTTTTTGAGGTGTCTAGTGACAACTAGACATCCCAAGATTTCCATTGGTATATTCAAAGTGAAATTTGGAGCAATGGAAGGCCTTCGAAAACCTCCTCAAAATTGGTGCTGCGCTTTTGCAGGTGGCGCTACACTTTTACCTGTTACTCCAAATTTCGTGCTTTATTCAATTAAACTTGGTTTTTATGATGTAAATATTCACTTTGTGAGCTGAGTTAATGTAATGATGGTAAATATGTCTTTTTAGAGTCATTTTAATGTAGATTCATCGTCATTAATGGTGGTTAAAAGTCAAATGTATCAGTTTTTCTATTTTGAGGAGAGTTAGTTAACCTCATGTTGAAGCCCCGAAAATCAGGTCTACAACAAGGGGGATACCTGCCCAGTCCGGACCTTGGTTGGCAGCTCCTTTTCCATTTGGTATAGCGGGTCCGACTGGGGATATGGGACCAGTTTCCCAATTTATGTGTGTGTGTGAGAAAGATGGATATTTCTGTTTCTAACACTTTCTAAATGGAATACTTCTACCTTAATTCTAATCTAATAATAATGAAATTATATTCTAATAAACAGAAATATGTGAATCTACACTAACCCAGGGTGTAATATTTCTTCTATGTGATCTAAAATGATTTCAAACAACAACTGGTAATAAAGATCATCGAGCTGCTATGAGAAAAGAATTCAATAAAGATGAACCACTTCGTATAAAAAGTTAGACGAAACAGTTGTGAAAAACTTATCACATAATAAGCTATTCACACACTAAGCATAAATAAATAGATATCACCGTACAAAAGTGCCAAATGATAACTCAGGCATTCATACATTAATATATAAACAAATGAACATGAAAATCACTCTCACACAAGGTAGAAATAGTTAAGAGATAGAAATACCAATTATAACTAGTCCTACTCATGAGCTTCAAGTGATAACGATTTATCTCTTCTTGATCAAATATCCACTAAGAGTACCAAATTGCAACATCAGTAGCAGATATAAAATGCAAACATCAATAAATCTTGTTCAATTCATTCATCAAAACCTCCTCAGAGGGTATAAAAGTGCATGTTCTGGGAATAAGTTTTTGATAAATTTCAGGACCCTTCTCTAAATGCATGAGAACGGTTTAAATACTACTAACTAAATCTAAAAATAAATTATTAAAAAAGTATAGGATGCGGTTTAAATGATCGTCCTCTTTTCAGGAAAATAAAACAAAATTAAAGCTAAAATTGAATCTAAAATTAAGCTACTTCTGTATTTGGTCCTTGAAATCGCACGCATGCAGCATCTGTTTAAGAAGAGTCAGCTGGCCGACTTCCGCTTTTAGCTAAGCTAAGAAAACAAAATCGACGAGAGTTGGCGCCATTTTTTCGGCCGAATTGATTATGCACTTAACAATCATCCACTGGCTATGTGGCTTTATCAAATAAGCCCAGTAATAATCCCAGTTCAACTTGGCTAACCCTTGGATTGCTTTTACCTTTTCTTGAGCTCTCTGCTTCCAATCTGTCTGTAGTTGTTGTGTGTTAGGTAAATATCCTGGAGTGGTCTCTGCGATCAAATTTTCCCTGTGCAAATTTTCATTTACACAATCAATAATACTGCTTGTTGTCGTGGCTTCTCCTTCTGTTGCTTGCTCTGCCTCCCTGATTTGCTCGTCCCATTTGTTAAAGAGAATTTCTTTGTGATTTTCATTGATCCTTGGTGCACCTGCTCTTTTTCCCTCGTCTGTTTCTTGCCAAGTCAAATATTCAGTCACCCGTTTATCAATTAGATCATAGTCACTTCGTAAATCTACCACTTGATTAGTGGTTTTATCACTAATTTCACAATAATAGCTCCACTGTGATATCTTTTGGCCCAACGCTTCTTGCTGTTGTAGTAATTGTTCATTCAAGGAAATGGACTCCGTGATAAATTCTGTAAGTTTAGGATTGTCCTTGTGCATCTCCTGTAAATCCTGTAACTGTTTTCCTTTCTCATCCAAACTTTTCTGATATCCTATCTGTATTTGCTGGAAGTCCTGCTGCAACCTCTCAAGCTGTTTCTGTGCTTCATTGTTGGCATTAGCTTGTTGCAACTGTTGTTGCAATACTTGAATCTAGTCTTCCCTTCTTTTAGCAATTTCTGTACCTCAGATGCTTTATCAATAGTCACAGAGGCATATGCTCCTGTGATCTGAGATAGTTTGGTGAGATTCTCAGTAGGATTGCTAGTGGGATCTTGCCGGAGGAAATCTAATTGTTCTGCGTCTTGAGGGAGCACATTTTCCAATTTCCTTTTCTTCCTTTGTCTTCTTACTATTGCTTTGTGTTGTGGGCTATAAAATACATCAAGAGGGGGGATTTCTTCTATTTTGAGCATAAGCTCAGAGGATGGGACAATAGGGATATGCTCCATATCTGAGTCATTGCTGATTGTTCTTGTGAATACTTCTTTTGTTACCTGTGCATTGCTCACAAGTGTTTTTATGGTTTGTCCTTCAAGATTGATCAAGTCATTGAAGGTTTCCCATTCTTTATCTAGTTCAGTTGTGACTGGAGGTGTTTGAATGATGAGAGGGGGAGGATCTCTTTGTGGGGAGGCAATAACCTGTTGTTGTAGAAGTTCCGTTGACTGGGCAGTATCCTTTACTGACCCTTCGCTCTTATCTTGTTCATTTCCGGATATTTTAGAATGTTCAGACATTTTTTTTCTGACTTTGATTTAGATCCATTTGTGCTTGAACTCCTGTTGAGACTAACACTTGGAGTTGGTTCACTTGCGGGTTTTAGGCGTAGTTTCTCTAAAGGAATACTAGCTAACCTTCTTTCCCTGTATATTTTGAACTTTTGAAATTCTTTTGGAGAGAATTGCAATTGGGCTGCATGCATAATTTCTTCAAGTGTGCTTTTCTGTTGGAATATATCATTGAATAAATCCTTTTCTCCAAAAAACACCTTTATCTTGAATGCAGTAGTGAAATTCTTGGCAACATCATTAGGGTCAAATGGTCTTCCTGAAAAATTGAATAACTGTAGACACATTATATTATTTACTTTTGTGAATGCGTGGCCTACATCAAAAAGCGAAAAGGCCCCACAGGCTACAGGAAACTGTGGCCATATATCCTTCTTTTCGTCTTTCAAATCTTTAGTTAGACCGCCTTCCCCACAGGTTTGATAGACAATCTCTCGAGCTAACAGTTTATCCGGGATATACAAAGGTAGGACATGAGGGGAAGCAGAACCCCCAAATACCCTGACATAAGTAAACAATTCCTCCCCGAACCATTTTGCGACAGGGAGGATGTCTACATCTGCTTCAGGAGAGCATCTCGGAGCATATTTATCATAAAACATTCTGTACAAGGGCAGCATAATTCCAAGACAAATCTGGTAAAAGTATGGAGTGAACTTAGAATCCCACAATTCTTTATGATAGACATGAATAGGTAAGGGATCTTGAGTTGTCCACTTCCAACCCATAACAGGAAATTTAGACACATAACATATCGCATCCATTACATATGCCAATAGGTAAAAAGGAGGATAAATTCTCTAAACTACAGTTCTTTTGGACCGGTAACTTACAATGGCCGTGACTAGGTTATCAGACAAGATTTTGGCCCAATCTACAATACTGGCATTTGTGGCGGCATCCGATAACGGTAGCCATTCAGATGAAAATTTGTTGATATCTGGCATTCCAAACAATCTACAGAGCATGGCAGTAGCAAAGAAATATGGGGAGGTGAGAGAACCAGTACTGTACATACCATGTGTATCTTTCTTTAGCGGTTCGTCCCTCCTAGACCAGTCTTTAGTGGTTTCTGCCAGGTCCTAATTTTCTTTTGCAAATTTCTCCATAAACTGCTTGTTATAAGTTGCCTGTGGCTCCAGTAAATGATACATGAGCCTTAAATCCTATGTAGCGAATGAGCCGATAAGTCCCTGACCCTGAGTTTTAAACTGTCTGTTTCTGATTTCTGCGTTGTCTAGTATCCACTTTACCATGTCCGTGTATGGGAGAATTCTAGGCCTTGCTGCTATCTGGTGTAAGAATGAGCAAGCTAGCTCTATAAGGGATGCTTCAGAAGAACCATTTGAGCCCGTGGTAGCGACTACTTCCATAACTCTGGGATTCTCCTCTTCGAGCAGATTATACATGCCTTCCCACGTAGCAATTCCCGCGTCTCTGTTACAGGCCGTGTCTGTATACAAAGGCACCATTTCCTTTTCTTCTGAGCTCAGGGCTTTGCTTTTCTTTCCCATTTTAACCTGCGTATTTCTTTGTATCGTCCTCTGTTCTCTATTCCTGCAATTCACAAGTGAAGTGAAAATGAATGACAAGGAAGGGTGATGGGAAAATTTTAAATGCCGCAGACACATCAAATATACCACCTTACGTGAGATGATTTTTTCGATAAGCATGCACCCACATTCCATTAATGACTGGAAACTAATTCATTTATTAGCATTAAAGCGCATAACCAGGTGTCAGCTTAGGGAAAATACTTTTCTTGAATAACGTGCCCGAAAGATCTGCGATGGAGCGATTTTGCGATTTGCTTCACAATATCGCAGATCGCAGCATCGCGAAATGATAATATCGCAAAATCATAACATCGCAAAGTTGGTTGCTCATGATATCGTATTATCGCTTTGTCGTTGTATCGCGAGATCCCAATATCACAATATCGCAGATCGTAGGAATGTTATGAATGACAATCATTGTTAACCTGTTTTCTGCGAAACGCAATTTGCGATCGATGATATCGCATATCGGAAAATTTTAAAGTGTTTCATGTAAGTTGTATTTGCTGGATGCGATGTGATATTATCACGTATCGCGATATCGCAATATTGGAACTTAGGCTTGTAAGGAGGCATCCCGCTATCTTTTTGCGATGCAATATTCCTAAGGAAAGATTTGCATCTTGCCTTATCATAAAACTTAAATTTTTTGGATTTTCAAGGGGGGCTTCCTAAGTTTATGACGGTAATTTTATTTGAAAAAGACAATTTAAACACTACTTTGATTTTTAAATTTTTTGCTAAGGGTCCCCACTTATTTAGTATTAGGAATAACACTAAATAAAAAAGGGGGGTTGTTGCTGGCCACAACAATTGGCGATTTACTTGGAAGAACCAGTTATCTCTGCTGCTTTTTTGAATTTTTCAAAACTTCCAAAACAAAAAATTTTCTAGAAAGTTAAACTTTATTATAGAAAGATAAAGTACATTATACTTTAACCTATCAACGACATTTTGTTTCAACTATTTTCAACTTTAATTATTTGCTGCCTCAAGCTAGTCCTTGTATTTACATCAGTCATTACTTGTCTTGTAAAGATAAAACAAAGTCTTCTCTGTAAACCAGTTTTAAATATGCTCATTTGTCATAGGTAGAGCCGTTGTTGCCAGCAGGTGTTTATAGCCTCGACAGGGTTACCTATTACCCAGCAATGATCATGTGTTCTACTTAAAGAAACCCACAATTCTCAAAGAAGAATCCACATCCACACTTATTGCTTTAATTTTGTTTTTTATTCTTAAAGAGCAATGTCCTGGTTTGGTAGCCAATTCATGACACAGTCATTCACTGATTTATAACTTTGTTGAACAAGCTAGCTCGTGATGAGACCCCTTGTCTTTTGATTGCAACAATCTTGAGTCATTGCCTTGTTGTGATATGCAGCATTGGCAAAGTCAACAAGTTATAATATCTATGATAATGATAAGCCGGCTCGTGATGAGACCTCTTACTCTTTAAGATAAAGTGTATCCTTGGATTGTTCCTCTGAAAGTTGTTATTTCCTTAGTAGGGAGGAAGTCATTGTTTCCTTAAGATAGCTCTAGACGACAACAATAGAGTTTTTGGAAATAGTTGTTCTACAGAGAATCTTTATTTTGTTATTGATACTTTTCATTGCACTAATATAAAACAATTTCTCACTAAAGGTTGTTTTCATCAAATTTTATGAAGTTGAAACTAGTATCATATCTAGGCTAGAGTTTTTAACTGTATCTTTCAATAATAAAGATCAATTTTCCAAAAGATTTGCTATTTATACAAGCGAAAGATCAAAATTTGAAAGAGAATTGGTGTTTTTTTCGTAAATTCCTATTGTAACCATTCACAACTAGTTTTATTATGAAAATAAAAACAACTACTCTACAAAAATAGAAGAATATTCTTCTATGGAAAATATTTCTTAAGAATCTGACCATTAACAGGTAAAGAATCCCTTTTCCCTGCTAAATCTTGTAACATGAAGGTAGATGGACCTATGACTTCTATGATCTGAAAAGGACCAAGCCACATTCTTTGAAATTTTGTATGTTTTCCCTTTTCCTCATGTGCCTTGTCCCATTTTAAAACTAAATCTCCCATCTGAAAATCTTTTCTGGATATCATATTGGAATCAAAAGAGGCCTTCACCAATGCTTGATGATGAGCGTGAGTAATCTTAGCCCGTTCTCGTTGTTCTTCTAATTTAATTAATTCCAGCTACCTAAATTGTAAAGAGGAAGTTGGTCCTTCATCAATATATTGAACCAAGGCTAAAGAGGGAATTTCCAGATGTGTTGGAAGAACCACTTCTTTCCCATAAACTAAATTAAAGGGAGAAGTGCCGATAGAGGCTTTCTGTGTTATTCGATCTTCCCATAAAGCGTATATTAAAGACTTATGCCAATTTTTATGATTTTGGTCAATGGTTCGCTTAATGATTTTAATTAAGTTCTTATTTGTAGATTCAGCTAACCCATTCCCTTGTGGATAATAATTGGTCGAGTATTTAAGCTTGAAACCCCTTTTGAGTGCGAATTCAGTCATTGCATTTCCAGAAAAGTATGATGCATTATCAAACATTAAAGCAGAAGGCAATCCAAACCTGGTAATTATGAACTGATCTATGAATTCAATGATATTTTCAGCATTAGTCGTCTTGAGTGGAACTGCCTCTACCCATTTAGTAAAGTAATATGTCGCTGTAAGGATGTATCTATGATGTTTAGAAGAGTGAGGAACGATCTCACCTATTATGTCCAATCCCCACTAATCGAAAGGTTGTTCGATGGTAACTGGTTGCAGTGGCAAGGATGGTTTCTTTTGTCTCCCAGCAGTGGTTTGACAGACTTGGCATTTTCTTACATAGTTGTGTGCATCCTTGAATAATGTGGAGCAATAATAGTCTGCGCGTAAGATCTTATGAGCAGTGGTGTCTCCAGCGTAGTGTCCACCTACTGGCCCATCATGGAGTTCCTGCAAGACTTTTTAAGCTTCAGTTTTCTCAAGACATCTAAGAAGAACAGAATCATAATTTATTCTAAAAATAATGTCATTCACAAGTTGATATTGTTTGTCTTTTAACCTGAGGGCTCTTAATTTGCGTTCTTTTTAATCATGGCTTGTAAAGGAGATACTATTCTTGAAAAATCTGGGACGAATCTCTTTACAAAGTTGATCTGGCCAAGGAAAGATTGCATGGATTTTTTATTGTGAGGTAGGGGAACTGCGAAAATTTCCTTGATTCTGTCAGGATCGATGCGAATTCCAGATTTTGACACTATGAATCCTAGAAACTTTCCTTCACTTAATGTGAAAAAATATTTTTTCGGGTTAAGAAAAATTCCATACCTTAAACAACGTTGGAAGATTTGTTTTAAATCCCTGAGATGGTTGTTTCGTTTCTTGGAATAAACAATAATATCATCTAAATAGATTACCACTGACTTATTAACTAACCCTTTGAATGCGATGTCCATGGCTCTCTGAAATGTGGCACCCGCGTTTATCAAACCAAATGGCATCTTTTGATATGCGTATGTGCCCCACTTAGTTCTGAATGTCGTTTTTAATTGATCGTTGGGATGTACCAGCACTTGGTTGTATCCTGAGAACCCATCCAAGAATGACATTAATTCTGAGCCCGCAACTGCCTGCAGTATTTGTTCCATGGGAGGTAAAGGAAAATTATCCTTTTGGCAGGCCTTGTTAAGGTTTCGAAAGTCAATGCAGATTCTGATATCTCTATTTTTCTTTCTAATAGGTACCATATTGGAGACCCATTTAGAATGTCTAATGGGAAAGATTATTTTGGCTTTCAATAACTTGTTGAGTTCAGTTTTGATCTGATTTTCTAAATTTGGATGGATCTTTCTCAACTTTTTTTGGACAGGTTTTTCATTATCAATCATTGGGATAGTATGTTGGATGATAGAGGTGTCATATGTTTTGAGTTCATCATAATTCCAAGCAAAGACACTTTTGTATTGTTTCAAGAGACGGATATATGCTAATTTCTCTTCAGGGGCTAGGCCAAGGCCTAGGTTGATATTCTGTGGTTTGGCATCAGTTCCTAGATTTACTAATTCATAATTCAAAGTTGAACTTTGGAGTTTTGAATTGGTAGATCTTTTGAATCGATCTTTCAAATCATAAAGGTCTTATAATTTGACTACTGATTTAGGTATAGCATTGTTAGTACTATCCTGTTGCAATTGTTGATCATGTTGGTATTCGTCAATTATTTGATTGGTGTAGGATCCTTCAGATGTGAGAAAACTCATGATATCAGGATCGTCGTTGAAAATCCTCCAATTGGTAATGTTATCAGGGATAGATGGTCTAAAAATTAACTCAATTGAAAATCGGTCAGGGCTAAAATCTTCTGAAGGAATGAGCTTGGAGGCTACGTTGGCTAAGAGGTCTGCACTAGCATTCTGGAGTCTGGGAATTGAGGAAATATTAAATGCTATAAAATGTTCAGTCAGATCTTGAACTAAAGATTGATAATGCTTTAAATGACGTGATAAATAGTGTATAGTATTACGTACCTGTCTAATTGCAATTTTAGAATCTCCAAAAACTTGCAGGTATTTGACGTTTAACCCGATTGCTTTGTTCAGGCCTTGGACTAGAGCTTCGTATTCTGCGGTATTGTTGGTGCACTCAAATTCGAGTCTGCAGGTTAGCATGGTTTTATCTTCCTCTGGGCTTACTAACACGCATCTTGCTCCTGCTCCTTCGTTATACTTAGAACCATCAAAAAATAATTTCCGAAACAAATATTTATTTACAGGACTACCTATAAAATTAATGCATTTAGAACTATTTGTTTGAGAAAAATTTTCTACTTGAGATAAAACAAAATGTTCTAAGTAAGGTGAAGTATGAGCATTAAAATTTCCTAAGAAAGAATCTACTGAATAGTTGCCAATAATATTATAATTGTATGCTACTGGTTCGTTTTCTCCCTCGAGTTCTGTTACTATGTATTTCTGATGTCGCTCGCGTTCAACTTTTATTTGGTTGGGTTTACCATTATAAGGCAGACACATATGTGACCATTCAGTTGAAAAGTATCCATGAAGTTTTTCTGACCAATCTTTGCTAAGAATCAAGCCATAAAATTCAGGAATAACAGCAACTAAAATGTCGGTAACTTGACATACCTTTGGGTTGGATGACAGCCTTATGGTAACCTGATTTAATTCGCCAATCACCTCGACTTGCGATCGATCTAATTGGACTATTCGTACAGCGGATTTCTGTGGTTAAATGTTCAATTTTTCACAAATTGATCTTGGTAAAATATTCGATGAAGCTCCAAAATCAACTAAGCAATTATGCACATTTTTATTGAAATTTTCATAAGTAAGGAGAAATGGGGGAGTATGCGATCTCGATCTTCCTCCAATTAATGCGATATCATTTGGATCAAATTTATTCATCGTACTAATTGCAACTGGCACAGCATGTAATTCTTTCAAAAGTACTTTCTGCTGGTGTTTTAACTTGCTCAATTCAAAAAGAGTAATATTGGCCCTAGTCTTTTTCATGTCTTCTACGATGTTATACTCCATTTCATCCTAAACGATTAGCATTTTAGATGGAGTAGATGTGTCTGTTTGGACTGGGCTGGTTTGAGTCGCTTTAGATGATGTTTTCTTAGCTACGACTTTATCCTTAGACATTGAGCTTGAGCTCTTTGGCTTAGGTGTAGGTTGAGGAGGATCAAGTTGATTTCTGCTACGAGTACTAACTGGGAATGCCTCTTGATCTTCTTCATTTGGGAGGATGAAATCCCACATACCTTGTAACTCTACAACTTCTTCTTCATCGGTATGTTCTTCGGTAGTATTTTCCTCTTCTTCTTCTTTTGACTCAGCATTTGATATAGCGTTAGGGGGTTTGGAATCAGTTGAAGGATTTCTTTTAAAAGGCCTGTATGGATTTTTAGAAGAAGTTTCCGCCACTTGTTTCTTGATGTTGACCATTTCGTTTGACATGGTCTTCAAAACTTTTTGTAATCCTTCTAAATCGAATGGATCTTTGGGTTGTTTCTTCTTGGGATCTTCTTTGAATGAGACCTTCTTATATTTTCGTTCTTCCATCGCATTTTTCTTTTCTAGGGTCGTAATACGTTTCTCTACTACTATCACTTCTTTCATGTTTTCAACTAAGGTTTTTTTGTTAGCCCTATCAACAAAGATTGCTAAGTTTGATGGTAAAGCAGTAATGTACCATTCACTTCGCACTTCTTCACTAGGCTGAGAAGCAGTAGGAATTTTGTTTAAAATTTTATTGAAACGTAAATTGAAATCTTTGATAGGTTCTCTCGACTCGGCCCTAAGATTAGACAAGTCATTAATTAGTGTTGTTGTAGACCTATCGTCACCAAACTTGGTCGGGAATTGTTCTTGGAAGATATCCCAACTAGTTATAGATCCAGAAGGTAACAAGAAATACCATGATCAGGCTGTCCCTTGCAAATTATAAGGAAAAAGTCGAACAACAACATCCTCATTAACAACTCCATTAAGATTTATAGATAACATAAAGTTATTTATATGCTCTTCCGCTAGCATGCCTGCCTCAGGGTTAAACTTAGGCAGCCATTTTTCAGGATGGGCTGGTATCTGACTCAAGGGTGCAGGCATTAAGACTGCCCCAGGGCTATTCCATGGAGATTGGGCCATTGCTAAACTACTAACAGAGGAAAGTGCAGAAGATGATCCTTGTGGTTGAGAAGATGAGGATATTATGACTCCAGATGGTTGAGAAGGAGTTGAGGAAGTTGCAATAGGCTGATGGACAATGATCTGAAGTGGAGGAGTGGATGGTTGAATTCGCGGTGAAGAGGTTGAGATGGATGATGAGGATGAAAGAGTCTCACTATCAGATCCTTTAGGAGACTTTCTTGCTCTCTTCCTAGAAGGTAGAGGTAATTCGGTTGGCTGAACACCAAACTTTTCACTCTTTAACCTGGTGAGAGGATGAGTAGGATTATATTGCGAAGTCACGCTGCCTTGAGATTTATCAGACTTTTGAGCAGATATTGAAAATCAATGAAGCTTTTGAATCAAATATTCAACTTCAGGAGGTTCAATAGTAGATTGTTCTGAAATATCAGGGTTTGTAGCAGTGGCGGTTGCTCCAGCGACTTCCAACTCTTGATTTAAGGTTTCTGAATGCAATGGAGAAGTCGGACGAGATGGTGAGGGTGATTTACTCTCAGAATGGTATTTAGATTTAGATTTTCTTTCCATTCACAGTTCGATGCCCTCCTTCTAGCGCCAAATATGTTGAAGCCCCGAAAATCGGGTCTACAACAAGGGGGATACCCGCCCGATCTGGACCTTGGTTGGCAGCTCCTTTTCCGTTTGGTATAGCAGGTCCGACTGGGGATATGGGACTAGTTTCCCAATTTATGTGTGTGTGAGAGAAAGATGGATATTTCTGTTTCTAATAGTTTCTAAATGGAATACTTCTACTTTAATTCTAATCTAATAATAATGAAATTATATTCTAATAAACAGAAATATGTGAATCTACACTAACTCGGGGTGTAATCTTTCTTCTATGCGACCTAAAATGATTTCAAACAACAACTGGTAATAAAGATCATTCAGCTACTATGAGAAAAGAATTCAATAAAGATGAACCACTTCGTATAAAAAGTTAGACGAAACAGTTGTGAAAAACTTATCGTATAACAAGCTATTCATACACTAAGCATAAATAAATAGCTATCACCATACAAAAGTGCCAAATGATAACTCAGGCATTCATACATTAATATATAAATAATTGAACATGAAAATCACTCTAACACAAGGCAGAAATAGTTAAGAGATAGAAATACCATTTATAACTAGTCCTACTCATGAGCTTCAAGTGATAACAATTTATCTCTTCTTAATCAAATATCCACTAAGAGTACAAAAGTGCAACATCAGTAGCAGATAGCAAATGCAAACATCAATAAATATTGTTCCATTCATTCATCAAAACCTCCTCAGAGGGTATATAAGTGCATGTTCTGGGGATAAGTTTTTGATAAATTTCAGGACCCTTCTCTAAATGCATGAGAAGGGTTTAAATACTACTAACTAAATCTAAAAATAAATTATTACAAAAATACAAGATTCGATTTAAATGACCGTCCTCTTTTCAGGAAAATAAAACAAAATTAAAGCTAAAATTGAATATAAAATTAAACTACTTCTGTATTTGGTCCTTGAAATCGCACGCATGCAGCATCTGTTTGAGAAGAGTCGACTAGCCAACTTCTGCTTTTAGCTGAGCTGAGAAAACAGAATCGACGAGAGCTAGCACCATTTTTCAGCCGAATTGATGATGCACTTAACAGTCATCCACTGGCTATGTGGCTTTACCAAGTAAGCCCAGTAATAATCCCAGTTCAACTTGGTTAACCCTTGGATTGCTTTTGCCTTTTCTTGAGCTCTCTGCTTCCAATCTATCTGTAGTTGTTGTGCGTTAGGTAAATATCCTGGAGTGGTCTCTGCGATCAAATTTTCCCCATGCAAATTTTCATTTACACAATCAATAATACTGTTTGCTGCCGTGGCAGCTCCTTCTGCTGCTTGCTCTGCCTCCCTGATTTGCTCATCCCATTTGTTAAAGAGCATTTCTTTGTGATTTGCATTGATCCTTGGTGCACCTGCTCTTTTTCCCTCATTTGTTTCTTACTAAGTCAAATATTTAGTCACTCGTTTATCAATTAGATCCTAGTCACTTCGTAAATCTACCACTTGATTAGTGGTTTTATCACTAATTTCACAATAATAGCTCCACTGTGATATCTTTTGGCCCAACGCTTCTTACTATTGTAGTAATTGTTCATTCAAGGAAATGGACTCGGTGATAAATTCTGTAAGTTTAGGATTGTCCTTGTGCATCTCCTGTAAATCCTGTAACTGTTTTCCTTTCTCATCCAAACTTTTCTGATATCCTATCTGCATTTTCTAGAAGTCCTCCTGCAACCTCTCAAGTTGTTTTTGTGCTTCATTGTTGGCGTTAGCTTGTTGCAACTGTTGTTGCAATACTTGAATCTGGTCTTCCCTTTATTTTAGCAATTGTTGTACCTCATATGCTTTATCAATAGTCGCAGAGGCATATGCTCCTGCGATCTGAGATAGTTTGGTGAGATTCTCAGTAGGATTGCTAGTGGGATCTTGCCACAGGACATCTAATTGTTCTGCGTCTTGAGGGAGCACATTTTCCAATTTCCTTTTCTTCCTTTGTCTTCTTACTACTGCTTTGTGTTGTGGGCTATAAAATACATCAAGAGGGGGAATTTCTTCTATTTTGAGCATAAGCTCAGAGGATGGGGCAATAGGGATATGCTCCATATCTGAGTCATTGCCGACTGTTCTTCTGACTACTTCTTTTGTTACCTGTGCATTACTCACAGGTGCTTTTATGGTTTGTCCTTCAAGATTGATCAAGTCATTGAAGGTTTCCCATTATTTATCTAGTTCAGTTGTGACTAGCGGTGTTTGAATGATGAGAGTGGGAGGATCACTTTGCGAGGAGGCAATAACCTGTTGCTGTAGAAGTTCCGTTGACTGGGCAGTATCCTTTACTGACCCTTCGCTCTTATCTTGTTCATTTCCGGTTCTTTTAGAATGTTCAGACATTTCTTTTTCTGACTTGGATTTAGATCCGTTTGTGCTTGAAATCCCGCTGAGACTAACACTTGGAGTTGGTTCCCTTGCGGGTTTTAGGCATAGTTTCTCTAAAGGAATACTAGCTAACCTTCTTTCCCTGTATATTTTGAACTTTTGAAATTCTTCTGGAGAGAATTGCAATTGGGCTACATGCAGAATTTCTTCAAATGTGCTTTTCTGTTGGAATATATCATCAAATAAATCCTTTTCTCCAGAAAACACCTTTATCTTGACTGCAGTAGTGAAATTCTTGGCAACATAATTAGGGTCAAATGGTCTTCCTGAAAATTTCAATAACTGTAGACACGTTATATTATTTACTTCTGTGAATAAGTGGCCTACATCAAAAAGCAAAAAGGCCCCACCGGCTACAGGAAACTGTGGCCATATAGCCTTCTTTTTGTCTTTCAAATCTTTAGTTAGACCGCCTTCCCCACAGGTTTGATATGCAATCTCTTGAGCTAACAGTTTATCAGGGATATACAAAGGTAGGACATGAGGGGAAGCCGAACTCCCAAATACCCTGACATAAATAAACAATTCCTCCCTGAACCATATTGCAACAAGGAGGATGTCTACCTCTGCTTCAGGAGAGCATCTCGGAGCGTCTTTATCATACAAAATTCTGTACAAGGGCAGCATAATTCCATGACAAATATGGCAAAAGTATGGAGTGAACTTAGAATCCCACAATTCTTTATGATAGACATGAATAGGTAAGGGATCTTGAGTTGTCCACTTCCAATCCATAACAGGAAATTTAGACACATAACATATCGCATCCATTACATATGCCGATAGGTAAAAAGGAGGATAAATTCTCTGAACTGCAGTTCTTTCGGACCGGTAGCTTACAATGGTCGTGACTAGGTTATCAGACAAGATTTTGGCCCAATCTACAATACTGGAATTTGTGACGGTATCCAATAACGGTAGCCATTCAGATGAAAATTTGTTGATATCTAGCATTCCAAACAATCTACAGAGCATGGCAACAACAAAGCAATATGGGGAGGTGAGAGAACCAATACTGTACATACCGTGTTTATCTTTCTTCAGCGGTTCGTCCTTCCTAGACCAGTCTTTGGTGGTTTCTGCCAGGTCCTAATTTTCTTTTGCAAATTTCTCCATAAACTGCTTGTTATAAGTTTCCTGTGGCTCCGGTAAATGATACGATCCTTAAATCTTGTGTAGCGAATGAGCCAATAAGTCCCTGACCCTGAGTTTTAAACTGTCTGTTTCTGATTTCTGCGTTGTCCAATATCCACTTTACCATGTCCGTGTATGGGAGAATTCTAGGCCTTGTTGCTATCCAGTGTAAGAATGAGCAAGCTATCTCTATAAGGGATGCTTCAGAAGAACCATTTGAGCCCGCGGTAGCAACTACTTCCATAACTCTGGGATTCTCCTCTTCGAGCAGATTATACATGCCTTCCCACGTAGCAATTCTCGCGTCTCTGTTACAGGCCGTGTTTGTATACAAAGGCGCAATTTCCTTTTCTTCTGAGCTCAGGGCTTTGCTTTTCTTTCCCATTTTAACCTGCGTATTGCTTTGTATCGTCCTCTGTTCTCTGTTCCTACAATTCACAAGTGAAGTGAAACTGAATGACAAGGAAGTGTGATGGGAAAGTTTTAAATGTTGCAGACACATCAAGTATACCACCTTACGTGAGATGATTTTTTCGATAAGCATGCACCCACATTCCATTAATAACTGGAAACTAATTCATTTATTAGCATTAAAATGCATAACCAGGTGTCAGCTTAGGGAAAATACTTTTCTTGAATATCGTGCCCGAAAGATCTGCGATGGAGCGATTTTGGGATTTGCTTCGCAATATCGCAGATCGCAGCATCGCGAAATGATAATATCGTAAAATTGTAACATCGCAAAGTTGGTCACTCATGATATCGCATTATCGCATTGTCGCTGTATCGCAAGATCGCAATATCGCAATATCGCAGATCGCAGGAATGTTATGAATGACAATCCTAGTTAACCTGTTTTCTGTGAACGTGATTTGCGATCGGCGATATCTCATATCGGAAAATTTTAAAGTGTTTCATGTAAGTTGTATTTGCTGGATGCGATGCGATATTATCGCGTATCGCGATATCGCAATATTGGAACTTCGGCTTGTAAGGAGGCATCCTGCTATCTTTTTGTGATGCGATATTCCTAAGGAAATATTTGCATCTTGCCTTATCATAAAACTTAAATTTTTTGGATTTTCAAGGGGGGGCTTCCTAAGTTTATGACAGTAATTTTATTTGAAAAAGAAAATTTAAACACTACTTTGATTTTTAAATTTTTTGCTAAGGGTCCCCACTTATTTAGTATTAGGAATAACACTAAATAAAAGAGGGTGGTTGTTGCTAGCCACAACACCTCCCTAGTCATTAGGTCTTGTTGGAGATATTCTTGTGATCAGTTCCTACACTGAGAGATTCGACCCCTAAGAGTGGGGAAGTTGTTTGTTGGTTTATATGTTTCTAGTTTTCAGTCAGATTCAAGGTTGGATATGAGAGAGTGGAAATCTTGTAGCTTGTACTTCAAATCAAAGGCCAAGTTGCAGCTATTATTCAGGAATTCTTGTGGTGTGAGTTTGTGGTATTGTTTTTCTTCTTTTAAACATTTATATGAATGAAAATTTTTTTTCCTTTCCATATCTATGTTTTTCAGTGGTTTTCCTAAGATTTATTAAACAGAATTCTTGTAATTAATCTTTGTTTTGTTAGGAATCTCATTTTATGTGCTCATTCTTCTGATAGATGAATTCATGGTTCACATGTTCATCTTGATTTTCTTACCTATTCAACCCTACACTACATCGACCAACTCCTAAGCTATCACCAAAGCATGCCTACCTTGCCCCTTTATATCTCATGCAACTGAACCTTTGAAAACCTGACCTAATTCCATTTGTACCTCTATTCTAGAAAACCATAAATTAGAAAAACTTTAGTGCTGTAATAACTAGCCTAACACATTTTCCCACTCCAATTATCATTGGTTGTGAGCTCATAGAGAGAGACCTCTCTGGTTTAGAAGGGCTAGTTGTTGAACCCTAAGTGGTTTGAGGTTACCTCTATTGGTCTTCCTTCTTAGTCTTGGGACATTGTGGAGGATAACATTTTGACACCATTGTCGAGGACCAAAAGATCACATTTTCCCTGGTTATGAATGATAAGGATCTTGTTTACAAGCAGTTTGTGGGTTCACTCATGTACTTGGTGAACACACGACCAGATATGTGCTATGCAGTTAACCATCTTAGTCAAGTGATGGTTAGGCCTACCAAGCTATATTGGAAGGCATTGATGACATGAGGCACTACTCAGTTTTGGTTATGGTACAGGCAGACAGAGGGATATAAACCATAACAGGAGGGATATATCAATGTATGCATAACAATATATAATCACTGACATGCATAACTGACATAAATTCATGACAACCACATCCAACAATACACCATCAACTCCCACATGATGACACAAATGAAACTATGACCAACACCATGCATACACAACAAGTACATAGACCACAAGCATGAAGAACACATATATGCAGCCGACATGAATGCATGACCAACACATCAACCATCTAGTCCAAGAGGTGAACTTGACTCTGATACCACTCTGTAACACCCTCATCCCACATTTACCCAAGTTAACCGGTCCTCTGGAGTAAACATGTGATGAGAGGCTACTATGATGTGATTCAAATTCCCATGTACAATTAAGGAAGTGGAACTGACAAAACTAAACCAAACTAACCTTTAACATATGCTACAGAACCTCCAGGAGTGTTGAGGGCCCTGAAATCGGGTCAACAACAAGGGGGATACCCACCCGATCAGGAACCTGGTTGGCAGCTCCGTTCCCGTTTGGTGTAGCGGGTCCGACTGGGGATAACGGGACCAGCTTCTCGTTCTAAGGGTGTGTGTGTGTGTGTAGAGTTTGGTGATGTGTGTGTGTGTAGAATATGATAGTGAAAATATGGAATTATTTCTAAGCTAATCTAGTTCTAAACTCTGAGACTGAATTTTATACTACTTTAATCTATCAAGAACAACACATCTAATCTATGCTAACCCGGGATAGAACTTTTTCCATTATGCGATCTAGAAAGATAACTGGTAATGAAGATTATTCAGCTATTATGAGAATATAAATCAATTAAGATGAACCATTCTGCATAAAAAGTTAAGCAAAACGGTTGTGAACAGCATATCACATAATCAGTTATTCATGTATTAAGCATAAATCAATGACTCCACCATACAAAAGTGCCAAATGGTAGTCCACTTATTCATACGTTAACATATAAACAACATCAGTTGTATATTACTCTAAGAATGCAAGCAAAAACTCGTCAAGAGATAAAAGTACCATTTATGACTGACTTTATACTCACAGACCTGAAGCAATAATGATCTATTTCTACTTACTTCTAATGCCTACTAAGAGTACAGAAGTGCAACATCAGTAGCAGGTATTAAAATGCAAACATAAATAAATCTTGATCCGTCCATTCATCAAAAACCCCCTCCGAGGGTGCAAAAGTGCATGTTCTGAGGACAAGTTTTTTGACAAATTTCCGGACCCTTCTCCAATGCAACGAGAAGGGTTAAATACTACTAACCGGCTAATTTTAATTACACAAATTTAGGGAACGGCTTCAAATGACCGCCCTTTTACTAAAACAAATTTATTTCTAAAAACTGAATCTAATTTCTAACCATTTCTGTATCTGCTCCTTAGTGCTGTAAGCGATGCGCTGTTCGCCGTGAAAGAGTCGGCTGCTTGTCCTTTCCTTTTGTTCAAGCTTGAAAATTAGAAATAACAAGAGCTGGCACCTCTTTCTGACAAACTAGAAGATATTTTTGAAAGTTTTCTTCTTGAGGAGTGTCTTCACGGCGTGTATACTTAGTACAACTCAGATTTCTTTCAAACTAATTGTGTTGTTGCTATTTCGATTTCTGGCCGTGCGAATGACTCAATGAGCTGGGGATTTTGTTTCCTGAATGATTTTCTCAATTGAAACTTGTTTCCATTCTTTGTTCCAGGCTTTTCTGAGACGTCTTTCCCCTTAAGCGTTTTTCTTTTTGCTTTACCCAATTTGGGACTCAGGATCTTTCATAAACGCTTTGCTTTTGTGCGCCTTTGACTCTGAGTCCTAGATAGCCTATTTCCATCAGCATTTGTTGAGTGATACTCTGGGATCCGCGGTCCTGCTGTATGCGGTATCCATCTGCGAAGTCATCTCCTCTCTGTTCTTCTAGTTCTGGCGCTTTTCCTTGGATGTTTCCTGCATATAGATTTATATCAGTTGCTGACTTATAGTTCACGTAAATGAAAAGAGACAGAAGAAAATATTGCCATGAAAGCAATTAAGTTCTAATGAATGCATAATCATGTCACCCATTATGACTTGACTCTTCAAAAAATGCAACATAATCATCTTTGGATACACAGGCGTACAATCATTAATTTCCCGTAAGGCGTGCGCCTAATTTTAGGCTCACAGATCATGTCGAGGAATGCCTGCGACGAATGGCTTCCGCGATTTGCATCGCAGCATCGAAGATTGCGATGTAAATAAGTGGTATCGCAACAATTGATGGTCTCATTTGTCGCACACCACAGATCGCAGGTCGCAGCTTTGCATGGTCGCAGATCGCATATCGCAATATCGCAAGGTCGTAAGGTTTTTCGCTTTGTCACTTTGTGCTGCTTATGTGACATTGCGACGTGCGACGTCGCATATCAGCCGTCGGCGGCTTCTTAGGTTTTCCCCTTTTGAGCGCCTTTAATGCACGTAATGCGATGAGTTCTCGCGTCGCTCCTCCTCAGTGTGTTTATGCGCTTTGGGAAAGCGCTCCTTTTTCCTTTGCGACACGGTATAGCTCTTAGGGAGTTAATACAAAAGGTTTTTCAAATAAAAATATTTTTTGGATTTTTTGGTTAAGGGTCCCCCTTTGCTTGATGTTATTACTAATATCAAACAAAGAGGGGGGCTGTTGGTGACCACAGCAATGGCGATTCACTGTGAAGAACCAGTTATCTCTGCATTTCTATTGACCGTTCACTTCCGAAACAGCAAAAATTTTTATATGTCTAAATTTTATGGATAGATAGAGTAGATTGCCTCTCACCTTGTCGACGATATTTTGTCTCAACCCTTTTCATATCCCAATTTCTTGCTTCCTCAGGTTTTTTCTTGCATTCGCATCAGACATTACTTGGTCTTGATAAAAGATTAAATAAGGTCTTCTCTGCGTACTGGCTTAAAAGTATGCTCATTTGTCGTAGGTAGAGCCTCTGCTGTCCGCAAGCGTCCATAGCCTCGACAGGGTTACCATGTTATCCAGCAATGATCCTTTTTCCTGCTTGAGGTTACTCGCAACATTCCAGAGAAAAATCCTTTTTGACACACTTTTCCTTTTTTAATTCTCTAAAGAACAATGTCTTGGTTTGGTGGCCAAATTATGACACAATCATTCACCTGATTTACACTTTTGCTGAACAAGCCGGCTCGTGATGAGACCTCTTGTCTTTTGATTGCAACAATCTTAAGTCGTTGCCCTGTTTTGATAGACAATATTGGCAAAGTCAGCAAGTTATAATATCTGTGATCATGATAAGCCGGCTCGTGATGAGACCTCTTATTCTTTGAGATATGGTGTTTTGTTTGGATTGTTTCTCTGGATGTTGTAATTTCGTTTTAGCAGGGAGGAAGTTATTGTTTTTCCTTAAGAAAGCTCTGGACGACAATAATAGAGTTTTTGAAAACAACAGCTTTGCAGAGAATGCTTATTTTATTATTGATGATACCTTTCATGGTGCTGATACAAAACAATTCTTTTACCAGAGGTTGCTTTTGTCAAAGTTTTTTAGAGGTCGAAACGAGTATCGTAATCAAAGTGAAGTTAACTCTATTTGTCAATAATAAAATTGAGATTTTCAAAAATTTTGCTATTTGTACAAGCGAAATCAAAATTTGATAGAGAATTGGCGTGCTCTTTCATGAATCCTTTTTAAATGATCATTTACAACGGGTTTTATTCATAAAAAGAGAAAAACAAAATAAAATAAAAACTAAAAACTAAATCTATCCTACAAAAAATAGAAGATTTCTCTTCTATGGAAAGTATAATTTAAGAATCAGTCCATTGACAGGTAAAGAATCTCTCCTTCCTGCCAGATCCTGCAACACGAATGTAGACAGGCCTACGACTTCTACAATCTGAAAAGGGCCAAGCCACAGCTTCTGAAATTTCGTATGTTTGCCCTTTTCTTCATGAGCCTTATCCCATTTCAAAACTAAATCACCCATCTGAAAGTTTTTTCTGGTTATGATGCTTGAGTCAAAAGAAGATTTTATTAGCGCTTGGTGATGAGCATGGGTTTTCCTAGCTTGTTCTCTTTGTTCTTCTAGTTTGATTATTTCCATTTGTCTTAATTGTAAAGAGGAAGTAGGTACTTCATCGATATATTGCACTAAAGACAAAGAGGGAATGACTAGGTGAGTCGGAAGAACCACTTCTCTCCCATAAACTAAATTAAAGGGAGAAGTGCCGATTGAAGCTTTCTTTGTGATTCTATCAGCCCATAAAGCATTTACCAGCGCTTTGTGCCAATTCCTTTGGTTTTGGTCGACTGTTCTTTTGATAATTCTGATTAGGTTCTTGTTTGTTGATTCAGCCAATCCATTACCTTGCGGATAGTAGTTGGCAGAATATTTTAGTTTGAACCCTCTTTTAAGCGCAAACTCAGTCATAGTATTTCCAGAAAAATATGAAGCGTTATCAAACATTAATGCTGTTGGCAATCCAAACCTAGTGATGATAAATTGATCTATGAATTCAATAATATTTTCAGAATGAACTGTCTTGAGAGGAACTGCTTCTACCCATTTGGTAAAATAATCAGTTGTCGTAAGGATATACTTATGCTGCTTAGAAGAGTGAGGAACGATCTCACCTATTATGTCCAAGCCCCATTGACTGAATGGTTGGTCGATGATAACTGGTTGTAGCGGCATGGACGGTTTCCTTTGTTTTCCTGCAGCAGTCTGGCAGACTTGGCATTTCCTTACGTGATTGTATGAGTCTTTGAACAGCGTGGGCCAATAATATCCTGCACGCAAGATTTTATGTGCAGTCGCATCTCCGGCATAGTGTTCGCCCGCTGGTCCAACGTGGAGTTCCTGCAAAACCTTTTCGGCTTCAGTTTTCTCAAGACACCTAAGAAGTACAGAATTGTAATTCCTTTTAAACAAGACATCATTTACGAGCTGGTATTGTTTAGCTTTTAATCTCAGAGCTCTTTTCTTGGTATGATCCAGACGTGATGGAGCATACCCGTTCTTAAGAAAATAAATGGTGTCAGCATATGATGATCCTGCATCGTTTAGGCATACCTCGTACACTTGTACCTCTTCAGATGAGTTCTCTGGGATTTGCGATGCTCCAGCTAACATATTGCAGAAGCCTTGACCTCTTACGATGTTTGCTGGTTTGATCTCAAGATCATATTCTTATAAAGCGGTAATCCAATTAGCTCTCTTTTCGCCCACGTCTTTCTGCACCAAAAGGTTTCTTACCGCCGGAAACGGTACTACGACTTTAGTGTGGGCTTTAAGCAAGAAAGGTCTGAAATATTTGATCGCTTTGAAAACAGCATATGCTTGTTTCTCTACGTCTGAGTAATTAATTTCAGCACCTTGTAAGTTTGAGCTAAAGAATGCGATTGGAGCCTCCGCTTTCTCTTGATTTGTTTGGGTCAAAATCGCGGCATAGGATTTCTCTGAGGCAAAAGTTTATAAGGTAAAAGATTCTGAAAAATTTGGGGTGGCCAAAGATGGAGCATTGATGATAGCTTGTTTGATTAAGTTGAACGCTTCGTGCTCATCTAGACCCCATTTGAAATTTGAATTCTTTTTTATCATATTTTGTAAGGGAGAAATAATACGTGAAAAATCTGGGACAAATCTTTTGACAAAATTGATCTGTCCAAGGAAGGATTGCATGGCTTTCTTGTTATGGGGTATGGATATTTCGGAAATTTCCTTGATTCTGTCGGGTTCTATATGAATACCAGATTTCGACACTATGAATCCGAGAAATTTCCCTTCGCTTAACGCAAAGAAAGATTTCTTTGGGTTGAGCGAAATCCCATACCTCAAGCATCTTTGAAAGATTTGCTTCAAATCTTTGAGATGGTTGTTTCGTTTTTTGGAGTACACTGTTATATCATCCAAGTAAATCACCACTGATTTATTGACTAACCCTTTAAACGCGATGTCCATGGCTCTCTGAAAGGTAGCTCCAGCATTGATCAGCCCAAATGGCATCTTCCGATATGCATAAGTGCCCCATTTGGTTCGGAACGTAGTCTTTAACTGATCATCGGGATGCACCAGTACTTGATTGTATCCTGAAAATCCATCTAGGAATGACATTAATTCCGAGCCTACTACTGTCTGTAATATTTGCTCCATAGGTGGGAGGGGAAAGTTATCTTTCTGACAGGCTTTGTTGAGATTTCGGAAATCGATACAGATTCTAATGTCTCCATTTTTCTTCCTAATGGGCACCATATTGGATACCCATTTAGAATGCCTGACGGGGAAGATTATTCTGGCTCTCAACAACTTATTAAGCTCAGTTTTTATCTGATTTTCTAGGTTAGGGTGTATTTTTCTGAGCTTCTGCTGGACAGGTTTTTCATTGTCAATCATAGGGATAACATGTTGAATGATAGAAGTGTTGTATGTTTTTAGCTCATCGTAATTCCAGGAAAAAACGTTTTTGTATTGTCTCAGAAGACGGATATATGTTGATTTCTCTTCAGGGGCTAGGCCGTGACCTAGGTTAACGTTTTGTGGCTTCTGATCAATCCCTAGGTTTACTAATTCATAGTTCAGGGTAGAACTGCAAAGTTTAGCATTGGCGAACCTTTTAAACCAACTTTTCAAATCATATAAATCTTCTAACTTGACCACCGATTTCGGTATAGCATTGTCGGAGCCATTTTGTTGTATTTGATGATCATGATGGTCTTCGTCAATTATCTGATTTGAGTAGGATCCTTCAAAAGTAAGGAAATTTACGATGTCAGGATCGTCGTTGAACACTCTCCAATTGGTGATATTGTCAGGGATGGATGGTCTAAAGATTAATTCTATTGAAAACCTATCAGGACTAAAATCTTCAGAAGGGATAAGTCTAGAGGCTACGTTAGCTAACAGGTCTGCGCTCGCGTTTTGAATTCTTGGAATTGACGAGATGTTGAATGCTACGAAATGTGCAGTGAGATCTTGAACTAATGATTGATAATGCTTTAAATGAATTGACAGGCAATGTATGGTGTTACGTACCTGTTTTACGACAATCTCCGAATCTCCAAAGACTTGAAGATACTTAACGTTTAATCCGATTGCTTTGTATAGGCCTTGAACCAAGGCTTCGTACTCCGCTGTGTTGTTTGTGCAATCGAACTCAAGTCTGCATGTGAGCATAATCTTATTCCCGTCCGGGTTAATCAGAACGCATCCTGCTCCTGCTCCCTCATTTGATTTAGATCCGTCAAAATCTAATTTCCAAAATAAAGATGTATTTACATAATTATCTAAAAAACTAAAACATTTTGAGTCATCAGTTTGGGAGAAATTTTCAACTTGGGATAAAACTAAATTCTCTAAGTATGGTGAAATATGAGCATTGAAATTACCTAGGAAAGAATCTATTGCGTAATTGCCTACAATGTTGCTATTGTACGTTATGGCCTCATTTTCTCCTTCCAGTTCTGTCACTATGTATTTTTGGTGCAATTCTCGTTCAACCTTTATCTGATTTGGTTTACCATTGTATGGTAACCACATGTGCGACCAATCGGTTGAAAAATATCCGTGGAGTTTTTCTGACTAATCCCTGCTAAGAATCAAATCATAGAACTCAGGGATATCAGCTACTAGAATGTCGATAACCTGACACACTTTTGGGTTAGACGACAATCTTATGGTCACCTGATCGAGTTCACCAATCACTTCGACTTGGGATCGATCAAGTTGAACTATACGTACTGCGGATTTTTGAGGTTTCACATTCAATTTGGCACATATTGACCTGGGTAAAATATTCGTTGAAGCACCAGAATCGACCAAGCAATTGTGCACGTTTTTGTTGAAGATTTCATATGTGAGAAGAAAAGGAGGAGTATGAGATCTTGATCTTCCTCCAATCAAGGCGATGTCATTTGGATCAATTTTATTGATCGTGTTGGTTGGAGGCCTTCCCAGATTGTGAGAAGCTACAACTGTAGGTAAAGATGTAGTAGGCACAGCATGTAATTCTTTCATCATTATTTTCTGCTGGTGTTTCAATTTACTCAATTCGTACAGAGTGATATTAGCCCTAGTCTTCTTCATATCATCAATGATGTTATATTCCATTTCATCCGACACTATTAGTGTTCTTGATGGAGGCATTTGATCATATTGGACTGGGCTAATCTGGGTCGCTTTAGCAGTTGTTTTTTTTGTTGCGACCTTTTCTTTTGTTGCAAGGCTTGCGCCCTTTTGTTTTGGGGTAGTTAGGGGAGGATCAAGTTGATTTCTGCTTCTCGTGCTAACAGGAAATGCTTCCTAATCCTCTTCTTGTGGGAGGATGAAGTCCCACATTCCTTGTAGTTCTACGACCTCTTCCTCGTCGGTCTACCCTTCAGTGGTATTCTCTTCTTCTTTTTCTTCTTCAGATTCAACATTTGATACAACACTAGGTGGTCTTACCTCCATGGGAGGATTTCTTTTAAAAGTCCTATAGGGATTTTTCGAAGAAGTCTCTGCTACTTGTTTCTTAATATCAATCATCTCGTTTGACATGGCTTTCAACACTTTTTGTAATCCTTCCAAATCGAAAGGATCTTTCGTTTGCTTCTTTTTGGTGTCTTCTTTGAAAGAGATCTTCTTAGATTTGCGTTCTTCTATAGCGGATCTCTTTTCTAGGGCTACCACGTGTTTTTCCACTGCTAACGCTTCTGTCAAGTTGTCGACTAAGGTGGTCTTGTTTTCCCTATCTACGAAGATAGCCAAGTTTGGAGGTAAAGCCGTGATGTACCATTCACATCTTACTTCCTCGCTGGGTTGTGAGGCAGCGGGGATTTTGTTGAGGATCTTATTGAACCGTAAGTTAAAATCTTTAATGGGTTCTCTAGCCTCAGCCTTAAGATTAGATAGGTCATTGATCAATGTCGCCGTGGATCTGTCATCACCAAACTTGGTGAGGAACTGACTTTGAAAAATGTCCCAGCTTGTGATGGATCTGGAAGGTAACGAAAAGCACCATGACCCGGCTGTTCCCTGCATTGTATAAGGGAAAATCCGGACAACAGCGTCTTCGTTAGTGACTCTGTTGAGATTAACAGAAAGCATGAAATTATTGATATGTTCCTCGGCTAGCATTCCTGCTTTCAGATTGAATTTAGGCAGCCATTTCTCAGGATGGGCCGGTATATGGCTCAGGGGTGGAGGCATTAAAACCGCCCCAGGATTGTTCCATGGAGACTGGGCCATCATTGAGCTGCTAGTTAATGGAAGTGCAGAAGATGATCCCTGATGCTGAGAAGATGAAGATATTAAGATCTTTTATGTTTGAAGAGGAAGGTTTGTAGAAGATGGGTGAGTGAGTTGGAATGAAAGAGTGGGTGGTTGACTTCGCGGTGAGGGAGTTGATATGGACGAAGTGGATGAAGGAGTCTGACTGTCAGACTCTGGTGGTGTTTTCCTTGCTCTTTTCCTGGTAGGGAGAGGGAGTTCACTTGGTTGTATGCCAAATTTTTCACTCTTCGATCTGGTAAGGGGATGAGCAGGGTTGTACTGCGAAGTCATGTTGCTTTTAGATTTATCAGACTTTTGGTTAAAAATAGAGAATCCCTGGAGTTTACGAATTAAAGTTTGAATTTCAGGGGGTTCAATGATAGATTGGTCTGATATATTCGAATATGTAGCAGCGGTAGATACTCGAGCGACTTCAAATTCCGGGTTTAACCGTGTTGGAGAAGTCGAGGGAGTTGATGAGGGTGTATTACTCTCAGAATGGTATTTTGATATTTCTTTAGGTGCCATTCATAGTTCGTGCCCTCCTTCTAGCGCCAAATATGTTGAGGGCCCTGAAATCGGGTCAACAAAAAGGGGGATACCCACCCGGTCGAGAACCTGGTTGGCGGCTCCGTGCCCGTTTGGTGTAGCGGGTCCGACTGGGGATAACAGGACCAGCTTCCCGTTCTAAGGGGGTGTGTGTGTGTAGAGTTTGGTGATGTGTGTGTGTGTGTAGAATATGATAGTGAAAATATGGAATTATTTCTAAGCTAATCTAGTTCTAAACTCTGAGACTGAATTTTATACTACTTTAATCTATTAAGAACAACACATCTAATCTACGCTAACCCGGGATAGAACTTTTTCCATTATGCGATCTAGAAATATTTCACACAATAACTGGTAATGAAGATTATTCAGCTATTATGAGAATATAAATCAATTAAGATGAACCATTCTGCATAAAAAGTTAAGCAAAACGGTTGTGAACAGCATATCGCATAATCAGTTATTCATGTATTAAGCATAAATCAATGACTCCACCGTACAAAAGTGCCAAATGGTAGTCCACTTATTCATACGTTAACATATAAACAACATCAGCTGTATATTACTCTAAGAATGCAAGCAGAAACTCGTCAAGAGATAAAAGTACCATTTATGACTGACTTTATACTCATAGACCTGAAGCAATAATGATCTATTTCTACTTACTTCTAATGCCTACTAAGAGTACAGAAGTGCAACATCAGTAGCAGGTATTAAAATGCAAACATAAATAAATCTTGATCCGTCCATTCATCAAAAACCCCTCCAAGGGTGCAAAAGTGCATGTTCTGAGGACAAGTTTTTTGACAAATTTCCGGACCCTTCTCCAATGCAACGAGAAGGGTTAAATACTACTAACCGGCTAATTTTAATTACACAAATTTAGGGAACGGCTTCAAATGACCGCCCTTTTACTAAAACAAATTTATTTCTAAAAACTGAATCTAATTTCTAACCATTTCTGTATCTGCTCCTTAGTGCTGTAAGCGATGCGTTGTTCGCCGTGAAAGAGTCGGTTGCTTGTCCTTTCCTTTTGTTCAAGCTTGAAAATTAGAAATAACAAGAGCTGGCACCTCTTTCTGACAAACTAGAAGATATTTTTTAAAGTGTTCTTCTTGAGGAGTGTCTTCACGGCGTGTATACTTAGTACAACTCAGATTTCTTTCAAACTGATTGTGCTGTTGCTATTTCGATTTCCGGCCGTGCGAATGACTCAATGAGCTGGGGATTTTGTTGCCTGAACGATTTTCTCAATTGAAACTTGTTTCCATTCTTTGTTCCAGGCTTTTCTGAGACGTCTTTCCCCTTAAGCGTTTTTCTTTTTGCTTTACCCAATTTGGGACTCAGGATCTTTCATAAACACTTTGCTTTTGTGCGCCTTTGACTCTGAGTCCTAGATAGCCTATTTCCATCAGCATTTGTTGAGTGATACTCTGGGATCCGCGGTCCTGCTGTATGCGGTATCCATCTGCGAAGTCATCTCCTCTCTGTTCTTCTAGTTCTGGCGCTTTTCCTTAGATGTTTCCTGCATATAGATTTATATCAGTTGCTGACTTATAGTTCACGTAAATGAAAAGAGACAGAAGAAAAGATTGACATGAAATAAATTAAGTTCTAATGAATGCATAATCATGTCACCCATTATGACTTGACTCTTCGAAAAACGCAACATAATCATCTTTGGGTACAATCATTAATTTCCCGTAAGGCACGCGCCTAATTTTAGGCTTACAGATCATGCCGAGGAATGCCTGCGACGAATGGCTTCCGCGATTTGCATCGCAGCATCGAAGATTGCGATGTAAATAAGTGGTATCGCAACAATTGATGGTCTCATTTGTCGCACACCACAGATCGCAGGTCGCAGCTTTGCATGGTCGCAGATCGCATATCGCAATATCGCAAGGTCGCAAGGTTTTTCGCTTTGTCACTTTGTGCTGCTTATGCGACATTGCGACGTGCGACGTCGCATATCGGCCGTCGGCGGCTTCTTAGGTTTTCCCCTTTTGAGCGCCTTTAATGCACGCGATGCGATGAGTTCTCGCGTCGCTCCTCCTCAGTGTGTTTATGCGCTTTGGGAAAGCGCTCCTTTTTCCTTTGCGACGCGATATAGCTCTTAGGGAGTTAATACAAAAGGTTTTTCAAACAAAAATATTTTTTGGATTTTTTGGTTAAGGGTCCCCCTTTTCTTGATGTTATTACTAATATCAAACAAAGAGGGGGGTTGTTGGTGACCACAACAAGGAGCTAACCAACCCTTCCAGGTGACCAAACGCTCAGGAAATTGACATTTCCCTAATCTAAACATCCAACTGTTCCCATGACAAGCCATGCATGTGACTGAGGCCTTCCAGTCAGTCCCATAGAAATGGCATCCCAAAAACTATGGACTTTTTTAGCATGTCCCTCCAACTCGCCCATGTAAAAAATTCCATAGTCGTTGGTATGCCTTTGCTATGGGAATGACTAGAAGGCCTTAGTCGCATGCAGGGCTTGTCATGGGAGCGGTTGGATGTCTAGATCAGGGAAATGTTGTTGCCTCAGGGTTTGGTCACCTGGAAGGGTTGGTTAGATCTTGGAGGTTTTGTAGCATATGTTAAAGGTCAGATTAGTTTGGTTTTTCAATTCCATTTCCTTAATTGTACATGGGAAGTTGAATCACATCATAGTAGCCTCTCATCACATGTTCACTCTAGAGGACTGGTTAACTTGGTTAAATGTGGGAGGACGGTGTTACAGAGTGTTATCAGAGATAATTTCACCCCTTGGACTAGATGGGTGGTGTGTTTGTCATGCATTCATGTCGATTGCATATATTTGTTCTTTATGCTTGTGGTCTATGTACTTGTTGTGTATGCATGGTGCTGGTCATGGTTTCATTTGTGTCGTTATGTGAGAGTGGATGGTGTGTTGTTGGATGTGGTCATCATGAGTGTATGTCGGTTATGCATTGGTTAATCATGTCAGTTCTTATATATTTTTATGCATACATTTATATATCCCTCCACATCCAATTGACCATCCAATAAGGCCTACAATCCACCCATGGGAACAGTGCGACGCTGACAAGTCTTTTTGTTTTACCACTACTTCAAACTTCAGACTACGCTTATCACCAACACTTAGTTAATTTTCTCAGGTGTTCACTTCTTCTTATACACGTGTAGGGAAAACAATTATACTTCAATTCATTTATCTTCTATTACGCAATGGAAATAAAACAGAATGTACAAACAACCTGTTAAGAGGAGTAGTCAGTTGGATGATATATAGGCTTCCTAAGTTTGTTCTCATGTTACATGATATGTTAGGATTCCTAAGTTAGTTCCCATGATAATTTTCTCGTTGGAATATATCAGGAAGATGATACATATAGATTTACATTTTTTTGCAGCAAAGAAAAATTCCCAGTTCAAGATCAAGGCACAGGCGGGACCATTTATTTGTAACACCAAGGCAACAAGTGAAGAGGAAGTTTCACTTCTTAAAGAAATTAACTTCAAATTGATCTTTACATGGTCATATTACCCTTTTGGAATCATCTCCAAGCTGAGAGTGGAACAAAAAACAACTCCATACACTCACACTCTAAGACCGGAGATAGAAAAGTTCAAGAATCAAAGTCAAAGGGAGGAGAACACACTACATGAGGCAAAATAAAAGGTCATATCTACAACAACCTCACAAAATCCAATAACTCAAGATAAAAAACACAAGAGACCAAGGGAGGAGGCTTCCCCTTTAGTGACAAAGACTGGAGTCAAATAATCCATGTTTACAAGAAGAAGCACAAGACTAGTTCTCATCTAGATTTTCAGCGGGAATATGAGGGGCAGGCCACCGTAGTCCTGACAAGCCATCATGCTTCTATCAGAGGAGAATATATTTTTACAGTATCTCTAGCCTCCTAAAATTTCCAAGATCCCTGAGATAAAACTCAGACATCAAAACTTCAAACTACATATCACTTCGACATGATACCTCAGAGGTTTGGGTTATGGTACAGACAGATAGAGGGAGTGAAGCTTCAAGGCTTCACCCATGTAGATTGGGCATGGAGTCCATCTGACAAGAAGAGAACATCAAGAGGGATCTTTAGATTGGTTTAGTGACAGCTTCTTGGTATAGCAGGAAACAAATATCGGTTGCACTCAGTTTAAAAGAGGTAGAGTACATGGCTGCAAGTGAGGAAGCATGTGAGGTTATCTAGATGAGGAAGATCCTGGTTGGTTTGTTTGGTCAGCAGATCGATCAGACAGTGATTTATCGTGATAATCAAATTTGTATCAAACTCTCTGAAAATCCAGTCTTTCATGATCAGTCCAAGCATATTGATATCCGGTATCATCATCTCATAGATTGTGTATTGAGGTGGATCATGTTGTTATATTACATTCCCACAAAGGAGCAAGACGTTGACATATTGACAAAGGCATTGTCAAGATTTAAATTCGAGTTTCACAGAGATAGGATCGGGGTAGTTGACAATCCCTTTCTTGTTTGAGAGGGAGTGTTGAGAAATGGAAACAAGAGAGTCCAATTTAATTTGTCCTTGAATTAAACCGGAAATTAAATTCGAATTCTATTCTCATAGCAACTTAAAATAGTTAAATTAAGTTTATTAAACTTACTTAACCTAGGAAATTCGAGTTGTAAGTCTTTCTTCCATCATGTGTATGTTCTCCCTACTTTGTAGGAGTCTAGCATGAGTTAATTGTGAGTTGTAAAATAGAAGACTTGGTTTCATGAGTCAGTTTAGTTAACTTAGTTCTCAAACTGATTGAGAGAACTAATATTGAGTTAACAGTCAGTAGTGTCACTAATGAACTCCACCAGTGCTACTCTAGCTAACTGAATATTTACTCATTATAAACTAGTGCATGTCAATTCTGAGAAAGACCCAGTTGAGACTAGAGTGCAGGGACAGTGTACTATTTGTTTTAGATTTTTCTAAGTTGCAATGATAGTGCATGCAATTAGGAACTGATCCTTGAGGGATTGCACTATTTTTAGAGGCTTTATTTCCCTTTAAATACAAGTTATGCTTCATAGGAATTACACATTGGAATAGAGACTTGGAGAGCCTGTGAAGAGGCTATGATTTGGCCTTGAGCTTGCTTATGAATTGGAGATTGAATTTGTTGAGTGCTGGGATTTTTCTAGAGAGAACAAGCATTGTAATTTCATCTTGATTTTTCAGATTAATACAAAACAAATAGTGGGGTTTTGAGCTATGGCTTTCCCCAGATATTTATTGTGTTATGTGCCTTTGATTCTCTTCCTCTATTGATTATTTTTGCTCGATGTTTATGGGCTTTCACTGTAAAGACTAGAAGTAGATTCTTGTCTCTTGCTTTAGAAAATTATACTAGCTTGTGAATCTATAGTATTTTCTACATTATGTCGTGCTATACCACACTTCTTACAAAACTCTTCAAATTCCTTCTTGCAAAACTCTATAATGTTATTTGTCCTCAGCACCTTTATATTCTTCTCTATCTAGTTTTCCATTAGAGCCTTAAATTCTTTGAACCTATCAAATACTTCAGATTTCTTCTTGAGGACATATATCCATGTATTCCTTGAGAAATCATCTATAAATGATACATAGTACAAAAATGTACCCAGTGATGGAACTGACAAAGGTCCAAACACATCACTATGCACAAGCTCTAATATATGTTTCGTCCTCTTAGCACTAGAGGGGAAACTCACTCGATTCTTCTTCCCATATACACAATTTTCACATAAATCAAAATCCAGGGAGAAATTAGACATACCATTACTATGAAGTATTTGAAGGCCCTTCTCTCCAATATGTCCAAGCCTTTGATGCCATAGCATGGTCTTTTCTCCATAGACCACTAGATTTTTTGCTCCACTTTTAGGAACCATAGAGTTGTTGCACCCATCAATAATAGTGATAACTTGAAGCTTGTACAGAGTTCCAATTTGAACTCCCCGCATCAATACCAGTGCTCCCCAAACCATCTTGCATGTATCTTTCTCAAACATTACTTTTTACACCTGCATCATCGAGCTTGCTAGCAAAAATTAGATTTCTGGCCAATGCAGGAATATGCAAAACACCCGAAAGTGTTCTAATCCTTCCATCTTGCAACTTCAAATAGACTTTTCCGCAACCAACGATTCTAGAATTCTTGTCATCCCCTAAGAAGATATCACTACCATCATATTTCTCATACTCACATAACCACTCTCTATGTGGAGTGTAGTGAAAGGATGCACCAGATTCAATCAACCATGCCTCATGATCTACATGTGTACTTGAAGAAGAAGCCAAGTACACATCCCTACCTTCATCTGAGGTGGTTTTCACCTCTACAGAAGGAGCATCATCAAATCCTTTTCCTTTCTCAGGAGCTTTAGATTTACAATCCCTTTTTAAGTGCCCTTCCTTTCCACATTTCCAGCACACCTTCACAGGTTTTCTTGGAGATTTAGATCTCTCTCTAGATTTAGATCTCCCAATTAAGGACTTATTTTTGTTTATGTTATGGGACCGTCCTCGTAAAGACAAGGCATCACCATTCTGGACCTCCATATTTTTTTGTCTCATCTCCTCTGACAACAAGGATGAGACTAATTCATCAAACTGCAAGGCAGTTGCATTGCTACCTAGTGCAACAACCAGACTATCCCACAAATCTGGTAAAGAACACAAAAAATCGATGCACTTATATTCATCTGAAATTTTAATATCAACATATAATAATTGGTTTACCACAGCATTAAATGCATTCAGATGCTCTGTCACAAAGTCTCCATCTTTCATCCCCAAGTTATACAGCTTTTTCCGTAGTAACAGTTTATTCATCGGAGACATAGACCGGTAAAAAGTCCCTAACTTGTCCCACAAAGCCTTTGTTGAAGCTTCCCCTGATACATTCAATCTAAGACACACAATCATATGGTGCTCTTTGCCTTCCGATCCAACTTCGCCTAGTCTTCAGCTAACATTGTTATTGGTATAGTACTCGTATCTACCTCGTTCCACTGATATTGATCCACCAACAAATCCTCCATCTTGAGTTTCCACAACTCAAAACTCTGACCATTAACTTTCTCGATCTTTATCTTTCCACTGCTCACCATCTTCTTTCACCACAAGAATCAATCCCGCAGATCTCCCACTAAATAGGGTCTACCATAGGCCCGAGAAAAAACTCCTCAGCAGCAAAGGCGTGTCCCCTTGAAGCCAAAATAGCTATAATACCAAATGTAGGTTTTAACCCTGTATAGAAATTAGCTGCATACGAATACTAAAAACAGAAAATAAAAAATGGTCAGAGCATGAAACATAAAACAGATGTACACAGCAATTTTCCCCTGGATCCCAAAACCGAGACTACCAGATTGATTTTTCATTATGTTCCTTTCAATGTTACAATACATATATATACATGTCGAAGCATCCATAAACCCCAATCCATTAACCCTAGTTCCCTTGAATGAATCTACAAAATACCATGGACAGAAAACCATCATGCCTAAAACCATGTGCGAAATCCATGCACAAAACCATATGTAGGTCCGCCCACCTAATATAGGGTCCAAAAAAAAATTCCTAGGGCATTGCCCCAGACCCTGTGCAGGGGGGCTACTACCCCCCGACAATGCCCGGTGCAACATACACGAGGGATTCTGCACCCCTATGACCCCCCCCCGAGCATGGGGTAGTCATGGAGAGAATATAACACAACCCAAAAGATTTAAAAAGAACCTATTACCAAATATATAACCATTTATATTTACAAAAATAATAATAATAATAATAATATTGATTGTACATGGAAAGGTAAAACCCAAATTGTGGGTTCAAATAGACCAAATATATAAGAAAATGGTATCGAATGTCCATGAAAAGGTAAAACCCCAACTGTGGGTATAAATAAATTCTTAATTACTTTCCAAAAAAAAAGAATGCATCAGTGACTATATCATAACTAGTCAAACTATGGGAGAACAAGATGTCTTTAAAAACCTAGAATGGCGGAGAGGAACTCGTTTTGCTAAGACTTGAAAGCTGACCAGAATCATTAGGACCCATATCTGTAATCAACAAATTATATGACAATTTTTCTTAGAAAACATTAAGAGAGGAAAAATAAATAGATTCAACGTAATAAAAAAGCCTAAGCTCATGAATCCTCACCTCTATAATCCATTCAAGCCCCCTGATGGATGGCTTTGGCCTCTGCATCTTCGCCTTCTGTAAATTTGTCTCTGTCAAAGAAAGCAAGGTGCATCAGTTACCAGCCTTAAATAAAAAGAAACTATAGACAATAATAATAACCTTTCAACAAAGAGAACTATAAAAGAAAAATGACAAACTGTGGTATAGCCATCATTATCTCCCTGCTGAATAAAAAAACTAAGGTTTCCTCTATGGTTGCAGAGCCTTCTATGGAGAAACTGAGGAGAAAATGACCAAGTGGAATGGCATAGAGGGTAGGGGATGGTTACCCTAACCACCCCTTATAAGACAAAAATCATTGGATTAGGGTCCCATGGATCGACGGTAGATAACACACACTTGTCACTATTTTTTTCCAGTGATAACCAAACCCCTTTGATAGCTATAGTTAACTCTTTGAGAAACCTCCTCTCGATGAAATCCATACTAGGATAAACAATTATGTTAATAAGGATCTATAACATCATTAAATAACTAATAAAGACAAATCGTTATGCTAGAATTAAACTCACATAACATTATACAACAATACCTTGACCATGGAAAAAGAGATAAGGTTAAAGGTGTTTCACAAACAGACAGTATAGTAAAGGTTGTACAGTTGGGTTAATTCAACCTGTTAACTATATATAAGTGAAAAATAATAATAATACCACGCATTATGGTTGTGGAATCCAAGTAGTAAATGTCTTTTTATTTTATTGTTGTTTATATGTATATAGAATGTACATAGAATTGTTACATAAATTGAGTTATCATCTTTCTAGAAACTACAGAATAAGTAGCTAACATGCAGAGAGAGAACATACTATTGTACAACCATTCAATATATAAATTATTGTTACAAGCATGAGCGGAATTTCTTGTAACTAGAATAAATATTTTTTCCAAAGAAACCATAATACGAAAACATTCACAATTTCAATTATAGAGTAAAATATAACTATTGTTCTAGAAAATAGTAGGCGAAATTATACAAGTCTTATTTGTATATCAAAGTAATTAAATGATAGTGTAATATTAACAACCCTCACAGGGAGGGAAAACCCTTATACATTCAAGATAAAGCTTTAAATAGGTGAAACAAATAGAATATAAAGAATGGGTTATGCACATGATAATGTTTACAACCTTTCCAAACAAAAAGGATGTAATCTGCTGCCATAATAAGGCCCTGGCTCCAAATAAAACCCTAACATACAATATGGCTAACCAGTAATAAGTGAGAGGGTCATCACGACATCAATGACCTAACATAATTAAAAGGTTAAATAAGAACCTATAGTCATTCCAAGAAAATCAAAAATGAAGGAAAAGAACCCTTGACACCTTCTTTTAAGCTTTCATTTTTAAAGAGGAACTATGTTTCCACTAAAGTGTACCTACGAGAAAATGAGTAGGGTAAGAAGTTGTTCTAGTTTTCCAAAAGAATGTGTCGAAAGGAAATAAAAGCTAAGAACTTAGGGTTCGAGTTAATATACTTGTGGATGTAGAATAGAGCCATCATGTTCCTGCGAAGAAGCAGTATTTAGTCCTCAACAATACACCATATGAGAAGTTAAAAAAAACCTTTGAGAAATGATAACGTGAGAGTTAGGGTTTGATAATCTTACTATGATGAAATGCGTGATAATAACCTCCTAGAAAGGTCCAATTCAAACCAAAAACCCCGTGGAAGTTTAGTGCCATGACCAGAGGAACCTTGATGCATAGATATAACACCTACGAACACAATGAAGTAGTGGTTAAAACCTAATGGAGGATAGTGTCAGAATAAAACTAAAAATCCAAACACAACAAAAAAAGAACAAATTTCCCAAGGAAATTACCAAATGAGCAAATCAGAGCCACATCAAAATCATGGTGTGATCGCAAATTGGGACAGGATGGCTACTAAGTGAAGCCAATTGGAACGAGACATTAAATTCTTTGAGAAACGAGTTAAAATCCCCTTATTATAGTAGGGTTTGGAATAAAAATTGCAGAGCTCGATTTCATCAACGGTGCCACAACATATTGAGGCATTATCAGTAGGGTTCAATTAGTTCATTACCCTAACAACAACCTAAAAAAGTACCACCATTTATCGTTCAAGATAAATCTTCACCCTCAAAAAATCACTAGTTGACAAAGGTCCATGTAGGCAAGGGGGACCCAAATTCATTCAACCAAATCCATGTGATGCTCTCCTATGCGGAAATCTCCGTGGACGTGAAGCGTAGGTGCAAGTACATATATATATAACATGCACACACATACACACACACAGATATGTATAACATGTAATCAAATAGCATCTTACCAACATTTGGTGAGTGTATAATAGACCAAATGGAACCCCACATTAATGTCATGAATAAATAGTGTTATGCTTGTATTGTATACACACACAGAGATATGTATAACATGTAATTGAACGACGTCTTACCAACATTTGGTGAGTATATAATATACCAAAGGAAACCCCACATTAATGTCATGAATACATAGTGTTGTGCTTGTATTGTACACATACACACACACACACACATATATAAATATATATAACTTGTAATCGAATGATGTCTTACCAACATTTGGTGACTGTATAATATATCAAATGGAATCCCAAATTAATGTGATGAATACATAGTGTTGTGCTTGTATGGTGCACAATATATTAGAGTTAGAGTGTATATGCATCAGTCCAGAAATGTTATTGACAAGTATTTTGTATGGAGGTAAGACCTATGGCTATATAAATAACTAGGGTCTTTGACTATGTATGTACATATGTATATAGATTTGTGTGTGTGTGTGTGTGTGTGTGTGTGTGTGTGTGTGTGTGTGTGTGTGTGTGTGTGTGTGTGTGTGTGTCTGTGTGTGTATGTGTGTGTGTGTGTGTGTGTGTGTGTGTGTGTGTGTGTTGAAAAGAAGTAGAAGGGATTAGAGCGTATATGCATCAGTCCAGAAATGTTATTGACAAGTATTTTGTATGGAGGTAAGACCTATGGCTATATAAATAACTAGGGTCTTTGACTATGTATGTACATATGTATATAGATTTGTGTGTGTGTGTGTGTGTGTGTGTGTGTGTGTTGAAAAGGAGTAGAAGGAACAGAGATATAATTATATACAATTATATAGAACATTCTTATATTTATATTGAAAAGGAAAAAGAATGGATATCAGTCATTGGTACTCTAGGACCTAGAAAATGATCCCAAAATCTTGAACAAAGGTAACAAGAGTAAAAAAATATGAAATAAAATGCTTGGAAATGAATATTATGGGAATTGGTTAGATGTGGTGTAATGTTACTTGGTTGCAATAAGTAATGCAAGATTTAGTAACCCAAAAGGTGACCCTATATTATGACACATTATGCAAGTGTAGACAATATTTTTTTTATTTTTTTTAATTATGATGAATTTCTAGGACATTTACATACTTTTTCGTTGTAAGATGGGAGAGATGTTACATTTTTGTAAATTGTTAATCTCAAATTTATTTTCCCATTTTTATAACTTTGTGTATTGCTTACAATTTCTCTATTACATATTTATTGTTTATAATTTTTTCCAATATTTTATTTTATTAGTTTGTAAAGGGCTATAACCCTCTTTAAATGAGAATGATAATATCTAGGTTTTACTTAAATCCCTATCAATAACCAAAAGCATCGCATTTAATCATATTTTTAAATTTCTAGTACTTACAAATAGAATTTATATATTTTTTGTGGAACTCTTGTGTGTTACCATGAATTCATATCTAGAACACTAGCACACCAAACATTAGGTATTTTACAAAAATATTATTTGGGCTCCATCCTTTTCACATTAAAAATTGATTTCTATAATGATTGAGGGAAAACAAGCCTAAGACAAACTTTGAAAGTGAGTAATATGTAAAGAAAATCTAAAAAACTCTCGTATCACCCCACTTACCTAAAACCAATTGGCACATGAAATATATACATTATAATTAATAAGGGTTTATCAAAACAAAAGAGAAATTGAAAGCCATTTATATAGTGTGGTAGTACAAACAAACCCATCAAGGCTTTGGACACTCACTGGTAGTGTGGCCAAGCTTATATTGTACTAAGTCACCTTGGTCAGGGCTATGAACACTGGTAGATAGTGATGTGATGATAGGTAAATGGAGATGAGAAATACACATAGGAAACTATCTTAGTCACTCAAAGTGAAATCCCTAGGTCACATTGTTAGTCAATCATTTGTAGATTAAAGGCTTGGGAAAATTAATTTAATAAATTGGCTCAAAGAGTTGCTCTACAAGTTACCTATGTTCAGTGCTTAGTGAGAATATATTTTGAATATAAGAACATATAGTTGTAACCATAACTAAGAAATAAATTCATGAGTCATGGAATTTTTATTTAACTTTAAATGTGAATAAATATTTAGAAAAGAATTTGACAAAGATAATTTCTTTGTCAAGTGTGTTACAATTTATTAATCCCTCAAAAAACCCCTTAATGTTTAGTAAAAATAAAGGATCCCTTCATTAAATATTTAAATTAGTTTTTTTTTTCATGTCACTTGATCTTACATTTCTTAATTTGTATTTCATTTTTCAATCTTTTCATTCCTTTAAAGTTTTGAAGTGCTTTGTGATTGATTTTGGATGGAGTGATGATTTTATTCCTTGGATTAAAATCTTGAAAATATGATTAGTACAATTACATAAATAATTTCAATGAAAGTGAAAAACCATTCAATACATGTAGCTTAATGATCACGGCTTTTTCCTTGCATGCGTAATGGTTGTGCCATTTGAGTCTGTTTGCTTTATTATTGTTATTGAAATTCTTATCTAAATTACTCAAAGTGGTTTTGTGCCTTTGTTTGCTTAAATATGGGTTATCATGATGTTTTGATACTTTTGTCAAATTTTGGTTTTCAGTGCATGAATGAATTAACTTGGGATTTTAATAGATTAAAAGAATTAAATTAAGGTTTACACATATGAAACTTAATTTGTGTCTTAAAAAATATACTGAAAAGATTAAGATAATTCAATGATATTTGATTTGAGTGAATAATCATTTTTTACAAAGCTCTTACTTTTTTCAAAAAAATATTTTTTTGTAGTATTTTGTTTTTATGGATTAGATTATTTTTTCTCTTGAAACACTTTGCTTTTAGTTTTTGATATTTATGAGCTCATTTGAACTGAAAAATGTTGATAAAGTATGAATTATACTTATCTAGAGATGAAATTTGCTTGAATTATTGTCATAATTTCTTGTATAAATTTTAATTGTTATGTATTTTAAATTTTAAATTTATAAATAAATTATTAAAAATAAATTAAATTAAATTTTAAAAAAACACCTTGCTAATAAATCTTATTATTACAATACCTGGTTAAGAATGTGTTTATTTTTAATTAATTATTTGGTTTTTTGAATGCACATATAATAATGAAGATTTATTTTAGATATTATTATTTTGAAATTTTTTAAATAATAAAAAAAAAAAAGATTTTTCAAAACTTCAAAATATATTTTGGTTGATATAATAGATATTTTTATAATTACTTTTAAAAAATAAAAAACTAAGGTCCTTAAAAAAATGAAATAAAGAAATAATAATAAATTTCATAGTTTTTCTTTTAAATTTTATTTTATATTAGTTAGTGATTGTTTAACTATAATATTTTGTTAATCATTTTGTTCATATAATTAATGATTTTGTTTCTATTTTGAACACATTTTAAGTATCAAGGAGTGAAGGATCATTATCAACTAGAATATGTTCAATCAAGATTTAAATCTTGAAAAAAAAAAAATTGATAATATGATGATTTCAAATTGCATTAGGTATTAAGACATGTCTTTCTCAAATTAATTTAGTGAATATACAATTCATCTTTGGGTGGAAAGAAAAGGCTTAAAGAAAACATTTTATTTTATTATAAAAGAACCATTTCTTTAGCATTTTGGGTTGGAAAATCTTGAATTCAAACTTAGGCATTTCTATTAATATAATGAAAGGAATTAAATACTTAGAGAGGATAGACTAGGGAAGAAATAAAAAATTGAGACTTGTATATTTCTATCAAGCAAAGAGGAAAGATGGAGGACCTGGACAAGATTTCTCTAGATTTCTCTACTTAGGGTGAGATGTTATTTTATGTTTAGCTTGAAGGCTTTGATGACAAGTTGAGTATTTTTATTGAGTCTTAATTGAATTTTTAAAGCAATCATATTTGAAAGTAATATATTGTGATTGCATAATAGGCTTTTCTTTATTTTCCAGTAACTAATTTTCTATTAATTCAATTATATATTCATGTATAATCCTTTATCTTCAATATTATTATATTTTAATAGATGTATCAGATACAAGTAGATGATATTTGGATTCTTTTATAATATATTTTTATTTGAGGAATAACAAGTAGTTGTATAGCTTAATTGATTCTTTAACTAGAGAATTTCTTCTTTTGTCTTCGCAATCAATGTGTCTAATTTACTTTACTTTTTACTCCTATTTATTTAGGATAAAATAAGTTAGATAAATTAATTTGTTTTATTTTGATTTATTAGATTATAATTACAGTTAGATTTAGAAAAGTTCTGAAAAAAGTGTCATTTTGAAAAGAAATATTTTTAGTGGATAATCGAGCCCACATATCACTAGGGAACTACCATACCAAAAAAAATTGAATCTAATTAAAAATAAATGTTGGATGTTTCACACTCATTACACAGTTATTCTAGAAGCAATAGCATGTCATATAAATTCAAACTCTGAAAACTTACACACTAAATTTTTCACTAGCTAACAAAGAGATTTTTCCACTTATCTGTCAAGACCTAGAATTGACACATTTTTGTTGTCATATTCCCATCTTTGTCCCTTTTAAACCTCTATTTTCATCCCCATACTACCCTCTTTTATGGATAATACAAGGAATCATGTCAATTAGCCACTTTAAGGTAAATATTTAGTTTAATTTTGATTATCTATGGTATTTGAATGCATTAAAAGATCTTAATCATTATGAGGCTACTAATGAAGGTTTGAAGCAATTCATGCACCCCCTTTAGGACTTTTGCAATCAAGATCTAGGTTCGAAATATCCAAGCACCTACCATATTTGGTTGTATATGTGGGTTATCTTGGGCTTAGTTCCAATATCCTTTCCCACCTATCAAATTGGAATGTTATTTCAAATTAGTTCATAGTTGGCCTACAACTTCAACAATTCAAACCTAACAAGATGAGGCTAATATTGGAGATATTTTGTTCACATATCTTTATCAAGAATGTGAAGACTCAAGCCTATTTTAGCACTTTGTTGCACTTACATTCCATATCAGTGTTGAGATTTTTGGACCCCTCGTATCTTACTCAGAATAGGACCTTAAGTGATGGAAGATACCAATGTACTTTTGTGTATTATTTTGTATAAAAGCAAAGCTTTGTGCTTTGGTGCTGTTAGCGAATAGTGGAAATAGAGATGAGATATCATTTTGTAACCATGCATGACCACTAGGGTCTCTTTTGTATTATCCTTCATGTAATCCATGGATTTTTATAATAAAAGATTGTTGCTAATATTTAGACTCATATTTTGCGCAATACTTTGATCTGAGCTAACTTTGTCCTCAAAGAATGTTGTTGGTTGGTTGGCAAGGGTCGACCAACCTAGTGCATTGACTCATTTTCTAGTGTGTTTAGAGTACATAGTCTGGTGTGTTTTTTTATTTATTGTAAGTATATCCTGATTCATTTCTTAAATTTCTTTTCTTTTATCCATAAATTTATTGTATAATCTTTGATGTTTGAGTCCAAGCCCTATGATAGCTCTATATTGTAGCAGTCGTATGGATTGGAGCAATACCACTTTTGTTCGGCCTCTGGAATTTAAATCTAGGTTATGTTGACTACATTGTATCTATATATGGGGCACGAATCTCATTTGATTTATTAACTTATACCATGTATGGTTACACATCATATCTATGTGATGCGTGGTATTTGCAGCTAATGTGTAGGTTCTAGGTCTGATTGATGGTATTAGTGTTTGAGAACATTGTTGAACAATATTCTATCTTTTGATAAGTATGATACATGGAAGACTATAATTTGTGAACACCTTATTCATGACCCATAAACTTAGTCTTTAATATTTGTAGTCTAACAAATGGGCGTTCTTCATTGTAATCAAATATGGCATAGTGAATGGCAGTTTCATTTGGTTTATAGCATAGGTTGGTTTGTAGTATCCAATATTTGCATAAAATACAGTATGATGCTATGTTCTCCACTAAATCGAATGAATTGATTGATTGCATCCTAGTCATGGTGTGATTTATAATATATATGTTTAATACTTGGCCTTATAACTTTGTAAATGACACATGGTTTCTTTAGAAAGTTAACAAATTTAATGTGTTACCTTTATCTTTTCTTTCACCTTGATTGATTGACAAATCGACAATAGGAGTTAATTCACATTGCAGTATTTTTAATAATGAATCTAAGTTTCATATTTTTAAACAAGCTACGCAATTGCACTTTTATATTTTCTTTATTAGATTGGTTTTCTTAGTGCTACATAAAGTTGGTGGTTTTAAGTCTTTCTAATGCATTGATTCTTTTGCTTCATAATTCTTTGGATTTGTAGGAGTTATCACTAAAGGATCCTCTAAATAATTACAACCTTTCATGGTTGGAAGAACACATTCCCCTTGAGTGTGAAAGATGGCATCCCTTGAGGGAAGAGCTCTGCGACACTAACCCAATGATCCCTATAGATTAGGGTTTCTTATTAGAACATTAGTGAATAGTGTTTTTCATTGAATAAGCCTATGTGCAGGTGATTCCTTTGATGTGGTTGATGATAAACATTCATTTAGAGAGATGTACCTTGTAATAGGTCCGGTGCAATAGGTATTCATTTGATTGATACATTTCTAGAGTTTCCCTTTGAATCATATTATTGTTGAGTACAAGACTTAGATTTACTAAAGGAAAGACCTAGAAGTAACATGTAAGAACTTGATTGGCCTTGTTGGAGATAGTCTTATAATGTTGTTGTTGAGAGAATAAACCCATAATACCAAATAGAATCCATATCATGATAGTTTAGTAGAGAAGATCACGAGTTTCCATATCTGTGTACATATTGTGTAATGCATCTAAGCCTACACTCACATATTAACATACTTATGTTAGGAATTTGTTATCAATAAATTCACCCAACATTATCAACATGACAATAATTGATTGAATTAATCCATATGTGTGTGTGTGTGTGTAAAATTACATTTCATATTTATTTATTAAAACAATAAATATGTAAAGAAATTGTGAAAAAGAGGTTCTGATCCACGTGCGTTTTGAACTGAAGCTCCCGCACCCTACTCTTCCTCAGCCCCTACGGCCCTCTGCAGGCCTTCTACCTGGCAGCCCCTGTTGCTGGGCTCTCTGTCTTCACTCCTGGCTTGCGCCCGCCTCGACTGATCCTGCAATCTTGATTCGGCTCTCGACCCGTTATGTCCCCTCCGGATGTGCCACTGGAGGAGGCTTTCCAACAAGCGTTCTCTAACCTGGTTCATTCTCTTCTACCTCAGTGAAATTGTCCCTCAGTTACGAAGTTTGTGAAAAAACTGGAAGGGTTGCAGGAAGTTTCTCTGCCTCCAACCTTGTCCCGTATGGCTGCCCTTGCCTTAGCAGAAAGAGGCCTTATTGGACAATTTACAGGTCTCTGGCCCTCTCCAAAAATAGTGCAGAGGTGGGTGGAAAGGAACTGGTTAGACAAAACTCAAGGGAAAATATCTATCAAATTTTGTGGAAAAGGATACTTTACATTTCATTTTGAAACTAAGGAAGATAAGGACCTGATCTTTTGTAATGGGCCTTATTTTATGGATTCCAGAGGACTGTACCTCAATAAGTGGACTCCAGACTTTGATTTGGAGCTGGATATCCCTAGTGTTGTGCTTGTTTGGGTCCATCTTCCACACCTCCCCCTGCATTGCTGGGTAGATGAGTCAGTGCGCGCTATAGGGAATGTTGTAGGGAAATATATTGACAGGATCGAACCCAAAGACAACATGTAGGCCTATGCTCGCATTTGTATTGAAGTTTATTTGGGGAAAGGCCTACTAGAAGCCATCAAGCTAAAGTGGACGAATGGACCCACATTCAGCAACTTGACTATGAATAGATCCCCTTCAAGTGTAAGGTATGTCACGAATATGGCCACTTTGCAAATCGATGCTCTAAACTTCTTAATGTAGACAGTTCTCCACAAGAAGAACAATGGGAAACAGTAAAAAAAAAAAAGACAGCCCCTAATACCATCCCTTCTCATGAAGCTGGCCCTATCCCTTGTCCCCCTCCCAATACCACTCCCCCATCTCCACCCCCCTCCTCCTCCCTTCCTCCCCTTCTTAGCTGGCCTAACCCCCATTCCTCCTCTCCTTCCTCCAATCCCTTTCACATTCTTTCCAACCCGAGGATCCCCCTTCTCCAAAGATTCAATCTCCTTCTGAATCTTCCCTTCCCTTGTCCATTTCCTCTTCCCTCCCTTCTGATCCCCCCCCCCCCCTCAGAACCACAAGAAGCAATTCCAAGGAGCATGGATCCATTCCTGATAATCAAAAGAAGGCTGGAAGAAAATCTACCAAATAACACAGAGATGAAAATGCACAAAAAGACATAGCATTGGGTATTCAGAACCCTATAGAATCTTATATACAAGGGCAGATAAACAAGGATTCAGTAAATAAAGACCTGGGAGGAAGAGAAACTCCCCACATCCCTCCAAAATGATTAAAATGCTCTCTTGGAACAGCAAGGGATTAGGACACCCCACCAAAACAAATGCCTTAAAAGATCTTTTAATCCAAGAAAGACCAAAGATAGTTCTACTTCAAGAAACAAAACTGGGACAGGCAGAGATGAAAAAAATTATTGAGAAGCATAAGTTTTATAAAGGATGTGTGTGTGATTCTAGAGGGGCTTCAGGAGGAATCACTACACTTTGGCTTCAAGACAAATGGAACAAGATAGTAGAAACAATGGAACAGCACTGGATAAAGATTACTTTGAAGAACAATATGAGCAATCATCAGCTAAACATCTACAATGTTTATGTTCCGAATCATTATAGAGATAAGGAAGCTTGTTGGAACTCACTCAGCAATAACATAGTAGAGGAAGAGAACGGCAATATAATTCTAGGTGGTGACTTAAATCTTATCTTGCATGCTAACGAAAAACGAGGAGGTATCTTTACTCCTGATCCCTTTAGAAATCAGTTGGAGAGTGGTATGCGGCTTGGAGATCTTGTTGATATTGTTCCAAATAATCGCAAGTTCACTTGGAGCAACCGCAAGCTAGGAAAAAGCAATATAATGGAAAGGATGGATCGAATATTGGTAAATGTGTCTCTTCTCTCCACTTTTGCAGCTATCCATGCTTCTATTCTCCCCTTCACTACTTCAGATCATTATCCCACTGCCTTATCTCTTGAATCCCATTGCCCCCTGGGCCCTATCCCTTTTAAATACAGTCCTTTATGGAATGATATTTCAGCTACCAAAATTCTTGTCCAGCAAACTTGGCGCTAGCATGTAGAAGGCTCACCAAGCTTCATATGGGAAAGCAAACTAAGAAATGTAAGGAACGCTCAAGAATTGGGCAAAATCTCAATATAAAGAACCAGAAGAAAAGAAGCTAGATGTGAAAGCTAAAATTGAATATTTACACCATGCAATGGAAAACCAAGAGTACCTTCAAGCAAGGAAAAGGCAAGAAGAGGACCTCTATAGTCAATTATATAGTATCAGAAGAGAAGAGGAAGAAAAATGGTGAATAAAATCAAGATAGGTTTTGTTGAAAAGTGGGGACATGAATACAACCTTCTTCCACAAGCAAGCAACTATTATACAAATCAGGAGAAACATAACAGCTATCATAGATAGTGCAGGTAATCAGCACAATGATCAAGCTTCCATTAAAAATGAGGCTACAGCACATTTTAAAGAGCTCCTATCTGAAAAAGGGGAAGAAGAGAATTATGATGACTTCTTATAGCATTTTCCAAATAAAATAATAGAAGAAGCCAATGAAAGACTGACTGAAGAGATAAAGGAGGAAGAAATCTTGGGAGCAATCTGGGGCCTCCAGCCTGACAAAGCTCTAGGACCGAATGGTTTCCCAATTTTTTTCTATAGGGAGTACTAGGAAACCATCAAAAAGGATCTCATCAAGTATTACAAATGGATACAAAGGAAAAATAAAATGGGAGGCTTCACAAACTCAACCCATCTTTTTCTCATTCCCAAAGAGAATTGCCCCTCTTCTTTTTCCCGCTTCCAACCTATATCCCTATGCAACTCTTCATATAAAATTTTCACAAAAGTCCTCGCCTCCTGACTCAAGCCTCTCTTGCCAAGGGTTATTTCTGAAAATCAAGGCAGCTTTATGGCCAATAGACAAATCTTCGACTCCATCCTATTAGTCCAGGAAGCCATCCACTCAAGCCTCTCTAGGAAGGAAAAGGGCTTCATTCTGAAATTAGACTTGGCAAACGCCTTTGACGGAGTTCGGCACTCCTTTTTATTTTCTACTCTTCAAAAAATGGGCTTCTCTTCCCCCTTCATCAATCTCATAAGAACCTGCATTTATGGACCTTGGATTTCCCCCCTTATCAATGGAAGGCCTGGACCTGGTTTCCAATATTCAAGAGGATTGAGGAAAGGTTTTCCTCTCTCTCCCTGCTTATTCATTTTAATGGTTGAATCTTTCAGCTGTATCCTCGACCATAAGTCACAAGCAGGCCTCATCACTGGAATCAAATTTGAAGATGGAGTTAAAAACATCAATCACTCCCAATTTTTTGATGATACCCTGCTGATAGAAGGAGCATCTACAATAATTACCTGAAGATTCAAGATCCTATTAGATAAGTTTATGAGATACTTTGCTGGAATGATAAATCATCTCAAAAGCTGCATTTATGGTTGGAATGCTTCAGCTCAAACACTCCAAAATCTATCCAACATCTTTGGGGTGCCATGCAAATTAAATTGGGACCACTTTAGTTACTTGGGAATGCTAATGAGCATGGGTCGTGCTAGAGCTGAAATCTGGGACAAAATGCTTGATAAATTGAAAAATAAAGTCCACAACTGGGGATCCTTCTGGCTCAACCCATCTGGTCGTATGGTGCTCCTAAAATCAGGCCTTTCTTCTCTTCCTTTATATCAATTCTCCTTAGCTCAAGTGCCAACCTCTTTTCATCACAAAATGGAGAGTATTCTCATAAATTTCTTATGGCAGGGTGGAAAAAATGATAAGAAAAAATATAACCTGGTTAGTTGGAAACAATTTATCCAAAGCCAGGAAAAAGGCAAGCTTGGAATCAGATCTCCATTGTTCACTAACGTAGCCTTTGGTGGCAAGATTATTTGGAGATTGTTAGAGGAGCAGCAAGCTTGGTGGAAAAAATTCATCGAGGTCAAATATCTTAGCAGCCCAAGGCAACAACTGCTAACAAGTGAAATTCCCGTAAGGAGCAGCACAGGTATTTGGAAACTATGCAAAAAACCCATCTCTTTTATGGCACAAAATGTTTCAATGGCTCCCAAAGGTGGCAGTAAAATTAGCATTGGAAGCGATAAGATAATGGGAAATAAATCCATCAGCAGTTTCCCAGGTATGAAACCAATCATCCTGTATCTCCAAAGCAAGGGATTATATCACTTAAATCAAATTTCACATTGGGATATAGATTCACATGTGTGGAAGGGCTGGAGCTTCCCTCCCATCCCTGTTCATCTCAAAGAGTCCTTCAAAAATTTCCAGACCCATCTCCATAATATCGCACCTATATCTAAAAATGGTGTCGATGGTTTCCGATGGGGCCCTACAGGTTCAAGCTACTCAATACAGGCAAGCTACGATTATTTGTGCAACACGGATCACCCTACTTCTCCATGGACGTATTGGAAAGCAATCTGGAAAGCTGAAGCTATCCCCAAAGTTAAATTCTTCATGTGGACCCTTATGAAAGGGAAGACTCTCACCTCAGAAAATTTGCAAAAGAAAGGTATCATGGGTCCCTCCCGATGCCCAAATTGTCATGAAGTTGAAGAGACCATGCAGCATCTCTTCATTTCATGTCCTTTCGCCATCTCCTATTGGAAAGGCATAGCCTCCTTTGACTCTTTCACCTGGAATTCACATCAGTCCATTGGCAAAGCCTTAAGCATCTGGAAGAAAAGTTATCCCTGGAAAAATAAGAAAAATAGCATTGCCAAGACGGCCTGGGATGCCCTCCCATACGCACTCTTATGGAAAATATGGATTCCAAGAAACTGCAAGGTTTTCAGGGACCAGGAGACATTAACCAGACATCTTTGTAGTAAAGCCAAAAGTCTGGCAATAAAAACCATAGCTACCAAGAATCTAAAGAAAATCAATATGGCTAGCTTCTGTAACGAAGAGAGAGACTTCATCGGGAATCTGATAGACAAGTGTAGCTTTCTCTCTCCAGCAATCACCTACAACAGCTCTTCTAACACCCTCGGTCATAACTGGAAAATAAGTTTAAAGCAGGGTGAATTTACTGAATGGCTCTACAAAAGCAACACTCATATCATATTCTTTAATGGTGCCTCCAAGTCTAATCTGAGAGCTATGGGGGGCAGGGGGAATCTTCTATATGCCCAAACGAGACCCCCTTGTCTCTTTTGAGTGGGGACTGGGAACGCTTTCCAATAACAGAGCAGAGGCCCTGGCTCTCTGTTATCAGGAAATCTAGTGTCTATGCAGAGCTGCTAGTCCCACTAAGGCTGGTAGCTACCTTAGAAACAAACAAACTAAAACCACTTTCGTTTTCCTTTATGAGAAGTAGATAAGAGGGGAATAAAGGAGACCAACCTTTGTCTTGCACTTGGTTCCTTGCTTGATTCCTCTCCCTTCTGATAGATCTTTGCCACTCGCTTCCTCGTCTACCCAGCTTCAAAGAGCACCTGTAGAATCAAAGCAGCATAACACTATCCAAGAACATAGATCTACTATCATAAACAATATAGGACCAGATATATATTGACCACAGAAATGCATATATCATCAATCATACAAGAATGTGGAGGAAAACTTGAATAGCTTTATTAATAATCAAGAATAGCAAAGAGGATTACAACCAATTATTTTGACCCAGCATCATCCTCTCAGCAAGAAATCCCTTCTTCACCTCATGAAAAGCTTAGATCACCCAACACTATGATGTTACACCAAGAAACCAGCAGCACTTCCTTACAAGATACAAAATTCCAGCCTCTGGATCTCTGGGATGAGGGATCCATATATAGATGTTTGCAAGGGGGGGTGAGTCAGCTTTTGAGATTTGATTAGTGTCCTCTCTCTGATAGTTCTTGATTCCACTTGGAGATTGATGATCTCTCACTCCTCCCTGGGCGAATGCAGAGAGGCAAGTGTCACAGGAGAACTTTTTGGAAGATTCCATGATCCTCCACCTTGTAGATTGACCCTGCCATTTGTCCACTCTCGCCCATCGCACCCCATAGAAGGGCTTTTCAGTATGCATCGCACCTCCCATGTGTATTTAGGTGGGATGCAGTGCACTTTGACCATGGAGCAGGTGAGATGGTCCAATTTTGACTAGTGCTGAGTAGTTTTTTATGGAGAACTTCTGGGAGAAGATTTAATCAGTTGACCTTGTTCTTTTAGGGGTTGGAACAACACTTTTAGGGACTTAAGAGCCCTTGGTTTATGGACATTTATGATTGGGGTTGCAGTGCCCAAAAATGTCTATAACAGTTGCCCCTAAAGCATGAGGTCGTTAATCTGTTGATGTCGGGTGAAATGCTTTATCATGAGGATCTGAAGTTTTTTCAAGCTGGAAGGCGACCTGTAATAAGATACAATACAATACATTATCTTCATAATATTTTCATGATCTAGCTGAGGTGGGCATTCCCATGCTCAGCTTTATAAATTCATTTTCATGTACATAAGATAGACAATCGTCTGAGTGCAGACTGAAGATTCTGGTAGAGCCATCATCTTTTAGGTTGGATGATTATCTGTGCAGCAATGATGTACATTTGATGTCTTTATTTTCTTGAATATATATCGCAGCCCGGATGGATGAAACTAGATCCGGGGTCTTCAATATTGTTCGATCTTCACTCAAAGTACAAGTCGATCCATGTGAGAGATGTTCTGGAGTCGAACATGGAAAGACATCACCTGATTACCAGCCAATGATGTAACCTGTTAACAGGCGCGAGAGGAATCACAGATAATGACGATGACCCTCAAGGTACTACAGTACAATTCACATGGTGTGAATAAGGGACTTGGCGTTGAACACCACGCAAAATCTTTCGGTCGAAGGCCATTGATGTAAACCTGTCGCCGGAAGTGAGAAACTTTCCATTGAGGCATGCAAGCTTCAAAGTACTGAAAGGGTTGTTCCTAGATCGACTTCTTGGATAATGAGCTGATGTCGACAAGAAGCGATCCATCATAGGAGGGCCTTAGTGAATCCCACATCAATGACACGGAATGGAGCAAATGATTTTAATGGAGGTGAAAACGATTTTATGATATAAGGTTCAGGGTGGCGGTCATGAAAGGATGGAGCGTAAATGTATTGTAGTGGATGAGACACAGGTGAATTCTCTGAGCGACTTCTCTTGAACATATCGGCGACACTGACATGATGGATTGGTAGCGTTAACCCCAAATATGGATGGTGTGATGGACCCATGGTGATATGACCAGTGAACAGAACAACCCAACCCGACTCGGATGTGGAGTGAAAGTGTCATGTTCAAGAGCGACTTGCTACCAATAAAGTTTCTTCAAGTTTTCTTCCCAATTTTTCCCCAGTCATTGCTGACCAGTACCTCTTTATTTTTGTCAAGCTTGAGGAGGATAACATATGCTTGTTCTATAATTTTCCCTTCGGGCAAACCCATCGCTATGTTTTAACGAGCCTAGTGATAGTGAAATTTGTTCTTGTTTGTATGGACAAGTTTGTCGCTATTCGATTTTAACGAGTTTAATGACAAAGATAACTTGGTCCTTTTCAATTTTAGAGAGTCTAAAAAAGGGACGTAAAGAAAACTCCAATAATCCTTTTTCGTCATATAATCCCTTGAGTCCGAAAAAGTATAAAACAATACAAAAGGGATGAATTTTTGGTATTTCTAACGAGCTGAACAAAACAAACGCTCGATCTTTTTGTGTAATAATCCCTCAAGTCCAAAAATATTAAAATCTAAAGGAGGGATAGCACTTCTGGTCACTTTAACAAGCTAGAGAGGCCAATTACTCGGCAATATTTTCATATTTTACGAGTCAGTTGAAAAGAGCTTAAAGGAGACTCGTTTTTTGAGAAACGAGTGATAAATTTGGGTAGCAGCTAATTCTAGGTAAGGTTTGGAATTTTCCAATCACGGCAGTGTCACAAGGATGACTAACAGGATCACTCTTCGCAGCTATTCCTCAAAAAGGGTAAACAATCAAATGGAGGTGAATGATCGGCCAATACAGAGTGGAGGTGATGATGAGAACATGACCAAGGCTTCAAAGGCTGATGATAATACATTCACGATGGTTATTTACCGGAAAATGTTTCATTTTTTAATGAGCTTAAACTCTGGGGGAACATTTTCTCATTGCTTATGTTTATTTTTTAACGAGCTTGAATTCTGCGTTAAAACTGCTCAATATAATGGTCATTGATTACTTTGATTTTACCATTGACAACTTTGTTCCTTCAAAGGTTGTACTGCCTGCTCAATTGCTTCATAAAACTAGTTAGAAACGCACAATATATGTTTGAAAAATGAGTTAAAACACTAATATTTTACTTGAATTACGTGAAAAGTAATTTAAAAGTGTTTTTTACCTCTCACTTTACCATTTCATTTGAACTTTGGTTTGTTGGAGTTTTGGAGGTGCTTTCCCCCTTGATTTTCACCAGCTGATTCTGGGATATTCTGTGGACGATTCTTGGCACCGTCTGGACCAGGTAGGAGCTAAACCTGAGCTCTTCAATTTCATCCTTTCCTTTTTGAATTCTGAGCATGTTTTCTGGTTTTTTTGAGCCTCTGGGGTTTGAAAAACTCACCCTGGCTCCATCGCACCTTTTCTATATCAAAAGTTGCAATGCATGCTAGCTTGGCCATTGGCCAGTCAGCATGCATCCCACCTAGAACACTGTTGGGGGTGCGATGGGCGCAAAGAGGGAAATTTATGCACAGTTTTTCATGGAAATTTTGCTTGTTTTTCACCAAATCAGGATCTTGACTCTTCTCTTGTTTGTTTCAGAGATTTATTGGAGCAAAATTCCTGTTACATGGCAACAATGTGAGCATGAAGAAGAGGACATGCTTGCTTTACATGATCCGATTACAGTAAATGCACTATGGAACTGTGGCCTGTTCAAGTTTTTCCGCATCTCTTGCATGAGACAAAAAATCAACCTGTTGCAATATTTTCTCGATGCATGGGATCCTACCACCCAGGTGTTCCAGATTAGGGGCAAGTCCATCCCCTTGACTGTCGTGTACATCTATTTTTTGACCGGCTTATCGAGGCGGGGTGCCCCTATCTCATTATCAGGTTCGGCCTGTGGGGGTGAATCTGTGAGAGATTACATTCGCAGGTATTACAGAGAGGGATCTCAGTCGAGTAAGGATGGCAAGATCAATATCTAAGATGTCACTGACAGGTCCCTGAGGACCTTTCTGTTCACTTTTTCTAGACTGGCTGGTAGTGCGACACTTCACGTGGCCAACAGGTCTTATATGTAGTACGCCTTGGAATGCCTTGAACCAAAGGTGTTCAACTGGTGTGATGTAGTACTCTCTATGATGAAAGAACAACTGACCAAGGTGAAAAACGGAATATTGAAGAACTTTGGATATGGTTCTATCTTGACAATTTTCGCCTTGGAAAAGATCCCGCTGATGCAGCCGCAGTATGTTTCACTTGGTTTACCTCCACCGACTGAGCCACGGATGCAAAGATGGGTCGACCTTATGGCCAGACATGCCGATCAGTCCCAGGTTTCCTTTTATGATACCTTTTTCGAGTGGTTCAACCATCAGGAGATGGTTTTTTCCCAGTATCCATATGGCGGTATGGACTTCCGGGGTGACCCAGATTTGGTACTGTCGGCTAGCGAGTAGTGGGGTGTCATCGGTAAATTCTCTGACCATATCTCTATTTATCGTTTCTCTTTATAATGTTCTTGTGCTTTCTCCTATCAGGACTAATCAAAACTCAGGTGCTCATGCAGATATTGGACCAGTCCGACTAGTAGTACGCCTGAGAGTGCCAGATGCCGCTCCAACAGGAGAGGCTGTGGGAAGGGCTATCCTTCATGACCTTGATGTGGCTGAGACTCTTTCAGCATTGCAGGATTAGGTTGAAGGCCTCACTCTCGGTATTCTAGATGTGAGGACTAATGAGCTGCCCTGAGGTTGCAGCGACATACTACCGGCGTGCCGAGTCGATGGACCAGGCTTTTACGCATGATTGCACAGGTGGTGACTTGTTATCACCAGCATCATTAGACTAGGGTGCCCCCTAGCATTTTGATTTTTGGGTCATTTGACCAATTTTGTCTTGGTTACAGAACATTATGTGTAAACCATAAACAGTTATATATATATTTTTGATTTTCGGAGTTTTATTTTGGTTAAGTTACATGATCCTGATGCAAATACTGATGAAATGCTTCTTTTTATAAATGTTGCAAATGTCTATCTAACACATAATTTGCCAATGAATCTATTAATTTGTTTAAGTTTCTGGAAATATGCTGATATTGAATAAAATCAAATTGCCTTTGCAAAATCTTGACCCTTAGGAACATGTGATAGATAGTTGGATTTCGGACGGAGTAGATACCAGTGAGTTGTATTATGACGAGCTGTGAGTCTAGCCTGACGACAAGTCAGCTTATGCCATGTGTGATGGAATCAGAGAGAAGTTCTATCAACGCGCTATATTCAGCGATGTTATTTGTTGACCGACCAATACATACCCCTCTGAAACTTACTAACTCGCTGCTTGGATCAAAAATGGCCCAGGCTGCAGAAGATAGGTTCCGCAAACTACGACTCGCTTCGTCGGCATATCCAAAAAAAGATCCCAATAGGTTTGACATCTGCGACAAATGTAAAAAGTGGATTACTTGACCAAAACAATTACTCTTAGCGAAAACAAAAATGTAACAAAATCATATGGGTTACCACACTGAATCATGCGTAGTAACGCTTAAGGTACAACCCGTTATGGGGTTGTGCCAGTGGAATCCCGTCATAATCCATTAACTCATAGGCTCCTTTTTCTAATACACGCTTAACAATATAGGGGCCCATCCACAAAGACTTGAACTTACCTGCTCCCAATTTATCAGATTCCTGGTCATAAAGTAAGACCAAGTCACCTTCTGAGAAGACACGGGGTTTGACATTCTTGTTGAACTGCGCCTTGACTCATTTCTTATGGGCTTCGTTAGCCAAAGTGGCATCACAACGGGTTTCATCCAATTGGATTAGTTCCAAGAAACGAGCCTCCTCTTCTGAAGTTCCGAGGAGAAGGTCGACTGCGAGTTTGAGGGACGAGATTTCACACTGAACTGGTAAGATTGCTTCTAGGCCATACACCAGTTGAAAAGGTGTAAACCTGGTTGCATTCCTTACCGATGTTCAGTATGCCCACAAGGCTGAGTACAGGATCAGGTGCCAACTCCTTTTGTGGACTCCAATCATCCTTTGCAGCATCCGCTTCAGGACTTTGTTGATTGCTTCAACTTGTCCATTGGCCTGCGGGTAATATGGAGTAGAGCTGTCGTGGGACAACCCCAATTTGGCAGCCAATTCGACCATCATGTGATTGTGAAAATGCGATCCATGATCTGTGACTATAGCCTGTGGAATGTCGAATCTGGCGACTACATGATTGAAAAAGAAAAAGGCAGTTGTTTCACCAGTGTTATCTAATGTAGGCATCACCTCGACCCATTTGGTAAAAGAGTCTACTACGACTATGATATACCCATGCCCCCCGGTCGAGGTGGGGTTACATGTCATGATATCAATGCCCCATTTGGCGAATGGCCCAACAGCAACTATCAGTTGCAGGGGTGCGGGTGGTTTTCTGGTTTTGCTATTGAAAATTTGACATGCATGGCAACTTCTGACTGTGGTTATGCAATCTTTGAACATTGTTGGCCAGAAGTATCCTGCTCGTAAATATTTTTGCGCCGTAGCGTAACCAGATTGATGCCCCCCACACGCGCCTGAATGGCAATCATTCAGGACTTTTTCGGCCTCCTCATGGGTGAGGCCCCTCCTCAGAACTGTATCGACACAACGATGGTAAAGTGTATCACCAATGATCATGTAGTCTTTTGATTGGTATCGAATACGTTTTTGTTTTAAGCGAGAGGTATTACACCTATATTTTTGGGTTTGGAGATAGATGATTATATCTCCATACCATGGATTGCTTGAAGATATCAGAAACAAAGATTCATCCATGATGGTTTCTTCGGATGTTTCATCGTTGTACGACGATGGTAGATCGCATAGTAATTCCGCGAAAACCAGGGATTTCTTTGATTTGGATTTTACAAATTCTAGATCAAACTCTTGAAGAATTGCTATCCATTTTGAATATTTCCCCCCAGCAACTGTCGCGACAATATATAAGTCATGGGGTTGCAATCTGACAAAATGGTAGTTTTTCGAAAAAGGACATAGTGTCGAAATCGTTGTATCGCTTGAACAGCTGCGAGAGCCAACTTTTCAACATAGGAATACTTGCTTTTAGTTTCTATTCAAATAATATATGGGATGTTCAATTCCATTGTCTTCTTGAACTAAAACCATTGCGATGGTTGTATCTGCTGCAGCCAGATACAGGTTAAAGTCTTTTTGATAATCAGGAGCGTACATTAATGATGCTTTCATTAGGGATTCTTTTAAAGCATCAAAGGAAGCTTGCACGACCTGATCCCAGACGAAGGGTACTTCTTTTTTCAATAGACGTGTATAACCTTTAGCAAGTTTGGCATAATTTGGAATGAACCTCCTCAGAAAGTTTGCTTTCCCTTGGAGTTTCTGAATCTGAAGCAAATTTGAAGGTGGAGGCAAATTTATGATTGCCTGAACCTTACATGGGTCAAGACGAATCCTGTCCTTTGAGACTACAAAGCCAAGAAAATGACCAGAACTGACACAGAACACACATTTGTGTGGATTGAGTCGTATCTTGTAGTGTCGACAACGTAGAAATATCGCTCTCAAATGCTGCGGATGATCGGTCCGCTTTCGTGAATGAGCCGGAAGGTCGTCGAGATATGGTTGAACGATGTTTTTGATGTCATGGAAGGCATAATTCATTGCCCTCTGAAATGTTGCCCCTGCGTTCTTTAAACCAAATGGTAATTTGCAATATGCAAATGTGCCCCACGGACAAATAAATGCAGTCTTTGACTGGTCCTGTGGGCGGATATTTATTTGATTATACCCGGAGAATCCATCCATAAATGAAAAGATTTCACATCCAGCGCATTCATCAATTATCTGGTCAATAAAGGGTGTAAGGTAGTTGTCTTTTGGACAAGCTTGATTTACATCCCTATAATCGACGCACACTCTAATTGTTCCTTGTTTTTTCATCACAGGAACAATGTTCGATACCCAATCGGTTAGAGGAACCGGGTAAATAAAACCAGCATGGAGAATTTTTTCGACTTCTGCCTTGATGGAAGCGGCTTTCTTGGGGTGCACCTACCATAGCTGTTGTCGTACTGGTTTGACATCTGGATACATCTTTATTTCATGTTCAACTATACTCGAGTCAATGCCTGGCATTTCATCATATGACCAAGCAAAGACATCTCTGAATTCGCGAAAAAGAGTGTTATATATTTCCAATTCTGAAGGACAACAACATTTGCCAACATAAATATTCTCTACAACATCTGTTTTGGTCGAGATATTTATGGTGATAGTCTATTCAATATTGGACAAGTTTCGCTCAGAATCCACCGTGTTTATAGTATTTGATAGGAAATCAAAAACTGAAGGATGATGAAGGTCATCAGGAGTATCTTCTTGACAATCTGGAAGATGGGAACGATGGTGGTAATTTTCCCATGGTGCCCCATCAATTGTCATTGACTGAACAATTCCTTCGTTGGTGTAATGCACTTGCGACCAAGGATCTGAAGGGGTGCCATATTCCTTAGGCCTATCTATCCAAATGCTTGATGAGCGTTGATTTGGGTTTTCCTCCCATGCCAAAAACATTGATTGCTACAATATTTCTATTGGGCTTGGAGGCAATAGCTGCAGATGATCCATGCTGATATCGTTTTCTGAGATCTTTTGAATGGAATATATCATATTGCAGGTTCCTACCATCGCCACTCCTGCCAGATTGATCGGAGGTAGGAGGGAAAAATTCCCCATTAATATAGGGTCTTTTGGTAGGCCTACTCTGATATTTTGAAGCGAATGGGGGCTTCCATGGATCATCGGAATGCTTCCCATAACTTGGGAACTATTGGGGAGAAATGTTTGTTGGTCGACGATTGTAATTCCTCCTTGAAAAGGAAATGCAATCTTCCTAAAGTAGGTCGACACAACTGCAGCCATAGCATATATCCAGGGCCTTCCCAGTAGGATGTTGTAATCGAGGTTTCCGTCGATTACTTCAACATCTATTTCTATTGTTTTCCCTCCCAGTTCAACTTGCAAGTTACTTAGAATCCCATATGGGGTATATGTTCATCCATCAAATGCTTTTAATGTCGTTGAAGATCGTGAAAAGGTTGGAGATACTAAAATTTTCCAGAAACTCATCAACATAATACATGTAGATGCCCCCTCATCAATAATTGTTCGATGAACAGTTTTGTTGAGGGATTTCACTTGAATGAGGAAAGCTAGTTGAGCTGGTAACTGAGGATCATATCCTTTGTGATTAAAGGATACAAGATTAGAATCCTTTGGGTCTATCCCACCTATTGCTGATAATAAAGCCTGCTTTTGGGAGGGGCAATTTTGCAGTACCTCAAGTGTCGACATAGCGGATGGCGATTGGGCCAGATCTTCCACTATATTATAATGTTGTGCTGCTCTGGCACGCGGATTAAATGTTGACTTGTGTACTACTCCCTTTGGCGGTTTTATTGTTAGCTCTGGAATGATGGGTGGCGCAACTTCTATCGAAGTTGTTGTCGAACTACTAGGTTGATCTTTATCCTTGTTGTTCGACAGCTGTGGATTCCCGTAATATTTATTCCTTGTCGTTATCAAAGCATCATTTTGCTGTTTTGAAACCGACAACATCATCACTTGGGACGGGGAAGCATTGTCACTAGCAACCAGATTTGTTCCTGGATTTGGAAACGGATTAGTCAATACCGCCGAGGTTTTTGAATTCTTGAAGAATTTTCTAAGCTTAGCTTTATATGGACATTCTCTTGTCCAATGATCCTCATCACATATAAGACATGGATGATTTGGTTTCTTATCTCCATAAGGGTTTGCAGAAGATTTTTCAGGTGATGATTCCTCTTGTTTCTTCTTCTTCCCTTTGTTTTTCTTCTTGCCTCTTGGTTGCTTAGTTTCTTTGCCTTTGTCTGTTGAGATGGCATTTATTTCCGAGGTGAGAAGTTCTTCTTTTGCATTTTGACTAGAAATATTACGGGCCTTTTTAGATGTAGCCTTTGTTGATTTCGTGTCTGTCGTACCAATCACGCCATCGCAGGCATGAGAGTTGTTGTTCAATTTAGGAGGAGGAGGAACAGAAAATTCTGGTCTGGGAGCGTCAGGGATTTTATCGTAGAGCATTCCAGACTGAGTATAAATCAAGTCTAAATATTGTGCACGAGCAATAACTTGCTCTTCAGTGACGACTCCTCCTTTCACCACATCTTCTGTAATGGAAGGCAATAATGACTTAATAAACCATTCAGCTAAAAGTTGATCAGGAACATACATTTTTACTATTCTACGACGACGTCACCACTCATGAATATGATCGGATATGTGAGTAGTCGTTGTTTGCTTGAAATTGGTAAGAAGTTCTGTTCCCGTTTCGTACCTTATGGGTAACTGAAAATGGGTTAAAAAGGTTGTGGCTAGGGTACTGAAGTTATCAAACGAAGCTCTAGGTAATTTGATATACCATTTTGTTGTCGGACCAGTTAACGTTCTCTGAAAAAGACAAAGTCTAATCGAATCATCGTTTAGGGTGTTTGATGAACACCACAGATGAAATTTCATCACATGATTCGACAAATCTTCACCAGGATTTCCATTAAATTTAGGAATATCTGACGGAAGTTTATGTGGAATCGTTGGCCACCAAGGGGCGTAAGCAATTGGATCGTTCGTTAGCCGATTTAGATCTGGTAACTCTAAAGTTGCCACGAAGGGTAACTGTTGATTCAGGTTTGGCGAAGCATACCCAGGATAAGATGGAATTCCCTGAGCAGTTGGTCTTTGCATACCAGCATAATGCATTTGATGGTGGTAACTTTGGTAATGTTGATGGGCATAACCATTGTGGAATGGTTGATTTTGACCATTTTGAATATACGGCTACCCATTATTTGCAAAGATTTGTTGCTCAGACCCTTGGTAAACTTATTGGAATTGCGGTTGTTAATATTGCACCAGACATGGTTGTGAAGCCATGTGTTGTTGTCCAATACTAGTTGTTTGACCAAGATGAGGGGTAATTGTACCCATTTGGGCCTGTGTCATTCCACTAGTTGGCGATTGTGGTTGAGTCGCAGGGACAAGATGTTGTTGCATTACAACCTGAGAAACCTGAGGTTGGCATACAACAGGTAACGCTTGTACTTGCGACATCGTCACAATAGCCAGCGTAGTTGGTATATTTGACATAGGTAAACATTGTTGCATCGAATATACAACTCTTGGTTGTTGAGGCAGTATTGGCACCCAACCGCTAGATGTAATTCCAGCATAACCTGAATTTTGTTGTGAACTCTCCTATGGTTGTCCTCCCGGAGGAGACAATGAAAGGGTATATTTCCCCCCATACGACGGTAATCCGGTACTCAAAGGAATTGTTTGTCCTTAAGGACCGGACTGCCCAAATTGACACCGTGAAGGATCAATTTGTTGAGACTCAACATAAGAGTTCCCGGATATTATTCCATATGAACAAACGAGAACAGACCATACTGTCAAAATAGCCCCTGAGTGGGCCCCGTCTAGCGATTAAGAGCTAGTTGGGACAGATGGTATGCCGACGAACATTTTCGAAGTGACAGCAGGAAGTTCTGTCATTGCTGTGTCGGATGACACAATCCTAGATGTCGACGGTTGTTCAGACATTTCTAGTCTATCCAAAAGATTTCCTAGCGATTCTACAGGAGCTTCCGATAACGATAGACTAATTTCTAATGAAGAAGGATATAGGGTGATCCCAACTCCAAATTGCGATGGAGTACTAGATGGAGGATCCTCCACAATCTCTTCTATAGCAATCAGACCAGGTGGAAGAGGTAGACCGTCAGGTCCGTAAAATATTTCTGGTGCCGAAGAAGGTATAGAATCTGCAGCGACAAATGTTTGGGGAATAACACCTTCCGAATCAGCTGTAGATGGAGCTAGTTCAGTAATACAAGTGTTTACCTTCACACTAGGATCAGCTCTACTGTCCTTTGGTGGCTGTGGAACTTAATCTGTGAAGGCAGGGATACCAGAAATGTTTGGAGTAACTGGAGTCTCCGATGGTGTTGTAACACTTGTTCTAACTTTACCAGGGGATTTGGAACCGGTTAAATGAGTTCACTTTGTTCGTAACAGTTTTTATTCTAGAGACAAAGATGGTTGACTCGTAAGCCTCCACGAACGACGGGGTTTCAATTGAATTTCTTCCACGATTGCGGATTACTCAATCAACTAAAAATAAAGGGGAAATATGTTTCTGAATTAAATGAATTTTAGACGCTTTGACACAACTTGTTTTTTCAATTTTTAAGAGTCGAGAAAAAACAAAAGATGACTCTAGTCGCCTTCGATTTTTAATGAGCTTGAAGTGACAAGTGCTCAGATGGACCTTTTCCTTTAAGGAGTCTGAAAAGGAACGAAAGAGACTACTCTGGAAATCTAGACAGAGGGATTACCAAACCAATCGCAAAACTGCAGAATACTTTTTATGGTATGGCAATCAATCTTCCTGAATGCTATGTTCAGTGCATTGTGATCGATAGGGCAGTAGACACGGCTTCCTATGGATAAAGGATAAAACCTATTGTGGTCTCCCAATATATACTCGACGGAACGTGGGAGCACAAGTCCGTACTGGCACTTATCGTCTCAAAGTGGAGGAATCACCCAACCAACAATGAAAACAACAGTTACCAGGCTTTACGACGCTGGAATACGTCTCTAGCCTAGACTTCTAAATGTTGTTCGTTAGGTTCCAAAGAGTTTTTAGATTCATTAGATTTATTTTACAGTTTATCTTGCTTAAGAAATTTGCCTTTCAGGTTCACCGCGTGATGTAGATGTACAATTCCTAAAATGCAATCTAAGATGATAAACAATCATTTAATCTTCTTTTTGCAATGAAAATCCTAGCTACTAAGGAAAGAGAGACGATATTATTTCAACATAGAGCAGAGAGCACACACTATATGCACTGTCCTAAATCAAACCAACAAACAGTCTAAATGCAAATGCACATGCATGTATTTGTTTTCATCCTTCTTAATGTGTGAATGATAAAAAGAAAGCTAAGCGCAAATCTGAATTATTTTTCAAAACGACATTACTAACAAGTTTCTTTTCAAGACAAAATGAAGGCAATGACGACACTTTGTGATTTGGAATTGAAAACTTGCTTTCGACACTTGAAAAACTACTAATTCAAATCAAATACAAGAGTAATAGTGTAATCGACTATCAAGAACAATCGGATTCTCTTCTATGACTAAAAATGACACTTGCGACACTTCCAAATCAAGAAACGACAGTTCAATTACGCTACTTCTTTGAAAAGAGAACTGAAAATGGATCACAATACATAAAAACATTTATAGTTCATTGCACAATGGAGGTGGAATAATGGCAAGGAAGGGGGTTTCAACAGAGGTATACTGACTACAGACAGTAAAACTCCTGAATAGAGCTGAAAAGAGTGAACACAGAAACCAAAATCTAAGAGCAGAAGAGGTCTTGTCTGATCAGCGCACCTGTAACACAGGGAAAGTGAGATGCAACGCACCTACTACACACGGGAAGTGCGATGCATCCAACTTCCAAAGAAGAGACAGTGCGATGATCCAGGGACGAGACTTCAACTGGGTTCCGGGTCACAGTTTGCAGCTCAGTTCAGGGATTTAGGCCGAGCAAGTGGTAATCAGTAAATAAATCACAGGGGTAGATCTAAGGAGGTTACTATAGCCACCACGAGGGCAATTAGAGAGCTTGTAAATCGGTTGTTCAATTCATAAACAAAACCAGGAGATAGACTGACGCAGCATTGATCTACTTTGCACTTGCATAGCAAATGCAGTTTGAAGGCTAGCTGGCTTGACTTCAGGCCCCGTCTGTAAGTTTATAAAGCAAACAAATGTAGACAAACAAACAATCTATTCACTCCCCAGTGGAGTCACCATTTTGTTATCGGGAAATATAGTGTCTATGCAGAGCTGCTAGTCCCACTAAGGCTGGTAGCTACCTTAGAAACAAACAAACTAAAACCACTTTCTTTTTCCTTTATGAGAAGTAGATAAGAGGGGAATAAAGGAGACCAACCTCTGTCTTGCGCTTGGTTCCTTGCTTGATTCCTCTCCCTTCTGATAGATCTTTGCCACTTGCTTCCTCATCTACCCAGCTTTAAAGAGCACCTATAGAATCAAAGCAGCATAACACTATCCAAGAACATAGATATACTATCATAAACAATATAGGACCAGATATATATTGACCACATAAATGCATATATCATCAATCATACAAGAATGTGGAGGAAAACTTGAATAGCTTTATTAATAATCAAGAATAGCAAAGAGGATTACAACCAATTGTTCTGACCTAGCATCATCCTCTCAGAAAGAAAGAACTTCTTCACCTCATGAAAAGCTTAGACCACCCAACACTATGATGTTACACCAAGAAACCAACAGCACTTCCTTACAAGATACAAAATTCTAGCCTCTGGATCTCTTGGATGAGGGATCCATATATAGATGTTTGCAAGGGGGGTGAGTTAGCTTTTGAGACTTGATTAGTGCCCTCTCTTTGATAATTCTTGATTCCACTTGGATATTGATGATCTCTCACTCATCCCTGGGCGAATGCAGAGAGGCAAGTGTCACACGAGAAGTTTCTGGAAGATTCCATGATCCTCCACCTTGCAGATTGACCCTGCCATTTGTCCACTCTCGCCCATCGCACCCCATAGAAGGGATTTTCAGTATGCATCGCACCTCCCGTGTGTATTTAGGTGGGATGCAGCGCACTTTGACCATGGAGCAGGTGAGATGGTCCAATTTTGCCCAGTTCTGAGCAGTTTTTCATGGAGAAATTCTGGGAGAAGATGTAATCAGTTGACCTTGTTCTTTTAGGGGTTGGAACAACACTTTTAGGGACTTAAGAGTCCTTGGATTATGGACATTTATGATTGGGGTTGCAGTGCCCAAAAATTTCTATAACACTCTCTATCAAAGCTTACTCTAGCTTCAAATCCATGGAATCAGGAAAGCATTGATTTTTGGGGACTCTGCTATTATCATTAGTCTCATGAAGAGCAAGAGAAAACCCTCCAATATCCATATACAGCAAATCATCAACAGATGTCAAAGCATAATTAGCCAAGCCTGGGAGATAAAAATTTTCCATGTCCTTCGCACCTTAAACCGAGAAGCAGACAAGCTCGCCAGTCAAGATTGTACCAGATCCAAAGGAAATCTTTTTTGCAACAATAAAGAATCCTTTCATTATCTCCCCTGATCTATTTCTTGTCTAATGACAAATTGTTTGAGGTGGACACCTGACCGAAATTATGAGGCATACTGTGTCCAAATCTACTGCAATCCTGATATGGTAATCTTTCTACCACCGAATATCTTGTCTCCCATTCCTTTTGACTCCACATTCACATCGATTTTTGTTTTCTCAAGTGAAATCTGTGAGGCCTTCTCCTCTCACCGAGTGACTCTATCCCTTCTTCCTTACAACTCGCTTGCTTTAAAGGCCTGGACACCCCGCCTTCATCCTCCCATCTCCTTCAGGGTGTTTTCCATCGTTGCCGCATTCTATTTCAGTCACCTTTTAGTTATTTTTCTCTCCCCTCTTCGCTTTCCTTCTCTGGATCATCCTGTCGCTGCTACTCTTCTTACTTACTATCTGGCTTTGCACCCTCCCCTACCTTTTCCTCTTATTTCAGAATTGCTTGTTCTGTTAAGATCCGACCTTATCTCTTCCCTTCCAACTGCTTCTGATCCCCCAGCTGGCTTCCTTGGAAGTTCTCTCTGGTTTTTTCTTATCCTCCTCTGTTCACTGACCCTTTGCTCAGATTCCCCTATTCCGTTTGCAACTGCCACTCCTTGGCGCAGTATTTATCAAGCACATCATCAGTATTGCTCTCAAGATCCTCAAATGGCCCGAAATGAGGATTGCCTTCACTGGCAGGATCTCCAAGAAGAACTAGAACAAATCAGGGTGCATCAACGAGTCTTGAATGAAAAGATTGAATCCTCCACTCAGATAATCAACGCAAAGTATGAAGTGGATTTAAATCTTTTCCTTCACCGTGTTACCTCCTTGCAGGATCAATTCAACGCCTTATCCAATGTGTGCGCTTATATTCAAGAATCCATGGACATCCTAAAATATATAATGGAGAAACTTAATGCTCCAAGCGCCAACTGCTCCAGCTTCAAAATTGCTAATCGGGAAAGCAAGCCAGAGGAATCTACTGTACGGCAGATCAGTCATATAAATATAGATTAGGATGCTTTGTAAAGCTTGTCTTCTCCTCTGCCAGTTCGTCCGAATTTATTCTTGTATCAGTCTTCCTCATGTTAGAAAACACAGTAAAATAGCAGAATGTGGCAATGTAGTCAAAGTGCAAGCTCTTCCTTCGAGCTCCAATCTTGTATTTCTCTAGCTTTGCCTCCTAAACTTTTTTGAATTATAAACAGCAGCCGATTTTGTCACAAAAATATATATATATATATATATATATGTAAAGATGATATTTTTTGAATAGAAAAAAAATATGAGAAATAGTATAATAATATAATATGAGGCTATGAAAATTAAGCAATTATTAAAATGATAAAATATGATGATGATGATTATTATTGTTGTTGTTGTTGCTGTTGTTGTTATTAATGTCCACTAAGACCAATATGGTCTATCCGACCTTAAGAAGGTAAGAAATTAATCAAAATTCTTTAACATGTTATTTATTTTCTTGAAGAGAAGTGAGAAAAGTGTTCATATATCACCATAGTTTTGCAGCCTTAACAAGTCAAGAAGGTTGGTAGTGTGATAAATATTTTTAAAATTATAACGGATTTTACTATAAGTTAGGAAAACTAGGAGAAAGTGCTTTTCATCTTCAAATATAGGGCAACATACTCTTGCTTCCCCTTGAATTTTGGGATTAAACCAACTATGAATTTCACTATGAAGCTCATGAGAATTATTTCTTATCTTAACAATGTTCATTTACTTCTTAACACTAGTCAATCTAGATAAATAATTATGGTTTTTAAGATTGACGGTGATCCCCTCCTTATAATATCTTAGTTTCCTTTTTCCCTCTAACTGTTTATCGCTTAGTAACTTCTCCTTAAATTTGGAAGTAATAATATTTTCAATATTATCTTTGTCCCCAAGGTGTAGCTCAATTGGTGATGAAAGTGGTTTGAGTATTGTGTAAACTAAGGGATATAAGGTTCAATACTTTGGACGTAACTTGGTCCAAGGAGAGGAGGACAAGTTGTAGGACCCATAGGTATAGTGGCAGTTGTTGGAATCAACCTCATCTCATGTGAGTATGAGACTATGTCGTCCTTGCTTGAGTCGAAGGTGAGGTTTTGTCTAGAGTTAGAAGAATTTTAGGAAACCTCTTGGATTCCATGTTGTGTAACTTCTTCTTATACATGATATACCTAGTCATAGTCATGATTGGGGAAAGGCTGGCTTCATTCAAGAGAATAGGGTAGGGAATACATCCTTTAATCTTGAGGTTGTATGTTATAAAATGATTTTAGATATGCTCAATCTTCCTCCATGATTTTCTGGATATATTGAAAACTCAAACCGCACATCCATATAAAATAATAAGGATGACAAGTGTCATAAAGATGAACTTTTTTATCCCAAATATAAAGATATGCTAACCTACAATTGTTTTCAATCCCATAGTAAGTTTTCCATCCTCCACTTATCCTTTTGTAATTGTTATAATTCCAATTGAGCTAATTATAAGTGTTGATTCCTAGATATTTGTATGAAGGAACTTCCTACAAGTAGCTATTATCATAGATAAACTATCACGGGTAATATTTTTGGATTTAATTATCATGACTTTAGTCTTTTCACTAAAAGTCATACCTATCTTGAGCAAACATCTTGGAGGATTCTTAGTTGATTGTCAATATTTTCATGGATCTTTTCCAAAAGAACAATATCATAAACGTAAAGGAGAAGAGTTATGGCGATACGAGTGAGTGTGGGGCCAACACATGGTGCATCTTATAAACACCTTCAAGCTTATCAATGTAAATGCCAAAAAGGGTAGGGGATAAGGGAGGCCCTTGTTTGACTTAGATATTACAATTAATTAATTTATTTTGACAAACCCTAAGAGGCCTTAAGCTTGAAAATAAAATTCTCACATAGTCTTGTTACAAAAACCCTTAACTAGAGTGGAACCATTAGCTCCTCCAGCCTCTTCCATAGTCTTTTCCTAGCAACAGTGTTAAAAGATTTTTGAAAGTCCAAAAAACAACAAAAGAGTTTGGTTTTGTTATTGCAAATCAATAGTTGAATGATATTTCTTAAACCCAGGTTCCCCTTTAGCTCTTTTACCATGGATTTCAAGCCATGGGCTAATCTTCATTTCCAAAATAAGTTTGTACATGCTAAAATGTGGCTGATCATAATAGTTCTAAAGTGGCATATCATAATAGTTTTGTAATTAGAGGAAAGGCTTTTATCCACACTATGCAAGATAAGGCTTTGCATCCAAGCCTTGCTTCATTACCGAATTGAAGAGCTTGTGTATGTGAGGCATGAGGACGGGCCCTCTATTTTAAAATTTTCAACTTGATAACTTTCAATATCCTTAGTTTTCCCATTATTGAATTGCTTAACCCGGAATTCAATGTCTTCAAAATAAAATATAACATCCTTTATAGGAGCATTCAAAATGGTACAAATAAAATTAAGGAACTCATAAAAAATTTAATGTAGATATCCCAATTCTTTAAGGGAATCACATTAATTTATTTATTTTATTTTTGTCAATTAAATGTAAATTATTATGATTAGAGTTATAGGTTACATGTTTTAATGAGTTAATTACCTTTAATTTGTGTGAATAAAAAAATTGGGAAAGACCCTTTTCAATATATATTACTTTGTTAAAAAAAGATTGAGGGGAAAAATTAAAAATATATATGTTCTATTTTAAATTAAATATATATAGATTATAAAAATATGAAAAATGACGCTATTACCAAATAAATGGTGAATATCTATAATGACAACTCACATTTTTAATACGAGTTAGATTTTAAAAAATAAATAAAGAGGTACATTTCATGAAGAGAACTATAAGGTGCTTTCAGGGCAGTACAGGTTTAGGTGATTAGTTTAATGAGGATCCAAGGTTAGGTGATCCCTGTATTTACTGTATAATAGGCATGTGATGTGATGTAGATGCTTAAATTGCAGGTTCGGATTGATGGTTTTAGTTAATAATCTTTTATCAGTGCAGAAGGATCACTTTCAGAGGCTTGAAAACAAAACTACCACTGTTACGGGAACTACAAATAAGATATCAAAGAATTAGGGTATTATTCCCAAGCTAGTGAGGTGTGTTCTATGGAAAACTCTACCTAATCTAGAATGGTTATGGATTTCTTGATTAATTAGCGTACCAACATGATGTCAGTGGGGCTCACGATCACATGCTACAGGCAAAGAGGCACATGGATGACGTTCCCGTCCAAACAAATATTGCTGGACAGTGAAGCTCAGTTAACCGTGCAACATCAGATTTACTTGCAAAATTTCGACATATCCCAAACTCAGCACTCATTGGGAAACCCTAAACGGAAGACATGGATGTCCCTCGCAATACCTGTATACATCATACTCTGTGTGTATATATATGTGTATATATTAAGTAGGAGTTTTAGCTGCTCAGTATTGCCCTATTCTACTTCGACTTGAGAAACACTGGAGTATAGAGATGGTTTCGAAGAGCTCAAATGAGAAGGAGAAGGAGAAAGTCCAGCACGCCAAATCGAAGAAGAGGGTGGAAAACATCATCAAGTGCAACAATGTGACATCATTTAAAAGCAAAGTGAGGGGAGAAGATACAGCGACTGCTACAGGCATCTTCTTGCTAGCTTGTGTTGCACTGTCTCTGTAGAATTCCAAGCATTTCATGGAGGGCTAGGTCATCATCAATATCAACCCTACTTCAAATATTCTGTGTACTAGCTCGATGTTTCGGTTACCCTACTTCAAATATTCTGTTTACTAGCTCGATGTTTCTGTTACCCTAATCTACGAACTCATCTATTTTTTTAGCAGAAGAAGTCTTGGTTTCTTCGGCTGAGATAATGGGCATGCGCAGAATTTTACCCACAAAGCTGTTGCTGTAGAGTATAGGTATCACCTTTCAGTGTTTTAACAACTTATATATTTATATATTCTAGAAAAGTTCGACTAAAAATGTAAGAGATGTTTTTGCCCATAGATATCACCTTTCAGTGTTTTAACAACTTATATATTTATATATTCTAGAAAGTTCGACTAAAAATTTAAGAGATGTTTTTGCCAAATATGTTTTTGAGTGTTTTTATTTATTTATTTTTAATTTAATTTAATAGTTTTTAGTAAAATTAAATTTTTTTGGGTAGTTTAAAATGTATTTTTGATTATAAAATATAAATTTTTGATATATATATATATATATATATAATAAAAAAAATGAAGTAAAATTTATATATATATAACAAAAAAATATACCATTAGTAATAGTATGTAGTTCCACCTTTAGGGTTCGAATGTCTTCTTTTCAAATTGATTCTTCTTTTGAGTATCTGTGATATTATTTTGTCAATGACTTCATGTTTTTCGTTTAGTTCGAATAATCCTATTTCAGTGCAAATGGTAAAAGCTTTGTCCCGGTCCGGAGGTCTTGTCTGCCAGGGCTAGGAGACACAAACAAAAATGACTCACACTAAGGGGTTGGGGTTGGGGTGAAACTGTCCTTTATTAATCTCATTCGAGACCCCAGTAAATTATTGAGTAAGGGAGCTGAGATTCGCAGGACAAAAGCAAGTGCTTTTCCTTATATTCCGGCTCCCCAGGCGCTGCCGCTGTGTACCACCCAGGCGATGTTCTAGCCCTGAAAATGACGGAGGGTTATGAGTTATAACATGCCTGACTTAAAATTTGAGGGCCTGGCTTTACACCCAATTTCACTGACATTACAAGTACTTACATATTTGACATCTAATTTTTGAACTGCGAAAATTAAAAACAAGCGTGAATGAAACAAGGCTTACTGGTTAGGAGAAGAAAGGGAGATTTCATTGTAGGCTACGAAGAAAATGTGTTGAACTTACTAGGCTTTGAGTTGATGGCGAATTGGCTTGGCTTTGAGTTGAGGGTGAATGAGTGTATATACTTCACAGGATTTTGAGTTGAGGAGTTTACGTACTGGTAAAATATTCTTGGACAAAATGTCAAAGATTCAAATTCCATCGACAAAATGGTATTTAAATTATTATTTTTATGAACTTCTGGTTTATGTGTTATGAATATAAAATATTCTTTGACAAAATGTCACTGATTCAAATTCCATGAACATTTTAGAAAAAAATGGTATTTAAATTATTTTTTTTATAAACTTCTGGTTTATGTGTTACGAATATAATTATGTATTATATCTTTGTCTGGTATTCAAATTAATTTTCCGATAAACCTCTGGCTTAAGTGTTAGGAATATAATCATGTATTATATCTTTGTGGAAAAAAAATGTGAATTTTTTATATGTTTTTTCTTCAGTTAAGTTTTTTTGCCATTATATTTATTTAAAAATTAAAATGAAAAAATGAAGGATGGTTCCTCTTCCCCTTAATATATTAATGAAAGAAAAATTACTTATTTTATTAATTTGGTTTAATTCTATTTTTAAATTTAATTTAGTTTAATTTTATTTTTAATTTTAAAAGTGTTGGGATATTTTTACTTATTTTATTAATTTTATTTTTAATTTTAAAAATAATGCCATATTTTAAAATTTTATTATATTAATATTTATTTTAATTTTGAAGTTCCAAAAAATCAAATCTCTATATATAAATAATTATATAAATATTAATTAAATTTATTAAATTTGTATATATTTATTAACTATATGTTTTTTGGTAGATTTTTTGAACTCGAGTTTTTTTAAAAACTTTAAAAAATGTTTAAAATATCTCCCTTTTATAGTTTAATATATTAATTATAAAAAAGTTACTCATTTATATTTATTCTTTTAAAAAATATTTAAAATATCTCCCTTTTATAGCTTAATATATTAATTATAAAAAAGTTACTTATTTATATTTATTGTATAGCCTTGTTTAAATATTTTGATATTTTAGAATTTTATTCTATATTATCAAAAAATCATTTTGATTCTAAATTTACTAAATGGACCAAATTTCTGTGTGAATTTCTTACTTTATAAATATATATATTTCATATTTTTATATATAGAAATATTACTATTTTTAATTTATTTTATTATTTTGGTTTAATTTTATTTTAAATTTTAAAAGTGTTTTAATATTTCAGAATTTTATTATGCATTAGTATAGATTTATTTTAACTATGGATCTCTCAAGTACTTAAAATATCAAATCTCTCAATATGTAAAATTCTTACTTTATAACTATTATTTATAATTTTTATATATTTCATATTTTTATATATAGAAATATTAGTATTTTTAATTGTATGTGTGTTAATTAAATTTATTAAGTTTGTATATTTTTATTAATTATGTGTGTTTTGGTAGTTTTTTGCCAATTAAATTTATTTAAAAGGGTTAAAATAGTTGAAATATTACCAATTTTTAGCTTAATACATCAGGTAAAAAAAAAATTATAACTTGGTTTAAATATACTTTTAATTTTGAAGTATTTTGATATTTTAGAATTTTATTATAAATTATCATCCACTCATTTTTATTTGGGATACATAATATTCAGTGGAATCAAATCTCTCAAAGTTTAAACCTCTTATTTTATAATCACAACTTATATTTTATAGCTATTTCACATCTTTATATAGACATATTAGTATTTCTAATTATATGTTTATTAATTAAATTTATTAAGTTTGTATATATTTATTAATTATATGATTTAATATATCATGATTATCAATATGAATTATTATTATTTTAATTTATTTTAATGTGATATGCATATTATAATTTTTTTCTATTTAAAAAATTGTTATAATTTTATTAATAAATGTAAAATATATTATTTTTATAATTGTTTCAATTGAGTGGACTACATTATTATTATTATTATTGATACTATAACATATTTTCAACTACTCAACACAATACAAAAATTGGAAAAAAAAAATGAAATTTAATTGAAAAAAAAATTATATATTCATATTTAATATATATATATATATATATGAAATTGTTATTGGTTCTATCTAACTAAAATTTTACCTTATAATATATAAGTGATTATGAGAAGAAATTGTTATTTTTTATTTAAATCAGAATTTATTTTATGATATATTTTATTTGATAATTATTAATTTAGTCTTAAATTATTATTATTATCAATATTATTAAAAAAATTATTTATAATTTTAATAATAAATTATTTAATTTTATCAATTATTTAATCATTTATTATTATTATAAATCATTAATATATTTATTTATTTATTTGTTAAGTTTGGCAGGACTCTCTCATTTTCTATTTTACATGTCCATTATTCACATCAATGGAGGGAGGGCAACGGAGGGCAACGGGGAGGGTAGTACAAGATTGGAACCCAAGATCTCTGGTTCCTTATACCATGATTATGAGAAGAAATTGTTATTTTTTATTTAAATCAGAATTTATTTTATGATATATTTGATTTGATAATTATTAATTTAGTCTTAAATTATTATTATTATCAATATATTAAAAAAATTATTTATAATTTTAATAATAAACTATTTAATTTTATCAATTATTTAATCATTTATTATTATTATAAATCATTAATATATTTATTTATTTTTTTGTTAAGTTTGGGAGGACTCTCTCATTTTCTATTTTACATGTCCATTATTCACATCAATGGAGGGAGGGCAACCTGGAGGGTAGTACAAGATTTTATTTTACATGTCCATTATTCACATCAATGGAGGGAGGGCAACCCGGAGGGTAGTACAAGATTCGAACCCAAGAACCCAAGATCTCTGGTTCCCTTATACCCATTGCCACTTGATTAGAACCCAAAATCTCTGTGAGACTTCATTCCACAGCCATTGCCATTTGAACTACAACAGGCTAACATTAATAAAATTATTATTAATAATTCATTTATTTCCTATTATTATAAATTTATAGTGGTATGTCATAAATTTATTATTATAAATTCATAATAATATGTCATAGATTTATTATTAATTTTATATATAAATTCATTAAATTTAAATTTAATATATATATATAGATAATTATAATTTTAACAAATTATTATAAATTTTAATTTATAATTTAAATATTATAGTGTTAAACCATAACCATATTAAACTATTTGCTTACCACGTTATATAGAACTTATAGATTTAATTTCATAACGAGTTACAAAATCCATTTGAAGATTCCACTCACTTTTCTAGTCCATATTTCCTAAATTTCTCTCGCGTATATATATAACCCTAATTGACACCAATATGTTTTAGATTAGAGCATAATAAATATATTTTTTCAACCAAGCCCAAACTCACAAAATAACAAATGGCGAATCTCACTCCTCTCATCCATTTTCTCGTGAAATCTACTATGATAAAACACTATTACATATAATTAAAGTTTACAGAAAAATACAACTAATATAATCTCAAATGAATACATACCAGTCACAACTCCAGCTACTAATACCTGATAGAATGTCTAAGCGTTTTTATGAGATTAAATCTCTATTCAATTTCAACATTATATGATATGCTTTCATTAACCATTTTTTGCAAATGGACTTGTAAGCTTTTTCTAACCTTCTTTAAGACTCCCCCATGGTGGGCGAGTATAGTTATAGTAGGACAAATTGTAATTATCTAAGAGGAAGGAAATGAAAGTTGGAGGTTCATGTCGCTAATATTTACTTTGGCCTCATGTATGTTAGAGATATCATATCAAACTTTAAGTTTGATCTGGTGGATTAAGTTGATGAACTCTCCATCATTGAATCATTATGGTATTAATCATCATGGTGTAGAGGTATTTTGATTTGGAACAATTTCATGGTAAAGATAGGGATGAAAGCTTGGATATTTGGAGTTCTTTGTTGGTAGCAAGTAAAGAATCCATAGGGTGTTTGGCTAATTAGCATTTTATATATTTATTTTGGGTGGCATTTTGAGTCTAGAAGTTTTTCAATGGATTGGGATTTTTTCTTATTTTTCTTCAATATATTATATTTGGTTTCCAATAGGTATAGTTTCATGTTCTGGCGAGGCTTAAAGAAGGAGCCTCTAATCTTTGGTTTGGCCAGGCTTAAAGAAGGAGCCTCTAATCTTTGGTTTAGAAGCTCTAGATGTTTTGTCAATGAGGGAGGAAGCACAATTTCAATCGAAATTTATTTAAGTTTTTTCTTGTTCCTTAGTTTATCTATAATTTTTAGGTGGATTTCTAGTGGATTTATCATCTTTGGATTATCTTCCTTACCCAAGCTTTCCCTAGTAGTGCTATTATTTATTTTCTCAATTGGTGTGTTGTTTCACTGATATTGGAGGTGAGTTTTATTTTTCATGGATCTTTATTTTCAAGGGGCCATTTTTCCTTTCTCTATTTTTGAAGTTTAGGTTTCCTTGGAGAACCCTATCAAATATTTCCATGGTCCCTAGATTAGAGTGGTTTTGATTCGGGTTTTGTTTCAACTACATATTCTACATACTCTATTTGTATCCTTTGGTTCACATTTCTCTTTGGTCCTCTCTAGAGTATTCTCTTTAGCCTCATTTTTCCCCAAGTCCAATCGACCATTTTTGTAGTGAATTTCTCTTACAATTCTCTTCCCCCTTCTAGACTGATGAATTTGGTCGATTTCCTTGTTAAAATGGGCTATCCAACTCACTCAAGGAGTTGAATGGGGAAATGGGCTCTCATCAACCTTCAAGTTCTAGAGCCTAGTTCTCTATAGAGTGTTTAGTTACTATTTAGATGCAATCTACCCCTGGTAAAATTTGAAGAGAGGTACATGATGTAGAATGAGAAGTCTGAACAGAGAGGAGGTTTATGATAGATGTAAAGGTTGAGGAGGAAGTTGGAGACTAGATTCCTGATACAAGGAACACAAAAACTGGACAAACAAGATATATTGTTAACATATATTAGCAATTGAACACCATCATCGGCCATGTAGTAGTTGAGTGCTCTATAGCCAAGTAAGATATTTTACTTTGAATATATGAAATGCATAAGCAGACAAGAAATATCATCTAAGAGGTTTTGATTCTAAATAAAAATATTGTAGTCTTGGATTTTTCTAGCTCTAAAGAGGAGGATAAGTCTCTAATAAGATTCAAGTGGATTCACCAACAAAATATATACATATTATTTTGATTTTTTTCATATATAGTAGTGGAAACATTTTTGCAATCCTAGATGTTAGCAATTGAACATCATCACTGGCCATATAGTAGTTGAGTGCTCTATAGCTGAGTAAGATATTTTATTATGCACAGATGAAATGCATAAGCAGACTAAGAAATATCATCAACGAGGTTTTGATTCTAGGATTTTTCTAGCTCTGAAGAGGAGTATATGTCCCTCATAAGATTCATATGGATTCACCAACCACATATATGCATATTCTTTCTATTTTTCTCATATACCATAGTGGAAACATTGTTGTAATCCTAGATGAAATAGGCTATAAGTTTTCTAACAAAACTCTGAATTGTTTCAAACTTTATTATCTTTATATTTTTATCATCAAATTTATACTATTTAAATGGATAAATATTTTTCTATTATACTAATGATTTGGTTTAACCAATCACAAAAATATAGATATAAAGTACATTATATACTTCTTATTTACATAATAATAAAAACTACAAAATATATTCAGAAAAAATAATTAAAAAATCTAACCATTAAAAAAATTCCATTTAACATTTATATTAAAAAATATATCCTCTCATCACAATGACAGTAATTGATTTCACACCAAACCATAACAACATTAATCTTTCTTTGAGCACTGAGGTGATATGCATTATCGATTTCACATGAACCATAACAAAATTAATCTTTCTTTGGACATTGAGATAATATGCATCATTTCCATCTTTAATATAAATTATTAAGCCAATTTATTAATATATATATATAACAAAAATGAGATAATATGCATCATTTCCATCTTAAATACAGATTATTAAAAAAAAAAATCTTCAATATAACAAAAATGATAAGTTTATGAGACGTGTGTGTTTTTTAGTTAAAAGAATAGATTCTTTCATCAAAAAATATACCAAACATTACATCGAAGATTTAGCCGTTGAATTTACCACAATTTGCAGCGCCTACCTCTTTATTTTTTCAATTATAAAGTGGCTAAATAGGTTACTCTATTTTACATCCTACAGTGTCAAAGGGATTTTTCTTTCTATTTGAAGTTTTCCAAAATCAAATTATATATATAATTCTCCAACATCACAACTAAAAATTTAAAAGCATATATATAAATAAATTAGTGGTGGATTTTTCACCATTAAATTAGTGAAAAATAAATAAGGTGTTTTTTAAAAATTGTATTGAATAGCAATTAAAAAAATTAATAGTATGTGTTTATATGGTAGAATTTTCACCACTTAACTTATAAGAAATCAAAAACACCTTGTTAAAAAAAATCTATCACAACAACAATTTATCTATTTTCTAAATTTAGGTGGACTAATTTTCCTCAATTCAATTTCCACCATTGAATTTATAAGAAACCAACAACACTTTGCCAAAAAAACAATCATTCATCTATTTTTCTGAATTTAATTAGACTAACTTTACTCGATTTTCAACAAGTTTTGGTATAAATTCAACAATTTTTCTTTCTTAAAGGTTTGGTATAAATTCAACAATTTTTCCTTCTTATATTTTGAATACTAGAATATAAATTCATAAAATAAAATAAAATAATATTATTTTATCAACATTTAAAAGTTAACTTTACCATATATATTTGTAACCATGATTTTGTATCTATTACGTAGGCATCCCATTGGCTTTTGCAAACATAACCCAATCTATCATGCCTATGCACCGTTAATTGTCATCTCTTATGAGTGCCATCTCTCTTACCCTCCTTCACCTAAGAAAGAACAACACCTGATAGGTATAAGCAACAAAAGGATTGATTTATATTTGGCACCTTCGACACCAAAGATGAAGTAAGTAAATGCTTAAGCAAAGAAAAAATTAACTCACATGCAACTTTCACTCCTTTATTCAATATATGCATGATTGGGTTAACAACTTCGAAAAAGGACCTCCACAAATCTTTTCTAGTACCCATAGATTTCTATAAAACTATGCACCGAATAATGTGTACCCGTAGATTTATATAAAACTATGCACCTCATACACATTATTCGGTGATGGGAAATTAGTTGTAATTTTTTATCTTTGCATGATCTGTTGTAATAACATCAAATATATATATATATATATATGATATGATCTAAATGATGGATCATATATATATATATATAATATTGCATTTATGTTTTTTAATTTATAATCATTGTAGTATTGTATAGGAAATTTATTTTAATTTGAGTTTATAAAAGTAATATAAGGCATATATCTAGTTTCTTTAATGATTTATAGAAGTTATGGGTATCTAAATAAAATTAAAAAACTTTTTACTAGATTGATAATAAGTTATGATATTAAGTTTATGTGGTTTTGGATAGACACTCATCTGGTTTGTTGTTAAGGCATTCTTAGATGTTAAGTCATGATTTCATTTCTTCTTGGACATGACCATGATGTAGCCTCACCAATGTCGAACTTATTAAAAAATAAATAGGTAACTTTGTCACATACCTCTACTAAATTTATCCTAACCATATTTGCAAAAACTTGATTTTTATGGCTCATACATTTTGTCAAATACTTATGTACATCTTTCTTCAAATACTTTGTATACAACCAATTAAGTAGTTTTTTTTCTTTTAGACATTTTGTGTGAAATCAAATAAGAAGCATTGCTTTGATTCCACTTGTAACATACTAGCTAAAATATGCAACTCAATCAATTTTGATTTATGTCTCTTTGGTAGTTTATCAAATAGATTATATAGAAATTGTAATAAAACACATTTTAACACATTTTTTTCAAATGATTTAAATGCAAAGAGGCATAGATGAGCTACAATAGTGTTATCGTACAACAATAGTAACATACATCAATACTAACCCCACCCACAAAACAACATTTTCATTGAGGTATTTTGTCAAATAATTTGTATGCAATGAATCATTAAACCATTTAGGCATTTCTTTAGACACTTTACGTGCAAACTAATATATCAACTTCTTAGCATATCTCCTAAATCATTAAGCCGCGAGGCCCATTATATAATTCATTATGAGGGGATGTGTAATTACATCCATGCTCAACTTGGAGTTGACACGTGTCCCTTAAAAAAATACTTTAAATGAAAAAAAATTGTTGTCTATAATAAAAACATAAATGATTATACATATTCAGTAAGTTTTAATTAAAGAATTATAAAACATTAATAATCGTATTCCCCATTATGTAGGTTAAGTCGTTGATATTTCACTTTCGCTTTTATAGTGTTAAATAAACTATTTCGATATCTATGTTATATAATATAATTTTATGTAAATTTGGATATACATATATATATTCTGTTTCTCTTATAAATATTTCAATATGGAAGTTAAATAAATTGTTTAGATATCCATATTAACTAATATATTTAAATATAAAATATATATGTATGTTCAATATGGAACTTAAATAAATTGTTTAGATATCCATATTAACTAATATATTTAAATATAAAATATATATGTATGTTCAATATGGAACTTAAATAAATTGTTTAGATATCCATATTAACTAATATATTTAAATATAAAATATATATGTATGTTCAATATGGAACTTAAATAAATTGTTTAGATATCCATATTAACTAATATATTTAAATATAAAATATATATGTATGTGTGTATGTGTATGGGTTAATGTTTACCTTAGTAAAATATTTCAATGCTCCAAAGGAAAAGGTAATTAAAGATAAAATAATTCAGTTACTTCTTAATAAGAGGAAAATTATGTAACTCATTCAATTTTTAATATAAAATAGTAGTAATAAATTATTCAAAAATATAATTTAACAATAATAAATTACACATGGTCTATATAGAGAGCCGCACAAAACAACTATAGACCTATATTAATCACATATTTATCAAGCACTAAAAGAGTTTAAATCTCTTGGAGTGTAAATCCTTTTTCAAGTTTTTCATTCTAAAAGGAGGTTTGCATATATTGAGATTTGATCCCTCTCCCCCACTTTACCATGGAAATTCTTAACTTGTTGAGCCAAGAGGCTCATTGTAAAATCCAGTATGAGGAGGATGTGTACTTCCATCCATGCTGGACTTAATCCAGTATGAGGAAGATGTGTACTTTCATCCATGCTCAACTTGGAATTGACATGTATCCCTTAAAAAAATTACTTTAAATGAAAAAAACATTGTCGGTTATAATAAAAACATATATGATTATACATACTTGGTTAGTTTTAATTAAAAGCACTATAAAACATTAATAATGGCATTCTCAATGTCCTCACTTTCTTAGTTAATATTTCACTTTCAGTCTCTGAGTTTTCAATCTCTATGTTAAACAATATAATTTTATAACTCTATAGAGATTAAATCTCTTAAGGTGTAAAAAAAATTTCAAGTTTTGCATTATAAAAAGATGTTTGCATATAATGAGATTCGATGCCTCTCACCTCTTAGTAGATCAGTGATTAAGATGTATCTATATTGGTAGTAGTACAAGTTTTGAAAACTGAACTAAATGATCAGTGGGAATTCCCCTCACTATGGTCCAAGTTTCAACCTCTAGAAGTTATTAGATTAAAATTTATAGAAAAAATTCCAACATGAAATGTTTGATTCATGATTTTAGGAGCATCAACGAAGCTCAACTTCCTATTAAAATATTTCCTAAAATTTTTTGACCCAAGGTCTAAAAATTAGACAAAAAGATCAGTGGGATTTCCCCTAACTATGGTCTAGGTTTCAGCTTCTGGAACCTCCCAAAAGAAATATTATAGCATAAATTCCAACGTGACATGTTTAAAGATAAATTTAGGAAGCTTGTCTTCCTCAACTAGTGCTATTATAAAATTTAATACATATAAAAAGTTACATCCAAATAGTATACAGTCATGATAAATTTGTTGAAGGGTAAATGCATGTACATATAAACTTGATGAAAAGAGAAATTAAATAATCATTCACAAGAGATAATTATCTTGAGTCAGCTATTTTGCAACCTGGAACTTCAGAAGGGTGAGCCACTCTCCACTCAATCAAAGGGTCAACTATGTTGCAGTCTTTCTCATAGTTGGCCACCCACGAGTTAGATCTTGATGCCTTGAGCGAAAAACAAAACTCAAGGATTTAGCACATAATTTGAGACCATATTTAACACAAAAAGTGAAGGCCACTCTCCTCCACATGCAGGAAAGAATCTAAATTCTCAACCTTTCCATTCCTTGACTAGTCCTGTAAACATTAACAAATGACAATGCAAGTCTACAGAGCACAAGGGGGTCCTTCTCTAATATCTATAGTACCTTGGCCCTCCCTTATTCAGTGTTATTTATGCCACTCACAAATAATACAACTCTCAGTCCTCAAGGCCACCCAATCAAAGGAAAAATCACTACAACATATTCAAGTCCTATTACACAAGTTGTCACCAATTCAAATTTATGAGTGAGATAGGGAAAAATGATTGTATGAGAAGAATAATATATTAATGTTCAAAACAAAAAGGCAAAAAGAAAATCTCTTAAATGGATTATCTCTTTCATTTTTATAAACACATCTTAACCCTTCATCTTCCCAACCATCACATTAATAATCGTATTCCCCATTATGTAGGTTAAGTCGTTGATATTTCACTTTCGCTTTTATAGTGTTAAATAAACTATTTCGATATCTATGTTATATAATATAATTTTATGTAAATTTGGATATATATATATATATATATATATATATATATATATATATATATATATATATAGATATAGATATAGATATAGATATAGATATAGATATAGATATAGATATAGATAGAGAGAGAGAGAGAGAGAGAGAGATATTCTGTTTCTCTTATAAATATTTCAATATGGAAATTAAATAAATTGTTTAGATATCCATATTAACTAATATATTTAAATATAAAATATATATGTATGTGTGTATGTGTATGGGTTAATGTTTACCTTAGTAAAATATTTCAATGCTCCAAAGGAAAAGGTAATTAAAGATAAAATAATTCAGTTACTTCTTAATAAGAGGAAAATTGTGTAACTCATTCAATTTTTAATATAAAATAGTAGTAATAAATTATTCAAAAATATAATTTAACAATAATAAATTACACATGGTCTATATAGAGAGCCGCACAAAACAACTATAGACCTATATTAATCACATATTTATCAAGCACTAAAAGAGTTTAAATCTCTTGGAGTGTAAATCCTTTTTCAAGTTTTTCATTCTAAAAGGAGGTTTGCATATAATGAGATTTGATCCCTCTCCCCCACTTTACCATGGAAATTCTTAACTTGTTGAGCTAGGAGGCTCATTGTAAAATCCAGTATGAGGAGGATGTGTACTTCCATCCATGTTGAGCTTAATCCAGTATGAGGAAGATGTGTATTTTCATCAATGCTCAACTTGGAATTGACATGTATCCCTTAAAAAAATTACTTTAAATGAAAAAACATTGTCGGTTATAATCAAAACATATATGATTATACATACTTGGTTAGTTTTAATTAAAAGCATTATAAACATTAATAATGGCATTCTAAATGTCCTCACTTTCTTAGTTAATATTTCACTTTCACTCTTCGAGTTTTCGATCTCTATGTTGAACAATATAATTTTATAACTTTATAGAGATTAAATCTCTTAAGGTGTAAAAAAAAAAATTTGAGTTTTGCATTATAAAAAGAGGTTTGCATATAATGAGATTTGATGCCTCTCACCTCTTGGTAGATCAGTGATTAAGATGTATCTATATTGGTAGTAGTACAAGTTCTAAAAACTGAACTAGATGATCAGTGGGAATTCCCCTCACTATGGTCCAAGTTTCAACCTCTAGAAGCTCTCAGATTAAAATTTATAGAAAAAATTCCAACATGACATGTTTGATGCATGATTTTAGGAGCATCAAGGAAGCTCAACTTCCTATTAAAATATTTCCTAAAATTTTCTAACCCAAGGTCTGAAAATTGGACAAAAAAATCAGTGGGATTTCCCCTAACTATGGTCCAAGTTTCAGCTTCTAGAACCTCCCAAAAGAAATGTTATAGCATAAATTCCAACATGACATGTTTAAAGATAAAGTTAGGAAGCTTGCCTTCCTCAACTAGTGCTATTATAAAATTTAATACATATAAAAAGTTGCATCCAAATAGTATACAGTCATGATAAATTTGTTGAAGGGTAAATGCATGTACATATAAACTTGATGAAAAGAGAAATTAAATAATCATTCACAAGAGATAATCATCTTGAGTCAGCTATTTTGCAACCTGGAACTTCAGAAGGGTGAGCCACTCTCCACTCAATCATAGGGTCAACTATGTTGCAGTCTTTCTCATAGTTGGCCACCCACGAGTTAGATCTTGATGCCTTGAGCGAAAAACAAAACTCAAGGATTTAGCACATAATTTTGAGACCATATTTAACACAAAAAGTGAAGGCCACTCTCCTCCACATGCAGGAAAGAATCTAAATTCTCAACCTTTCCATTCCTTGACTAGTCCTGTAAACATTGACAAATGACAATGCAAGTCTACAGAGCACAAGGGGGTCCTTCTCTAATATCTATAGTACCTTGGCCCTCCCTTATTCAGTGTTATTTATGCCACTCACAAATAATACAACTCTCAGTCCTCAAGGCCACCCAATCAAAGGAAAAATCACTACAACATATTCAAGTCCTATTACACAAGTTGTCACCAATTCAAATTTATGAGTGAGATAGGGAAAAATGATTGTATGAGAAGAATAATATATTAATGTTCAAAACAAAAAGGCAAAAATAAAATCTCTTAAATGGATTATCTCTTTCATTTTTATAAACACATCTTAACCCTTCATCTTCCCAACCATCACATTAAGGAAATTATTAATTCAAGGTATGAAATTTCCTCTCAAGGAATCGTAATATCTTGGTTGTCCTCCCTTCCATTGGTTCTAGCATATTTTATTACTAAAAATAAACATTACATCACACTCCATAGCATCAATGATGGCATTCCAACATTATATGTTCTTAATTACATTGCAAAATTTGGGGTAAAATGTAAATGTGTGCATGATGAATGGCTATAGGTCGAAAAAATTTGATTTGAAAGTAAACATTGAATTTTAATAAAGTGCATCACATGTTACAAATAAAGGAAAAAGAATGAAGGGATATGAATCCACAAAAGGATTCCCTAGTAATGAAGGATTATTCTAGATAGAGTCACTAAAGGAGCATTGGTTGCAAAAGATCATAATACTCCTCTCCCTTCAAATAAACCAAAGGAGGAAGCTTAGAAGGATAACCAACGCTCTATTTAAAATGGGATTTTGAAGGCAGAAGAGTACTAAGCTTTGATGGTGTCCATAATATTGTTGTGGACCTTGTCAAATTGGCCAAAGACATCAAAAGCTATATTATAGATGGCTTCTAATAAAGTGCAATAATTGAAGAGGTGTTCCACATCCTCATGGGTTGAATGACATAAGGGACTGAAGAAAGTACCCACAAAACTTATGTTGATCAATTTATGCCATGTAATATTTATCCATCTCACTAGAAGCCAAAGGAATGAGTAACTTTAGGCCATGTTTTTTGGGTCCAAATCTTTTTCCAAATGTCCTTTATAGGTAACTACTAATGACCTATGACAAGATGGTATGCTTCCTTAATAATAAATGATCTCTTAGGTCTATTTCCCCATCGCATCTTATATGGGTTGTTAAGGATGGGGATTCTCCTTCTTTGCATATCATTCCAAAACTTGTTCCAATCAATTTGGGATATTACCAATATCCATTAATCTATATATTTCCATTTTCAATGGGGAAAAATGGGGAGGAAGCCTACTAGTGACCCTCACATTAAAAATGATTCCTAAAATGTCTTTTTTTGTTGAGATTCAAGCATATTAATGTATCATTAAACTTGGGCAGTTATTTCTGGGATTTGCCCCAAAAGAGGGCACTTTTTCCATCCCGAGATTCCCAAAAACAGTGTTGTTGGATGATCCCTTTGTTTTCATTGGTAAGGTTCCAAATGGAAGAACCTAGGAAAGATGGTATAGATATGATTTGTTGTTGGAGAGAGACATTGTGACTATATTTTGTATTCCATATTTTATACCATAGTTCTCCCCTTCCACCCCCAAGATCTAATGCCATCATGTTTTGGCACCAAATGATATTGAGAAGTTTTGAATCCCACACTCCTAAGCCAATTTTTAGCATATGAAGACACGACTTGTCCAAACAGACTAGATAACACTTCTTTGCAAGGGAACCATCACCCCCCCAAACAATAATTATCATTGGATCCCTTTGATGGAGCGAAGGACTCCTTTCTGAGTGGCCAAGGTAGAGAAACGATAGATAGGGATGGATTATAAAATATCTTTGTGTACTATTTGCCCCACTAAATTGAAAGAAACCAACCCCCCCCCCCATAAGAATTATCATTAGATCCTTCTGATGGAGCGAAGGACTCCTTTCAGAGTGTCCAAAGCAGAGAAAAGATAGATAGGGAGGGCTTGTAGAATATATCTGAGTACTAGTTACCCCACTAAATTGAGAGAATGGAAGATCCCATAATAGAGCTTATCAAAAAAAAATTGCATCTAATCATGCCAATATTTAGATTTAAAGGAATTTTCAACAAGATATGCTCTAATATATTTTTTAGAAATAGGGATTCTCTAATAACCTAAGAGGTGTGAGATGTGTCCTTGAATAGCAAGGTGGGTAATAAAGAAAAAAAATGTAGGATTTGGAAATATTAATGGAGGTGCCTGAAGCCTGCATAAAATACTTAAGGTTTTGATTGAGCATAGAAGCCTCTTGCACTGTGGGGGAGCCCATAAGTAGGGTTTCATTCACAAGTTGTAGATGAGAAGTAGGAAGGTCTTCTCCAAAGATTCAAAGGATTTTAAGTAATCACTAGGACAAAGTAGATTTTAAATATATTTTAAGGCCCTTAGTGTCCAAAATGAAGTGAAAGGGGGAGAGAGGACCTCCTTGCCTAATGCCCCAAGAGGGGTTGAAGGTAAGGGAGGGAGAACCATATAGAAGGATTGAAAAGAAATGGGAGGAGAAAAGAGGGCCACCCATCTAGACCATTGTTCAAAAAATCCAAAATCTTTTAAAATATGATATAAGTAGGACTAGATAAGTTTATCAAAATGTTTTAAAAGATCAAGAATTATTAACATACTATGTATTTCTGGGATTTTTCAAGGAGTGGAATACCTCATGAGAAACCTTAATGCCATCTACAATTTGCCTCCCTTTTACATACCCAGAATTTGACATTGAGTAAATGTTCCCTCCTTGGGTTGAGTCTAGGGAGGAAGGTTGCATTAAGCATCAAAATAATGGAATTTGTTATCTGTGATTCCCCATTAGGTTAATAATTCCTTATTTTATAAAATGAAAACATTGTTGGAAGAAGTTAGTGGTGAAACCATCTAGTCTTGGAGCTTTATTTTTGGGCTTCCTCAACTTTAGCCAAGGATATTTCCCTCATAAGGGATTTGTTATGTTCTTATTTTACCAACTTGGGAATATTCTAAGTGATCTTCTCTATGGCATGCAACTTAGTAGTTTGTGATTTCGTCATCAAGGAGATGTATAAATCAATTAGCTCCACTTCCATGTCATGATGATTAGTGAGTTTTTTCCCATGTTTATTTAGAAAATAGATGATTCAGTTGTGGTTTCAATGTTTAACCAAGGATTTATGGAATAATTTGGAGATTTTATCCCCATCTCTTAACCATTATTTTCAGGGTTTTCTACTTCCACGAGATTTCATCTTGTTCTCTTCTATCTTCAAGCTTAGATAAAATGATGCCTTCTTCTTCTACTAATGCCTCTATCCTAGCTTCCAAATTGATGCGCCATTGAATGTGTTGCTTATTTTCCTCCATTTCATGTTTATCTTGGAAGATATTAGCAAAATTCCTCTTCATTCCAATTCTTAATATTAGCATTGAGATACTTAAGACTTTGTTGGAATATGTACATTGCAAATCCTTTCACTGAATTTACCTCTTTCCACCATTGTGGGATTTCTCCAAAAAGATTTGATATCTAAACCAAAAACTCCCAAAGTGAAAGGGCTTGTTGTGATAACTAGCTTTGATATCCACTTCCAAACAAATTTTCTAGTGATCAAAACCTACCCATGGGAGAATTGAAGCTTCCAATAATAAATCGTGATCCCAAAGTGATTCAAAAACTAGGAGTGATGAAATAATAAGAAAATTTGGTGTCAAACTCCTCGCTATTTGTCCATGTGAAAATTCCATTGAATGTATCAACAGTAGTGACCCTTAGCTTCCTCATTAGGTTCTTTAAGAGCTACCCATCAAAATATAATCTTCATATGCCCCCATTTTTTTCATCAAGAGATTTAATGATATTGAAATCACCTCTTGTGGTCTAGATCTTCTCACTAGATATTGGGTGAATGTTTCTAAGAATGCAAAGGAATTTGGGTTTCTCACTTACTAGATTTGGGCCATAGATCGAGGTATGATGCCTAATAGTGGTTGATCCTATTAATTGAAAGTGGATTTATAGAGTAGGAGGTGTGCCTACCAAGTTTGTTATGATAATTTCATTGGGATTCAACAAGAGGGATGGTCCTCCTGCTTTTCCTATGTTATCTAGGGTAATCAATTGACACCCTTTCCAATAGATGGAAGCAATATTGCTTACTCGCTCCTTAAAGAATTTAGTTTCCCACAACATCATAACTATAGGATGTTCCCTAAAATACTTTCTTTATAATCATTTTCATAACTTTGTAATTGATGCCCCTATTGTTCCATGAGATTATATTCATTATGAAGGGTGAAGACCAAAGGAATAGGCCTCTCTCATAAGTGTTACCTTTTTAGAATAAACTAGAATTTCTCCAACTTCTAATATGATTTCCTTATTAATTTTCCATCCACTTTTTATCCTATTTTGCTTCTTAGGTGAGACCTTAAAGGATTGAGTTTGGAACCCTATATGGGATAGGCCTAAGCCTTGAGAATAGCTTCCCTTATAATTCCTTAATTTTAGGTTAGCCTAATGAAGGAGTTGAACTTATTGATATAGAATATTTTGGGGGTCCTTCCCATTCAATTGTGCTATCATATTTGAAAATATTCTTTCATCCAGATCCATGGCTTCAAGTGTATCTTGAGTATCAGCTATAATTTACATTAGCATTTCTATGGCTCCTTGAGTTGGTTTCTCTTAAGATTCTTTTGGGGATTTTTGCTTGCTAGCACCCTGATATAGAAAATGCTTTGGGTTATCCCCTTCTTCAACTGGATTATCAGGCATTTTAATGTCCTCTTCAAAAGATTCATACCTATTTTTGGATTGAAGGATCTCCCTTGAGTGTGGTTCTATATAAAGGAATTGATTCCTTATTATGGAAATAACCCTTTCAAAACCCTCATTTTCCTTTTTCTGCAATTTCTCCTACGACATTTCCTTTTGCATGAGGGGGAAATCATGTAAAAAATGGCTATAACCGTGGCCTTTGCTAGAACAAAATGGAAAATGCACAAATCTAGCATTTACTTCCACATGTTATCCTAATAGTATATATCAATTGAGGTCGGCAAGGGCTATGAAATATTCATTTCCACATAGATCCTCGCATAAGATATATATCTTCCTATTTTTGTTGCCTCTAAATTTTTGACAAAAATACTAATTGTATTACCTATCCCTTCCAAAATTTCTTCAACCCATGACTCCCTTAGAGGCAAGAAAATGTGAACCCGCACCAGAGCAACAAGGAAGTCCTATTTTTTTAGGTTGTACTTCTCCTTATGGAATCTCATGAAAATCTTTGCATTGTTAAAGAAATCAAGCCCATTTTCAAATACCCTAGTTTTATCTTCTAAATTCCTGAAAACCATTATGAATAAGCCCTTGGCTCCTAGTTCCAAATTGATTTGACCTTTTGTCTACTATTTTTTCTTAATGCACCAGACAAAATCCTTCTTATAAGGTCATATTCTAATAAATTTATAAATTGAACCATGATCTTTCATGTATTATATGTATTTTGCGATTTTCTTAATCTTGACTTCAAACTTGGGATCCTGCAAAGTTTTAGGAAGGCATCGACCTAGGCTCCTCCTTTTCCAATAGGCTACCAGAGGTAGCTTATCTCTTGAAGAGGAATTGATGGTAGAGGCTTAGTTGTATGACTCTAATGGTGAATGACAAGGTGCATTGAAGTGATTACCAAAAGAACCATACAAATGGTTGTCTCCCAAGGTTACATTACGATAGGAGGTGATTGCACCCCTCGATGAGGTGTGCACCGTAGATACATGATGGAACTTGAGGTGTGTAATATTCAGAACATAATCCTAATAGAGAGCACTCTATGATTACAAAAAAAAAATTGACTTATATTAAGGGTTCAATATTGGAAGCAATAAAATTTAAATGAATTAGAGATTATACATTACGTGTGAAGGAATATAGTGGTTACGAGTTAAGTTTAATGGAATATGGGATTACATAAGTTAAGGTTCATATGTTAAATGGGTGAAGGTTATATTTCTATAAGTTAGAAGTTATAGCTGTTAGGTTTGATGGATTCATGGCCACAAGGGTTATAATTTAAATGAATTCAAGATTGGGTTAGGGATTAATATAAAATAGTGGTAAGGGCTTATATGGCCTAGGTATTAGTGACTATGTAAAGGGTTATGGGGGATATTGAGAGTAATAAGGAATATTGAGATTAGTGCTTATGATTATTATAGTTAGGTATTAGAAGTCAATGGTTAAGAAAAAGAGTAATCTAATTATTATTTAATCTATACTTCAACAATTAGTAACATTATCTTATATTCATTGTTAACATTATCTTATATTCATTGTTTACTTGTTATTTATATGTAAGAACACTTTCTTCTTATAAATTAAGAAATAAATATTTTATCATTTTTAATTTATATTTCAAAATTTAATATTATTATTTAATACCTATTAATTTTTAATGGAATTACATCAAATCTCAGCATGTCACTTGCAATAATTGAAATCGATCATTCCTCCCAAATAATCCAATTGATTTTATTTTTATTTTACTTGGAATGAAAACATGAAGTACTTCCCCACATTTCAGAGTCTTGCTCCAAGGGAATCCAAGAGAGGCGAACTCATGATCACTAACAATATCAAAGAACTTCTAGCTCTAAACCACTTGAACTAACCCGTAATACTTATATTCTTATGTATATTGTCTAAAATAATAATAATAATCCTATTTAAATTTTCAAATATATAATTTATTAATTTTATGTGGTGAATTATTATATAAGATTTATATTTTACAATTTTTATAATTAACAAAAAAATTATAATGAGATATAATATTAATGATTTTATCTTACCAATACATAAAAGTGAGTTGTTTAATTAAAAATTTATAGCAATTAAAAGATATAAAAAAGTTATACAATCCATATCAACATAAATTATCGAAATAATATTTTATAACAATGTATGAAACATATGATATATAAGAAGGGAAAAAATGACACATAATCTTTTAAAATACTCCATGTAATGTGACTAGAAAACAAATTTTTGTGACGGATGGTTAGACCTTAATATAATATACATTCCCAGTTTCATACCAGCATGAATACCACCAACTACTATCCGGTTTTCTATTCATTGCAGAAGAGAAGATCGGTGAAATCGTTACCACTTCTCGCTAATATACGACCAAGAGATGATTGGTTATTTTTCTAAAAGTGGGAAAACCTATCATGTCTCAGTTGTCAAACCAGCAGTAAGGACAGCAATATTTGGCTGCTATCTGTGAATGCAGGCTAACTCGTCATCGTTATTCAAGGAAAACCACGCCACCTGGAATAACCCGTTGGTGGTCTATAAGGGGGCAAGCTTTCATTCCTACTAGATGCCTCTGGGTCTTGGGTCATTGACCTGTTTCCTTACATTTGAGGAAGACGAGCTCTTAGCCAAGCAGAAGCAGTTTTAGGGCATCCTCCAGGCCCAGAGATGATTGGTTATATTGAAGCAACAAACTAAATATATATATATATCTATATCTATATATATATATATATATATATATATATATATATATATATATCTATATATATATATATATATATATATATATATATATATATATATATACATATAGATATACATATATATAGATATATAGATATATATAATAGTTTTATTGAATATTCAGTAAATATTTTCATAATTAAATATATTATAAAATTAAATTAATTTTATAATAATATAGGTTTATCGGGAAACTCAATTAGTGATCACTGTGTTATGAAGTATTGTGTAAATCATTAAATTCAAGGTTCAAATCCTACAGATTAAGCCAATAAAAAAAATTGTTTACTCAAACGACAAAAAAAAAATAGTTAGGTATTCTAGGCCTCTAGGGCCATTCTTGAACCAAAATGTAAATGAAAAAATAGAGCAGCATAGAAACTATCATTAAGATTTATCACATTCAGAAGCCTACATATGAATGGGCTTCTTTTTGTTCCCTAGGGAGTATCCTAGATTGGGGGGATGCCCAAATGAGTCACAATTTGCACGTTATTGTGATCCATGGAGCTCATATTTAGTTGCATCTCATCCAAAATTAATAAAATCTGTTCTTTTTCTTCATTCCTATCAACCAAAAGTTGTCTATGTAACAACTTCACATGACAATATATCTCTATTGTATGCTCCTATTGGTTGTAGTGGCCCTTAGTGTAGCCCATGTTTGTCACCGACTCTTCCACCTTAGCCAACACTTCTAAATTCTTCAAACAATGGAAATTATCGTCAAATTCTTGCTCCACCTATGTTATTTCATCCTAGACCTATTTTTATCATGACACAGAACTCTCCACCCATTCTTGGGCATGAGAGCCTCCCTGATCTCAATAATATTCCATGCCACATTGAACCCAACCCCATTGATGGGGCATGATAACCCAAATAATCAAAGAATTCAACTGACCAAAGTGGAAGAGTGTAACATACCCTGTCCTATGCCTAGCTCCAACTAAGGGTAGAAGGAGGTTTTTGCTATCCTGACCCAACCACCATAGTCTTGTCATGGAAGTGGGGTCTAAAATTTTCAACCTCTTGCAACTAACTCAAAACATAAAATGGATGACATTGTTGCATTTGCCTCATTGAGACCTTTCCAACAATATAAATTTTATCTCGATATGACTTACGGACCAAAATATATGACCATTCGAAATTAGGCCAATTACAAACCTTGCCACATCATCATTGTTTCCCATGTGGAAACTACATAATAACCTCAATGGCCTCTATACCACCAAGAGAGCCTACATGGAATGAATGCCACCTGACTCCAAGTCCCATCAATAAGAGGGTCAGGGTCAGCCTCGCGGGCCCGACTTATCGACCACCAACTAGTGGGTCCCACTCGACTAGTCTAGCATTGCCCCTTTGGTTGATCATTAGTCTCACACAACTAAGCTATTCAACCCAACTGGTCTAACCCCCAACCTTGCGGATATCACTAGAAATTTTAAGCTTGTTTCGCAAGATTTATACTTATGAATTTTTCTTCAAATTTTCCTTGAGAAATTGCCCCAACTTGAGGCATACACAACTCGACTGCTTGGCTAAACTTAAACTTCACGAAATTGAAGGTGAAGATTAAAGATCTTTCACCTTTATTTTGGCACACCATGGCCATGGAGGCACAAATCATCATGCTTGGAACCCTCAGCTACACTCATTGACATCCACATAATTCTTATTCTTAGGATCTATTGAAATGAATATAAACTCAGCCATTAGCTTCCCTGGTAAAATACATAGAAAATGTGCATATAAGCACACTTATCAGAACCACAGGGAAATCAGTTATGTTTCCCAACTGTGACATAATCAAGCATTTCTTTCCATGCAACGCATCTCACATACACCAAGAAATTAGTGAAATCAACATAATTACAAGGTAACCAACACATTCATCAAGTTAGGGAAATAAACACAAATATTTACCATATCCTCATGAATTTATATGGGGAATTAACATCCCACTTACACACAGGAATCCACATCCCCATTAACAGTATAAGCATGCAACCAGTACAATAAGTTGTAGATATTATTTAAATATAAGAAGCATAAGTAAATAGTTATCTTATACATCCAAATTAAAAGGAAACTAAGGTTGGGACTTCGTCTCTCCACCCAACCATATACAAGCTACAGCCATAGTTACTTAAAGTTGTCACCCCCGATCCATATTCCAATGTTTGAGGTGGATTACTTTTGAGGATGTTTAACCAGCAAAATAGCTGAAACGGGATGCCACGAGGCTTCATTTTCTTCATCCACCAGCTACACACATTATCATTCAAAATTTTCAAGCATGATCACATCCATGCCAAGATATTATAGTGCAAAGAGTTTCAGCTCACTTTTAGGAGAATAGATTCCACAATAAGGGAAGGTTCATCATTGGATAAACTACTGATAGGTAAGAAGTCACCTCTCTAGGTGGTTCATCAGTGATTTCAATACCATATATTTAGCCCCAAGAAAGCTCCTAGTGGTTCAACATACCTCACAAGCACTTGAGTGACTCTTCCCAAGCTTGTAGATTCATCAATCCACAAGATCCTAGTGGGTTCTTTCCATGCAATGCATCTCACATACACCAAGAAATTAATGAAATCAACAGAATTACAAGTTAACCAACACATTCATCAAGTTATGGAAATAAACATAAATATTTGCCATCTCCTCGTGAATTTATACAAGGAATTAACATCCCACTTACACACGGAAATCCACATCCCCATTAACAGTATAAGCATGCAACCAGTATAATAAGTTGTACATATTATTTAAATATAAGAAGCATAAGTAAATACTTATCTTATGCATCCAAATGAAAAGGAAAATAAGGTTGGACTTCATCTCTCCACCCAACCATATACAAGCTAAAGCCATAGTTACTTATAGTTGTCACCCCCGATCCATATTCCAGTGTTTGAGGTGGAGTACTTCTTAGGACGTTTAACTAGAAAAATAGTTGAAATGGGATGCCACAAGGCCACGTTTTCTTCATCCACTAACTACACACATTATCATTTGAAATTTCCAGGCATAATCACATCCATGCCAAGATACTATAATGCAAATATTTTCAGCTCACTTTTAGGAAAAGGGAGTCCACAATAAGGGAAGTTTCATCAGTGGATAAATTATTGATGGGTAAGAATTCACCTCTCCAGGTGGTTCATCAGTGATTTAAGTACCAGAGCTTCAGTCCCAAGGCAACTCCGAGTGGTTCAAAATCCCCCACGAGCACTTGAGTGACTCTTCCCAACCCTGTAGGTTCATCAATCCATAAGCTCCCAGTGGGTTCTTCAGCCTCACAAGAAAGCCATTACTCTTTATATTACTTTTCACCCATCCAACCTCTCTAAGGATTCTTCAGTTGATTTAATCTCTCTGGAGCTTGGCTATTGTGAATTCTGATCGTTTCCCTCTCTTTGTGTTTCACCTCCGCCCTTGGGAGGAACTTTTTCTTACAGTGAGCTTCATTGTGTTCTCTTCCATTGTCTTTGTGTGCGAGCATGAGAGTGCCCCCATCCCCTCATGTGTATGCATATCAAGCCATCATGTGAGAATGTCCCCAAAACCTGCTAATAGTCTACCATTCAACCACTAGATAGTGTATTCCATGCCTCTCCTTAATTTTTTGTCCCTTTTTTTCTTATGGTTGGAGTTTAAAGGACACCTAGGCTTGTCTTTATCTTTTTCATCTAAATTTAATACATATTTAGCCCATTTAAAACCACTCAACCAATAGGATTTTTATTTAAAACAACCCATTCCTCAAGTAATCTCCCTCCTCAAGCAACTAGAATGTGTGTCTCTTTTCTCAACATTTATTTAATTAGAATTTATTTACAAAACAGAAAATATTAACCAGGGGATGTCACAGTCCCCTACCCCTTGGGGAAACACCATCCTCAATGTTAAATAACCATATATAACAAAACATGCTCTATACCAAGCATTGTTGATTATGGAGTTTTATACACAGAGTTGTAGAGCATTTAAATTGTATTTACAATTTCCTTACTAACCAAATAAGAAAGGATATGTTGCATGCATCTGATCAACCATTTCCCACATGGCTTCCTTGGGCCCAAAGTGCCTCCACTACACTTTGACTTGCTCTATTGCTCGATTCCAGAGCATGAGTTTCCTCTGATCTAGGATGCATAGAGGTTTTAGTTGGAACTCTCCCTCTAGTTCTACCTATAACACAGACCAATCAATCACATGATTAGCATCCTGCACATATCTTTTAAGCAATGAAACATGGAAAACATCATGCACTCTAATTGATGGAGGAAAAGCTAGCCTATATGCCATTGGCCCTATCCTTTCAAGTACTTCAAAAGGCCCACAAAACCATGCTATCAGCTTGGTGAAAGGACCCAAATTTCAAGGAGCTCTTCTTGGGTCTAACTCATAGGAATACATGTTCCCCTACTTAGAACTCTTTGTGCATTTTACATTGGTCCACATAGTTTTTCTACCTATCCTATGCCACTTGTAAGTTTTTTCCAATGGTTTGCATTTCCTACTCCATATCTTTCAACATGTTAGGCCCAATGAGTGTTATAGATATTTTTGTGCCTTACAGCTATAAGCATGAAATGTCCATAAACCAAGGGATCCTAAGTCCCTAAAAGTGTTGTTCCGACCCCTAAAGGAACAAGGTCAACAAATTACAGCTTCTCCCAGAAGTTCTCCACCAGAAACTGCTCAGAATCAGTCAAATCAGGATCATTTCAGCTGCTCCACTGGCTAGCTGCGTTGTATAGCACCCAAATACACTAGCTAGGTGCATTGCAACACACCTAAATGCACTACCAGGGTGCATTGAGCGGGAAATGACAAATGGCAATGTCATTCCGCGAGGTGGAAAGACAATGGAAGCTTCCAGAATCTTCCCCAATGACACTTGCCTCACTGAGTTCGACCAAGGATGAGTAAGAGGCTCTCAGTCTCCAAGTGGAAGCAAGAACTGACAGAGAGAAGACACTAGTCAAATCATAAGCTGACTCATCCTCTTTGCATACATCTATATATTGATCCCTCATCCCAGAGATCCAGAGGCTGGAATTTTGTACATTGCAGAGAATTGCTGTTGGTTTTGAGATAGATATCAGAGTATTGGGTGATTTATGCTTTGTTGGAGGTGAAGAGGGGCTTCTTTGCTGGGAGGTTGATGTTGGATCAGGAATCATCGGTTGTAACTCCTCCTGGATCTTCTTGTTATATCAATAAAACTATTTGAGTTTCTCCTACATTCTTGTGTATCATTGATGTTTGTTACATTTGTATGTTTAGCTTAAATCTGATCCTAAGCTATTTATGAACATAAATCCATGTATTTGTGTAGTTTTCTTCTTCTGTGATCTTACAGGAACTTGGTGAAGCTGGGCAAGTAAGGGAGCAGGTAGCTGGAAGCTGTCAAAGGGGAGAGAGATTGGATCAAAGGACTAGCGCAAGACACAGGGTGGTTCATCCTATTCCTCTTCGTTTATAGTTCATAAAGAAGAATACGAAAGTAGTTTTCTCTGTTTGTTTCTAAGGTCACTGTCACACCTTAGTGGGATAGGGTCGTTCTGAATAGACACTTTTCCCGTTAACAAAATGGCGACTCCGCTGGGGAACGTGTCTAATTAGTTTGTTTGTGTTTCTCTTGTTGTTTGTTTCATAAACACAGAAGTAGCAATCGAACTGCATTTTCCATTAACAAATGCAAAGTAGACATCTGCTACTTCAATCCATTCACTGGATTTGTTTATGATTTGAACAGCTGATTCACAAATGATTTGATTGCCCTTTGTGATAGCTCTTACACCTCCTTTAAATCTACCCTCTGATTGTGCATTACTGATTGCTTTTACTCGGCCAAAAACCATAGATTAAACTGCAAACCGTGACCTAGAACCCAGATAGAATTCTCATTTCTGCCCCAGCGTAGGCTCTGTGAAGAGGTTCTGCATTTCAACGCAGTTCCCGAGAGGGCTACCTGCGCTGCAATCCAGTTTCTCTGTGTAACAGGTGCGCTGATCAGCCTAGCCCTGTGCAGCTGAGGTTCTTTGCTTCATTTTTTCAGTTTTGTCTCTGATTTTTGCAGCCTGTGATCAGTATATGTGTCTGTTTAAAAACCCCTTTTCTTTGCCTTAATTCCGCCTCCTTTGTACAAAAAGACTGTAGATGTTTTTTACAGTTTTCCATTGCAAAAGTAGAATAGTCATACTGTCGTCCTTTGATTTAGATCTGTCGTAACTGTCGATTTTGATCTTAGGAGAAAGTTTATTTGTTGTTGACAGTTGATTATGCTTTTACTTTTGCCTTTGGTTTGAATTTGTGACTTTCTAGTGTCGAAACGAGTATTTATTTCAAAATCGTAAAGTGTCGTAATCATCTCTACCTTTTGATTTCGAAAAGAAGGTTGTTTGTGTTTGTCACTTGAAAGCAAATTCAGATTTGTACATCAACTTTCTTTTTAGGCATCAATATTAAGAAAGTGAAAAAAAAATACATGCACATGTGCATTTGCATATTGACAGTCTGTTTGGCTTGATTTAGGAAAGTGCATTTATAGTGTTCTCTTTGCTCTTTGCGAAAAGATTGTGTCTTTCTTTTCCCCTTGTAGCTAGGATTTTCATTGCTGAAAAGAGATAAAAGTTTGCTTATCATCTTTAGATTGCATTTTAGGAATTACATCTACATCTCGCGGTGAACCCAAAAGGCAAACTTCATAAGAAAGATCAACTTAAAATAAATTGAATGAATCTAACAACGCTTTGGAACTTAACGCACAACATTTAGAGGTCTAGGCTAGAGACGTATTCCGGCGTCGTAAAGCCTGGTAACTGTTGTCCTCACTGATGGTTGGGTGATTCCTCCACTTTGAGACGATAAGTGCCAGTACGGACTTGTGCTCCCACGTACCGTCGAGTATATATTGGGAGACCCCTATAGGCTTAAAACCTTTTATCCATAGGAAGCCGTGTCGGCCGCCCTACTGATCGCAATGCACCGAACACAGCATTCGGGAAGATTGACTGCCATACCGTAAAAAGTATTCTGCAGTTTTTCAATTGGTTTGGTACTCCCTCTACCTAGATCTCCAGAGCAGTCCCTTTCGTTCCTTTTCAGACTCCTTAACGGAAAAGGTCCATCTGAGCACTTGTCACTTCAGGCTCATTAAAAATCGAAGGAGACTAGAGTCATCTTTTGTTTTTTCTCGACTCTTAAAAACTGAAAAAACAAGTTGTGTCAAAGCGTCTAAAAATTTATTTTAAACGGAATATTCATTACCCCTTTCCTACGTTGATCTTGGGTTGAGAAAATGGAGTCTACCAACCAAGGAATTCCCCTTGGTGGAAATCCTAGTCCCTTCTCCTCTTGGGGAGATGTTGGTGCACCCCATATGGCCACATTGTTGCTTCCAGGACTGACAATTGGCTTGCCGGTATGGCTCTTCTCAACCAATGTCGTTCAGAACACCACTATTCCTGAACAATCGAATCAGCAATTAGACGAATCCAGAGTTACCCACCAACTTCTACTTCCTATAATTCTTCCTCTCCTCCTTCCTCTTCGCTTGATGGGGTTGGCAAAGCCAAAAGTCAAGTTTCTAAGGAGAAGAAGGAAAATAAGAAGAAAGAGAAGAAGAAGAAGGAGCCAAAGGCAAATGGGGGAAAACGAGTGTCATCTAACGAAAATCCACACACTGCACCAACCAGGCCTAAATCGCCATGTGTCATTTGCAAAGGAGACCACTTTCACAAAGATTGTCCTTGCATCCCCCGGATACTAAGGGACTGGTCTCCTCGTTTGCACAATCTGGTGTCATCAACCTCTGGTGATCATGTTGAAAGCACACCGTCAACTAGTGAAAGTGAAGCCCCAGGACAAAAAGGGAAAGCTAGATTTCCCTGTAAACTGTGCGAAGGCAATCATGTCATCCACCGTTGTCCCTTCTTAGATGAAGCTAAAAGAGTTTTGGATGATCGTCCGGTTTCACCATTACGACTTCCTCCTAGATATAAAAAACTCTTGCCGAGTCCGTCACTAGTTGAGAATCTAGCTGGCCCGCTCAGGTGGTCGGCTGAAGCACCTATCATTGAAGATAAACCATCTGAATCCATACCAGACGAAAGTCAAAAGGTCGAGGCGGCAATTGACCCGGTCTTGCCTTTAGAGGTTTTATCTTCGGATGATACAATCACTAAAGAGAACAAGGATGACACCGTCCAGATCCTCTTCATCAACACAAACTCCGACGAACATGGGGGCAATCTACCCATTCCCCGGTAAATAACCACTGTGAATGTAGCATTTCAGCCATTAAAGCCTTGGTCGTGTTTGCACCGTCACCTCCACTTTTCCATTGGCCGATCATTCACCTCCATTTGATTGTTTACCCATTTTGAGGAACAGTTGCGAAGAGTGATTTCACTAGCCATCCTTGTGACACTACCGTGATTGGAAAATTCCAAACCTTACCTGGAATCAACTGCTACCCATTTTATCACTCGTTCCTCAAAAGACGAGTCTTCTTTAAGCTCTTTTCAACTGACTAGTAAAATATGAAAAGATTGCTGAGTTTTGGCCTTCCAGCTCGTTAAAGCGACCGGAAGTGCTATCTCTCCTCTAGATTTTAATCTTTTTGGACCTGAGGGATTATTGCACAAAAAGATCGAGCGCTTGTTTTGTTCGGCTCGTTAAAACTATCGAAAATTCATCCCTTCTGTATTATTTTATACTTTTTCGGACTTAAGGGATTAGATGACGAAAAAGGAATTTTGGAGTTAACTTTACGTACCTTTTCAGACTCTCTAAAAATGAAAAGGACCGAGTTATCTTTGTCGTTAGACTCGTTAAAAAGATTAATAGCGACAAACTTGTCTTTAGACGAGAACGAGTTTCACTATCGCTAGGCTCGTTAAAACATAGCGATGGGTTTGCCCGAAGGGAAAATTATAGAACAAGCATATGTTATCCTCCTCAAGCTTGACAAAAATAAAGAGGTACTGGTCAGCAATGACTGGGGAAAAGTTGGGAAGAAAACTCAAAGAATCTTTATTGGTAGCAAGTCGTTCTTGAACATGACACTTCCACTCCGTGTCCGAGTCAGGTTGGGTTGTTTCATTCACCGGTCACATCACCATGGTCACGCCATACCATCCACATTTGGTCTAAATGCTACCAATCCATCACATAAGTGTCGCCGACATGTTCAAGAGAAGTCATCCAGAGAAGTCACCTGTGTCCCATCCACTACCATACATTATACTTCATTCTTTCATGACCGCCATCCTGAACCGTATATCATCAGATTGTTTTCACCTCCATCAAAATCATTTGCTCCGTTCCGTGTCATTGATGTGGGATTCATTAAGGCCCTCCTTTGACGGATCGCTTCTTGTCGACACCAGCTCATTATCCAAGAAGTTGATCTAGGAACACCCCATTCAGTACTTTGAAGCTTGCATGCCTCAATGGCAAGTTTCTCACTTCCGGCGACAGGTATACATCAATGACCTTCGACCGAAAGATTTTGCGCGGTTTTCGACGCCAAGTCCTTTATTCACACCACGTGAATTGTACTGCAGTACCTTGAGGGTCATCATCATTATCGGTGATTCCTCTCGCGCTTGTTAACGGTTTACATCATTGACTAGTAATCAAGCGATGTCTTTCCATGTTCGACTTCAAAACATTTCTCACATGGATCGACTTGTACTTCGAGTGAAGATCGGATGAGATTGAAGACCCCGGATCTAGTTTCATCCATCCGGGTTGCGATATATATTCAGGAAAAATAATGACATTGAAATGTACAGCATTGCAGCACAGATAATCATCTTACCAAAAGGATGATGGCTCTATCAGAATCATCAGTCTACCATCAGACGGTTGTCTGTCCTATGTACATGAAAATGAATTTATAAAGTTGAGCATGGGAATGCCCATGGGAATGCCCGCCTCAGCTAGATCATGAAAAATAGTATGAAGATAATGTATTGTATTGTATCTTATTACAGGTCTCCTCCCAGCATTGAAAGAACTTCGGATCCTCCTAATAAAGCATTTCACCCGATAAACGGCCTCATACTTTAGGGGGAAACTGTTATAGATATTTTTGTGCCTTACAGCTATAAGCATGAAATGTCCATAAACCAAGGGATCCTAAGTCCCTAAAAGTGTTGTTCCGACCCCTAAAGGAACAAGGTCAACAAATTACAGCTTCTCCCAGAAGTTCTCCACCAGAAACTGCTCAGAATCAGTCAAATCAGGATCATTTCAGCTGCTCCACTGGCTAGCTGCATTGCATAGCACCCAAATACACTAGCTAGGTGCATTGCAACGCACCTAAATGCACTACCAGGGTGTTTTGAGAGGGAAATGACAAATGGCAGTGTCATTCCACGAGGTGGAAAGACAATGGAAGCTTCCAGAATCTTCCCCAATGACACTTGCCTCACTGAGTTCGACCAAGGATGAGTAAGAGGCTCTCAGTCTCCAAGTGGAAGCAAGAACTGACAGAGAGAAGACACTAGTCAAATCATAAGCTGACTCATCCTCTTTGCATACATCTATATATGGATCCCTCATCCCAGAGATCCAGAGGCTGGAATTTTGTACATTGCAGAGAATTGCTGTTGGTTTTGAGATAGATATCAGAGTATTGGGTGATTTATGCTTTGTTGGAGGTGAAGAGGGGCTTCTTTGCTGGGAGGTTGATGCTGGATCAGGAATCATCGGTTGTAAATCCTCCTGGATCTTCTTGTTATATCAATAAAACTATTTGAGTTTCTCCTACATGCTTGTGTATCATTGATGTTTGTTACATTTTTATGTTTAGCTTAAATCTGATCCTAAGCTATTTATGAATATAAATCCATGTCTTTGTGTAGTTTTCTTCTTCTGTGATCTTACAGGAACTTGGTGAAGCTGGGCAAGTAAGGGAGCAGGTATCTGGAAGCTGTCAAAGGGGAGAGATATTGGATCAAAGGACTAGCGCAAGACACAGGTTGGTTCATCCTATTCCTCTTCGTTTATAGTTCATAAAGAAGAATACGAAAGTAGTTTTCTCTGTTTGTTTCTAAGGTCACTGTCACACCGTAGTGGGATAGGGTCGTTCTGAATAGACACTTTTCCCGTTAACAATGAGGACCTTATTCACTGGATCTCTACAGTTGATAGGAGTATTACAACTCCTCCCATAAAGTGCTTCAAATGGGCCCATTCTTAACAACTCTTGATACCCATTGTTGTATGCAGATTCCATAAGTGGGAGGTATTCTTCCCACTTCTTGGGTTGGTGCATTACTTACATTCTTAGTATGTCTTCTAGAATCTTGTTTGTTCTCTCTATCTACCCACCAATTTGAGGATGGTATGTTGTGTTGAATGCTAGCTCTATTCCCAAGCCTACAAATACTTCTCTCTAAAATTTCGAATTGAATTTAGCATCTCTATCTAAGATAATATTCTTAAGAACTCCATGCAATCTCACTATCCCCTTGATGAAATTTTGAGCCACTTCACTGGCTGAATTTATAGACCTAACAGTTACGAAATTAGCTACTTTTCTCAACTTGTCGACCACTACCATGATTGCATCATGTTGATTTGGAGTCCTTGGCAGCCCTATAATAAAGTCCATCAAAATCACTTCCCACTTCCATTCCAGAATAAGAATAGGCTACAATAATCCAGTTGGGTGCTTACACTCAGCCTTTACTTGTTGGAATTTTGTGCACATGGATATGAAATATGCTACCTCCCTTCTTAAATCATGCCAAAAATAAAACTTCTTGATGGTTTTCAGTGTCTTTTGGTAACCTGAGTGGCTATAATAATCTTAGCATGAAACTCCTTTAATATGAGTTTCTTCAAGTCACGGTTATTTGGTACATAAATTATGCTTGTTAATTTAATCGACCCCTTTTTTGTAAGGCAGTAGTCCTTATATTCATTTCCTTGAGAGCCTTGTTGTAAATTTATCCTTTAATTGTTGATACCCTTCATCTTTCTAACCAATGTTTCTAATCCTTTCCTCAAGATCAATTTCGTAAGAACTTATAGCTAATATATGATGCATTTTCAAACCCATGCTAAGTGCATCAGCCACTCTATTCTCCTTTCCTTTTATATATTTGATTTTAAAGTCAAATTCACTGAGCATGGAAAACCATCTGGGTTGCCTTACATTTCACTTAGGTTTTTCAAATAAATACTTCAACCTTCCACGATCAATCATTAGATTAAATTTTATTCCAATGAGGTAGTGCCTCCACATTTTCAATGCATGGATGATAGTAGCCAATTCTAAGTCATCAATTAGATAGTTTTGTTCACGTTCATTTGATTTTCGATATTCATAATAGACCAATTTCCCTTCCTGCATCAAGACTCCACAGAGTCCCTCCTTGCAGGCATATGTGCAAACCACAACATCCTTTTCTAGTTGTGTAGTTCTTAGCATTGGTGCATTAGTTAACAATTGCTTCCACTAATCAAAGCTTGCAGCACAATTAGTTTTCCATTCGAACTTCTTTCCTTTATTATGAAAAGTAGTAATTGGGTGGCCAATCCTTGAGAAGTTCCTAGTTAATCTCCATAATATCTTGTCAGTCCCATAAAGGACCTAACTTCAACCACATTTCTAGGTGTTTCCATTCCATGATGGCCTTGAACTTCTCTATATCAATTTCTACTCCCTCCTTTGAGACAATGAGTCCCAAGTAATGAATTTGCAACTCAAAGAAATTACATTTAATAAGTTTTGCATAAAGTTGATTATCTCTTAGCAATTGTAGTATTGTGGATAAATTCTCTTCATACTCCTCCTTGATGTTTGAATAGAAAAAAATGTCATTAATGAAGACTATGACAAGCTTATCTAGATAGGGTCACCATATTTTGTTCATAATGCACATAAAGGCTGCAAGCGCATTGGTAAGCCCAAAAGGCACTACCACAGATTCATAATTCCCATACCTTGTTCTAAAGGTTTTTTATGGATATCCTCATCCTTTATACGCACCTGATGATAGTATGATCTTAGGGAAATTTTGGAAAATACGATTTCTCCTCTCAATTGGTTGAATAAATCATCGATTCACGGCAATGGATACCCATTCTTGATGGTCACTTTGTTTAGTTTTGAGTAATCAATGCACGGCCTAAATGTTCCATCCTTCTTCTTAACAAACAGAACTGGTGCTCCCCATGGAGACACAACCGGCCTTATGTAGCCCTTTTCCATCATCTCCTTGAGTCGTAACTTCATCTCAACTAATTTTGGAGTTCTCATTCTATACAGAGCTTTGGATGTTGGAGTTTCTCCTGGAATTAACTCTATAGAAATGTCTACTTCTGAGTGAGGAGGCAAACCAAGAATTTCTTCATGGAACACATCTAAGAACTTCTTTAAAATAGGGAACATCTTCAAGATATCATTGTCATTATTCTGATCATTGTAACTAGCTTCAGCATTGTTGTATATTTGCACAGCAAATGAAAGACATCCAAACCTACAACTTCTCTTGGTTTACATGGCTGAAATTTATCTCACAGCGGTAGGTTTTAGTTCTCCACGTAATACTCTAGGCTCTCTATATTCCTCCAAGAATTCAATGGTATTCTCAAAATAATCAACCTTGGTTCGATGTGCATATAACCAATCCATGCCCAAAAATATGTTATATGCTCCCAATGGTTGCACATTGAGGTTTTCCATTGTTGGCATCCCATTTAACTCGATTGGGAAAGCCTTCACCCAAATTTCAACTCTTCATTTTGTTCCTGTGGCCGGTTGAACTAGCCAAGACTCATTATGTGCTTCCTTCTTTAGTTCGCATATCTCAACAACAACGGGAGTTATGTAGCTGAAATTTGAACTAGGGTCAATCCACGGTCAATCAAAATGAAAGTTCTTTTGTTATGCTCTTGACCTGCGAGAAACTCCAGAATACCAAATATGCGAAGAAATACAACCTAGAACACAAAATAAAATGAGAAAAACAACAAGTATTTTATTATTCAGAGATAAATGCAATGTTCACTTGCCTCTTCAAGGGGGCAACCTCCAACAAAGTAGAGCTCGATTACAAAATAAGACTCGATGATCTTTCCCTTCTAACTACGACTATTTATAGCTAAATGACCTTCAACAACCTAATGACTAGTGGTCCTTTGCATAACATGGGTTAACCACTTTATTTATTAATTATGGCCCATTTGCAACTAATTGTGGTCCCTTTCTTAAATGCGGGTCAACCACTTACAATTATTAATATGGGCTTTATTGACTCTTTAACTAACTCTAACTATGACTTGAACCTATTAGGTTTATTACATAAATAAAGGGGTTAGGGTTTGACCCTAACATGCCCTCCCCCATCAAAAGAAGCCTTTTCCTCAAGGCTAAAGCTATGGAAACTACTGAAGAATAGTGGTGGGTTCCCAGGTCGCATCTTCTGGAGAGGTGTCTTTCCACTTGAATATGACTTCCTTGATCACGTGGCCGTGCAGATGTCTTTCACGAGTATTGAGGACTTTCTCTAGTTGGAGCCAGAGTGAACCTTCCTCATCCAATTCGGGTAGACTGGTTTGAATTCTGCAATTGTTCCCCACCACTTTCTTGAGGCATGATACATGGAAGAATGGATGGATTTTTGAAGTTGGTGGCAAGGCCAGCTTGTAGGCTACTACTCCAATGCATTGAAGTATTTGATAAGGTCTGTAGAATTTTGGAGCTAATTTTTGGCAACCCTTTTCTTTGAGCAATGTTTTCTTATATGGTTGCAACTGTAGGAATACCTGATCCCCTTCTTGAAATGTATGCTTTGAATGATGTTGGTCTGCCTGTTGCTTCATTCGATTCTGAGCTTCATGGAGATTATCTTTGAGACGAGCTAGCATGGCGGCATGGTTCTATAAACTGCTTACACCTTAGAGCATCCAGGGATATAATAAATAGGTGAAGGTGGGAGTTGGACATACACTGCTTCATATGGAGTCATCTTGGTGGCTTCATGACAGTTAGTCTTATACCACCATTTAGCTAAAGTTAGCCACTGTACCCATTGATGCTACTTTTCTAAAGTGGAGCACCTTAGGTATGTCTCCAAACATTTGTTGATTGCTTCAATTTGACCATCATTTTAGGGATGATAGGAAGTACTTAGTTGGAGTTGGGTACCTTGTAGCTTGAAAAGTTCTTGCCAAAATTTTCTAGTGAAAGTTGGGTCACGATCAGACACAATGGAAGTTGGCATTCCGTGCAATTTGAAGATCTGGTCCAAGAAATCTTAAGCCACCAAAGGGGGGGTAAATGGGTGGGGTAGAGCACAAAGAGCATATTTAGAAAGTCTATCCACAACCACCATGATGACGGATTTGTTGCCCAACTTTGGGAGACCAGTAATGAAATCCATAGAAACATCCGTCCAGACGGAGGCAGGGATTGGCAATGGTTGTAAGGTTCCTGTTAACTTGACTGTTTCTCCTTTGTGGCATTGACACATATCACATTTAGATACAAAAGTAAGAATGTCATTCTTCATGCCCGTCCAAAAGAAATAATGATGAGTGCGAGCATAAGCCTTCTGAAATCCTGCATGCCCTGCAGTGGGAGATGAGTGCAAGTCTACCAAAATGCGAGTTTTGAGGATGGATGACGGCGATATAACTACTTGATCCTTATAACAAAGAATCTCCTCCTTCCAAGAGTAGTTGAATAAGGAATTAGGATCTACTCTCAAGTTATTAATAAGTTGGGAGAGAGAGGGGTGTGAAAACCATTTCTTGCAGGCTTCTTCAATCCAATCGGGTATGGGAAGAGAGATTGATAGCAGGGTGCTTTCATCCTCAAATTGGCACGATAAAGCATCCACTACTACATTTTCACGCCCTTTCTTGTAAATTGTCTCAGAATCATATCCCAACATTTTGGCCAGCCATTTATTTTGTTGTGGAGAGGATAGACATCGCTCCAAAAAATATTTGAGGCTTTTATGGTCTGTGCAGATTTGGAAATGCTGCCCCAATAAGTATGGTCTCCAGGTATCTATTGCATGTAATATGGTCATCATCTCTTTCTCATAGATAGATTGTCCCAAATGTTTCCCACTCATTTTTTGGCTGGTGAAATCCAAGGGTCAACCTTCCTACATTAAGACAACACCAATACCCGTACCTGAAGCATCACATTCAATCACAAAATATTTGGTGCAGTCGGGTAGTGCCAATACTAGAGTGGAACTCATGGCATGTTTGAGAGCCATAGACACCTGTTGTGTTGCATCAGTCCAAAGGAATGAATTTTTCTTGAGAAGTTTAGTGAGGGGTCTAGCAATGCGACCATAATTTTCGACAAATTTTCAATAGTAGCCAGTGAAACCTAAGAATCCCCTCAAACTCTTCAAGGTTTTTGGTTGGGACCAATCTTGCACTGCCTGTATCTTTTTGGGATCAACCCTAACACCTTCACGACCCAGAAGGTGTCTCAAATACTTGACTTCTTCCATGCCAAAAGAGCACTTGGACAAATTGACAAATAATTTGTGATTCCGGAGCAGTTGCAAGATCAGGTCTACATGATGAAGATGTTTTTCCCAGGTTAGGCTATAGATGAGAATGTCATCAAAGAAAACAAGGACAAATTTTCGGAGATATGGTTTCAACAGGTGATTCATTAGGCTTTGAAAAGTAGATTGATCATTATAGAGACCAAATGGCATGACCAAGAATTCATAATGGCCTTCATGAGTTCAAAAAGCGGTCTTGGGAATGTTTACTTCTTTCATGCCTATTTGATGATAGCCCAAGTGAAGATCTAGCTAGGTAAAGAATTGAGCACCATGTAGTTCATCAAGAAGATCATCAACAACTGGAATAGGGAATTTATCTTTGATAGTGAGCTTGTTGAGGGCCCGAAAGTCCGGACACATGTGCCATTCCCCATGTTTCTTTAGCACCATGACCATTGGTGATAAATAAGGGCAGATGCTAGGATGAATAAAACCTGCTTCAAGGAGTTCCTTGATGATTTTTTCAATTTCATTTTTTTGAGCAAAAGGATATCGATATGGGCTCTCATTAGGTGGTTGGGCCCCTGGGACCAAAGGGATGTTATGATCATGTTCCCCTCTAGAGGGTGGAAGCTCTTTAGGTTTGTCAAATACCTGTTGGTGGCAGTTTAAGACCTGTTGCATCTCAGGATGAATATGAAGAGTAGTGGATTCTATGGCCTAGATGGCATTAAACTAGGCGATGACTCCATGATGACCCTTTTTCAACAACTTTTCCATTCGATGTGAGCTGATGATAGAAGGAGCACCTGCTTGGAGTCCACAAAGTGTATGAATGTGGTCATTCTGCTTAAAACTCATATATAACTCCTGGAAATCCATTTTGATTGGACCTAGTGTGCGAAGCCATTCAACACCCAAGACAATGTCACAACCACCCATGTTAATCACAAACATGTGGGTCTTTAGGTGGTAGTCTCCCATCTGAAGTTTAATATTTTCACAGCGGCCTTCACATTTCATTGTCCCCCCATCAGCAATAAGGACCTAGAAATTAGAGACTGCCCTTACAAAATAATAAATAGCTTCGATGACTCGCTTATGGATAAATTTATGAGTGTTTCCACTATCATTCAATACTACTACAGGGAAATGTTTAAGAAAGCCTCTAATTTTGAGAGTTTGGGGCGCAAAAATGCTCTCCAAAGCATGTAGCAAGATAACTAGCTCATCTGGCGTAGCTGTGAGATCATTGTCATGGTGGGACTTCCTCATATAAGTTGTGATCAGTAATTCAATTTGAAAGAATTTTGGTTCCTTTTATTTATTTATTTTGGATCCATGTAGGTGGGTGGTGCATTCGGACATGTTCTTGGATGGCTTCTTTGAGACCATTGATGAAACACTCCAAGTAGAATTCATCTCCTAGACCTTCCGTTCTGAAGGCCAATGTCTCAAAGGCTACAATGTAGTCTTTTACTGTGCATGTCTATCGAAGCTTAGTGAGACGGCACAAAATTAGATTCTATGTCAAAGCAATCACAAAGGTCTTTTGAGAACATTTGCCACGTTATGTTCCCGAGATAACATTTCACATGCCACTTCCACCATTGCCATCTTTCTTGGTCCAAGTAAAGGGCTCCCACGTGTAGTTTATTTTGATCATCGCAGATATCATTCAGGGTGAAATATTGCTCCATTTGTGCTACCCATACTGTCGAATTAGAGCCATCAAATTTATACATGTCCAACTTGGGTGGTCGAGGGTGGGAATGTTGGTGATTTCCATGGAAGTGAATATGATGGCTAGATTCTCCTTGAGGTGTTCATAAATACTATGTGCCTCCTAATTATACCCTATCATGCTCTTGGTGACTTGTTCAAGTGATTTTGAAATGTTATCCAGTTGTTCCTTGAACAAATCCAACCTTGTTTCAAGGTACTTGATCTTCTTATTGGCCATGATTTGAGCTCTATTTTCTACCATACATAGATCTCGGTCACTTGAATTCACTCCGAAAAAAATTTGGACTGCCCGAAAAATGAGGTTGACTAGTGAATGGTACCACTGGTATCAGCTCATCATCCTGAATGGGCCAGGATCAATACTGTAGTGGCCAAATTCCAAAAAACTTGATCTTGCCTATTGTCTTGCAAAAATCAGGCCCAAACTATAGCAGCAACAAGCCTCACTACGCAGAGAGTCGGATCTACCTGTGAAACCTCAACTACTGAATATGAGTTGTACTGCGGCGGAAAAACTTGTTGTAGCGACCTTCCTTCCAACCTTCACAACACCTTGTCTTGCTTCATCAAGTACACAAGCTTCATTGTTTTCCTTGCACAAAGGCAGCCTGTTGTTCATAGCTCGATGCATTCTCCTCACAGGCTGATCACTTGGACTTGGTCTTGCTAGAGGCTAAGCATCTCCCCTAAGAAACTGCTCAATTCCGGAGGGAAACCATCCTTCCCTCCATAAATTGCGCAATTCTAGAAGTCGACACTCACAGTGAAAATTGCGCAATTTTCCTCAGCAGGGATGCTCATCCAAGAGTTTGTGCAAATTTGGGTAGCAATCAGCTACTCTTCCCAGAAATTGCACAAATCTCCTAGGCAGCCAGCCCATCTCCCAACCAGAAATGCACATTTTCCCCCAGCAATCTCTTGCGTGTGCAGCTGAGTTGACCGGTTCCCTCCAGGACCGAGAAAAACAGAATTACATGCATGGGGTGATTCTCCCAAGGCAGCATGCAAAGGCATCCCTTGTTTTAGGGATCTATTTTTGGGCAGTTGGAGGTTACATGCAAGTATCACTTCAGAAACCTCCCACCAAGTTTCACTTTCCCTAGATTTGTGGCATGTATGTCATAACCTCAATTTTATCAAAACTCATCAACCGGATGCTGCAGAGCTCTTTCCTCACATCAACCTTGCATCTCTTCCATCCCACATCACATCTAGGAGTTGTCGGCTCATTCAACTTAGCTGTCTTGGGGTAAGCTTACCTTCCATGTCTTTTGTTTCATTTCTAGCGCTTTTGTGTTTCGCTTTGTATGAACGTTGTTTGATTGATTTCAATGAGCTCTTATCATCATTTTGATACATATTAGCTTGTACTAGCACCGTTTCAGTTTTCGTTGCTATCTCATTGTTGTCGTATGCATGAAACTATTTTTCACGAACGGCCGCTGATTCTGCAACTTGCCTCACCCACATGCATGTTGTTCTGTTTTCTGAATATTCCATTCACTGTCTGCATGCATGATCATTCACTTATGCTTACACATAGTATCACCATGCATTCGCACTCACATTCATGTTCAGTTACCTGTCGGTGAGTCTAGGAAACATCGACCCGGACTCTACCTTCACTAAGACAGCATTGCGCAATCCTGAGAGGGAAGGCTTTGTCTTCCTCTCCAGAAATTCACATTTATGCCCACAGCTCTTCCCTAGGCCTACTTCGCGCAATCCTAAGGGATAGTGACTGTTGGCCCAGAAAATTGCATAATGTAGTCACTCAGCCTACAGTCATTACCAGCTAAAATTGCGCATTGTGTAATTCCAGCAGTCAGCAGCCAGACTGGACTGTATTACGCAATTCTAGAAGTCATTCAGTCTCCCAGCAGCCCATACTGTGCTTGCACAGTCTTGGCAGTTAGTCTCCTGACCTCCCGGCCGAAATTGTGCAACCTTCATGATCAGTCACACATGTATGTTGCAAGTTAGTTCTCAAGTTCATTTTGGTTTTCGACTGACAGATTGCTTGTCATGAGTATTTCCATGTCTCCGGGTATTGCAAGTGTTCATCTACCTCTCAGCAGTACATGTACCATTGTTTCCAGGAGAGTAGAGATGAAGACATCGTTCAGAGCACACTTGGATATGCAGTCGATCAAATGTCTATGAGCTTGCCTACTCACGAAGATATCAAGTTGTTCATAGACAAGGACATCAAGATATGATAGCAACAACATCACAACGAGCAGAATCATGAACAATAGCTGACAGCAGCACACTGAATGAAACTAATGCAAGAGGAAGTTTGTTAACAACACAGAGACGGAACAAAGTTGCAAGCTCAAGCAGATCCACTGATGATGAAAGTAACTTTGGAGACTCAGGCTATGAGGTGACAATGCAACATGAAGATCACACGAAGACAGAGAATGGAACAAAGAAGGATTTGCATGTGTTGAAGCAGAAACTCAAGAGAGAACATGAAGCTGAACAGACAAGTGAATGAGTGCAGCAGGAACAAGAACAGCAGGGGGTGCAACATACATTCATGGATGAAACTGTGCACGTACAAGTTAAAGATCCATCCCAGTAGCTGGCACGGAGTAGACATGGTGAGTAGTGTTGTTGGTCGCATTCAATGGATTCAACAATATGCATGCCATCGTGTGCACGCAAGCAATCCAACACATTCAGCACACTCACCAAGGAGAAGACAATAAGCAAGTCCAACTAGAGCTAAACATGTACTTCGGCAAGTTGATACGCATGACCACCAACACACACTTGAAGATCAGCACGGACACTATGCATCAGTGTGTTGTTAGTTTAGTCGCACCCAAGAATACCATGTACATGTTAGCAGACGAGTCAAATGAAGGAGCCATACCAATGCACCAGATGCAACAGAGGCAATAGTTCGCTTCGGCAAGATGTCACCATGGGTTGCATGCACATCATCAAGGACAACCAAGCTTGGCATCAGCTCACCACCTTCACCATCACAAGCATGTCAAAGAGTTGGTCTCATCTCAACGGACCAAGTGTCAGTGATGTCTTGCATGGCTTGCTCAAGCCATTTTGTCTCCCATGAGTACATGTGCATTGTAATGTAACATCATGTCAAGTGGAAGTTCAAGTGTCAATAGTTGGATGTAACAGTCATAGAGTAGATGAAGAGTCATGAGGGTAGATGAACTGTCACAAAGGGGAATATCAAGGGTCACCCCACCCTTTGCTATAAATACAACCTCATAACTCATTGTAAAGGATTTTGGTCAGCCAAGCTTCCGATAAGACTATCTTGGAGAGAGTTTGGACAGTGTTGTAACGCACCTTGGCTTCTCCACTACATGGATCTAGTTCATCTCTTTGGAGGAGCAGGTGGATGTGGCTGTAACATTCCCCTATTGGGGCTAGCGGGTGTACATGGATGTATTGTATGACTGGAACTTACACTTATTTGTATAATAAGAGCTAGCACGTTTCATCCATATGTTGTATTATATTATGGTTGTCTTGTTTACTCTAAATGGAATATGTATTTGCTTTCTTACACATGCATGTATGGACTGTTCCATATGAGTATGTATGAATCTTTTGGAAATGTGTTGATTGGTTTAACCATCACTTTGGATTGCCAGATGACTTCCTTTCCAGCTTGTGATGTATCTTCACTTATGTGTTCCCTTCCCATCCAAGTACTATTATAGGTTGTCAAGGGGTGCACCCACCTCAACCCACCTGTGTTAGAACCTCTCATGCACCTTCCTTGACTCACTGCAACAGTCACACCCTTGCTACCAACAGAGTTATCTTACTTGCCTCTGTGCGAAATCACGGTCAAGGCATTTCTATACGACCCACTACTGGGACTCCTACACCAAACGGTATGAGGTATAATTGGGACTTCTTATAGGGGAGATCCCCTGACACGTTGGCAGGTCTACCACCATCAACATTTTGGCACTAGAAGGAGGGCTAGATGACAAGCTGAGTCCTCACATCTGTTTTGATTCTCTACACATCTATCATGACTAACTACCAAGTTTCTGTTCCGGAATGTATGTCTTATGGAAATGATTTCATCATCTCGAAAAAGCTCTTGGATAACTTGTATCATAAAACATTTGATGGTGGAGGCTACGTAGCCTTGGTTAGGCACACGGTCGGTGTTGTAGGCTCATGCGAAATACATGGATTCTTTGAAGAATACATGAGATGCGCGTTGTTTGTCTACACGCTTCGAGGGCACCCCATACACTAGTGTTCCACGCTGCCCGAAAAATCTATTCATTCTCTTGTTCATCTGTTCGTAGAGATAGATCGTGCTTTCAATCACTTTAACTATAGAGCACTCAACAAAGAAATTCTGGAATTACGAAAAGCACACAATGAATCCGTTGAATAGTTTTACACGCGCTTTTGTAATCTTGCATACCGATTCCCCAAAGATGATATTGATTGGGAATTTCTCGATGGGAGATTTGAGTATCTTCTTCACATATCTGAAAATCCATAATTCTTGAAATCACTCGAATCTCGCTCATACTCTGATGATGGAACTGCGCAATCACAAGCAAGCACAGTCAATATCACAAGTGACTGTCCACCCTCACCTCATCATATAGCTCCACTGTTGCGGAGTGATTTGGGAGATCACACATACCTATGTTGAACTGTCACATCCTCCCAGCCCACCTTCTCTTGATATCTGCGCAAATTCAGCTTGCAAGCATGTTGGTTGTCACGTGGATTCGTTCCCTCGACCTCTGTCCTCGCATTCTGTTGATCCTTTAGATTGCACTGTCTTGTGTTCCTCCATTCTGGACTCCTTACCTGTTGTGAACAAGGATCAAGTTGTCAACGGAGTTGGTGTTATGTAGCCAACCTATGCCATCATTCATGATGAGTGTGTGCGGGAATCTAAAGGAGAACTCACGGTGAAGGATGACTCATTTTCATCCATGCCTCATCTGCTTCATCTTGACATCCCTTGTGATTCTGCCACTATTGATTTCCCCTGTGAAAACTCATTTGCGGATGCTTCTACTTCCGATCATTCACAAGACACGTCAAATGTTAGTCTGTCATTACAGTGCAGAGAGGGCACATCTTCCTCGGGAAATCCATCCAATCTATCATCTATCTTTATTGAAAACACAGAGGGTGGGCATCTTTGCTTCCCAACTGCCCCTCTACTCGATTCATCAAATCATGAGGATGTCGACGAACATCTCGAATTTTCTTATCTTGGTTGTTGCGATCTATTCACTTCTTCATCCAATCACGATGTTGATTCAATCGTTATTAATCTGTCTAAGACACTGGTATACGATGATCTATCTGTCAACGAAGTCGAAACCCCCCAGATTGTCGAGGCACTTCAGCCGAGCTGATGGTTATGTGAATCCCTCTTTATCCTGAGGTTGGTTTCACTTCCAATCAGGAAATTGTTGAAACACTGAAGGCTCCTCATCACTCTCTACTTTGCATTAAAGATCAACAAAACACCCAGATTTCGCTTCCTCCACTCGAACTACACGATCCCATTGCTCATGCATTGGAGGAATCTTACACAGCAAGAACACATGCACAACAAAAGTGGTCTACCTCTCTCACGTTTTCTTGCATGTCATAGTCAAGAGAATGCATACACTCAACATCTGCATGCAGTGTAGCACAGTACCATGGCAGCTCCACAGAATGCATTTCATGCGTTTTCACTCATCTTTATTTTGTGGTTTCTTGTAAGCTCGGAGTTTATTTTTCTTCACTATTACATCTTTCCTTTTTGCTTGTTTGCACAGTTGTCTTGTTCATGAACCATGCCTTCGCCAACATGGGTCAACCAATGCGCCAACGGCTGCATTGGAAGTATCACTTCATGTGAGATGACCCATGCAATGTTAGCTTAGGAGTAGGAGTAGTGTTTTCTTTCAGTCAGTTTTCTTTCATGCTTGTTTGCTTACTTGATTCATTTGTTTGTTTGTTCATCTGCTTGCCTGTTTGCTTACTTTCTTTGCTTCTACTTTTGCTTTTCTTTGTTGTTTGTTTGTTCACTTTCTTCATTTGTAGGATAGTTCCGCATGAAACCCTGTATGACTCTTGAAGCAAGCTGGGTAAAGTACAAGAGGCCTTGTGCTGCTATCACTTCCTGGTTATCTGTCATCCTGCCTCTGTATGAATAACTTGTTATTCCATGATACATCGAAGGAAAATACATATTGTTCAAAGTGAACCTTGGTGAAAACACAATGCTTGCACACTAACTAGTATCACCTACTCTAGTCGATTACTTTTGGGTTAATCCTTGTTAGCTCAGTCAAGTAGAGTAAGGTGAGGGGGAAAACCTTAATAGGCACATTAGAGGTATAATAAACTACTCTGCAGGGAAAACATCTTTTGCTCCCAATAGGTTGGGATCCCTCTTCCGCCTCTGAAATGAATAAGTGCTATGCATAGTTACGAAGATGAAAAATAAAAATAAAAGTGAAAAAAGTTTGAAAAAAATGAAAATGAATAAGGCAAAAGAAGAAAGGCTTCCTGCACAGAGAGGTGATGCAAGTAACTCCATCAGGGTACTGACCAGGCTCGCTGGCAGTGGAGCCATGCTTGTGTTCCTATGTGACTCTATCAGGGTATTGTCCAGGCATGTTGGCAATGGAGCAACACTAGATATGAAACTAAGACTCCGATGACTATAATGCTTACGCACCAATATACCCCTCAACCCCAATCGAAACAACTATGTTTCCTTGGCTTGGAAAGTGTGTCATTTGACCAAGATCTTAGCAGATGCTACATCTTACAATCAATCTAGTGTGGAAACTAAGAGGAGCTGAGAACTAAACAATACTTCCAGAGGTGTTAGACTTACTTTTTCATGAACAAGGTCCATTCAGAGAGCTAGAGTTCTACCAGTGTGTCACCAAGTGTTGTAGCGGCTGCAACCACCCTCCAAAATTTTTCCTTAGCTTCGTTTTGGAGCCTCCCTTCCAACCTTCACAGCACCTTGTCTTGCTTCATCAAGTACACAAGATTTAGTGTTTTCCTTGCACAAAGGCAGCTTGTCGATCATAGCTCGATGCATTCCCCTCACAGGCTGATCGCCAGGAGTTGGTCCAGCTACAGGCTGAGCAGCTCCCCCAAGAAATTGTGCAATTCTGGCAGTCAACACTCACAGTGAAAATTGCACAATTTTCCCCAACAGGGATACTCAACTAGAATGTGCACAAATCTGGGCAATAGTCAGTTGCTATGCCTAAAAATCACACAAATCTCCTAGGTAGCCAGCCTCGCTCCCATCCAGAAATGCACATTTTCTCCCAACAGTCAAGTAATCTCTTGCATGTGCAGTTGAGTTGACCAGTTCCCTCTGAGACAAAGCAAAACAGAATTGCATGCATGGGCTACTTCTTCCAAGGCAGCATGCAAAGGAATCCCTTGTTTTAGGGATTTATCTTCTGCAGTTGGAGATTACATGCAAGGATCACTTCAGAAACTTCCCACCAAGTTTCACTTTCCCTAGATTTGTGGCATGCGTTTCACAGCCTCGATTTTATCAAAACTCATCAACCGAATGCTGCAGAGCTCTTTCCTCACATCAACCTTACATCTCTGCCATCCCACATCACATCTAGGAGTTGTCGGCTCATTCAGCTCAGTTGTCTTGGGGTAAGCTCGCCTTGTATGTCGTGTGTTGCAGTTCTAGCGCTTTTTGTGTTTCACTTCATATGAACGTTTTCTGCTTGATTTCAATGAGTGCTTGTTGTCGTTTTGATACATATTAGCTTGTACTAGCACCATTTCAGTTTTCATTTCTATCTCATTGTTGTTGCATGCATGAAACTGTTTTTCACGAACAGTCATCGGTTCGATGACTCGCCTCACCCACATGCATGTTGTTCTGTATTCTGAATTTTTCATTCACCATTTGCATGCATGGTCATTCACTTATGCTTACTCTCAGTATCACCATGCATTCACACTCACATTCACGTTCAGTTGCCCGTCAGCGAGTTTGGGCAACCTTAGCCCAGACTCTGCCTTCACTGAGATAGCATTGCGCAATCCTGAGAGGGAAGGCTCTACCTTCATATCCAAAAATGTGAATTTCTGCCTAACAGTGGTTCTCCAAGCCTACTTCGTGCAATCCTGAGGGACAGTGACTGCTGGCACAGAAAATTGCATAATGTAGTCACTAAGCCTGCAGTGATTTCCAGTTGAAATTGTGCATTGCACAATTCCAGCAGTCAGCAGCCATACTGGACTGTGCATTACGTAGTTCCGGCATTCAATTAGTCTCCCAGCAGCCCAGACTGTGCCTTGTGTAGTCTTTGCAGTCAGTCTCCTGACCTCTCGTCCGAAATTGCACAACCTTCATGATTAGTCACACGGGTATGTTGCAAGTCAGTTCTCAAGTTCATTTTGGTTTTTGACTGACAGATTGCTTGCCTTGAGTGTTTCCATGTCTCCACATATTGCAGGTGTTTATCTACCTCTCGGCAGTACATGTAAAATGGTTTCCAAGAGAGCGGAGATAAAGAAACCATTCACAGCACACTTGGAGATGCAGTGGATCAAATGTCTATGAGCTTGCCTACTCACGAAGATATCAAGTTGTTCGTAGACAAAGACATCAAGATATGATAGTAGCAGCATCACAGCAAGCAGCATCATGAACAACAGTTGACAAAATCATACCGAATGCAACAAATGCAAGAGGAAGGTTTTTGACAACACAAAGACGGAACAAAGTTGCAAGCTCAAGTAGATCCACTGATGATGAAAGAAACTTTGGAGATTCAGGCTATGAGGTGACGACATGACATGAAGATCATGCGAAGATAGAGAATGGAATAAAGGAGTTGCATGTGTTGAAGCAATAACTCAATAGAGAACATGAAGCTACACGAACAAGCGAATGAGTGCAGCAGAAATAGGAACAGCAGGGGGCACAACATACATTCACAAATGAAACTATGCCTGTACAAGTTAAAGATCCATCCCCGCAGTTGGCACGGACCAGACATGGTGATCAGTGTTGTTGTTCGCATGCAAGGGTTTCAATAGTATGCATGTCATTGTATGCACACATGCGATCCAACCCATTCAACACACTCACCAAGGTGAAGACAATAAGCAAGTCCAATTGGAGTTGAACATGTACTTTGGAAAGTTGATGTGCATGACCACCAACACACACTTGAAGATCAGCATGGACACTATGCATCAATGTGTTGCCAATTTAGTCGCACCCAAGAATACCATGTGCATGTTAGCAGACGAGTCAGACGAAGGAGCCATACCAATGCACCGGATGCAATGGAGGCAAGAATTTGCTTCGGCAAGATGTCACCATGGGGTGCATGCACACCATCACGGACAACCAAGCTTGGCATTAGCTCACCACCTTCACCATCACAAGCATGTCAAAGATTTGGTCTCACCTCAACGGACCGAGTGTCAGTGATGTGTTGCATGGCTTTCTCAAGCCATTTTGTCTCCCATGAGCACATGTGCATTATAATGTAACATCACGTCAAGTGGAAGTTCGAGTGTCAATAGTTGGATGTAACAGTCATACAGTAGATGAAGAGTCATGAGGGTAGATGAACTATCAAAAAGGGGAATGTCAAGGGTCACCCCACCCTTTGCTATAAATACAACCTCATAACTCATTGTAAAGGCTTTTGGTCATCCAAGCTTTGGATAAGACTATCTTGGAGAGAGTTTGGACAGTATTGTAACGCGCCTTGGCTTCTCCACTGCATGGATCTAGTTCATCTCTTTGGAGGAGTAGGCGGATGTGGATGTAGCGTCGCTATTGGGGCTAGCGGGTGTACATGGATGTATTGTATGACTGGAACTTACACTTCTTTATATAATAAGAGCCAGAATGTTTCATGCATATGTTGTATTGTATTCCAGCTGTCTTGTTTACTCTAAATGGCATATGTATTTGCTTTCTTACACATGCATGTATGGATTGTTTTGTATGAGTATGTCTGAATCTTTCTGAAATGTGTTGATTGGTTTAACCATCATTTTAGATTTTCAGCTGACTTGCTTTCTAGCTTGTGATGTATCTTCACTCATGTGTTCCCTTCCCATCCGAGTACTATTATAGGTTTCAAAGGGGCGCACTCACCTCAACCCACCTATGTTAGAACCTCTCATGCACCTTCCTTGACTCACTGCAGTGGTCACACCCTTGCTACCAATAGAGTTATATTACTTTCCTATGTGTGAAATCGCAGTCAAGACATTGCTCTACAACCCCCTGCTAGGACTTCTACACCAAACAGTCTGAGGTCTAATTGGGACTTCTTACTGGGGAGATCCCCTGAAATGTTGGTGGGTCTAGTGATGCAGAAGCATCAAACCCAGGAGGAAATCATTGTAATTAAGTAGACATAGGGGGTCATGTATTTTTAGGAAGTAGTTTTCCTAAATGATAAATTAATGTAATTTAGGCCTTTAAGTGATTTAATTAGATGTGTGAGAGAAATTGTAAGTGCTCTTGAATAAATGAGGACATGAGTGGGAGTAATGACAAAAGAGTTCAAAATCAAATATAACTCTTAAACAGTTCCATGATTCAAGGAACTAAGGATAGCCTTTAGGAATTAATTGAACCTAGAAGTGGACATAGAGGACCGAGAGGATTTAGGAGGCAGTTAGATAGATTTAGGAGTTGAACCAGGATCAGTTCAATGGAACTGTTTGGCATATATGCAAGCCTACGGGCAGAGTCAAAAAGGAGAGGCCACTGACATTGGAAAATAGGCCTGTGCGAGATCGAGGAGTCTCGAATGTAATCTTTGCTTTTATATTAATATTACCCTAAATACCAATCATTTTATAACATTTTAAAAATTCTTTTGTAACTTTCATTTAAGTTTTTATTAAAAGCATTTTCTCAAGTGTTATAAACCCTAAAACCTAAACCTAAACCCTAAACTCTAACTATTTTATAACATCTTGAAAAGAGTTTTGTAACTTTTATGTAACTTTTTATTAAAATAATTTACTAAATTGTTATAAACCCTTAAACCTAAGCCCTGGACCATAAACCCCAAACCCTAAATGTTTGTTCTTGACTGTGTCAGAGTATTGAAGAGTATTTCATGGATGATTTACTATGAATTCATAGGCTCGGCAATAGGTTATAGGCAGAATTCTGAAGGATGCAGAGGAACAGAGTGATTCAGAAGAATCACAATGGGTCATATAATCCAATTAAAGAAAAGAGAAAAACTCTGGAGAGAAGGAGCGAAGTGAGAATTCACTGAGGAATCAGCTCATGAGGGATTCATAGCGAAAACAGTGAAGGAATCGAACCCTTTGAAGAGGAGTTAAACCATGGGAGATTTGAGGACTTAGCATAAAAATTGAGAAAAGGGAGAACTGTGAAGTGAAATATCGACACTCAGCAACCGTTGGATTTTAAGATCAACAGTCTAGATGTTCTCACTAAGAAGCAAGCAGAATATGGCATCAGCAGAGTGAATTATGTGGTCTAAGTCCCGCAAGCCTAAAACCAATTTACATTGGAAATCGGCGCAAAAACATAGTCCAAGTCTAGAAACTAGACTTGAAATATTATGAAGGTTGGCCTAAAACCCATATCGGGTCCATAAGATCAGCACTTTGAAGTGAAAGGGTCTGGCCTAGAGGTTTAGCGAAATTCAATCGCGCGATTTAATCTCAATCGTTGGATCATGAACCAGATCGACGGTCGTGATTTGATCTCTAAGTTGCAATTGGAGGAGTTAGGGCTGGCGATTAATGGGAACGTCGATGCACCTATAGCGAAAAAGCACTAGTCGGTGATCGAAGAAGTGGAGTTCAAAGAGCGCAAAGGAAGTAGGCGGATCCGATGACTTTATATATGCGAGTGCATGGAATTTGAAATCCAAATAAATGGTTTCATAGTGAAATTTTAACGAAAGCCCTTTGTGTTCTATAAAGTGCTCGACTAAGTCTTTTAAGACTAAAACATATATATATGTGTTCCGATAGTTGCATATCAGAAGAAGAAGAGGTGGTGAGGTATATATGTATGACCCTTGGAAGGAGCGATGGCCAATTGCAATGGAGGTAACCTTGGGGTTTGTGCAGAGGTTGTATAAAGAAGGAAAAAGGTATGTTTGTAGTTATTTCCTTTGTTAAAAGGTTATAACGGAAGAAAAGCGCCAATAGTGTATTCATGTGTTGAAGCCATACGTAACCAATGTTTAAAGGGGGATGGTTATGTATACGTAGTTTATGGGCTATATAAAGATTGTGAAGAGGTGGTGAGTCCCAATAGGTGATTTAGGTAGGGTGATTGGTTCCGATAACAAAGGAAATATGGCAAAAAGGGCCTTAACCATGTATGAATGAAGATTTGACTCCATTGTAGAGTTAAATACCTGGGATAGTTGTGTTTGTGCATATTGATGCATATTGTGGGTATATGCGGCGATAATCCTGCATCATCTAGCACCATCAACAAAACCCCAACTAATGGATCTGATTGGTGCGGCAGCGACAGAATCCTAACTGCTAGATCTGAATTGTACTGCGACGGTAGAAGCCCAAGTGGTGGATCTGATCTGGAAGATAAGATAATGGGCGATCTTCAGAGAGTTGAGGGAACTATGGTCACAAAGGAGTGTCAGGTGCCATAGATTGAAATATACATAAGGGTCCAAAAATAGTACTCGGCCCAATCTTTCAAGGCACTAACTAAGGAGGATCAACTGTACCCTTAGTCGTACTACCCAACTACCCTATCATACGCTCGAGTAATCTCCCCAAGTGTTGTTCTCAGTGTACTGTAGCAGCAAGACAGTCGATGTCTTATCTAAGGTGAAGTTTTAGGTGAGCCTAGGGGGCTTCTGATATACCTAGAGGGTACGTGGAAGTGCAATCCATGCATGGTTTTGTCTAATGCGCTACTACTCAAAGGGGTACCCACAGGGGTTATAAGGGAGTCCAACAAGCGTGACCACCTCTTGTATTTCCTGTGTGCATGCCTCCCCAAATTTGCAGGTTTATGCGCTCAATGACAAATCCCGTGATTTAAAGACACCGGAACATGTCTCTAGCCTAAAAAAAATCTACAAAAATGGAGGTACAACTAGCCCTAGAAAGTGCTCTAATACCACTTGTTATTCTCTTGACCTGCGAGAATTTCCACAATACCAAATATGCGAAGAAATACAACCCAGAACACAGACTAAAATGAGAAAAACAGCAAGTATTTTATTATTCAGAGATAAATGCAATGTTCACTTGCTTCTTCTAGGGGGCAACCTCCAACAGAGCAGAGCTCGATTACAAAATAATACTCGATGATCTTTCCCTTCTAACTACAACTATTTATAGCTAAATGACCTTCAACAACCTAATGACTAGTGGTCCTTTGCATAACATGGGTTAACCACTTTATTTATTATGGCCCATTTGCAACTAACTGTGGTCCTTTTCTTAAATGCAAGTCAACCACTTACAATTATTAATATGGGCTTTATTGACTCTTTAACTAACTATGACTATGACTCGACCCTATAGGGTTTATTACATAAATAAAGGGGTTAGGGTTGGACCGTAACATGCCCTCCCCCATCAAAAGCAGCATTTTTCTCAAGGTTGAATCTACGGAAATTGTTGAAGAATAGTGGCTGGTTCCCAGGTTGCATCTTCTGGAGAGGTGTCTTTCCACTTGATGAGGACTTCCTTGATCGTGTGGTCACACAGATGTCTTTCACGAGTATCAAGGACTTGTTCTAGTTGGAGCTAGAGTGAACCTTCATCATCTAATTCAGGTAGACTAGTTTGAATTATTCAATTGTTCCCCACCACTTTCTTGAGGCATGATACATGGAAGACTGGATGGATTTTTGAATTTGGTGGCAAGGCCAACTTGTAGGCTACTTCTCCAATGCGATGAATTATTTGAGAAGGTCCGTAGAATTTTGGAGCTAATTTATGGCAACCCTTTTCTTTGAGTGATGTTTTCCTATATGGTTGCAGCCGCAAGAATACCTGAACCCCTTCTTGAAATGTATGCTTTGAACGATGCTGGTCTTCCTATTGCTTCATTTGATTCTAAGCTTGATGGATATTATCTTTGAGATGAGCTAGCATGGCGGCATGGTTCTGTAGGAGTTTATCAACTGCTTGCACCTTAGATCATCCAGGGATATAAGAAATAGGTGAAGGTGGGAGTTGGCCATACACTGCTTCATATGGAGTCATCTTGGTGGCTTCATGATAGTTAGTATTATACCACCATTCAGCTAAAGGTAGCCACTGTACCCATTGATGTTTCTTTTCTGAAGTGAAGCACCTTAGGTATGTCTCCAAACATTTGTTGACTACTTCAGTTTGACTATCAGTTTGGGGATGTTATGAAGTACTTAGTTGGAGTTAGGTGCCTTGTAGCTTGAAAATTTCTTACCAAAATTTGTTGGTGAAAGTTGGGTCACGATTAGACACAATGGAAGTTGGCATGCCATGGAGTTTGAAGATCTGGTCCATGAAAGCTTGAGCCACCAAAGTGGGGGTAAATGGGTGGTGTAGAGCGCAAAAATGAGCATATTTAGAAAGTTTTTCCACAACCACCATGATGACGGATTTGTTGCCCGACTTTGGGATACCTGTACTAAAATCCATAGAAACATCCATCTAGACAGAGGTAGGGATCGGCAATGGTTGTAAGGTTCCTGGTAATTTCATTATTTCTCCTTTGTGGCATTGACACACATCACATTCAATACAAAAGTAAGAATGTCATTTTTCATGCCCGTCCAAAAGAAATAACGATGAGTGTGAGCATAAGTCTTATGAAAGCCAGCATGCATTGCAATGGGAGATGAGTGCAGCTCTGCCAAAATGTGAGTTTTGAGGGTGGATGTCGGCAAAATGGCTACTCGATCCTTGTAGCGAAGAATATCATCCTTCAAAGAGTAGTCGACTAAGGAATTAGGATCTGTTCTCAAGTTATTAATAATTTGGGAGATAGAGGGGTGTGAAAACCATTCCTTACGGGCTTCTTCAATCCAATCTAGTATGGGAAGAGAGATTGATAGCAGGGTGCTTTCATCCTCAAATTGGCATGATAAAGAATCCGCTACTACATTGTCACACCCTTTCTTGTAAATTATCTCATAATCATATCCTAACATTTTGGCCAACCATTTATTTTGTTGTGGTGAGGATAGACATTTCTCCAAAAAATATTTGAGTCTTTGATGGTCTGTGGGGATTTGGAAATGTCGCCCCAATAAGTATGGTTGCCAGGTATCTACTGCATGTAAGATGGTCATAATCTCTTTCTCATAGGTAGATTGTCCCAGACGTTTCCCACTCAGTTTTTGGCTGGTGAAATCCAAGGGTCGACTTTCCTGCATTAAGATAGCACCAATACCCGTACCTGAAGCATCACATTCAATCATAAAATATTTGGTGAATTCGGGTAGTTCTAATATTGGAGTGGAACACATGGCCTATTTTGAGAGCCACAAACAACTATTGTGTTGCATCAGTCCAGAGGAATGAAATTATCTTGAGAAGGTTAGTGAGGGGTCTAGCAATGCGACCATAATTGCGGACAAATTTGCGATAGTAGCCAGTGAGACCCAAGAATCCCCTCAAACACTTCAAGGTTTTTGGTTGGGTCCAGTCTTTAATTGCCTCTATCTTTTTGGGATCAACCCTGACACCTTCATGACCCACAAGGTGTCCCAAATACTCAACTTCTTCCACGCCAAAAGAGCACTTGGACAATTTGACAAATAATTTGTGATTCCGGAGCAATTGCAAGATCACGTCTACATGATGAAGATGTTTTCCCCAGGTTATGCTATAGATGAGAATGTCATTAAAGAAATCGAGGACAAATTTTTGGAGATATGGTTTCATCAGGTGATTCATGAGGCTTTTAAAAGTAGATGGAGCATTACGAAGACCAAATGGCATGACCAATAATTCATAATGGCCTTCATGAGTTTGGAAAGCAGTCTTGGGAATGTCTACTTCTTTCATGCGTACTTGGTGATAGCAAGAGCGAAGATCTAACTTGGTAAAGAATTGAGCACCATGTAGTACATCAAGCACGTCATCAACAATCGCAATAGGGAATTTTTCTTTGACAGTGAGCTTGTTAAGGGCCTGAAAGTATAGACACATTTTCCATTCCCCATCTTTCTTTAGCACCATGACCACTGGTGATGAATAAGGACTGATGCTAGGACGAATAACACTTGCTTCAAGGAGTTCCTTGATGATTTTTTCAATTTCATTCTTTTGGGAGAAAGGATATCAATATGGGTGCACATTAGGTGGTTGGGCCCCTGGGACCAAAGGGATGCTATGATCATTTTCCCCTCTAGAGGGTGGAAGCTCTTTAGGTTTGTCAAATACCTACTGGTGGTGGTTTCAGACCTGTTGCATCTCAGGATGAATATGAAGAGTAGTGGATTTTATGGCCTAGATGGCATTAAACTGGTGATGACTCCATGATGGCCCTTTTTCAAAAAAATTCCATTCGATGCGAGCTGATGATAGAAGGAGCACCTGCCTGGAGTCCATGGAGTGTATGAATGTGGTCATTCTGCTTAAAACTCATATATAACTCCTGGAAATCCATTGTGATTGGACCTAGTGTGCGAAGCCATTCAGCACCCAAGACAATGTCACAACCACCCATGTTAATCACAAACATGTGGATCTTTAGGTGGTAGTTTCCCATCTGAAGTCTAATATTTTCACAGTGGCCTTCACATTTCATTGTCCCCCCATCAAAAATAAGGACCTAGAAATTAGAGACTGCCCTTACAAAACAATGAACATCTTTGGCGACTCGCTTATGGATAAAGTTATGAGTCCTACCACTATCAATCAATACTACTATAGGGCGATGTTTAAGAAAGCCTCTGATTTTGAGAGTTTGAGGCGCAGAAATTCCCATCAAAGCATGTATCAAGATAATTGGTTCATCTGGCGTAGCTATGAGATCATTTTCCTGTTGGGTTTCCTCAACTTTTTCCTCTGGCCCCCCAAGGGGTGGGGCTTCCTTAGACGAGTTGTGATCAGTAACATCAATTTGAAAGAATTTTGGTTCCTTTCATTTATGCCCCAGGGAGTATTTGTCATCACAGTAGTAGCATAATCCTTGTTTTCTTCTTTCATCCATTTCTATTGGAGACACCTTTTGAACCTTAAGTGTTTAGGTAGGTCCCTAAGCTTGGGTGGAACACCCCTTGGCTACAAAATTTGGACGAGTAAACTGGGCAGCTAAGGAAAGTTCTACCTTGACAACCTTTGTGCAACATCTATCCATGTAGGTGGGTGGTGCATCCAGACATGTGCTTGGATGGCTTCTTTGAGACCACTGATGAAACACTCCAAGTAGAATTCATCTCCTATACCTTTCGTTCTAAAGGCCAATGTCTCAAATGCTGCAATGTATTCTTTTACTATGCATGTCTGTCAGAGCTTAGTGAGACTGCCCAAAAAATTAGATTCTTTGTTAAAGCGATCACAAAGGGATTTTGAGAACACATGCCATGTTATGTTCCCGAGATAACATTTCACATGCCATTACCACCATTTCCATCTTTCTTGGTCGAAGTAAAGGGCTCCCACGCGTAGTTTAGTTTGATCATCGCAGATATCATCCAGGGTGAAATATTATTCCATTTGTGCTAACCATACTATCACATTAGAGCCATTAAATTTATACATGTCCAACTTGGGTGGCTGAGGGTGGGAATGTTGGTGATTTCCATGGAAGTGAATATGATGGCTAGATTCTCCTTCGAGGTGTTCATCAATACTATGTGCCTCCTGATGATACCCCGTCATGCTCTTGGTGACTTGTTTAAGCGATTTTGAAATGTTGTCTATTTGTTATTTGAACAAATCCAACCTTGTTTCAAGGTGCTAGATCTTCTCATTGGCCATGATTTGAGCTTTGGTTTCTACCATACACAAATCTTGGTTACTTGAAGTCATTCTGAAAAAAAATTGGGACCGCCCGAAAAATGAGGTTGACCAATGAATGGTACCATTGCAATCAGCTCGTCATCTTGAATCTTATGGGCTAAGTTTTTTATTTTTTTCTTAACTTAACGCTGAACGGAGTTTTACTCCCCGTGGATCAATACTGCAGTGGCCAAATTCCAGAAAACTTGATCCTGCCCAATGTCTTGTGAAAATCGAGTCCAGACTATAGCAGCAACAAGCCTCACTGCGCGGATAGTTAGATCTACCTATGAAACTCCAACTACTGAATGTGAGTTGTACTACGGCGGAAGAACCCCAACTAGTGGATCTGATTGGTGCGGTGGCGACAGAACCCCAACTGCTAGATTTGAATTGTACTACGGTGGTAGAACCCCAACTAGTGGATCTGATTGGTGCGGCCGCGATAGAACCCCAACTACTAGATCTTAATTGTACTGCGGTGGCAGAAATCCAACTAGTGGATCTGATCTGGTAGATAAGATAATGGGCGATCTTCAGAGAGCCGAGGGAACTATGGTCACAAAGGAGTGTTAGGTGCTACAGTTTGCAATATACATAAGGGTCCAACAATAGTACTCGGCCTAATCTTTTAGGGCACTAACTAAGGAGTATCAACCATACCCTTAGTTGTACTACCCGACTACCTTATCGTACGCACAAGTAATCTCCCCAAGTGTTATTCTCAGTGTACTGTAGCAACAAGATAGTCGACAGCTTATCTAAGGCGAGGTTTTAGGTGAGCCTAGGGGGCTTCCGATATACCCAAAGGGTACATGGAAGTGCAATCCTTGGGAAGTTTTGTTTAATGCGCAACTACTTGAAGGGGTACCCACGGGGGTTACAAGGGAGTCCAACAAGCATGACCACCTCTTGTATTTCCTGTGTGCATGCCTCCCCAAATCTGCAGGTTTATGCACTCAACGAGAGATCTCATGGTTTAACGACACCAGAACACATCTCTAGCCTAAAAAAAATTATGCAAAAATGTAGGTACCATAGGCCCTAGAAAGTGCTCTGATACCACTTATTATTCTCTTGACCTGCGAGAAATTCCAAAATACCAAATATGCGAAGAAATACCACCCAGAACACGGAATAAAATGAGAAAAATAGCAAGTATTTTATTATTCAAAGATAAATGCAATGTTCACTTGCCTCTTCAAGGGGGCAACCTCCAGCAGAGCAAAGCTCGATTACAAATAGGACTCAATGATCTTTCCCTTATAACTATGACTATTTATAGTTAAATGACCTTCAACAACCTAACGACTAGTGGTCCTTTGCATAACATGGGTTAACCATTTTATTTATTAATTATGGCATGTTTGCAACTAACTGTGGTCCCTTTCTTAAATGGCGGTCAACCACTTACAATTATTAATATGGGCTTTATTGACTCTTTAACTAACTATGACTATGACTCAACCCTATTGGGTTTATTGCATAAATAAAGGGGTTAGGATTGGACCCTAAATGAAATACATCCGAACCTACAACTTCTCCTAGTTTGCATGGCTGAAATTTATCTCACAGAGGTAGGTTTTAGTTATCCACGTAATACTCTAGGCTCTCTATATTCCTCCAAGCATTCAATGGTCTTCTCAAAACAATCAACCTTGGTTCGATGCAATATAACCAATCCATGCCCAACAACACACTATATGACCCTAAATGAAAGACATCCAAACCTGCAACTTCTCTTGGTTTGCATGGCTGAGATTTATCTCACAGAGGTAAGTTTTAGTTCTCCATGTAATACTCTAGGCTCTTTATATTCCTCCAAGCATTCAATGGTCTTCTCAAAAAAACCAACCTTGGTTCGATGTGCATATAACCAATCCATGCCCAACAATACGCTATATTCTCCTAATGGTTGCACATTGAGGTCTTCCATTTTTGGCATCCCATTTAACTCGATTGGGAAAGCCTTCACCCAAAGTTAAACTCTTCATTTTGTTCCTGTGGCTGGTTGAAATAGCCAAGACTTGTCATGTGCTTCCTTCTTTAGTGCACATATCTCAACAAAAACGGGACTTATGTAACTGAAATTTGAACTAGGGTCAATCTAAGGTTAATCCAAATGAAAATTCTTTGGTTGCGGATCATACCTTCCATCTCTATAATCTCTTCCTAATGATTAGCTTTGCAACTATCCACTGCTACATAAATTTTGGGAGTTAGCTATGTCCTTAACTGTCTCTTCCTTCTATGCATTGTACAGTCCTAGACCAACGTACTTGTGTTGGGGGTAATCTTTTTTTAGGTGATTTTCTCCACAAGTCCAACACTTATATGGACCCTTCCCATAACTTTTGGCTTCACCGTGAGTATAATATCCTATGTTGGAAGCGTTGGACTTGTGTTTGTCTTCTTGGTTAATAGGTGTTGCACTTGCTCCTTTAGCTGCCTTTTTCCCTATCCTTTAAACTTAGCATTGCCCTTGAATTTCCAATATAGCTTATATTCAGGCCTATGCCTAGACTACTCATACTATAATGCTTCAATTTTTGAATTGCATCCTCTAATGTCTTAGGCTAATCGAATTCAATTATATCCTTCAAATATTGTGGAAGTCCACTGACATATCTCTGAATCTTTGCTTTCTCCTCCTTAAGGTAGGGAACATACTTTATCAATTCTATAAATTTGGTGGTGTACCCCTCATATGTCATTTGTCCTAATTTGATTTCATATAACTCTTGAGACTTACTACCAAAGTATCTCTTAGATAGATAATTGTTCCAGAAATAATTCTTAAACTCCTTCCAAGACAACTCTTCTTCCCCTATTCCCTTTAAATTCTTCATATATTCCCACAAAATATCATCCTTGCCTCTTAGGTTGAAAGTGGCTACCTTTGCTTTCATGTTCTCTGAATAATTGTGGATTCAAAATAACTTCTTCATTCCCAGTAGTCAGGCTTCAGAATCCTCTGATTTCCTCATCTCACCATCAAAGGTAGGAGGCTTAGCCTTCTTAAACTCCTCTAGTACATATTCTTTCTCTCTTCTTTTCCCATGATGATGATGGTGATATTGATGTCTTCTATAAGTAGCACCAAATTGTTTTTCATGAGTTTTGATCTTTCTCTCTAGGGTACTCAATGGAGTATATCCTTTTACTGTGTCCTCACTTAAGTGTCTATGTCTTTTCCTAGATCCACTTCCATATACCACATTAGTTCTTTCTTCTTGTCCCAAAGGACTCTACCTGTCCCTATGACTAATCCCCAATTCATGGTGCCTCTGCCTTTGTAAGTCTGACAGGATTTGCAATATGACTGCATTGACTCCTATCTATTTCTCTTGTTATCTAACAAGTCTTTCATTGTTAGTCATGTAGCTCCTTATTTCAACTCTCAAGCTTCTCAATGTGTCCATACAATTAGGAAATTTTGCCCCTCCTTATTGTTTAACTAATCCTTCATCTTCAACTATCATTTCTTCTTCATATTAGTGATATGAGTGGCCAGAGTTGTATTGCACCATTTTTGTCCTCATATCTCTTGAACATTGATGTCCTCTTACATGCTAGAAAGCACACACATCCCTCTTAGATAAATCAAATAAAAATGCATAATAAAAATTATCACCTTGCCTTGCTGTTGGAAATTTGTTGGTGTAAAGCTAATTGAACAGTACATCACAAGTTAGCACATCAATAACAATAAAATCATATCAATCATTATTACCATGCTACATGCACATGTTCATCACAATGAAGACACACAAAACCATACATATGATCGATCCACACAGCAATCGAGTTTCCAATGCTTATCACAAGACTTTAAGGCCTCAATTGATTCTCAAAGGTCTAGACTTGAAGCTTCACTTAGTCATTTCCACAATAGAGCCCATCAATTCCAAGTGTTGAACTTGGAAGCACTTATACCACTTCGTAACATGCCCCATCCTATCCCTAGCCCCAACTAAGGGTAGAAGGATGTATTTACTATGTTGACCCAACCACCATAGTCTCATCATGGAAGTGGGGTCAAAAAATTTCGACCTCCTGCAACTATCTAAAAACTTAAAGTGGATGACATCATTGCATTCGTCCGATTGAGACCTTTCCAATGGTAAAACTTTTAGCTTGATCTGACTTACTAACCAAAATATTACCATTTGAAATTAGGCCAATAAGGGAAGGTTCATTAGTGGATAAACTATTGATGGGTAAGTATTCACCTCTTTAGGAGGTTAATCACTGACTCAAACTCTAGAGCTTTAGCACCAAGGTAGCTCCTATGGTTCAACAGGCCTCACAAGCACCTGAATGACTCTTCCAAAGCCTATAGGTTCATCAATCCACAAGCTCCCTGTGGGTTATTCATACTCATAAGCAAACCAATGATCTCTATATTACTTCTCACCTAGCCAACCTCTATGAGGGTTCTTTAGCTAGTTTAATCACTCTGGAGCTTGGTTAAAGCGAATTATCATCGTTTCCATCTCTCTATGTTTCACCTCAGCCCTTGGGAGGAAATTTTTATTACAGTGCACTTCACTACATGTCCTCTTCCATTATCTCTGTGTACGATCTTGAGAGTGCCCCCCTCCCCTCATGCGTATGCATATCGGCTCATCTTGTGAGAATGTCCCCAAAACCGACTAACTAGATAGCACATCCCATGCCTCTCCTTAAGTTTTTTTTCCTTTTGTTTCTTATGGTTAGATTTTAAATTACACATGATCATGTCCTTATCTTTTTTAGCTAAATTTAATGCAAATTCGGCCCATTTAAAACCACTCAACCAACCAGGACTATTATTTAAAACAACCCATTCCTCAAGCAACTATAATAGGTGTCCCTTTTCTCAACCTTTAATTAATTACAATTTATTTAAAAAATGGAAAATATTAACCAGGGGATGTCACAAAGAGTAGCACTAAGGAAGAGACAACGATGGAGTCGATATAAGAATTTTTTACATAAAAGGAAGGATCTAAGCGATACAAGTTGAAGGAGAGGGTGGATTATTGTAACTCTGTGGGAATCTAGGATGCAAGAAAATCCCAATGGGAAAGTACAGAAACACAAAGGATGAGGAAATAGGGAAGCATGAGGAAAATATTGGATGTGGAGCCTAATTGTCTTCCTGATTCATAGGACTTGTTTCATTCACGTTTGGACCCTAGTCCTTGTTGGAGGTGTGTGGGGGGGCGCTTGATCCCCACATTACTATTGCATGGGGGTTAAAGGAAATTTTTGAGAAAATTTCTTTGTAAAATATAGTAATTTTGTATTCAATCTAAACTGTTCATTAGGTGGAAGATCTGACAACAGAAGTCATGTTAATTTAGGGTTTTTTTCCCTATAAATCAACCCTCAATTTCAATGAGGGAATTATATTGTGACTATGTATTATTCTATGAGAAAAGGAGAGGATATTGTGTGAGAGAAGAGAAAGTTATAGTGGATGTGTTTTAGGTTGTATTCTTTCATTTTGCTAGATAAAATAAAAGGAAGACTAGGTTGTTTCTCCATGGACGTAGCCCAGATTGGGTGAACCACGTATTGATGAGCCCCAAAAATGGGTAACTTATTGGGCTCATTTTTCCTATTGTTCTCCATTAATCCACCATCCTTCATAGTTTATGTATTCTTTTGAGTATATTTATGTTAATTGAATAAATAAGAATAGTCACTTGACCATGAAGTCTAATATGTGCTTATTGCAGATTTTTGGACATCTTTTGGACCAAGGTCAAGCATTTATGAGCTAGTTGACAGCCAAATACGAGGGAACAAGGCTGAGGATTTGTAGGGATGGTGTCTCCTACACTAAATGGCCCTTCCTCGAGTTCTCTACCATCAGCTTAGAGTTCAGCAGCCCACTGAAGATGATCCCCAAGGGCAGTCGAGCAGCTTTTGTGAAGTGGCGGATTACTTGCAGTTTTGAGCAGCCAAGACCCTTGAGTTAAGGAGGGCTGTTGGAGTTCCTCACGGGGATAAGTAGGAAGGCTTCCAACCTTCGTATTTTAGCTCTTGAACAGTTGTACTTTCGCACTTTAGTGTTGCTCTGCCTTTCAACTCATTTTCAAGCTTTTGTTGTAAACCTTTTTGTGATATGGTTATTTTTTGAGTAATGGAGATCAGTTTCACTTTGCATAAACTCTGAGCTTCTTTTAGGAGGCTATATCTCTTGGGGTTGGGCCCAACCCAAGTTCCAGTACCTCCTCTTGTGTACTTTTATATGTTTTTGTTGCATTCCTAGAATAGTTTCTGCTACTTAGATTAACATATTGCTTTGTTATTTAGGTTGCTTTTGATGATTGAAATAGCTTTTCATGCTTCAGGTTGTTTTGATAGTTTGGTAAAGGAAAAGACCTGCAAAAAGGCCACCAAGAAATCCTTGATCTCATCTCTCCCTCCTTGGGACCATGAGCCGAGATCAAGGGCCACAAAAACACTGTTTTGCCTTTCCATGCAATCCCAAGTGTTAAATTTTTAGTTAGGGACATTGATACCAGTTGTGATGACATGCGTAGATCTGTTCTTGCTCAGTTTTCATAGTTTTCTTACATGATTTTCTGCCAATAAACTTCTGTCCACCATGATTTCTGGTTTTTAGGTCAGAATAGGTTAAAGTAGATAGATCTCTGATGTTTTTAGTCTTTCTTTGATTAGTTTGGAGAAACAGTTTGCATATCACCTGTAATCCATCCCTTCCTATCCTTCCTTCCTCACAACACCTACTCCAAAACAGATTCCAGATTCCTTCCCTTCATTCACCACACTCTGCCAGTTTGACCTAATTTCTTCATTTTTGTGCAACATTGGTCCCTCCATCCTTGAACAAATCCAACCGTCTTCATCACCCCGAGCCTCATTTACCAAGTACTAGACCTCTTCACAGCCTCATCCAACCTCCATTTCCACTTTCCCACTGGTTTTCCTCCATCAACCCTCAAAAATCCTCTCTCGGCTCTTCCTGTAGAACATCCTGTAGAACCCCTGCAGACTTCCTGTAGAAGATCACGTGGGCAGTTTCTTGAGATCTGATCACTGTGAAACTCTCTAGAAGGGTTCTAGGGACCCCTTAGGCCCTTTTCTCACCTTCCCAACCTCCTGCAAGTGCCCGCTCCATTTCCTTTCACCAATCAACCTCTGCACAGTCAAAAACAGTTAAAGCTCATGCATAATAATTATGCAAAATTACTCAAATATACAAGAAGATGCTTTTTCCAAATTTTACTTCAGAAGTAGCTTAGACACATGTAATTTACCTTTCCAAGAGTCAATGGCATCCATTTCAGTAGCTTTCATCTCTTTTCTTGCACTAGTAGGGTTAGTCGGTAAAACTAGGGTTTGCATTTCCTTTCAGCTGTTAGTTTCTTTCTGCAAATAGATTAGCCTCCTTAGAGTTAGATTTCATCTATCACAGTTAAAAGCTTCTTCTGAGAGCTCATAGAAGTTGGCTTAAGCTCCTATCGGACTTGTGCCAGTTGATCAAGTGACAGCTTGCGGCAAGAGCTAGTACTTGTGCATATAGCACCGTCGCTTCCAAGGTTTTTACGAACTACCGGGTTGATAAAAGTAAAGAAGGGAGTCCCAAGAGTTGCAGAATTATTGCTGCAATACTGGAGCCCACCATATTTTTGGCGGCATTGCCGGGGAAGTGTCAGAGTATTTGTGATTGATGCTTTTCTTTTATTTTCTACTACAACCTTCTGCTCAGTAGTTTATTTCAGCAAGCTTAGAGTAGTTGTTTCATTTCCATTCTACAATTTCATTTCCGCAAAAGTAGATTGGAAATTTCCTGCTTTCCTAGACTAGCATTTCAATTCTGCAAGCGTAGCTTAGCATTTCCTTTCTGCAATTTCATTTCAGCAGCATAGATTAGTCCTTTCCTGCTTTCATTTCAATTCTGTATTTTCATTCCAGTAAGATAGATTTTAGTTAGTTGCAGTTCAATCCATTTCAGTTTTGCAGGTACAAGCAGAAAAAGAAAAAATCAACTAAAAATATTTCATTTTCATGCCTCGTAGGAACAGAGACCACACAAGAAAATTCTTACCCAACACCCCCACCACATCACTGAGTCACCTTTCTCTCTTCTTCAATGGCAATGATCCAGAAGAACCTATAGGTGAACCTCCAGAGATATACAAAGATCCTATAACAGAAGAAGAGCAAGAAAACGTTCCTCTTGAGACCATGGCTGAACACAGGAACGGCATATGGAATGAGGAGAAAATAGAAGGTGCCTTTCCCATCCGAGAAAAAAATGGGGACACGAAAATGAAAAACATAAGTCCCTCAGCCTTACCTCATTTCCATGGATTGACCACTGAAGACCCTGATACCTTCTTGTTTGAGTTTGTTGTCCTTTGTCAAAATTATGACTATGTAGAAGACGAGCAAAATTTGAAACTCTTTCCCTCTACCCTCAAGGATGCAGCACTACGTTGGTTCATGGGGTTACCTAGAAACAGTATCACAACTTGGGTTCAAATGCAGCAAGCATTTAACAACAAATATCGAGACTATTGTAGGTCAAAGGAAACGAAGGGAGAAATCTTTCAAATGACCATGGGAAGTGATGAGTCTCTGGAAGACTATGAAGAAAGGTTCCAACTCAGTTATAAAAGGGTCAGGTGCACACTTGACCCCGAATCTCTGAAGTTGGTTCTGCTCCGAGGAGTCCTTGAAGACCTTCTAGATACCCTCCATTTGCTAGCTAGGGGAGACATCTACCAACTACCTTATGATGACATAAAGATTGTGTTTAGAAACCATTCTAGGGCAGCCCGGAAAAGAGGTAGGGGGAATCCACTTTCAGCTAGTGCCACCTTCTCCAAACATGAGTTTACAAATCAGATGGAAGACCTTAAAAGTGAGGTGAGACAGACCATTTCCATGCAACTGGATACTTTCCGAATCCAACAGAAGAAAGAAGAAGCTAAGAGGGCTTTGGCCATCTTTTGTCCCAGATGCATAAGGAAGCATCCTAAGAACGAGTGTCCATTGCACTCAGTAGAGGTATGTTTCATTTGTGAGGAAGACCACCCTACAAACCAATGCCCAACCTTACCCGGACTTAAATCTGTGTACCAAGGGGCTGAAGGAGCCACTGAACCACTCTACTTCCTCAACCAAAGGAGGCCACATGGATCCAGACCTTACTAGCAGGGGATGCAAGGGACATCCCAAACATATTACAACCCCAACCAATCCACTCCCATACCTTCTTGGGGTCCCCCCGCTCATCCTTCCTGGTCCGCACCCCCTCCTTGGTCATATCCACCTCAATACCATACTCAACCTGCTGCTCATTCATTTCATTCTCATGTTCAGCCACAACCTCAGTGGAATGCACCGCAACAGGGGTGGAGGCCCTAATACAACTCTCCTCCTGCCATTTTGCCTCCACCACCTGCTCAAACACAGCCATTACCTCCTGCTCCCCCAAGACAACACCAGATGCCTGCTCAACCGAATCTAAACCCCAATAACAGACAGGCCCAGCAGGTATATACTGGAGAGACAACATGCCCTACCTACACTGTGGAGATTCAGGAGATCAACCTACGGTCTGGGAAGGTCCTCCCAGATAGCCAACCTCCTCCTAAGGAGGATGAAGCAGAGGAACAGGAAAGTGAACCCAAAGCCATTCCACCCTTTCCTGAGAGACTAACTGGATACACGCAACCAAACCCGGAAGAGACTGAACTTCTGGGAGAACTTAAACAACTGTGTGTAAAAATACCACTTCTCCAGGCCATCAAAGATGTACCAATCTACAACAAATTGATCAAAGAGAAGTGTTTCAGGCACCCAGGCAGGCGCAAGAGAGATGCCCCAACTATCAATGTCATAGGACAACTGTCCGATCTAATGTTGGGACAAGTAATCTGTCCAAAATATTTGGACCCTGGGAGTCTTGTAGTGGATGTCCACATCAATGGCACCATAATCCCCCACACCCTGATTGATCTAGGGGCTGCCATTAATGTGATGACCAGGGACACTATGCTCAAACTTAACCTTCAGGGTTCCCTGAGAAAGACCTCGACAGTACTGCAGTTAGCAGACCGCTCCACCGTGACTCCCGAAGGGATTGTGGAAGATGTCCTGGTCTCTGTTGATTCTTGGGAGTACCCTACGGACTTTTTGGTCTTTCAACCAAAGGCAAAACTCACTGGATACCCCCTCATTTTGGGAAGGCCTTGGTTAGCTACCGTAGATGTTTACATCAGTTGTCGAGCTAGGAGCATGACCATTAAGAATGGGCCAATGTCCAAACAGCTAGTCCTATATCCTCCTACCCAACCTTTGCTTGAACATGACTTACCTCTCTAGTTGGAGGAGAAAGATGAGGATGAAGTCTACTCTACACTTGTGTGCACTGTGGAAGCCACAAGGGGGGGTCCTCAAACTGAGGATGACCTTATTGAGAATTTAATCCAAAATCCACCTCCCACTGTGTTTCCATTAGAAGAGTTGGTAGGAGACACCCAAGCCAGTGCTTTATGCGATCTCTGTGTGGCTGATCCAACCTCTTCCCGAGTTAAGAATGTGGAATTTGGCCCTGAAAGAACCTTGAAGACCAACTCATCCCTATCTCCCTCTCAAGAGAAGGAGTTGTGTAGCTTGTTGAACCGCCATTTGGATGCTTTTTCTTGGAGCTACAAGGAGATGAAGGGAGTCCACCCTTCAGTCTATACCCATCACATTTACATCAAAGAGGATTGTAAACCAGTCAGGCAGCCTCAGAGGAGAATGAATCCAACCCTTAAGGACATTGTTAAAGAAGAACTACAAATGTTATTGGACGCAGGATTCATCTACCCCATCTCTAACAGTGAGTGGGTTTCTCCTTTGGTGCTTGTGCCCAAGAAAAATGGGAAGTGGAGAATCTGTGTAGATTATCGAGAACTTAACAAAGCCACCAATAAGGACCATTTCCATTTTCCTTTCATAGATCAAGTGTTAGATGGGTTGGCAGGGAAGAATTTCTTTTCTTTCCTAGATGGGTTTAGCGGGTATAATCAGATCCAAATCAGCCCGGAATACCAAGATAAGACCACTTTCACTTGTCCATGGGGTATCTTTGCCTACTAGGTCCTCCCCTTTGGGTTATGAAATGCTCCTGCCACTTTCCAGAGAGCAGTATTGAGCATATTCATTGAGCTGGTTCATGATTCGATGGAAATCTACATGGATGACTTTACTCCTTATGGGTCCAACTTCCAAGAAGCATTGACTAACCTAGGAAAAGTTTTAACCAAGTGTGTTGAAATGAACCTGTCCCTCAGTCCTGAAAAATGTGAGTTCCTGATGACTGAAGGGACCGTGCTAGGTCATACAATTTCTCAGCAAGGCTTACAAGTGGATCCCAACAAGATTGCTATCATCCAAAGGGTTCCACCTCCTCAAAAGGTAAGGGATGTTCAGAGTTTTTTAGGCTTAGCGGGATATTATAGAAGGTTCATTAAATATTTCAGTAAGCTAGCCTCTCCATTGTTTGGTATTTTGGGGAAAGATGCTGAGTTTATGTGGACGAACAATTGTCAAGAGGCTCTGGATGTGTTGAAGGATAAGCTGGTAACTGCGCCAATCTTGAGAGGTCCAAACTGGACCCTACCTTTCCACATTCACACAGATGCCTCAAACAAAGCCATAGGAGCAGCGTTAGGACAATTTGAAGAGAAGCTACCATATGCCATATATTTCGTCAGTAAAAACCTGTCCAAAGCAGAAGTAAACTATACTGTAACCGAGAAAGAGCTCCTAGCTGTAGTCCATTCCCTAAACAAGTTCAGACACTACATCACTGGTTATCATAAATTCGTACACACTGATCATGCTGCAATTAGGTATTTGATGAATAAAATTGATGTAAATGCTTGTATCATTAAATGGTTACTTTTATTGCGGCAATTTGATTTGACCATTGTTGACAAGCCAGATAAGGAAAATGTTGTTGTTGATTTTCTGTCTAGACTATATTTGCCTGCAGGAGAAGAAGGGGTGGTGGATGATCAACTACCAGATGAACACCTGTTTTCTATTTCAGTACTCTCACCATGGTTTGTTGATATAGCAAATTACTTGTTTTCAGCATAATTCTTGCCACACCTATCCTCAAAAGAGAAGAGCAAGATCGTGAGGAAAAGCGCCCCATTCACTTGGATTGGGGGCAACCTATTCAAACTTGGCCTAGATCAGATTTTGAGGCATTGTGTTAGGGAGGAGGAAGTTTTTGACATCCTCCTGACCTATCATGATGGACCCTGTGGAGGCCACTTTGCAGCAAAGAGAACTGCTTTCAAAATTCTATAGGCAGGCTACTATTGGCCCACTCTTCATCAAGATGTCAGAAGATACATCAGCTAATGTGACCAATGTCAAAGGATGGGGAAACCAACTCCAAGGGATGAAATGCCCCTCCAACCTCAGGTGACTTTTGAGCCATTTGAGAAGTGGGGCATGGACTTTGTAGGTCCTATCAACCCTCCTTCAAGACAAAAGTCTTACATCATTGTGTGCACAGACTACCTGACAAAGTGGGTAGAAACAAAGGCAATCAAGGTAGCAATAAAAGAAAAAGTGGTTGAGTTTTTGAGGGAAAATATCTTCTATAAATTTGGCTACCCAAGAGAATTAGTCACAGATCAAGGAAGCCAGTTTACCTCTAACCTGATTGAAGACCTGCTTGCTCATCACAAGATTAAGCACAGAACTTCCACCCCTTATCATCCGCAAGCAAATGGGCAGGTGGAAGTCACTAACAAGGCTTTGGAAGAGATCTTGACTAAAGTGGTGAGCAGCAGCAGAAAGGATTGGGTAGATCACTTGGTTGAGGCCACCTGGGCCTACAACACTACTTGGAAAACTACAACAGGTTTCACACCTTATGAGCTGGTCTACGGGAAGAAGGCTTTGTTGTCCATAGAATTTGAATACAACACATTGAGGTTGGCAGCTCAGCTAGACCTAGATCTCAGCCATGCACAACAGGAAAGACTACTTCAGCTGAATGGACTAGATGAACAAAGAATGCAGGCCCTCCTCCACTAAGAGGTAGTCCAACTTCAAAGAAAAATATGGCATGACCGACACCTTAAAGAGAAGCAATTTCAGCCAGAAGATTGGGCACTAATATATGATTCAAGATACAAGGATTTCAAAGGGAAGTTGAGGACAAGATGGCTGGGACCATATACAGTGGGGAAATGTAACGACAATGGTTCAGTCCTTATCACGATCATTGATGAAGAAGCCATCCCCATGCTTGTCAATGGGCATCGTTTGAAGATCTACAGGAAGCCCCTTTCTAAGTAGGAGTTCATTGAAACTATGGATAAATCAGTGTTGGTAGTGGAGCAGGTCCCTGTCTCCACCCCATCCACATTCTGAGCACCGTAAAAAAAAAAAAAAAAAGGAAAAAACAGAAAAAGAATAAAAAGATCCTTGAGTGAAAACCTCTTAGAGGTGCCCGGGGCAGACAATGAGGGTGAAAACCTCCTGGAGGCGCCCAAGCTGTCTCTCAAAAAAAAAAAAACACAGAAAAATCAACCTGACTTCTGTTGAAAAATTTGCAGGTTGTAAGAAGGACATTGCAGGTTAGGAGGATCGCACAAAACAAGGAAAGAGGTCAGCACCAGGCTACAAGCATCCCTCACAAACAATTCCTCCATGACCACTCCCCTTTCCTAAGATTTTATCTCATTCGGGCCAAGATTTCACCTTCTACAGGAAGTTCTGTGTCTTCTACAGGAAGATCCTATAGTTTCCACAAACAAGAAAAATTGATCTCAGAAGAGAATCTGAAGGTTGGGAATATGCCTATGAGACCTACCAACACCCCTGTTGTCTTCCATCACCATATGTCACCCTTTTTCATCTCTTTACACCTCCGTTGCACTCATCCTATTATTTTTCTTGCACAGTCACACAAAAAAAAACCCTATTTTCTTCATACTGCCAGCAAGAACTTCTAGTGACAAATCAAGCAGTAGTGTCTCTCTCACCATGCCTGTCAATCTCCATCTGGACACCTCATCAGCCAAACCCCTCCTCAGTAGTATAGCCCTGCTCATTCTAGCATTGCATTCTAGGAGGAGAAGCAGCTACAGGACATCGTACAGGAATCCTGTAGCAGTTGATCCCTCTGGAAGACATACTCTAGAGACAGGGACAGCCAAAAACGACAAAGGAGACATGAAAAGGGCTCTCCTTGAACGTGAAAATATCAGCAGCAGCCGAAGCTAAGAAAAACCCGTGCATGAAGCAGCAGCAAACGAAGGAGTGGTTCCAAAACCCGAATTCTGCATAATGTGGCCGTGACCACACAGGTAAGTGCCTAAACTCATTCTATAATTGCATAAATTATATTTTAAAAGCTGCGTGCCTATGGGAATGGTTCGGATTGAGTGGAATCGGTGGCCAGTCAACCAACCACCCTCAGCCAGTTACATATCCTCGCAGGATCCAAACGAGCCCCGTTACATTCAAAATTGCCAACGAAATGTGCAACCAGCACGTGTGGAGTGTCCATTCTAGGAGAAATCGTCGGGACTGGTAGTGGTGGCGGCGGATAACGGCAAAAAGGAGGTGATGGCGGTCAAAAACACGCAGAGAAATTATGGCTGTGATGTTGGATCAATGGTCCGGTCCAGCCACCTCATCCCCTCACCACGAATCACGCCGCAGTTAAAAGATGCTCGGATGAAACTTACACCACCTTCTATTCATCCTGCACTTGCAACGTCCTCGACTGGAGTACGCGTCCTCTACTTCCAAAAATTGTTAACCAATCGTCCTCCACCGGTTTTCCTGCTTGTTTTAGAAAATCTCCCGCATATCAGGCTCGCTCAATAGCACAGTGACATTCTACATGAGCCAAGGGCCTTCTACAGGAAGGGTTTTACAGGAAAACCTGCATAGCTTTCTGGAGTAGGAGAACCTGGGATTTTTTGTCGAATTTGGAGATCCAAATGAGGTAGGCTCGAAAAACTCCTCTATGCATGATGTGTTTGTGAAAGGTGGTGAATTGAATGGAATCAGATTGGAAAATCAGGGAAAAAATCTGCCTATGTATTGGAAGTAAAATGTTTGCCTGCGTATGCACTAAGTTTCCCAGTTTTCTGCATCAAAATTCTCCTCCACATTTCCTTTTTGAATTATCCAGTAGGGAAGATATATGCAACTGTGGGGGCCAGCCTGTGTGTGTAAAGAAAATTTAATTCACATATCTATCTTTGTGTTGAGAAGAAAACTTGATCCTTGTGCTCTGTCTGTAAAAACCAAATTCATCTTTTAATAAGCAGACAGTCGAGTTCTGAGTGACAGCAGTCTTAAAACCAAAGAATTGTTGCTAGTTGATATTGGACACTCGAGAAATTCCTTCTTGGGTTTAGGGGAAACCATAAAAGGAATTTCCTTTTCTGATTAAAGCATAAAAGGATCACTTTCACCATGCCAGGAGGATTCATAAGGAAAGAACCATCAGACTCTAGCAAACTGCACGAGCATCCTGAGGTGGAGGACCTTTTCACCCAAGCAAATTGGATATCCCTCTTTGACAAAATTCAGGGTCATGATGAGGAGATAATTGAGGAGTTTTTAATGTCCCTAAGACCACAGTCAAAAACACATGCCACGGTTAGTTTTATGGGTTTGACCTTGGAACTCAACCCTGAGCTCATCAGTGCAGCCAATGGGCTACCATTGGGGTTCCCTTGGAGCAAAGAAGAGATCATTGGGCCAAATTGCTAAGAAGTCATTCTTTCTGCCCATGGAGCATCCCGTAGAAGACAAAAATGGGGTTAGAAGAACCAGCTTGCCTCCTCTCTGGAGTGAATTCAGTTTCCAAATTATGAAGTACATCACATGTGAAGGGAGGTTTAGCATCATCTATGGATATCATTTCAGGTTGTTGTGTGAACTAAGGCATGGGATTGACTTGCCTCCAGATAATAAACTGAGCATCCCCTATTTTCTTCTTCAATCACTAATTGAATGTGGTACAAAATTAAATGAAGGGATCCCAGATCAGTTGGCCCATCATGGGCTCATCAAACTATTGGTGGAAGATGCTTTGCACACCTACACTGTCCCCATCTCTTGGGAGACCTTCTGAAACATCCAGGGATGACAATATCAGATTTCTGGCTGAAGACATCACCTCATCCAGCAGTGGGGGGGGGCGACACACTGAGGAAGATGACAAAACCAATGGTGAAGGAACATAGGACATTCAATCACAACAAGAACAGAAAGAAAAAGGGGAAATGGGCTAGATTGCTGAGCCTAAAACAGGGGAAGAAACAACAGCAAAAACACCACGGGAAAAGAGGATGCAAAGTATAATAGAGAAGGCCGAAAAAGCCCAAATGAAGGCTACCTCAACCAAAGCAACCACACAGAAACGAAAGGAAAAGACACACCCTGAAATCTCAGCAACACAAACAGAAACAATTGACACAGGGATTTCTACAGGAAGCAGGGAAAAATAACAGCAAGAGGAGAAATCACCTAAGATATTGGCAAGGGAGGTAGCAGTTGTGCTTGCTGCCTTAAGCACACATCCAAAACAAAAAGGGAAGAGAAAGAGGCAAACCTCCATGTACTTTAAGGCAAGGAGAAGCATAAGGATAAAAGTGGGCAGACCCCAGCCACAGTCAAAAGAACCAATTGTCATTCAGGACACAACAACTAAACCAAAAGAAGAGTCTCCTTCAAAGATGTCTATCACCTATGAATGAGGAAGCCCAAAAACCTCCACCTAGAGAGAGAAAATTAGGATGATGGACTCAAAGACAGCTCTACAGGAAGCCGAGATGTCTCTACAAGAAACTCTGGCTAAGTTAAAAGAGACCGAGAAATTGGAGGAAAAGACAGTCAAATCATCACAGGGAGAGGGAAAGACCGAGGAGATACTGCAACCAAGCCCTCAGCCTAGCTTGGGCTCATACTACAACATGTTAGAGGGTGGGAAAATCATCCCACAGAAATTTTTTGTGCCACTCTTCCTTGCATTAGAACAAGAGAGGATCAGAATACACACATGGATGAAAATTGCCAAATCTAAGGGAATTGAGGACATAAGCCACATGGAGGAGAAGTTAAAATAGTTAAGAGGAGAACTAGCCATGGTCAGGCATGTAGAAAGTTGCAAAAGAACCCAGCTGCAGGAGGAGAATGAGTTGCTAAGAAAACAGTTGCAGCTACAGGGAAGTCATAAGGAAGATAGGCCATCCATTTTGGGAGAATAGCAGTAGCAAGAAGGGCTTCTGACAGACAAGGAAGTATCTGATGAACAGCAGAAAGGGGACAAGTTGCAGGCTGAGGTTGAGGTGCTAACAGAACTGCTACAAGAAAAGGAGTCACAGGCAGCAGAGGAAATACAGTCCCTAAAGCAACATGTGCAAGAGAAAGAGGCCCAACTGGCCTGCATGGCCGGCTGGGCAGTAGAAGCCTTACAATGTAGGCAACCTGCTAAGTCATATGCCTTATATCTTAAAGATCAATGGTTGCAATTCCAAATTAACACCTTGGCCCAAAGGGGCACCATTCCATTTTAGAATTACCATCAATTCATGGCTTTGTGTGACAGCAGCTCAGCAGAAGATAAGGCCAAGTTATCAGAATTCTATTTACACAATTTGGTCCTTCCAAACATGAATCTGTGGGACCCCAATGCTTCATTGGGGGATGTGCAACTCATGGCCATTGCCTCTTGGTTAAACCATGAGGAAAAGAGGGCAGAAGAAATTCAGAATGTTATGGACAGGGAGCTATGGGAGCCACTCATGATCAGAGCAGAACCAGAAGATCCCTTAGCTTTAGTGTATGCCCATCAGCAACTTGCCAACAACCCCCAGGTTCACCCAGATTACATTGAGAAACAAGCTCAGGCGATTGCTCACTTTGAGGACATGGAAGGACTGTTGGGGGATAACTGCATTCATGCTTGTACAAGGAGATGGAACACACTGTCACAATCTGAAATAAGAGAATACCACACCCCAACAAGGATGAGGGAGGCCTTGGCAAGAGTACCACTCTATAAATAGTCAATTCAAAATCTGCAGGCCAACTAGATCGGCCTAAAGTTCAGTCCTCCCTTGCTTTTAGGACTGTTGGAAGGAGTCAAAGAAGAAGAGGAGCACAGGCAGTGGGAGGAAGTAGAGAGAAAGGCAGGGTTCCATGACCGAGAAGAAGACATCACCTCGGAAGCCTGGGATGTGAGAGAGGTAGTCAAAGCAATCAAAGATGATGAGTTGGATTAGTTGCTCAGAGGATGAGCAACCCATTTAGCAAGGGGGTGATGATGAGCCCCAAAAATGGATAAGTTATTGGGCTCATTTTGCCTATTGTTCTCCATTAATCCACCATCCTTCATAGTTTATGCATGCTTTTGAGTATATTTATGTTAATTGAATGAATGAGAATAGTCACTTGACCATGAAGTCTAATACGTGCTTATTGCAGATTTTTGGACATCTTTTGGACCAAGGTCAAGCATTTATGAGCCAGTTGACAGCTAAATACGAGGGAACAAGGCTGAGGATTTGTAGGAAGGGTGTCTCCTACATTAAATGGCCCCTTCCTCGAGTTCTCCACCATCATCTTGGAGTTCAGCAGCCCACCAAAGATGATCCCCAAGGGCAGCCGAGCAGATTTTGTGAAGTGGCTGATTACTTGCAGTTTTGAGCAGCCAAGCCCCTTGAGTTAAGGAGGGTTGTTGGAGGTCCTTGTGGGGATAAGTAGGAAGGATTCCAGCCTTTGTAGTTTATCTCTTGAACAGTTTTACTTTCACACTTTAGTGTTGCTCTGCCTTTCAGCTCATTTTCAAGCTTTTGTTGTAAACCTTTTTGTGACATGGTTATTTTGAGTAATGGAGATCAGTTTCACTTTGCATCAGCTCTGAGCTTCTTTTAGGAGGCTGTAACTCTTGGGGTTGGGCCCAACCCAAGTTCCAGTACCTCCTCTTGTGTACTTTTATATTTTTTTGTTGCATTCCTAGAATAGTTTCTGCTACTTAGATTAACATATTGCTTTGTTATTTAGGTTGCTTTTGATGATTGAAATAGCTTTTCATGCTTCAGGTTGTTTTGATAGTTTGGTAAAGGAAAAGACCTACAAAAAGGCCACCAAGCAATCCTTGATCTCATCTCTCCCTCCTTGGGACGATGAACCGAGACCAAGGCATACTTGCTGCCACAAAAACATTGTTTTGCCTTTCCATAAAATCGCAAGTGTTAGATTTTTAGTTAGGGAAGTTGACACCAGTTGTGATGACCTGCATAGATCTATTCTTGCTCGGTTTTCATAGTTGTCTTACATGATTTTCTGCCAATAAACTTCTGTCCACCATGATTTCTGGTTTTTAGGTCAGAATAGGTTAAAGTAGATAGATCTCTGATGTTTTTAGTCTTTCTTTGATTAGTTTGGAGAAATAGTGTGCAGATCACCTGTAATCCATCCCTACCTATCCTTCCTTCCTCACACCACCTGCTCCAACACCAGATTCCAGATTCCTTCCCTTCATTCACCACACTCTGCCAGTTTGACCTAATTTCTTCATTTTTATGCAACATTGGTCCCTCCATCCTTGAACAAATCCAACCGTCTTCATCACCCCCTAGCCTCATTTACCAAGTCCTAGACCTCTTCACAGCCTCATCCAACCTCCATTTCCACTTTCCCACCGGTTTTCCTCCATCAACCCTCAAAAATCCTCTCTCGGCTCTTCCTGTAGAACCCATGCAGACTTCCTGTAGAAGATCACGTGGGCAGTTTCTCAAGATCTGATCACTGTGAAACTCTCTAGAAGGGTGCTAGGGACCCCTTAGGCCCTCTTCTCACCTTCCCAACCTCCTGCAAGTGCCCGCTCCATTTCCTTTCGCCAATCAACCTCTGCACAGTCAAAAACAGTTAAAGCACATGCATAATAATTCTGCAAAATTACTCAAAAATACAAGAAGATGCTTTTTCCAGATTTTACTTTAGAAGTAGCTTAGACACATGCATTTTACCTTTCCAAGAGTCAATGGCATCCATTTCAGCAGCTTTCATCTCTTTTCTTGCGCTAATAGGGTTAGTGAGTAAAACTAGGGTTTGCTAGGGTTTGCATTTCCTTTTAGCTTTTAGTTTCTTTTTGCAAAGAGATTAGCCTCCTTAGAGTTAGCTTTCGTCCATCACAGTTAAAAGCTTCTTCTAAGAGCTCATAGAAGTTGGCTTAAGCTCCTAGCGGACTTGTGCCAGCTAATCAAGTGACAGCCTGCGGCAAGACCTAGTACTTGTGCATATAGCACCGTCTCTTCCAAGTTTGTTACGAACTACCGAGTTGATAAAAGTAAAGAAGGGATTCCTAGGAGTTGCAGCATTATTGCTGCAATACTAGAGCCCACCAAGTTTTTTTTTTTTTTTTTTTTTTTTTTTTTTCGTCTCGTAATATTTTTGTTTCATTGTTATGTCATTCAATTCCTAAGAACTGGTATCAAATTCGAAGGTCTATTTCGTTGATAAACTCATAGGAAATAAGGGCTCATGTTTAAAGTGGGAGAAGTGGCTAAAGATGGTAGGTTTGGGGTCAAGAAATTCAACGGCCAAAACTACCAACTATGGAATATGAAAATGGAGGACTATTTATATCAAAAATATATTTACCTGTCATTGAGTGGAAGAGCAAAGAAGTCAATGAGTATGACAGACGAAGAATGAGAGATTCTTAACAGAAAGGAACTAGGAACAATGCGATTGTGCCTGGAAATGTTTGTGGCCTTCAACATTTCAAAATAAATGACAATGGATGGTCTAATGAAGGCATTGGACACTATATGAAAATATTTTGGCCTCAAACCAGGTATTTCTAATGAAGTGATTTAATGTGAAGATGTCAAAAGGTGGATCTATTGTTAATCATTTAAATGGATTAACATGGTTACTAACCAATTAATTTCTGTAGGAGTAAATTTTGATGATGAAGTTAGGGCTCTGATTTTCTATGCTCATTGCCAGAAAGTTGGAATGGCTTAGTCATGGCTATCAATATTTTTTTCACTAGTCTAAATACTTTAAAGTTTTATGTTGTTGGTGTTATCCTTAGCAGGGAAATGTGACTAAAAAGCTCATAGTCAATCTAGATCGTTAATTATGCAAAATTTATAACGATAGAAGTTATGTTAATTTAGATTCAATTAGGGAATTATATTGTGGTTGTGTATTATTTTGTGAGAAAAATAGAGGAGAATATGTGAGAGTGAAGAGGAAGTTACAGTGGATGTGATGTAGGTTGTATCCCTTCATTTTGTTGGATAAAATAAAAGGAAGGACTGGTTGTTTCTCCTTGGATGTAGCCCAGATTGGGTGATCCATGTATATCTATGTTTCTCTTGTTTAATATTTTTTTTGTGTCTCGTAATATTTTTGTTTCATTGCTATGTTATTCCATTCCTAACAGAAAAAATCTAACCTGACTAGAAAAACTAGTAAGACAATAGAAAGGAAACAGCAAATGGGTCAATAACACAGCATAGAGCTCGAATAATTATGAAGAAAAAACTTATAACAAAAAGAGACATAAAGGAAACCCATCTCAATACTTGAAGCAGAACCCACAGGATGGAGCAAATCCCTACCATGAGAGACCATAAATCCTGATGTGATGCTTATTGCAGGTGACAATTAATTATCCTCGTGTACATGGTTGTGGCACTATGCAAAATGAGAGACCCCCACGTCCAGAAATGAATAATGTGCATGGGGAGGCATGTCCATATTGAATCAATCAGCGATCGAGGACAATATTTCATTTCCCCCTAAGATCTATGAAATATCCACTCAATATTAAGCATTAGCCCATCCCTAGAATGATTTACCTCCACCATGAAAGAGTGGTTATGTTCCATATGACATCGTGTAGGAGAAGTTAAGGATCATCATTGTCCTGGGGGGACATGTTTCCATGTTCACCCTCCTTAATAAGTGGTGGGGCAAAATCGATGTGTTCTTCCACTTGCCTCATTTCAAACACCCGATATGAGGAATAGAGTATATTGATGTTGTAGTCTATCTATTATAGGTTTATAACCTTTTGGGCAAGTTTTCTCGTCAAATTTGCCCAAAATCTAGTAGGGATTTATTAGAATCACAAGTTCAAATTGTGAACTCTCCACAATCAAAATGTCCTAGGTGTTTTTCAGAGTGTTGAATCTATATATGCTGCAATCAAACACACATTTTAAATAATAAAAGATCGTGATTTGACCAAAAATTGTTTCACCAGATTCTGACTAAAAACTCTAAAATGTAGAATAGTTAGAAAACACCTATATTAACTATTAAATTATATGTGTTTATTAATTAAAATTTATATACTTTATGTTTTTAATATAATTTTATGCCAACTTAATATAAAATATGGTAGCATTTTTTCAAAAAAAAAATAGAAAACATAATGTATAGTTTATCAAAATTATAATATTAATTTTTTAACCTAATTTATGGGCATCTAATTCATCAATATGATTTAAGAATTATACTTATCATGTATCACACCAACTCTTAACATAGGTATATTTCTTTTGATGACTCATTTTTACCTCAATTTGGAACCTTGTCCACTTTGTATAATGGAAATCACTATAACATTTAACATTACAATATTAAATATTAAAAACAAAAATATCTAACAAAAATATGGAATTCACTAATACACCATGTAATATGGAAATTGTGTTATAATTTAGGATATACAAAACTCTATCATTTATATATAAGTGCGTATATTTTGGAATAGGAGTTTTTACAATTTTAATTTAATCATTAATAATTATTATGTGGATGATATGGATTTAACCTATATGAAATATTCTAGAATATTCTTAATAGTAATTACAAGTCAAAAGTTAAATTTTATCTCAAAAGTAGTTATGTCATTTCTACCTTTTTAATTAAATTGATTAAATAAAAAAAATGTCTTATAAACGTGATTGATGTTTTTTGGACATGTGATATTATTAAGACGCCATATTATAGTTTATTTACAAGTTTAAAATCTCCATTGGAAAGCAGAGAAATCTTTGTGATTAAGAATCTTGTTACTTATTTTTTAAATGTGTATATTTAATTCATATATTATTTTTTTTATAATTATTAATAATAATAATAATTTAAAATAAAGTTATAATTTAGTTATTTTTTATGATTTTTTTTGTTTGGCAATGTGACATGTATAATAAAACAAGTGTTTTTATGTATATTGCATTTACTAATCATTTAATTGATATAATTGTACTAATTACACTAAAGGCATTCTACAGCCTAATATGAGGTGATGTTGTAGTAGCTTACATGTTTGTAAACATTTAACATTTATATGGCAATGTGACATGTATATTAAAATAAGTGTTTTTATGTGTATTGACATTTACGAACTATTTAATTGATATAGCTATGCTAATTACACTAAGTACATTCTACAGTCTAATATGAAGTGATGTTGTAGTAGTGTAAATGTCTGTAAACATTTAACATTTATATATCAGTGGGAAAAAAACAAAACCCTACCTTTATATTTGTATGGATAAACAAATTATGGAAAAATAAAATCTCATTGGTGTTAAAAATAAAATATAAAGGGATCCATTAAAATGTTTTCTCTGGACTTGAATATACCGTAAGTAGCAGAGACAGAGCTAGATCCCACCGCCAACGCTATTCCTACGACTTTGTTGAATGGCAGCTGTTGCTTCTTGTGAAAAATTGTAGCATTGGGTAGTTGTTACATCTCCCGTGCATAGGAGAAGGCCAGGAGTTTGAGACGTGTTGAACAAGACTATTGAAGACTGTATCAAGATTGCTCTCAAATCCGTTGCGTTTGTATAATTGAAGCCCCGGTTGCAAAGCGGTACTTTGGTGTCATTTTCAACAATCTTACTGTTCATAACATTATAATTATCTAACCGTAATATAGTTTAACTGTAATTTGGTTGCACAAAGTTCTTATGAACCATGGAGAAAACCAATGCCAACTCATATATTACAATGATGTTGTGTTGCTTAATGATTCAGAAATCCACCGAACAGATATCTTCCATCTTTTCTGTGATTTGAAGAATCTGCTGTGAAATCTTTCTTTTCCAATCTTTGAGCTTATGTTGGGTTGCATTGACGCATTTTCAACGATGTGTAGCAACTTTTGTTGCAGTTTACTCCTCGTGGCAATCATTTTTCAATGTGGATCATTTCATTCCTATTCGATATGGACCTCTATCACATAGCCGGCCATGGAAAGTATACTTTAACAGACTTATAACATCCATGCAGTACCCTGCAACAGGTCGTGGTTTCCTGCTTCCCGAATAATTCCACCGTCCTTATATGACCTCAACGCCAATATTGGCTAGAATGGACTGATAAAAGCATTGCATTGATCCCCATAGGGTAGAAACACATCACAACCTATAAAAAGATTGCAATGGTTCTGCTATAAATATTAACGCTGCATGTCATTAGCCTTGGTAATGTGACATACAATAAGCTATGATGTGCTCCTCCTCATATAATTGAAGAAAATATGACATTAGTATTTTAAATCAAACAATATATATAAATAAAAAATCTGCTCAAGGTTAGGGAAGAATAATCATAACATGTATTAAAGATTCATAATGTTGATCTTAATATATATATATTCATTATGAGTATAAAAGATTTAAGCTTGAAATATATTATAATGAATATAGATTATAAGTTTAATTTAAACGATTTTACATATTAAAGTGAAAAGGTGTTAGTATAATATGAGATTTAATATTATTATTTAGATATTAATATTAATATTATTATTTAGATATTAATATTAATATTATTATTTAGATATTAATATTAATATTATTAAATTCAATATTATATTGAAATTTTAATAATTTTGAATTAATATAATATTAAATTTGATAGTTTTAAGGCGCAGTTCAATTGGTGATTCAAGTAATGTGATTCTTGAGGAAACTAAGAGATCCAAAGTTCAAATCCCCTCGATTGTGACTTGGTTTAGACTCCCAAAGTTTTAGTAGTCACGTGTCACGCGATCTACTAGGTTCCTCTAAGATGAAAAAAAATTATTAAATTTGATATATATTAATATCATAAAATTAATATCCATATATATTATATATTAATGGTGGAAATGCGATCTACTAGGTTCCTCTAAGATGAAAAAAATTATTAAATTTGATATATATTAATATCATAAAATTAATATCCATATATATTATATATTAATGGTGGAAATATTGATAGGCGGTCAATCACTATTTTAGTTCCATTAGTTAATTTCGATCTTCAGAGCATGAAACTAAGAGATCCAAAGTTCAAATTCCCTCGGTTGTGACTTGGTTTAGACCCCCAAAGTTTTACCTAGTCACATGTCACGTGATCTACTAGGCTCCTCTAAGATGAAAAAAAATATTAAATTTGATATATATTAATATCGTAAAATTAATATCCATATATATTATATATTAATGGTGGAAATATTGATAGGCGGTGAATCACTATTTTAGTTCAATTAGTTAATTTTGATCTTGAGAGCATTAAATAACATTAGCATTAGATCAAAACATAAATGAGCATCACATAACATGAACATTTATCAACATCAATCAACAATGCACAACATCAGAGAAGATACATAAGATATTCTTAGGTGGAAACTCTTTTGGAAGAAAAATTATCGAACACTTTTAATATACATCTTTAAGGATGACATCAATAGAAAGCTTCAAATTATGAGATTCTCCAACAGCAACTAGAAGGAAGCTTGAACTTACGAGATTCTCCAGCAATTCTCAAACAACAACTGGAAGGAGGCTCCAACCCCCGAATTTATCAGTTCCAACTAAAAGGAGGCTCCAAGAGAAAAACCCCTCAAGGGGAAAACCCAAAAAAATCTCTTCTTATAGAATTAGATCAAATGAGATATCCAAGACCCATAACCACATAAATTTCCACCTCTAGATGTTGCAAATTCACCAGCAACAAGAGATGTACCAAGGCAGTTCTTCTTCTAGACATCGTCCTTCCTTATCTTCTCCATCTTCTCTGTGATATTTCAAACCAAAATCATCTAAGTGTGTGTGTCCAAATGAGTTCCATTTATCCTCTATTTATACAATTCAAAGGGGTGCAAATAGACATGTCCAATGGGGCATGGTTGACTTGACATGTAGGCTAACTTGGCATCTAGAGGGGTTTTTGTCCCAAAATTTACATTAAAATTTTATTTTTCTTTTCTTTTACAATAGGACTTTGACTCTTTGACTCAAAAACCTAGAAGTAAGAAGAACATGCTTATCTAGAAGAATAATAATATTTTCTTTTCTTTTCTTTTACCTTTTACATAAAATACATAATGGTATAAATTATGAAGATCGAAACTAGTTACATCCTCCAACTCTTAACTAAGGAGGTTTTCATTATTGTACACCTGGTACAAGGATATTCTCAAACTGAAATATTCTCATAGGAAGAGGCGGATTGGTAAGCCATCTATAAGCATCAAAATTATGACCAGTATTGTCATTGAGGCCTAACTTGACAAGCTCAACTTCATTCGAGAGCATTATGCTAGGAGGATTTATGTGAGATACCACACTACCTCTAAGGCACATACCCAATCTAGATGTTCACTTGGAATGTCCTTTTAGGACTATTCTTATCTTGGATTTTTCAACCCTCAATCCTCAAAGAATATTGGTCCTCTTTGACCACTCTCATTTTGGATACATGTCCAACCCTCAAAGAGTGTTGGTACCTTTCCTTTCTTGGATTTTTTTATCCTCAAGGAAACCACAGATGTTTATCCAATCCTCCACCATTCTCTTTCCATGGCCTTCACTTAGACTTATGGCTATTAGTTCTAGTCAAGTACATAACACATGAGGAAGAGAATACAAATTTGATGTCTATCATCACTCCCTCTCAACTAGAGAGGATATCCCCATTCCCTCTTGATTAGGGAATAGATCCTTACTCCTGTTCAAGGAGACTACTTTACTCCCTCTCAAATCTAGAGGAGATTCCTGACTTATTTTTCAATTTGATAAGTCATAACCATAAGCTCTTTAGCTTGTTCCAGCTATCAATTCTTCATGGAGATAGATGAATGGTTCCTTCTTTCCTTGGTATCTCTTCCTTCAATCTAGTGACAGAGATTGGGCCACTTTCCTTTATTTATCATCAATGGAGGCATTATATTGAGAAATATCAAACCTCAAGCTAATCATATCTCCCTTTGAAAGTGATCTTCATTGTACGAACTTGAACTTCAGGTTATCTCTTCACACTACTACCTTTCAATCCCAAGATGATGATGCAAACATCTTGACTACATGATTTCCAAAACCATATATTCAATCCATACAGTTGAACTTGCCTCAACTGTCATCATGTATTCCTGCAATATCCTTCTAGGTAGAAAAACAATATGTTAACCAGATAACCAATAAAAAAAATATTAACATCAAACTTACCTTATCATGATGGCCTTCTCATCAAAGCATCAATTTACTTGAGTTATTCGATATCAACATCCTTTCACATGATCCATCTCCACATGAATCTTTCTTCATGCATTCATTTTAATCAGAGTGCCCATGGATCAAACTTGATTACCAAGTTACAATATCTTCCTTGGAGTTGTTATTGTTAACTCCCTTTCTTTCTTCTAGAGACTATTCTTGATGTTGATCAATATCATCGAGCTCTCCTTCTAGCCTCTTCACATGTTTTTGCAATATACCTTACCAGAGAGTCGTGTCATATCTTATGCAATATTTGCTTCCATACAACCATCTAGCTACCGATCTTAAATGAGCCTGCTTCTTATACCTGTTGAAGATAGAGTTCTTTCCTAGGAGTGGAAAGACTGCAACTTGACCATCTGCATTCCTTCATCCTTCAAAAGTATTGTTTCCATACTAGATGGAATATATACCAATCATGTCATAATGCTTCTTCCAAGAACCTCCTAAATAATGGTTCTTATAGGATCTTGATGATCCATCTTTGCAAAATGACTACCTCTAACATTATGTTAGAAAATGTTCGAATGAACAATAATATGCAATGTGGTCCCAATCTTCTTAATTTTGAGAGCTAGATGATTTTGTCCAAAGAAACTTGATAATGTAGACTCTAATTTTACTATTACAATGCCATGCTTTATCTTCATATCATCAATGTGTTCCTATGAACTCATCATGTCCATCAGGGTCCTTATAGTTCCCTCTTTCCATCATGCTCATCATTTTCAAGAAGTCATTAACAAGCACAAGAATTGTTTTGCATTGACATCCTTATCATCTTGATTCCTTTATTATGTACCTTCACTGACAAGTACAACCAAGCATAAGATACAAATACAAGAGGATGATGTCAAATCTATCAATCTAGGGTTCTTATGGTCTCTCAGAGGGTGAACTCCCAGGGTTTTTAAATTCAAACCCTAAATTCCTTCATCTCATCCTTGATAAGAATTTTAGTTTAAGCAGAAAAAGTAGCCCTATGGTATTGATGTCACAACCTAGAGTTTATCCAATTTAACCCTCGCTAGGGTTTATTATATGCCCTAGATTATCCGCAAACCCTAGATGTTATTATTTTAATGGTTAGGGTTTCTATAGAGGGAATATACAAAAATAGAGTTAGAGTTTTTCACTTTTTCTAGGGTTTTCTAATCCAAATCTCATCTAAGGTTTACAAACCCTGGATGCCAAAAACCTTCCAGAATGTAAGATTTACAAACCCTAACATGTTGCAAAACCCTAATTATTTTTCATGATCTTAACTCATAACATAAAACAAACTGTATGTACCTTTGTTCTCCCAATTTAGCTCCAGGTTTGCCATATACTTTGTTCCTTCAATATACAGGATAGTTGGTGCAAAGAATCCAGCCTCAACAAATTTATTCAGTTTGGCCGTGACTTCCTCGGGCTTGAAGACTAGGAAGTTATCACTCTGAGATCAAACGCTACTATCTTGGCCAATAATAGTTTCTACAGTGAGCTAGATTCACTGCCCGACTTTTCAATTGATATGGTCGTTGACTCTGGTGACATCTTCCTTTCAGGTCGACTTCCTTATATGAGTTTACTACCATTGTCTTCACAGATTCATTTACCATATATAAGTGACTTGACAAATGATAGTCATTTTCCATATATCAGGTCGATGTTATAGAACTGGAGGTAAGTGCAATTCCACATGTAGAGCATAAGCAGACCAAGTCTGAATCCATTCTTGAGCTTTTCACGAGTATACCCGATCAAGATCGAACCACCATCGATCTCTAATGTGACTGTTGTAATGATCCATAGAACAGTATGTGTTCTCCCCGCAATATCATTGCAATCTGAACTTTTGCAAGCGTGTCACAGATATACATCATAGACATGCGAGTTTTTGTTCAAGTCTTAGAACGATATCACAAAGTGTCGAGCTTCCAAGTCATCAACATGCTATATCGAGGGTCAGAGATTCACTTTGTAAAAATCACGTATCTATAAAAGGTAGTGATCCATTGCAAACTGATGAACCACATTATTGTGCGACGTTCAGGGTAGCTTCATGATGCGGTGAATCCATGCCAAAGTCATATATCTTTGTTACAACCACTGCTTTGTGAATTTTAGAATATATAATACAGAGATTATGCACAAGACCGAGTTACTATAATGATGCGACCCCTCGCTACTACAAGTCTCATCGAATCACAAAACCACATAGCTTAGTCATATGATATGTGATACAGATATGCGAACCATAGGGTGAATTGGGATCCATAGTATGTACCCATCTTATGCGCAAATTCAAACTTTTAATCCTTTGTAATGTTATTATGACATGTTACAGTGAACAAAATAGAGAGTGTGAGCATCACACTATATACCCACCATTGTAGACAAGAACCTCAGGGTCAATCCGAACTTCAACAGTTTGGAAAAGTCATAATATATATCGTATCCTTGCTACTGTGAACTGCGATCATTGTATACACAACAACTCACAAAATCTTTGATGCTACAAAGTCTTCGATCATAAGAGTGAGTTAATTAGTCTAAACAAAGAGCGATCCCCAGCAAAGCCATAATTCACTGAAGTTAGTTCACAAAAAAATATCAATGTATGCGAATTTCTTGTCATAACTGAGCTAGCCTGAGACAGTATAATATAGGACAACGAGCCATTATATGAATCATAGAGTGATCTATGATATCAAACTGCCTTTCCATCTTAAATTGAGAACTACAGATCGAACCCAAAATTGACTTAATAACCCATTTTCACCCATAATGCTATGGTTACGGCCGAATTCATGTTATTGATATTTGTAAATATTTCCTTAAAGTGCCAACAGAAAGTGATCTTCAGACTCCATCTTTAAACTGTCTCAGCTCTAATACCATGTTGGAAATTGGAAGGGTTTTCAATTTTATCTTAGATTTCCATTTCATGATAATTACTTATTAATCTGTCAGCCTTATTATTTTTATGTTTTCTTTCTTCATCAAGCAATTACCATTAAACATAAAGATCACAAAAGACAATAGAACACAAGATATAAGCTACAAGTTAGGGAAAACCCCTCTAAGGGGAAAACCTAGAAAAATATCTCCATATAGAATCATATCAAATGAGATATACAAGACCCATAACCACAGAAATTTCCACATCTAGATGCCAAGTCAAACTATTCTTTCTTCCAACAAATTCAGTGACAAAAGATGTACCAAGGTCTTCTTCTAGACTTCAGCCTTCTTTATCTTCTCTGCGATATTTCATACCAAAAACATCCAAGTGTGTGTGTGTCCAAATGAGCTCCATTTATCCTATATTTATACCGTTCAGAGGGTGTAAATAGACATGGCCAATGGGGAAAGGTTGATTTGGCATCTAAAGGTGCTTTTGTCCCAAATTTTATATTTAAAATTTCTTTTCCTTTTTCTTTTACAATAGTTCCAAAATACTACTTTGACTCTCTGACTCAAAAACCTAGAAGCATGAAGAACATGCTTATTCAGAAAAATAATAATAATTTTATTTTTCTTTTCTTTTACTTTTTATATAAAATACATAATGGTACAAATTATGAAGACTAAAACTAATTACATTCTCCAACAAATCTAATAGTACTCAATAATCCAACATAATCGCAAAAACTTTGTCTTTATCATCAATGATATAACCCTAGCATCCCTTCTACTCAAAATATCAAAGCCTAGTAGCATAAAATCTATCAAGTCCAGTATCACAATAGCTCTGCTCAAGTTACATTAACATGTCAACTCACATCATCAACCTTTGATTCACAAGCATATTTAGAACCCCTTGGAAACATCTCAATAACACAAGGCCTCTCCTCATCATATATATCAAACCCTAGGCAACAATAATTGACTCAATACATTTCTATATTGTCAATCATAAGAGTCTGTTGTGGCCAACAACAACCCCCTTTCTTATTTAGTGTTATTCCTAATACTAAATAAGTGGGACCCTTAGCAAAAAATTTAAAAAATCAAAGTAGTGTTTAAATTTCCTTTTTTGAATAAACTTACCATCATAAACTTAGGAATCCCCCCTTAGTGTTATTCCTAATACTAAATAAGTGGGGACCCTTAGCAAAAAATTTAAAAAATCAAAGTAGTGTTTAAATTTCCTTTTTTGAATAAACTTACCATCATAAACTTAGGAATCCCCCCTTCTAAAATTCATAAAAATCTAAGTTTGATGATAAGGTAAGACATAAAACCTTTCCTTAGGAAAATCGCATCGGAAAAAGAAAACGGGATACCACCTTATGAGCTGAATTTTAAACATTGCGAGAATGCGATGTGCGATAATAAAATATCGCATCGCATACAGCACAACTTACAACGAAACTCGTTAATTTTCCGATATGCGATGGCGCCGATCGCAAGATCGCATTTCGCAGAAAACAGGTTAACAAAGATTGTCATACATAATATTTCTGCGATCTGCGATATTGTGATCTCGCGATATCAGCGACAATGCGATAATGCGATGTAACGAGCAGTCAACTTTGTGATGTTATCATTTCGCGATGTTGTGATCTGCGATATTGCGAAGCAAATCGCAAAATCATTTCATCGCAGATCTTTCGGGCACGTTATTCAAGAAAAGTATTTTCCTTAAGCTGACACCTGGTTATGCGCTTTAATGCTAATAAATAAAGTAGTTGTCAGTTATTAATGGAATATGGGTGTGTGCTTATCGAAAAAATCATCTCACGTAAGGTGGTATACTTGATGTGTCTGCGGCATTTAAAACTTTCCTATCACCCTTCCTTGTCATTCATTTTCGCTTCACTTGTGAATTGCAAGAACGGAGAACATAAGCCAATACAAAGCAATATGCAGGGTAAAATGGGAAAGAAAAGCAAAGCCCCGAGCTCAAAAGAAAAGGAAATGGCGCCCCTGTATACAGACACGGCATGTAACAGAGACGCGAGAATTGCTACGTGGGAAGGCATGTATAATCTGCTCGAAGAGGAGAATCCCAGAGTAATGGAAGTAGTTGCTACTGCAAGCTCAAATGGTTCTTCTGAAGCATCCCTTACAGAGCTAGCTTGCTCATTCTTGCACCGGATAGCAGCAAGGCCCAAAATTCTCCCATACACGGACATGGTGAAATGGATACTGGACAGCGCAGATATTAGGAACAGACAGTTTAAAACTCAGGGTCAGGGACTTATTGGCTCATTCGTTGTGCAGGATTTAAGGCTCATGTACCATTTACCGGAGCCACATGCAACTTATAACAAGCAGTTTATGGAGAAATTTGCAAAAGAAAATCAGGACCTGGCAGAAACCACCAAAGACTGGTCTAGGAGGGACGAACCGCTGAAGAAAGATAAACACGGTATGTACAGTACTGGTTCTCTCACCTCCCCATATTGCTTTGCTGCTGCCATGCTTTGTAGATTGTTTGGAATGCCAGATATCAACAAATTTTCATCTGAATGGCTACCGTTATTGGATGCTGCCACAAATTCCACTATTGTAGATTGGGCCAAAATCTTATCTGAAAATATAGTCACGGCCATTGTAAGTTACCAATCTAAAAGAACTGTCTCTCAGAGAATCTATCCTCCTTTTTACCTATCAGCATATGTAGTGGATGCGATATGTTATGTTTCTAAGTTTCCTGTAATGGGTTGGAAGTGGAAAACTCAAGACCCCTTACCTATTCATGTCTATCATAAAGAATTATGGGACTCTAAGTTCACTCCTTACTTTTACCAGATTTGTCATGGAATTATGCTACCCTTGTACAGAATGTTGTATGATAAAGACGCTCTGAGATGCTCTCCTGAAGCAGAGGTAGACATCCTCCCTATCGCAAGATGGTTCAGGGAGGAATTGTTTACTTATGTCAGGGTATTTGGAAGTTCTACTTCTCCTCATGTCCTACCTTTTTATATCCCTGATAAACTGTTAGCTCGAGAGATTGCCTATCAAACCTGTGGGGAAGGCGGTCTAACTAAAGATTTGAAGGACAAAAAGAAGGCTATATGGCCACAGTTTCCTGTAGCTTGTGGGGCCTTTTCGCTATTTGATGTAGGCCACACATTCACAGAAGTAAATAATATGACGTGTTTACAGTTATTCAAATTTTCAAAAAGACCATTTGACCCTAACGAGGTTGCCCAGAATTTCACCACTGCAGTCAAGATAAAGTTGTTCTCTAGAGAAAATGATTTATTCGATGATATATTCCAACAGAAAAACACACTTGAACAAATTCTGCATGCAACCCAATTGCAATTCTCTCCAGAAGAATTTCAAAAGTTCAAAATATATAGGGAAAGAAGGTTAGCCAGTATTCCTTTAGAGAAACTACGCCTAAAACCCGCAAGGGAACCAACTCCAAGTGTTAGTCTTAGTGGGAGTTCAAGCACAAATGGATCTAAATCCAAGTCTGGAAAAGAAACATCTGAACATTCTAAAAGATCCGGAAATGAACAGGATAAAAGTGAAGGGTCAGTAAAGGATACTGCCCAGTCAACGGAACTTCTACAGCAACAGGTTTTTGCCTCCCCGCAAAGAGATCCTCCCCCTCTCGTCATTCAAACACCGCCAGTCACAACTGAACTAGATAAAGAATGGGAAACCTTCAATGACCTGATCAATCTTGAAGGGCAAACCATAAAAACACCTGTGAGCAATGAACAGGTAACAAAAGAAGTAGTCACAAGAGCAGTTAGCGATGTCTCAGATATGGAGCATATCCCTGTTGCCCCATCCTCTGAGCTTATGCTCAAAATAGAAGAAATTCCTCCCCTTGATGTATTTTATAGCCCACAGCACAAAGCAGTAGTAAGAAGACAGAGGAAGAAAAGGAAATTGGAAAACGTGCTCCCTCAAGACGCAGAACAATTAGATGTCCTATGGCAAGATCCCACTAGCAATCCTACTGAGAATCTCACCAAACTATCTCAGATCGCAGGAGCATATGCTTCTGCAACTATTGATAAAGCATCTGAGGTACAGCAATTGCTAAAAGAAAGGGAAGACCAGATACAAGTATTGTAACAACAGTTGCAACAAGCTAATGCCAACAATGAAGCACAGAAACAGCTTGAGAGGTTACAGCAGGACTTCCAGCAGATGCAGATAGGATATCAGAAAAGTTTGGATGAAAAAGGAAAACTGTTACAGGATCTACAGGAGATGTACAAGGACAATCCTAAACTCACAGAATTTATCACAGAGTCCATTTCCTTGAATGAACAATTACTACAGTAGCAAGAAATGTTGGGCCAAAAGATATCGCAGTGGGGCTATTATTGTGAAATAAATGATAAAACCACTAATCAAGTCGTAGATTTATGGAGTGACTATGATCTAGTTGATAAACGGGTGACTAAATATTTGGCTTGGCAAGAAACAGATGAAGGCAAAAGAGCAGGTGCACCAAGGATTAATGAAAACCACAAAGAAATGCTCTTTAACAAATCGGACGAGCAAATCAGGGAGGCAGAGCAAGCAGCAGAAGGAGCAGCCACGGCAGCAAGCAGTATTATTGATTGTGTAAATGAAAATTTGCATAGGGCAAATTTGATCGCAGAGACCACTCCAGGATATTTACCTAACGCACAGAAACTACAGGCAGATTGGAAACAAAAGGCCCAAGAAAAGGCACAAGCAATTCAAAGGTTAACCAGGTTGAACTGGGATGATTACTGGGCTTACTTAGTAAAGCCACATAGCCAATGGATGACTGTTAAGGGTATCATCAATTCGGCTGAAAAGATGGCGCTAGCTCTTGTTGATTATGTTTTCTCACCTCAACTAAAAGCGGAAGTCGGCCAGCCAACTCTTCTCAAACAGATGTTGCATGCATGCAATTTCAAGGACCAAATACAGAAGTAGTTTAATTTTAGATTCAGTTTTAGTTTAATTTTTTTTTATTTTCCTGAAAAGAGGACGGTCATTTAAACCGTATCCTATATTTTTGTAATAATTTATTTTTAGATTTAGTTAGTAGTATTTAAACCCTTCTCATGCATTTAGAGAAGGGTCCTGAAATTTATCAAAAACGTATCCCCAGAATATGCACTTCTGTACCCTCTGAGAAGGTTTTGATGAATGAATGGAATAGGATTTATTGATGTTTGCATTTGATATCTGCTACTGATGTTGCACTTTTGTACTCTTGGTAGATATTTGATCAAGAAGAGATAAATCATTATCACTTGAAGCTCATGAGTAGAACTAGCTATAAATGGTATTTCTATCTCTTAACTATTGCTGCCTTGTGTTAGAGTGATTTTCAGTTCAGTTATTTATATATTAATGTATGAATGTCTGCGTTATCATTTGGCACTTTTGTACGGTGATAGCTATTTATTTATGCTTAGTGTATGAATAGCTCATTATGCGATATGTTTTTCATAACTGTTTCGTCTAACTTTTTATACGAAGTGGTTCATCTTTATTGAATTCTTTTCTCATAACAGCTGAATGATCTTTATTACCAGTTGTTGTTTGAAATCATTTTAGATCGCATAAAGGAAAAATTACACCCCGGGTTAGTGTAGATTTACATATTTCTGTTGATTAGAATATAATTTCCTTATTGTTAGATTAGAATTAGAGTAGAAGTATTCCATTTAGAAATTGTTAGAAACAGAAATATCCATATTTCTCACACACAAACATAAATTGGGAAACTAGTCCCATATCCCCAGTTAGACCCGCTATACCAAACGGAAAAGGAGCTGCCAACCAAGGTCCGGACGGGGCGGGTATCCCCCTTGTTGTAGACCCGATTTTCGGGGCTTCAACAGAGTCATACTCTCACAATATACCAAAACATATGCAACCTCTCACTACTCAACACTATATTGTAGACAAGACAACACATTGCCTATGGCAACTAATAGTATACAACGTAGTTATGACAATACATCAATCTTGATCCAAACACTCAGCCAAATACATTTTTAAAATCTGTTAATACTTAGACCAAGCCATATCATGACAGTGCAGGGCTTATACAAACAATAAATCTGCAACAAAATCTTTAACTACCAACAGCACCACATTAAAAGAATGATAATACAAATTCTCTCACATACAATAGTGGCTTACTCTTTCCTCTATTATCAAACTGCAATACAAACTCGTATCAATAATAATATTATGTAGATCAACACTTCTACACAGTAGTGAGAATACTATGTCAATTGTATAGAAATACTCTACTCCAGTCGCACTTGATCACAATTCACACTATGCTAAAAACACCACCACCTATGTGCGGACCACTCACAGTTTCACTCATTAAAACTTTACAATAACATTCAATCTCACCTATGCGCAGTAAATACATTACTCTGCTCCAATCAGTAATGTGTTACCATTCCAGGTTTACCAAGTGCACAGGGTATGCATTCTATCCGTTAATCATAAGGCATATTATCTAAGCACATTGATCACACTCACAATAGCCATACCTTTTCTACCACCGATTTGCTTCAGATATAGCTGAGTTTTCTAACCTTGGAGATGCCCTAATCATCCCTTAACCTTTGTCAAATTACACCTCAAATGAATTTGTTGTCAGTTGAACCTTCTCAATCAATTGGTCCCCAAAAATCAGACCTCAAGAATTCATCCAACTGTAACCTGACTCATCCTTATGACAGCCCTTCCTTGGCTTCTTTGCAATAGATTAGGAGATCAATTTTTAATAGGATTTCCTTTTAACTAGACAAGCATGGAAGCTTCCTTAGATAAGGGTTGAATATGCATCAAAAGAAGGGGTCATAAATAGTGTTAAGGTCTAGCCCAAATTCTTAAATAATAGAGACTCAGAAGTTGTCTTCAAAAGAGGTTCGAAGAGCTTCATATATATGCTTCTAAATGTGTCATTCAACCACATATAATAACCCTTAATACCACCACAAAATGCTTTAGAATATTTTCCTTGGAGGGAGCGAGAGCTAGCCTCAGAAATTTTCAACAAAGAGCCTCAAAAGGGGCCTTATAGGGGCCTAAGAACCTTACCTCACAAATCCCTACAAAAAGTGTGAAGGAAGGCCTTAGGAAGGCTGAAAAATCTATCATAGAGAGCACTTAAATAGACCTTAAACCTAAGAATATCCTTATAATTTAGACCACAAAAAATTGTTCTAGGGTTAGCCCAAAAACTCCACTTTAACACAAATTTACACAAATAGTGAAGAACACCAACAAAAGATAGATGAAAATGCTCGAAGAGAATATTGTTTATGCTAGTGAGTTAATCTAGAAAAAAAAACCTTTAGAATAGTGTGAATAAACCAGAAAAGAATAACCCTCGACTTGTTGCATATCCTCCTATCTCAAGGCTGAAATTAGGCCTCAAGGGTGATCTGAACATTAGGGGTATTTTGAGGTCTAAAATGGACCTCATAAGGAAATTATAAAAAATAGTGGAAATAATAAAATAAAATTATGGTGCATACAATAGATTTTGTAATTGGAACAATGTAAGCAATTGATGGAGCTCCGAGTAACTTCTCGGCTGAAGCCTGATGCGGGTTAGGGTTTGGGATTTTGTACACCCTGCAGAGCTTAAACACCTGCCCCTCTCCTGACCATTCTATTTGGTATCAGCTTGACTGCATCCCCGTTTCCGTTACCTCCCTTGCGCCCGTGATCGCTCCTTCTCACTGTTTACCCCCCTAGCGGTGCAGTGTACGCATACAGTGGACTACGGTTCTTGGTGGCAACTGGCACGTCTTTTTTGGGCGGTTAAGGAATGGAGCTTGACCAGGTCGATTACTCTGAGGACCCATACAACAATGTCTCCATCTGGATGTCTCATCCCCCGATATCGGAAGGGTTGTTCCCCCAAACCTCTGGCCTGCATGATGTCCTTTTTCCCTCGCCATCGGTTTCGGGTCCCTCCTATCCGGTCGTTTCCCTGCCTAAAGACCCCCCCACCTAGCTGGTTTCCGCTACTCCCACCCCCATCATCGGCATCCCTATAGTGTATGGTTAGCTGCATTAGCCCTGACCCCTCCATTGACCCCTCGGGTTACTCATTTCACCCACAGGTTGACATTTCCGCTCATTTTCCCTCATCTACTCCTGCTGGAGGACCCCCTGTATTACCTCATGGACCTCCTCTACCTCATCATTCGGTGCCTCCCTCCTTAGGTTGCTTCCCAGGATTTCCTCACCACTTGGAAGCGCACCCCTCTGTGCCTAGCTTGGACCTACAGAATACCCCTTTGAGAGCACAATAGGCTGAAGAATATGTCAAGGGCCACAAGCAAGGGAAAATGGCGAAGTGTGTTAAGGCTAGGAATCAGAACATCGCTCTTCGTCTAGGCGAGGACATTCACTGGGGAGAATCTATGGACATTGCTGATAGGGTTTTGGTGGGTAGGGTTTGAGGACGAAAATACTCCACGTTCAGGCTTAGGCAATGGACTGTAGAGATTTGGGGGCACTATTTGACTGAATTTCCATTTTTACAAACCTTCGTTCGGGGTTGCTTTTCACTATGCTTTGCTAAGGCCGAACATACCACTTGGATTTTATCTAGTTTTTGGCATATCGAGCAAACCCCTGTGCTTCTCAAGATATGGAACCCTCTCTTTGACCCTGAAAGGGAGCAGTTGGGTGCAGGGCCATTGTGGGCCATATTACCAGATCTGCCTCTACACTTCTGGTCTGAGGATATTTTTAGGCGCATTAGGAATGCCTTGGTAACCTATCTGGAGCACGAAAATTCATACATATCCTTGGGAAACATGGCTTATGCAAGCATACTCGTTCATCTAGACACAAGGGAGGGTTTGGAAGAGCACATTACTCTACACTAGAAACATTACACTCACTTACAGATCCTTGATTATGAGAGGGTTCCCTTCAAGTGTAGGAGGTGCCACAAGGTGGGGAATTTATTCAAGGATTGCCCATTGAACGGGACAGCTAAAGTATCGGACCAGGGGAAGATGATCCCCACCAAATCCACTAGGGCAACTGAACAACGAGCCAGCATCGATGAAGAAGAGACAAAGGTGGCCTCAGAGAATCTAAAGAAGCGCAATAATGCTCCCATTCAGCCACCCTCTCCTCCTATGACCAGGGCCCAAGTGGCTGCAACGGTTGTGCTCTCTTCGGGTATGTCAAATTCTACTCCTTGCTCTAATAATTTCACTTCTTTGTCTTGTGTTTCTTCTACAATCATAGTTGGTCATCATTGTGTTGCATCTTCCTGTCTGACTCCTTGCTCCTTGGCATGCACATTGTAGCCACCCCCCCCCATCTCCTACACCCCTCCATCCTTCCTGGAGGTGACCTCCTTTGCACAATCCTCTGACTCAGAGCTAGGGTCTTGCTCTCACTCATACTAGCTCAGATCTCTTTCTTGGTCTTTGCCACTTGACTCTATTGGCATTGGTATCATATCCCTTCCCATCCCTCCCAAACCTCCCCGGGGCAGACCCTCCTCCCTCTCAAAGGCCAAACAGTAGGCAGGTATGGAGGTCATTGTGGGTCGCCAATTAGCTATTAACCAGGTTCTTAGAGCACAGAACACCCTGGTGTCCTCTCCCTCATGAAGCTGCTCTCCTACAATTGTTGTGGGTTAGCTAGTCCTAAAAAAAAAACTAGCATTTCGAAGGATTCTAAGCATCGAGAGGGTAGATGTCATTTTTCTTCAGGAGACCTTAGGATTAGCAAAATCCATCTCTCACCTCCTTGAATCCATTCTCCCCAGATGGCATTTTCATTCCCTAGATGTACATGGGAGAACAGGAGGCATTGTGATGGGTTACAACTCCAGGACTATCAAATTATGTAACATTTAGGGGGGATTGAGCTATATCAGGGCAGACATCTACTCATCTGACTTAGGTACAGACATAATACTAATCAATGTTTATGGCCCATGCCAAAACTGGGGTCCCTTCTCAAAGCAATTCCTCAGCTCTAGTCTCCTCCAAGTGAATAATATTATTCTAGGAGGAGATCTTAATTTCTCAATTGGATATACTAAATCATGGGGACACAATGCTCAAATCGATCTTCTATCTGACTTCTATGAAAATATTTTTGAGGATTGTGGCCTTATTGATATTCCAACTGCTAAACTACAACCCACCTGGAGGAACAGAAGGACTGGGGAGGCTATGCTGGTCAGAAGACTAAATCGCTTCCTCCTTAAAGAGTGAATTCTAGGAATGGGGTGTAACTATAGGAAGTGGGTTGGATCGGGAGGCTTGTCAAACCACTCTCCTATATACCTTGAGATTAGTGGAGGTATGAACAAGCCTAAAGAACCATATAAGTTCAATTCAAAATGGTTAAAAGATGTTGACTACATTAAACTTGGTACTGATTATTGGAATTCCCATACTTCAGCTGTGGGAGGAAACATAGCAGAAGGATTTGCCCACAACTTAAGCAATCTAAAGAGACTATCCAAAATATGGGCACACAATAAGAGACTCGTGGATGATCAAACCCTGAGAAGTACTGAAGCTGAGATTTCTACTTTGGAAGATGAGCATGGAAGGGGATATATATCACCTTAGCATAAGAAGAGGCTCACTACCCTGGTAGCACAAAGGGACAAAATACTAAAAGACAAAGAATAATCGTGGAGGTTGCGAAGCAGAGCCATTTGGCTACTAGAAGGTGATGATAACACAAAATTTTACCATAAGTTCGCCAATGGACGAAAGGCAATAAATACCATTTGGCAGTTGAATAATGAACAAGGCATTAGAGTGAATTACTTTCAGCACTTAGCCTCCCTTGGCACATCTCACTTCAAGAAGCTCTATAAAGCTCCCCCTCCCACTACATCACTGGCTGAAATCATCAGAGTGGCTCAATTGTTTCCCTAGTTTGTTGATCAGGAGGATGTTGTGGATCTCAAAAAGGTTGTTACATTGGGGGACTTGAGGCCACACTGAAATGGTTCAAGAAAGACAAGATCCCTGGACCAGATGGATGGACGGTCGAGTTCTATATTTCTTTTTTTGAACTCCTTGAAGAAGATATTCTCAAGGTCATTGAAGACTGCAAAATCTCTGGGCGAATGTACGAGGCTTAAAACTCCACCTTCATAGCACTCATCCCAAAATCTGACAATCATGGCTCCTTTGACGACTTTCGTCCCATCTCCCTCTGTAATTGTATCTATAAGATCATTGCCAAAATCATAGCAAATCGCCTCCGTCCCATCCTATCCTCCCACATTTCCTCTGAACAACTTGCTTTCCTTCAGGATCAACAGATTCATGAAGTTGTAGGTACTGCACAGGAGGTCTTGCATTCCGTTTAGACGAAGAAATTGAAAGGTATGATACTCAAAGTAGATCTTTCCAAAGCATTTGATCATTCTAGCTGGTTATATCATAATGCTTTTAACTCATCTCGGTTTCCCCATAGAGTTTATAAATTGGATTATGTGTTGCATAACAAATATATCTTTCAGTGTCCTTATCAATGGATCAGCGTCCCCATTTTTTCACTCAGAAAGGGGCCTCAGGCAAGGATGCCCACTCTCCCCTCTTTTATTTTTACTCATTATGGAGGGCCTTAGCAAACTCATCTTGGAAGAACACAGGATGGGGAGATTACAGGGTATCAGGATTATAGACAATTGCATACTGACTCATCTTCTTTTTGTTGATGATGTGTTTCTCTTCCTGAATGGAGGCATTGGGGACCTGACAGACCTACAAAACATCATGGCCATATTTAGAACAGCAACAGGAATGGAGATCAATAGCATAAAATCCACCATCACTACTTCGGGTTGCTCACCACATGAAATATAGTATGCTCTCCATAGATTCCCATTCACTCTTCAAAATTTGGAGGATGGTCTTAGATATCTGGGATACAGGCTAAAACCCCACTGTTACAAGATTGTCGATTGGATCTGGCTGATCTCCAAGCTCGAGAGAAGACTTAATATCTGGCACCATAAGTATCTCTCCAGAGCGGGAAGGCTGGTCCTTATTAAAGTCATTCTCGAAGCCACACCTGTATATTGGATGTCCCTAGCTTGGATTCCTAGGGGCATACTCACCAGAATTCAAAATCTCTGCTGCAGATTCCTTTGGAAAGGCAAACAGACTGGAAGAATATTTGCCTGGGCTAGATGGGAGATACTTCCTCTACCAAAGAAATGGGGAGGATGGGGAATTAAGAGACTGGACCATTTCTCAACTACTATGGCTAATAATTTGGGATGGTAGTTGGTTACCACGAGCATTTTATGGACAAGGGTGGCCTACTCGAAATACATTTTCCCCCACAACACGATGGACTAGATCAGACAACCCAATTGGAACAAGACTGGGATATCCATCATTTGGAAAGCAGTAATAAACTCCCTACCTCTCATCCGAGATGGAATCACCTGGAAAATTTAGTCCGGCTCATCAGTGCGCATTGGTTTGGATCCCTGGATTGGCAATGGAAACTCTCACAGGCTACCACAGGAACTGAACCTTATGCTCAACAATTCTGGTATCACATACATTAATCACATCGTGGATCTAGAACATTCTACTATGTTCCAACAGGCATGGAAGATTACTCGTCGACTACACCTCCCACAGATATGGCATCACCATTTGGGTGAGTACATCTCTGCTCTGACTAAATCGCATGTCAGGATCACAAAGGGGGAATATGAGCTTGTTTGGGCCCAAGAAAAACATGGTAAATACTCACCCAAGGAAGGATACTTATGTATTTTTGCGGACCGTCGGCCACTAATTGTTGAGCATTGGTGGAGCCATCTGTGGAAACTAAATTCGCCCCCCAGAACACGACTGTTTATGTGGACAGTGCTTAGGAACAAGGCCCCCACGGGGGACAATCTAAATAAGTGAGCATTTCACGGACCATCGTGGTGTTGCATATGCAAGAATAGTACCGAAACCATTGATCACCTCTTCCTATATTTCCCGATCACTGTGGATCTATGGAATACAACCCTACGCGCCATAAACATCCATATCTAATGGCAGGGCACATCTGTAAAGGACGCATGGCTATCCTGGTGGACATCGAATGTCCCGAATAAAGCCAGAAACCTTCCCCTCCTACTCTGCTGGGCTATTTGGATAGCCTGGAACCAACATATTTTCCAAAACATCACCCCAAATTGGCACTCTATCTCAACTCGCATATTGGCCACCTATAACATCATCCCTGATGACGATGATTCTCCTCCCTCTAGAAACATTGTTCTTGAGGCTATCAATCGAGACTACCCCTGGGCTTATTTCAACGAGTCTGCCCGGGATGGGGGGGGAGCTATACTATACCTCTATGATTCTCATTTCTTTAAAATCCAAATGGGTCTGGGAAGGGGCACAAATAACTATGCCGAGCTGATCACCCTCAGACATCTCCTTCATTTCACCATGGAGAAACATTGCAGGAATATCCAAATCTTTGGGGACTCCAAGAATGTTATCAACTGGATAAACAATACATCTATTTGTCATGCTTATTCTCTGAGACCCATTCTGGAAGAGGCACATAGATTCATTGCACATTTTGATCACTTTGTTTGTCACCATATATACAGGGAACGCAACCAGATTTCTGATTAGCTATCCAAGGAAGTTGCGAACCGGCCTCGTGGTACATGGATGATTCAAGAGCAGAGGGACGGTGATCACTATTAGTACTACCATCGCCCATACATGGACTACAGAGCATAACTGGCCCGGAGGGGCCTAATTTTACATGTTTATATTTTTGTTGCATAATTTATCAGTACATATGTATATCTCGATCATATTTAGTTGTATATAATGGCTAATAAAATATTGTACTCCTTGCATGGAGTTTTTTGAACTTTGAAATTATTGAAGAACTGTTCTCCCTGCGTGGAGATTCATAGACCTTTTGATACATTCTTTTTTATAGGCGAACAACCTCACTATATAGCATATGCGACACTGCATCTACAATATGTAATTTTCTTACTATCAATGAAAATTACGATTTTTCCTTGGGGAAAAAAATAAGATTACATTACATCATCAAATTTTAGAGGGAAAAAAGATAAAACTATTTTTTCAACTCATATTTTCAACTTATCTCCCTATGGGTTTACTCAAATTTCAAGCAGCAACACTCATTGGATGCATAATTTGATTCCTCATCCAAGGAGTACTCATGTTGCATACTTTTGATGGACCTTTCTACACGAAAAATGAGAAATACATGAAAAAAATGTGATTGCAATCACGTTTTTCATGTATGTTACACAGTAATTTGTCACCATTGGTCACCATCCCTGTTACCCCTTTCCCGTACTTTGGAGGACTCATTCCGGGACCTGTGAGCAGTGACATAACTTAAAAACACTTGCATTATGTTCCCCTAAGTATGGACTTCATGTGCCCTGAAGACACCTCCTGCAAAATATCACTGAAAAGTGCCCTTTTTCCATTAGCGCGGATCCACAGTGTACTACCCGCGCCAATGAGGGAGATCCTCAAAAGAAGGCGCGCCCATTGGCGCTCTGTCTTAGAGTAACACCCGCGCCAACCGAGTTTGGAAAAGATTTTTAACAAACGCGCGCCTGGATGTTTTTTCCTTCAAGTCATGAAGTCTTTTGAGGATAAAGCTAATCTTCTAGATGTCGAGATTCATCATCTATCCCTTACATCTATCCACAGCGGCTTTTTGGAGATAATGCCAATCCATAATGGGTGTCTTGATGAATTGTATCTTCCTCCCCTTCTCCATCTATAAAATTCTGTCCTCATGCATTTGACGAGGGAGTTTTTGAGTAGTGGTGATAGTGCTAGTAGTGATAACGCTTGTCTTGAGTGATAGTAAGAGTCTTGAAGCATAGGGAGGTTATGCTGCCGGAAGTCTGAGCTGTGTAGTTATAATCAAAGAGAGAGAAAGGTCTATTGCAAGACATATGTAGCTGCTCGCCCAGCCAGAGGAGAGATTCAACGTCAGAACTTTGGTTGTATTTTTCTCTGTTGATTATTCATTAATAAACGACTATCGTTATGGTTCCGATCTTATTGTTCATTATGATGATGTTTGATCTATGTCTTTTCTAACCGATGTATAGTTTTATTTAGTGGATTTTATGCTTGTATTTGCTTCGTTCTTTGCATGTGCATGTATCCATTCACGGAGATTGTGAGGATCGTGACTTGCCGGAGCAAGGGAACAAGAGTCTCAACTCGTCTATGACACTAGCATTGGACTTTAGGTTGGTTCTCATAATCCACTTTCAATTTGCAACTAGGAACTTGCATGGTAGCGTTAATTGATTGTTGCTAGACCCATTTTGGGCTAGTGGGATGGCCTCTGTCCGCAGAGGGGATTTACCTCTCCAACAATTTGGCGACTCAGTTGGGGAAGCTATTTGTTGTTTGATTCATAAACCTTGGACGGAGCCTGAAGAAAGGCCAGGTAGCCTTCGAAACGCTATTGCTTTGCATTAGCAGAGTAGATCAACGCCACTTCAGTCAATCTCCGGTTTGGTTTGCGAACCGAACAGCTTAGAGTTTGTCATGCACCTTGATCTCTCTTGTTTGCTTGCTTAGATGAGTTTTCTGAGCTGGATTTTTATGCTTGGTCTGCCTGTCTGTATATTTGATCTGTCTGGTTTCTGTTAGTCAAGCCGTGAACTGTTGGTTTTTATTTTTTTAGTTGGCAAATTTGATTAGCGTGTTTTTAGGCCTGACAGTCGCACCAGTTGGCGCAGGTTGCACATTGACAGACCGCGCCAATCCTTAATTAGCACAGTTTTCTTCCTGACAGTCGCGCCAACCCTGTGAACTTGTTCATTTTGCTTGTTTACAGCCTCCCAAGCTTGGGTTTCCTGTTTTGTTCAATCATCTGAATGTATCAGAGTCTTTTTTGACTGGTTTTGAGTCTTTTTCTGGCAAATTATTAATTTGATTTCCTTTGATCATTACTTGGAGGTTTGTCTCGATCTTTTCACAATTTTGCATCTTTTTGCTTTTGTTTTTGCAAAAAAAATTCCCCCTCATTCGCCGGGGGGGGCTAAATTGTCTATGAGTGTTAATCGCCTTTGAGTGTTTTTAGTTTATGATCTTTAGAACTCTCACCCGTTTTTCTTGGTTTGCACTTGATTGGTTCTTAGATTACATTAGAATCATCATGTGTTTGAGAATTCTCTTGCATAGATCACACTTGCATAATTAGAATTCTCATTTTCAGGATATGAATGAAAAGTGTGCATAGATTACATTTGCATACTTTGGGTGTTTGCCAGTTTCTGTTTCGGTCTTCTCTTGATCCAGTCAACTTTTTGGATACTCTTTTGCATCTGTTTGGTGGTTGTTGAAGCTTGTTTTTGGGTTATTCGAGCAATTTAGTTCTTTTTGCTTGATTTCCATATGGCTTCGTTTTGAGCCTAGATCACATGGCTCATTGAGATTTTGGAGTTTTTCTTGGTTTGAAGGATTGCCTTTCTTTTCAAAGACTTGATTGTGTCCATTGAGTGAAATTTGCTTTTTTGCTCTCTGTTATCGTATCTCTCAAAATTTACTTAGTGCATTTTGCCAATAAAAGAAAAACGAACAATCTCTTTTGCGTTATATTAGTTAATGGAAATTAAAGTTTTTCGTTGTTGTTAGTGATTAATGACTTTAAAGAAAAGTTTCTTTTATTGCCATTAGCTGCATTAGAGTTATCATTGTTTGTTTTATGATCATTTTGTTCGATTGAAAGATCTCAACTCTCTCGTAGTTAGCATTCATCGAATGAAATGATATATTTTGGCATATAGTTTGCATCTAGGAAATTTTGAGATATTACATACGGTAGGACCTGAAAACTGAAACCTAATCAAAGATCAACTGTAAAATGAACTGAATGAATCTAACAACGCATTGGAACTTAACGCACACATTTAGAGGTCTAGGCTAGAGACGTGTTCCGACGTCGTTAAACCTAGTCACTGTTGTTTCACATTATGGTTGGGTGATTCCTCCTTTTGTGACTCGATAGTGGTCTAGCACGGATTTGTGCTCCCACGTACCGTCGAGTATATGTGGAGACCCCACTAGGTTATCATCCTTTATCCACAGGAAGCCGTGTCTTCCGCCTTACAAGCCGTAATGCACTGAACACAGCATTCGGGAAGATTGACTACCGTACGGGAAGTCCTTGGTTTTCATCTAATTGCCAAGGTGTATAAGCAGTTTTATAGATTGTTTGGTAAACCCTTTGCCTAGAGTCTCCAGAGTAGTCACTTTTGATCCTTTTCGGACTCCTTAAAAGAAAACGTGCCAGTGAGCGTCTTGTCACTTCGTGCTCATTAAACATTCGAAGGAGACTAGAGTCACCTTTTTTTCCTTTTCTCGACTCTTAAAACATGAAAAGGTCAAGTTCAGTTCCTTTGTCTTAAAATTTATTTCGCCACGATAAACATTACCTGGTTAGATCTTGAGTGCGTTAGCTTGAGAAGGCTTTTTTTCGTTTGCCATGGCAACTTTTCCGGGGTTCACCAACCCAAGTTCCCCTCCTGACGGGAATCCTGGTCATTTCCCTCCTCTCGGGAATGTTGGTGCTCCTTATATGGCAACGTTATCCCTTCCGGGGTTAACTGTTGGGTTGCCTGTTTGGTTGTTCTCAACCTCTTTGGTCCCTACCGTATCAACTACTGGTCAATCAGTCCCTCCACCTGAACAACATCATGTTGATTCTAAGGTGGACCTCTCCCCTTCTACGCCTACTTCTACGTCCTCATCTTCTACTTCGCCTGGTGAAAGTCTCGATTCGAGTAACCCGGTGACTAAGAAGAAGAAGAAGAAGTCTCCCAAAGGAGAAGTTACAAGTGTAGCTACTCCCTCGAGTACGCCTGAAGTCGGGCCCCCTTCCGCTCCTCCGCGGAAGGTCAAGTTTCCTTGTCGATTATGCAAGGAGGACCATCTTCTTCGCGATTGTCCTGGCATCCCCAGGGTCTTAGAAGTGTGGTCTCGCGATCCGGCCCGCCCCTCATCGTCCTCTGAAGCTCACGGCGATGCTACCTTCTCGGTTGGAAATGGTAAGGAAAAAGGGAAGATTCGAATCCCCTGTAGACTTTGTGAAGGCAATCATCCCCTTCACCTTTGTCCTCTCATGGATAAAGCCTCCGTTGTCTTGGAAAGTCTCACAACTCCTTCACCCCAACTACCCGTTGGCTATCAACGTCTCTCTGCAACTGCAGATCGTCCCCCTGCTGACAAAGAGATTGCTCCAAATTCTTCTCTTGTCCAGGCCCCTCTTCCCGAACCCGGTTGTTCCCAGCCTGTTCCAGACCAACCATTGGTTGGAAAGAGTGTTGACTCGAGTCCGCCGCTCGCTCACTCTGTTTCGGAAGAGCATCATTCCCATGTTCTTCTCGTCTCCTCAGATTCTCCTGAATCCGGAAATGACTCTCCTATCCCAGCTGTTCCCGAGAGTCCTGCTTCGGTTCCTTTAGAGCAGGGGGGCAATCATACGATTCCCCCACCAAGTAGTTCAGTCGTTTCCTTCGACTGGAGTCGTTTGACTACCTCCCGCCTCCCATCCCATGTGCCTTTCTGGGTCACGGTACACGCCTATAATAAAGCGATACCTGGCACTGTTTTGGATGAGGGTGCATCTGTCAGTCTTATGCCTGCTACTACTTGGCAAGCTTTGGGTTCCCCACAGCTTGTGCCAGTTGCACCGAATCTGACGGCTTTTGACGGAGGAATTAGTCAACCATTAGGGATCCTTCCAAAGTTCCCTATTACTTTGGGAGGCAAAACCGTCTATATAGACGTATCGGTTACCCAAGGTGCTTTAGATTTCAATCTTCTCCTTGGTCGTGACTATGTATATGCCATGGGGGCCCTTGTCTCTTCACTTTTCCGTGTGGTTTGCTTTCCACACGATGGAAGAATTGTGACTATCGATCAATTATCGTTCGTTCGTCCACGAGTCCCTCCTGCGCAGTCATCATCCCCTCCTGGTTTTCATCCACCAGTTGCATCTGCCCCAGCACAGATCAACTACGTGGCCACCTATCCCGTGCCTATATCCAGTGATGCCGCCATTGTGCATAGTGTCCTGGGGGCATTGGGTCCTGACTTCCGAGATGTTATCCTTCCACCGGGAGTGGCACTCTTGGAAGACCCGACTTCCTGTTCATTATGATGAAGTTTGGGCCGAGGATAGTTTCGATCTTGTGGCGACCTCGTTAAAAAACGAAACAAGATGTTGGAGCATAGTTCCTTTCCAGTGTCAAGCTCCTTAAAAAATGAAACTGGGTCTGGGGTGGAGCATAGTTCCTTTCCAGTGTCAAGCTCCTTAAAAAATGAAACTGGGTCTGGGGCGGAGCATAGTTCCTTTCCGGTGTCAAGCTCCTTAAAAAAAGAAACTAGGTATGCCCGAGCATAGTTCCTGATCTTGTGTCAAGCTCGTTAAAACATGAAACAAGGGTTATGAGGATAGTTCTTTTACTGTGTCAACCTCATCAAAAAATGAAACAACTCCCTTTCCAAATCGAGTCTTTGATCGTAAAATCCAAGTCGAGTCTTTTCAAACTCTCGAAAGTGAACCTTCATTCCATCCACCTCGTTGAATGCAATGAAGCTTGGGGGGCATGTACCTCGATTTGCGTTATCATGCTGGGGGCATGCGAACTTATAACAAGCATAGTTTTTCGTTTCAAGCTTGTGTAAACATGAAATCGAATCCAAGCAGAGTTCTCCATGGTTCAAGCTTGTGTAAAAATGAACCCATACCCAATTTACATCTCGTGATTGCCATTTTTATCCGCTAAATTCTGCTAGATGAGCCTTGGTTGTTTCATTCCATCGCCACCATCTCTTTGGCTGATCATATGCTTTCACTTGATTGTTTTTCCTTTCCTGAGGAACCACAGCGATGAGTGGTTTTATTAGCCAGCCTCTTGACCATTACATGTTTTGAGCAGTTCCACCATTACCGGAACCAGTTGCTACCCTTTATACCACTCGTTCCTACAGGACAAGTCGCCTTTACGCTCTTTTCTGACTCGTAAAATATGAAAAGATTGCCGAGTATTTTTTCCTTTTTGACTCGTTAAAGAGAATAAAAATGGAGGTCTACTTTCAGCTCTTTTCCGACTGTTTAAAGATGAAAAGATCGCCGAGTTATCCCTCTTGACTCATTAAACATAAATAAGAGGCAGTCGTCTTTAAACTCTTTTCCGACTGTGTAAAAACGAAAAGATCGTCGGACCTTTGTCGTTTCAGGTTCGTTAATGGTTTCGAAACGACGTGGTTTCGATCGCTTTTTTACTTTTTCAGGACGAAATCGCTACTTATGAAAAGTAATCCTCGATCGTAATGGTCGGGCGGTTCTTTCGAGCATTGTTTTATACTTTTTCGGGCTCGAGAGACACAACTTTACGAAAAAGGACACCTTTGGAGTTTTCTTTTCCGCAGTCTTTTCAAACTCTCTAAACATGAAAAGACGCTGAGTTTTTCCTTTGTCAGACTCGTTAAAACTTAATGACATTGGAGTCCGTCAAGATGACGTTACAAGCATATGCTATCCCCATCAAGCTTGTTAAAAATAATTGGGGACTCGCCAGAAATGGCGGGGGAAAATGGAACCATAATTATTGTCGTGTCGGCAATATGTCGCTCTTGAACATGGCACTTGTCTGCTTTCGTGTCTGGGTGGGGATATCTCATCTCATTTTTCACTTGCCTCCGTGGATTTGGATAATCCTGTTTGACCTCTCATCTGCTCATTGCCTCGTCACCATGACCTCTGATCCATTGATGTCAAATACTGCCAATTCCACTATCGTGCCGCCGATATGTTCAAGAGAAGTTGACCTCTGCAGAAAAACAACCTCCCTATGACAGCTCACATAATCCTGATTCACAACATTATCTTTCTGCCTCGTGTTGATGATGTGGGAAACATCATGGCCCACCTTCGATCACGGTCACTTCCTGTCGACTTCAGCTCATTATCCAGGAAGCTGGTCTAGAGACTCCCTTCCGGTGCCTTGGAGCCTGCATGCCTCAATGGCAGGTTCTTCGTGTTCGACGTGAGGTTTTCATCATTGGCCTCCGATCGAATGATTCTACAGGTGTTCGACACCAGATCACTAATTCGCACGCTGTAGATTTTACCTATAGTACCTTGAGGGCCATTGTCATTATTGGTCGTACCTCTCGCGTCTGTTAACATTTTTCATTATTGACTGGTAATCAGACGATGTTCATGCATGTTCAACTTCAGCTCATCTATTCGCATGCTTGAACTTGTACTTTTGTTCGGGTCGAGATGGAGCGCAAGACCCTGGATTTTGTCTGTTGTAATCCAGGCGTGATTCTTGTTACATGACTCATTCACTGGATGGCTGCGACCATACCTGAGTCTATTCATTGATCCTAACTAGATGGCTGCGCCCATACTATGGATCTAGATTATTATGTACTCTCTTATGGATGGCTGCGACCATACCACATATATCATGTACTTGAGCTATTAGTTGTATCTCTCGATGCAGATTCTCGGCGGCAACTACATGTGTTCTTGTAAAGCATTTCACCCCTCTCTCTCTCTCGGGCCTCATGCTTTAGGGGGCATCTGTTACACAGTAATTTGTCACCATTGGTCACTGTCCCTGTTACCCCTTTCCCATACTTTGGAGGACTCATTCCGGGACCTGTGAGCAGTGACATAACTTAAAAACACTTGCATTATGTTCCCCTAAGTATGGACTTCATGTGCCCTGAAGACACCTCCTCCAAAATATCCCTGAAAAGTGCCCTTTTTCCATTAGCGCGGGTCCACAGTGTACTACCCGCGCCAATGAGGGAGATCCTCAAAAGAAGGCGCGCCCATTGGCGCTCTGTCTTAGAGTAACACCCGCGCCAACCGAGTTTGGAAAATATTTTTAACAAACGCGCGCCCGGATGTTTTTTCCTTCAAGTCATGAAGTCTTTTGAGGATAAAGCTAATCTTCTAGATGTCAAGATTCATCATCTATCCCTTACATCTATCCACAGCGACTTTTTGGAGATAATGCCAATCCATAATGGGTGTCTTGATGCATTGTATCTTCCTCCCCTTCTCCATCTATAAAAGTCTGTCCTCATGCAGGGGAGTTTTTGAGTAGTGGTGATAGTGCTAGTAGTGATAACGCTTGTCTTGAGTGATAGTAAGAGTCTTGAAGCATAGGGAGGTTATGCTGCCGGAAGTCTGAGCTGTGTAGTTATAATCAAAGAGAGAGAAAGGTCTATTGCAAGACATATGTAGCTGCTCACCCAGCCAGAGGAGAGATTCAACGTCAGAACTTTGGTTGTATTTTTCTCTGTTGATTATTCATTAATAAACGACTATCGTTATGGTTTTGACCTTATTGTTCATTATGATGATGTTTGATCTATGTCTTTTCTGACCAATGTATAGTTGTATTTAGTGGATTTTATGCTTGTATTCGCTTCGTTCTTTGCATGTGCAGGTATCCATTCGCGGAGATCATGAGGATCGTGACTTGCCAGAGCAAGGGAACGAGAGTCTCAACTCGTCTACGACACTAGCGTTGGACTTTAGGTTGGTTCTCATAATCCACTTTCAATTTGCAACTAGGAACTTGCATGGTAGCGTTAATTGATTGTTGCTAGACCCATTTTGGGCTAGTGGGATCGCCTCTGTCCGCAGAGGGGATTTACCTCTCCAACAATGTATTTCTCATTTTTTGTGTAGAAGGACCATCGAAACTATGCAACATGGGTACTCCTTGGATGAAGAATTAATTTTTTCATCCAACAAGTACTCCTACTCGAAATTTGAGTAAAACCTTAAGGAGATAAGTTGAAAATACAAATTGAAATAGTTTTTTTTTTTTAATCTTTTTACTTTTTTACTCCAAAAATGGTGAATCATACCCTATGGTTGACATCATCATCTTGAATCCTATCGGTTCTTATAAATTTTATTTTGGTTGTACATTTTTCTTAGGAGGCCCATTTTAGACCTCAAAATTCCCCTAATGCTAGCTTGTCTCAGAACAGGCCGAAAAACCCCACATGGAGACTCAGAAATTAACCTAGATTCTTCTTTGAATGGGCCTCAGGAAGGCCGAATATTCTACCTCATAAATCCCTATGACAAGCTTGAAATTATGCCTAGAACTGTTTCAAATTGCTCGACTAATTTTCTGCAAAAGGATACAAAAATTCGGCCTTATTCTCCAGATAAACATGAATATGCAGGGCCTCGATATATCAAACAAAAATACTTAGAAATATGATCATTTTTTATTCATGATTTGAAGAGGAACTAAGCACCATATATATGGTAAACGAGGGGTCAAAAAGAGGTTTTGACTAACCATAAAACCCTAGAGCTTGTTGATGGATGGGAAGAATGGCCTAAGTTATTCTTACGACATTTTTCGAATTCTTTGTGGGATATATCAAGAAAGATAGGAACATAACCTGGGATTTTATAGCTTTATAGATTACAACTTATATGATCACAACAAGGTAAAGTAAATTTACAATAAATATGTTACAAAAGTTAAAATGGATGACAATAATAATCACCACGATTAAAATAACTTTACAACAAAGAAAAACATTGAAAATAACTTAATTAAATTGTTGTTATTAAAATATACAATTCCATATATCATGTACAAATCAATAATCAAAAGAGAAATGGTATTTAAAATGAGATACACAAATGTTGACAGAATCATAAAGAATAAAATACAAAGTATAGCATAGGATAATAAAACCATATGAAAAGTATTCATCAATTCATTCAAAGAATTGTTCAAACACCTTTATTCAATACCAATATATATCAGCCCCTGATCGGGATGAGGGCAGTGTCAGAGGCACCAGGCATGAGTTGACATGGGCAGTACAGTGAAATTTATTGCAGTCGCACCCCACATGCTCAAGGCAGGGAGTGCGGTGTCCTCTCCCTTGATTGCATGGGAGGTGGGTTGGCAAGGAGGTAGAGGGGGACATAAGGGAAGGTGGCGAAGTGGGAAGGTGTATTGGACGTGCAGGGAAGATGGAAGGTATAGCGAGGAAGGAAGGATCAACCGTCGACTATCGGGTATGTAGACTGGCCCTAGCCTTGTTTAATTCATAAGCTCTGGTCGGGTTCCAAGGGAAATCCCATGAGTCGGTGGGAGAGTTGTTGGGAAGGAGGGAGAGGCATGAGGCCACCCCAGAGAGGCTTAGCTCAGCCAGGGAGAAACCAGGGTAGGCAAGGGGGAAATATCGCTTGGCTCTGTGCTATTTTTATTCTGCTCTCAAGAAAAAACTGGGGCTATGGCATGGTTGGCACCGTGAGGAGCCTGGAAACAAGGTTGAACCGGAGTGACCAGCCTGCGGGTAAAGGGCATCAAGGGCCAGCCCCGCTTGGGCACCTGAATGCAACTGAGTGAGGTAAGGGGGAGTTGCAGGAAGGGGGTTGGGATGCTAGCAGGGTGGGCAATGGGCTGAGCGAACCCGAGCAAATGGCAAGGCAGGACCATATGGGAATAGCCAGGGACCCTGGGGGGCCTGAGAGGCAGAGAGGTGAGCTGAAAGCGGACGGGAAATGGCAGGCAGAGGCAAAGGTTTGCGGGTATGGGAGCACTAGCAGCACCTGGCTCCAGATGGGTCTGCGAGCCAGGATATGGCCACAAGAGGGGGACCAATACCTGAACCAAGGTAAGGGCACGAGGCAGGGAGATAAGCCCGGGGACTCCTGCTTGAATTCCATCACCACTGGCCACCTGTGGGCACAGGGGTACCTCTGCCCGACGCAGGACAGGCATGGTAGTGAAGTATGGCTATTACATTTGCACTACGTTGAGATGAATGATGTAGAGAATCTAACGATGTCGAAATGCATACAGGTTATAAGTCAGCAGGGTATGGCTCCAGCAAGACGTGGTCGTGGCTAGGGTAACAAAGGCCTGGAACCCCGGGCAACCAAACGACCAAGCAGGATGGATGGCCGCAGGGGTCGCAAGGCCACCGAGAGCATCATAGCTGAGGCAGTCAAGACATACAAAGAGGAAGTAGATGAGGGAATCCGAAAATTGATAGATGGATGGGAAGACCAGGTGAAGAATGAGCTGGAACCAGATGATGAAATTGAAGTCTGGAGAACAATGGTGCCTGATCCAGGAACCACAAGAGGGTGAATTACACAGTTCAAGCACACCCTATACCTGTATTTTCTGATGAAAAGTCTGCTAGGCAAAGCAATTGAGAAAATTTCTATGGGGATGGCAGTTACCATGCAGGGCCTTCCCAACTATAAGAGAGACATGGAGAAGATCCTATTCTAGCTGCATAAACAGGATGTTAGGATGGACTGTATCGACCGACGCATCCCTTGCATTGGGGAGATCTTTGGAATGCCAGAAGCAACTGCTGATGATCCTGCCCCAGTAGCCTCAGACACTGAGGAGCAGAACGACAAGCAAGATTAGTCTACCTATGCTTAGTTTTGTTTATGTGGATAGCATTTAAATTTCCAGTTGTCTATGTTAGTTGTTATAGTTATATAGTTTGTTATCATGAGACTGAAACATACCTAGCTCTGCTAGAAAGACTGAAGAAGTTATGTTTTTGGATGGCGTATAATGTTGACTGATGGCCAACAGACTTGGTTTCCCCTCGGGGCGAGTTGAGGCCACCGGGTAAAATTGTGTGGTGTAAATTTTCCTTATATACATAATAGAAAATAGACGGTCATACCAAGCATTACAAAATATATATATATATATATATATCAAAATATGTAACAAATAGATCTTTACAAATGATGGCCTTTAATGATCACGGGAGTCAAATGCAAGCAATAAAGAACAAAAAAAAAGCTCATGCCTTGTTGCAATAGGTTCAAGTAGAAACCTTTCGAACATTAGTATGGCTACTACAAAAGTATCAATGATCAGCAAAGATAAAGAAGTGATACCATTGAAAATTCATCAATGACCAAAATATAATATAATACCTCAATAACAAAAGAATAACTTAATAACCTCGTCCATTGCTACTTTTTAAAAGAGCACTTGTTTAACCAAATCTGTTAAACTCAATATATCTAAATCAAAACAAATGAATTGTCTCAAAACTAAAGAAATAACACTAGATCATATGATTCTATGTATGAAAAGTTTAGACCAATTCTCATTCTACAAACTAAAATATATATAGGCAAAGAGTTGCTAAAATTATTTCCAAAAATCATTCTCCTTTTTCTAATCTTAATACTCAACTTTTTCACTCATCTTTTCACAAAAATCATCCCAAGGCAGAAGGAAAAATCAAGATAAAAAATGATGGCAATTTCTAAAAAGTAGACAAATGGCCACAAGACTCACGAGGAAGGGAGGATTCACTTTCCTTTTAAGCACAATTAATTTAAATTTCATAATTTAGATAAAAATAATCATCATGCATGTATCATCTCCTTGTAACTCCCAAACAAGCATTGCTTATCCTCCTATCTCAAGGCTGAAATTAGGCCTCAAGGGTGATCTGAACATTAGGGGTATTTTGAGGTCTAAAATGGACCTCATAAGGAAATTATAAAAAATAGTGGAAATAATAAAATAAAATTATGGTGCATACAATAGATTTTGTAATTGGAACAATGTAAGCAATCGATGGAGCTCCGAGTAACTTCTCGGCTGAAGCCTGATGCGGGTTAGGGTTTGGGATTTTGTACACCCTGCAGAGCTTAAACACCTGCCCCTCTCCTGACCATTCTATTTGGTATCAGCTTGACTGCATCCCCGTTTCCGTTACCTCCCTTGCGCCCGTGATCGCTCCTTCTCACTGTTTACCCCCCTAGCGGTGCAGTGTACGCATACAGTGGACTACGGTTCTTGGTGGCAACTGGCACGTCTTTTTTGGGCGGTTAAGGAATGGAGCTTGACCAGGTCGATTACTCTGAGGACCCATACAACAATGTCTCCATCTGGATGTCTCATCCCCCGATATCGGAAGGGTTGTTCCCCCAAACCTCTGGCCTGCATGATGTCCTTTTTCCCTCGCCATCGGTTTCGGGTCCCTCCTATCCGGTCGTTTCCCTGCCTAAAGACCCCCCCACCTAGCTGGTTTCCGCTACTCCCACCCCCATCGTCGGCATCCCTATAGTGTATGGTTAGCTGCATTAGCCCTGACCCCTCCATTGACCCCTCGGGTTACTCATTTCACCCACATGTTGACATTTCCGCTCATTTTCCCTCATCTACTCCTGCTGGAGGACCCCCTGTATTACCTCATGGACCTCCTCTACCTCATCATTCGGTGCCTCCCTCCTTAGGTTGCTTCCCAGGATTTCCTCACCACTTGGAAGCGCACCCCTCTGTGCCTAGCTTGGACCTACAGAATACCCCTCTGAGAGCACAATAGGCTGAAGAATATGTCAAGGGCCACAAGCAAGGGAAAAGGGCGAAGTGTGTTAAGGCTAGGAATCAGAACATCGCTCTTCGTCTAGGCGAGGACATTCACTGGGGAGAATCTATGGACATTGCTGATAGGGTTTTGGTGGGTAGGGTTTGAGGACGAAAATACTCCACGTTCAGGCTTAGGCAATGGACTGTAGAGATTTGGGGGCACTATTTGACTGAATTTCCATTTTTACAAACCTTCGTTCGGGGTTGCTTTTCACTATGCTTTGCTAAGGCCGAACATACCACTTGGATTTTATCTAGTTTTTGGCATATCGAGCAAACCCCTGTGCTTCTCAAGATATGGAACCCTCTCTTTGACCCTGAAAGGGAGCAGTTGGGTGCAGGGCCATTGTGGGCCATATTACCAGATCTGCCTCTACACTTCTGGTCTGAGGATATTTTTAGGCGCATTAGGAATGCCTTGGTAACCTATCTGGAGCACGAAAATTCATACATATCCTTGGGCAACATGGCTTATGCAAGCATACTCGTTCATCTAGACACAAGGGAGGGTTTGGAAGAGCACATTACTCTACACTAGAAACATTACACTCACTTACAGATCCTTGATTATGAGGGGGTTCCCTTCAGGTGTAGGAGGTGTCACAAGGTAAGGCATTTATTCAAGGATTGCCCAATGAACGGGACAACTAAAGTATCAGACCAGGGGAAGACGATCCCCATCAAAGCCACCAGGGCACCTGAACAACGAGCCAGCATCGATGAAGAAGAGACAAAGGTGGCCTCAGAGAATCTAAAGAAGCGCAATAATGCTCCCATTCAGCCACCCTCTCCTCCTATGACCAGGGCCCAAGTGGCTGCAACGGTTGCGCTCTCTTCGGGTATGTCAAATTCTACTCCTTGCTCTAATAATTTCACTTCTTTGTCTTGTGTTTCTTCTACAATCACAGTTGGTCATCATTGTGTTGCATCTTCCTGTCTGACTCCTCGCTCCTTGGCATGCACAATGTAGCCACCCCCCCCCATCTCCTGCACCCCTCCATCCTTCCCGGAGGTGACCTCCTCTGCACAATCCTCTGACTCAGAGCTAGGGTCTTGCTCTCACTCATACCAGCTCAGATCTCTTTCTCGGTCTTTGCCACTTGACTCTATTGGCATTGGTATCATATCCCCTCCCATCCCTCCCAAACCTCCCCGGGGCAGACCCTCCTCCCTCTCAAAGGCCAAACAGCAGGCAGGTATGGAGGTCATTGTGGGTCGCCAATTAGCTATTGACCAGGTTCTTAGAGCACAGAACACCCTGGTGTCCTCTCCCTCATGAAGCTGCTCTCCTACAATTGTCGTGGGTTAGCTAGTCCTAAAAAAAACTAGCATTTCGGAGGCTTCTAAGCATCGAGCGGGTAGATGTCATTTTTCTTCAGGAGACCTTAGGATTAGCAGAATCCATCTCTCACCTCCTTGAATCCATGCTCCCCAGATGGCATTTTCATGCCCTAGATGTACATGGGAGATCAGGAGGCATTGTGATGGGTTACAACTCCAGGACTATCAAATTATGTAACATTTAGGGGGGATTGAGCTATATCAGGGCAGACATCTATTCATCTGACTTAGGTACAGACATAATACTAATCAATGTTTATGGCCCATGCCAAAACTGGGGTCCCTTCTCAAAGCAATTCCTCAGCTCTAGTCTCCTCCAAGTGAATAATATTATTCTAGGAGGAGATCTTAATTTCTCAATTGGATATGCTAAATCATGGGGACACAATGCTCAAATCGATCTTCTATCTGACTTCTATGAAAATATTTTTGAGGATTGTGGCCTTATTGATATTCCAACTGCTAAACTACAACCCACCTGGAGGAACAGAAGGATTGGGGAGGCTATGCTGGTCAGAAGACTAAATCGCTTCCTCCTTAAAGAGTGAATTCTAGGAATGGGGTGTAACTATAGGAAGTGGGTTGGATCGGGAGGCTTGTCAAACCACTCTCCTATATACCTTGAGATTAGTGGAGGTATGAACAAGCCTAAAGAACCATATAAGTTCAATTCAAAATGGTTAAAAGATGTTGACTACATTAAACTTGGTACTGATTATTGGAATTCCCATACTCCAGCTGTGGGAGGAAACATAGCAGAAGGATTTGCCCACAACTTAAGCAATCTAAAGAGACTATCCAAAATATGGGCACACAATAAGAGACTCGTGGATGATCAAACCCTGAGAAGTACTGAAGCTGAGATTTCTGCTTTGGAAGATGAGCATGGAAGGGGATATATATCACCTGAGCATAAGGAGAGGCTCACTACCCTGGTAGCACAAAGGGACAAAATACTAAAAGACAAAGAAGAATCGTGGAGGTTGCGAAGCAGAGCCATTTGGCTACTAGAAGGTGATGATAACACAAAATTTTACCATAAGTTCGCCAATGGACGAAAAGCAATAAATACCATTTGGCATTTGAATAATGAACAAGGCATTAGAGTGAATTCCTTTCAGCACTTAGCCTCCCTTGGCACATCTCACTTCAAGAAGCTCTACAAAGCTCCCCCTCCCACTACATCACTGGCTGAAATCATCAGAGTGGCTCAATTGTTTCCCTAGTTTGTTGATCAGGAGGATGTTGTGGATCTCAATAAGGTTGTTACATTGGGGGAGCTTGAGGCCACACTGAAATGGTTCAAGAAAGACAAGAGCCCTGGACCAGATGGATGGACGGTCGAGTTCTATATTTCTTTTTTTGAACTCCTTGGAGAAGATCTTCTCAAGGTCATTGAAGACTGCAAAATCTCTGGGCGAATGTACGAGGCTTAAAACTCCACCTTCATAGCACTCATCCCAAAATCTGACAATCATGGCTCCTTTGACGACTTTCGTCCCATCTCCCTCTGTAATTGTATCTATAAGATCATTGCCAAAATCATAGCAAATCGCCTCCGTCCCATCCTATCCTCCCACATTTCCTCTGAACAACTTGCTTTCCTTCAGGATCAACAGATTCATGAAGTTGTAGGTACTGCACAGGAGGTCTTGCATTCCGTTTAGACGAAGAAATTGAAAGGTATGATACTCAAAGTAGATCTTTCCAAAGCATTTGATCATTCTAGCTGGTTATATATCATAATGCTTTTAACTCATCCCGGATTCCCCATAGAGTTTATAAATTGGATTATGTGTTGCATAACAAATATATCTTTCAGTGTCCTTATCAATGGATCAGCGTCCCCATATTTTCACTCAGAAAGGGGCCTAAGGCAAGGATGCCCACTCTCCCAGATTTTATTTTTACTTATTATGGAGGGCCTTAGCAAACTCATCTTGGAAGAACACAGGATGGGGAGATTACAGGGTATCGGGATTATAGACAATTGCATACTGACTCAACTTCTTTTTGTTGATGATGTGTTTCTCTTCCTGAATGGAGGCATTGGGGACTTTACAGACCTACAAAACATCATGGCCATATTTAGAACAGCAACAGGAATGGAGATCAATAGCATAAAATCCACCATCACTACTTCGGGTTGCTCACCACATGAATTATAGTATGCTTTCCATAGATTCCCATTCACCCTTCAAAATTTGGAGGATGGTCTTAGATATCTGGGATACAGGCTAAAACCCCACTGTTACAAGATTGTCAATTGGATCTGGCTGATCTCCAAGCTCGAGAGAAGACTTAACATCTGGCACCATAAGTATCTCTCCAGAGCGGGAAGGTTGGTCCTTATTAAAGTCATTCTCAAAGCCACACTTGTATATTGGATGTCCCTAGCTTGGATTCCTAGGGGCATACTCACCAGAATTCAAAATCTCTGCTGCAGATTCCTTTGGAAAGGCAAACAGACTGGAAGAATATTTGCCTGGGCTAGATGGGAGATACTTGCTCTACCAAAGAAATGGGGAGGATGGGGAATTAAGAGACTGGACCATTTCTCAACTACTATGGCTGCTAATTTGGGATGGTAGTTGGTTACCACGAGCATTTTATGGACAAGGGTGGCCTACTCGAAATACATTTTCCCCCACAACACGATGGACTAGATCAGACAACCCAATTGGAACAAGACTGGGATATCCATCATTTGGAAAGCAGTAATAAACTCCCTACCTCTCATCCGAGATGGAATCACCTGGAAAATTCAGTCCGGCTCATCGGTGCGCATTGGTTTGGATCCCTGGATTGGCAATGGAAACTCTCACAGGCTCCCACAGGAACTGACCCTTCTACTCAACAATTCTGGTATCACATACATTAATCACATCGCGGATCCAGAACATTCTACTCTATTCCAACAGGCATGGAAGACTGCTCGTCGACTACACCTCCCACAGATCTGGCATCACCATTGGGGTGAGTACATCTCTGCTCTGACTGAATCGCATGTCAGGATCACAGAGGGGGAAGATGAGCTTGTTTGGGCCCAAGAAAAACATGGTAAATACTCACCCAAGGAAGGATACTTATGTATTTTTGCGGACCATCGGCCACTGATTGTTGAGCATTGGTGGAGCCATCTGTGGAAACTAAATTCGCCCCCCAGAACGCGACTGTTTATGTGGACAGTGCTTAGGAACAAGGCCCCCACGGGGGACAATCTAAATAAGTGAGCATTTCACGGACCATCTTGGTGTTGCATATGCAAGAATAGCACTGAAACCATTGATCACCTCTTCCTATATTTCCCGATCACTGTGGATCTATGGAATACAACCCTACGCGCCATAAACATCCATAGCTGATGGCAGGGCACATCTGTAAAGGACGCATGGCTATCCTGGTGGACATCGACTGTCCCGAATAAAGCCAGAAACCTTCCCCTCCTACTCTGCTGGGCTATTTGGATAGCCTGGAACCAATATATTTTCCAGAACATCACCCCAAATTGGCACTCTATCTCAACTCGCATATTGGCCACCTATAACATCATCCCTGATGACGATGATTCTCCTCCCTCTAGAAACATTGTTCCTGAGGCCATCAATCGAGACTACCCCTGGGCTTATTTCGACGGGTCTGCCCAGGATGGGGGGGGAGCTATTCTATACCTCTCTGATTCTCATTTCTTTAAAATCCAAATGGGTCTGGGAAGGGGCACAAATAACTATGTCGAGCTGATCACTCTCAGACATCTCCTTCATTTCACCATGGAAAAGCATTGCAGGAACATCCAAATCTTTGGGGACTCCAAGAATGTTATCAACTGGATAAATAATACATCTATTTGTCATGCTTATACTCTGAGACCCATTCTGGAAGAGGCACATAGATTCATTGCACATTTTGATCACTTTGTTTGTCACCATATATACAGGGAACGCAACTAGATTTCTGATCAGCTATCCAAGGAAGCTGCGAACCAGCCTCGTGGTACATGGATGATTCAAGAGCAGAGGGACGGTGATCATTATCAGTACTACCATCGCCCATACATGGACTACAGAGCATAACTGGCCCGGAGGGGCCTGATTTTACATGGTTATATTTTTGTTGCATAATTTATCAGTACATATGTATATCTCGATCATATTTAGTTGTATATAATGGCAGATAAAAAATTGTACTCCTTGCATGGAGTTTTTTGAACTTTGAAATTATTGAAGAACTGTTCTCCCTGCGTGGAGATTCATAGACCTTTTGATATATTCTTTTTTATAGGCGAACAGCCTCACTATATAGCATATGCGACACTGCATCTACAATATGTAATTTTCTTACTATCAATGAAAATTACGATTTTTCCTTGGGGAAAAAAATAAGATTACATTACATCATCAAATTTTAGAGGGAAAAAAGATAAAACTATTTTTTCAACTCATATTTTCAACTTATCTCCCTATGGGTTTACTCAAATTTCAAGCAGCAACACTCATTGGATGCATAATTTGATTCCTCATCCAAGGAGTACTCATGTTGCATACTTTTGATGGACCTTTCTACACGAAAAATGAGAAATACATGAAAAAAATGTGATTGCAATCACGTTTTTCATGTATGTTACACAGTAATTTGTCACCATTGGTCACCATCCCTGTTACCCCTTTCCCGTACTTTGGAGGACTCATTCCGGGACCTGTGAGCAGTGACATAACTTAAAAACACTTGCATTATGTTCCCCTAAGTATGGACTTCATGTGCCCTGAAGACACCTCCTGCAAAATATCACTGAAAAGTGCCCTTTTTCCATTAGCGCGGATCCACAGTGTACTACCCGCGCCAATGAGGGAGATCCTCAAAAGAAGGCGCGCCCATTGGCGCTCTGTCTTAGAGTAACACCCGCGCCAACCGAGTTTGGAAAAGATTTTTAACAAACGCGCGCCTGGATGTTTTTTCCTTCAAGTCATGAAGTCTTTTGAGGATAAAGCTAATCTTCTAGATGTCGAGATTCATCATCTATCCCTTACATCTATCCACAGCGGCTTTTTGGAGATAATGCCAATCCATAATGGGTGTCTTGATGAATTGTATCTTCCTCCCCTTCTCCATCTATAAAATTCTGTCCTCATGCATTTGACGAGGGAGTTTTTGAGTAGTGGTGATAGTGCTAGTAGTGATAACGCTTGTCTTGAGTGATAGTAAGAGTCTTGAAGCATAGGGAGGTTATGCTGCCGGAAGTCTGAGCTGTGTAGTTATAATCAAAGAGAGAGAAAGGTCTATTGCAAGACATATGTAGCTGCTCGCCCAGCCAGAGGAGAGATTCAACGTCAGAACTTTGGTTGTATTTTTCTCTGTTGATTATTCATTAATAAACGACTATCGTTATGGTTCCGATCTTATTGTTCATTATGATGATGTTTGATCTATGTCTTTTCTAACCGATGTATAGTTTTATTTAGTGGATTTTATGCTTGTATTTGCTTCGTTCTTTGCATGTGCATGTATCCATTCACGGAGATTGTGAGGATCGTGACTTGCCGGAGCAAGGGAACAAGAGTCTCAACTCGTCTATGACACTAGCATTGGACTTTAGGTTGGTTCTCATAATCCACTTTCAATTTGCAACTAGGAACTTGCATGGTAGCGTTAATTGATTGTTGCTAGACCCATTTTGGGCTAGTGGGATGGCCTCTGTCCGCAGAGGGGATTTACCTCTCCAACAATTTGGCGACTCAGTTGGGGAAGCTATTTGTTGTTTGATTCATAAACCTTGGACGGAGCCTGAAGAAAGGCCAGGTAGCCTTCGAAACGCTATTGCTTTGCATTAGCAGAGTAGATCAACGCCACTTCAGTCAATCTCCGGTTTGGTTTGCGAACCGAACAGCTTAGAGTTTGTCATGCACCTTGATCTCTCTTGTTTGCTTGCTTAGATGAGTTTTCTGAGCTGGATTTTTATGCTTGGTCTGCCTGTCTGTATATTTGATCTGTCTGGTTTCTGTTAGTCAAGCCGTGAACTGTTGGTTTTTATTTTTTTAGTTGGCAAATTTGATTAGCGTGTTTTTAGGCCTGACAGTCGCACCAGTTGGCGCAGGTTGCACATTGACAGACCGCGCCAATCCTTAATTAGCACAGTTTTCTTCCTGACAGTCGCGCCAACCCTGTGAACTTGTTCATTTTGCTTGTTTACAGCCTCCCAAGCTTGGGTTTCCTGTTTTGTTCAATCATCTGAATGTATCAGAGTCTTTTTTGACTGGTTTTGAGTCTTTTTCTGGCAAATTATTAATTTGATTTCCTTTGATCATTACTTGGAGGTTTGTCTCGATCTTTTCACAATTTTGCATCTTTTTGCTTTTGTTTTTGCAAAAAAAATTCCCCCTCATTCGCCGAGGGGGGCTAAATTGTCTATGAGTGTTAATCGCCTTTGAGTGTTTTTAGTTTATGATCTTTAGAACTCTCACCCGTTTTTCTTGGTTTGCACTTGATTGGTTCTTAGATTACATTAGAATCATCATGTGTTTGAGAATTCTCTTGCATAGATCACACTTGCATAATTAGAATTCTCATTTTCAGGATATGAATGAAAAGTGTGCATAGATTACATTTGCATACTTTGGGTGTTTGCCAGTTTCTGTTTCGGTCTTCTCTTGATCCAGTCAACTTTTTGGATACTCTTTTGCATCTGTTTGGTGGTTGTTGAAGCTTGTTTTTGGGTTATTCGAGCAATTTAGTTCTTTTTGCTTGATTTCCATATGGCTTCGTTTTGAGCCTAGATCACATGGCTCATTGAGATTTTGGAGTTTTTCTTGGTTTGAAGGATTGCCTTTCTTTTCAAAGACTTGATTGTGTCCATTGAGTGAAATTTGCTTTTTTGCTCTCTGTTATCGTATCTCTCAAAATTTACTTAGTGCATTTTGCCAATAAAAGAAAAACGAACAATCTCTTTTGCGTTATATTAGTTAATGGAAATTAAAGTTTTTCGTTGTTGTTAGTGATTAATGACTTTAAAGAAAAGTTTCTTTTATTGCCATTAGCTGCATTAGAGTTATCATTGTTTGTTTTATGATCATTTTGTTCGATTGAAAGATCTCAACTCTCTCGTAGTTAGCATTCATCGAATGAAATGATATATTTTGGCATATAGTTTGCATCTAGGAAATTTTGAGATATTACATACAGTAGGACCTGAAAACTGAAACCTAATCAAAGATCAACTGTAAAATGAACTGAATGAATCTAACAATGCATTGGAACTTAACGCACACATTTAGAGGTCTAGGCTAGAGACGTGTTCCGACGTCGTTAAACCTAGTCACTGTTGTTTCACATTATGGTTGGGTGATTCCTCCTTTTGTGACTCGATAGTGGTCTAGCACGGATTTGTGCTCCCACGTACCGTCGAGTATATGTGGGGACCCCACTAGGTTATCATCCTTTATCCACAGGAAGCCGTGTCTTCCGCCTTACAAGCCGTAATGCACTGAACACAGCATTCGGGAAGATTGACTACCGTACGGGAAGTCCTTGGTTTTCATCTAATTGCCAAGGTGTATAAGCAGTTTTATAGATTGTTTGGTAAACCCTTTGCCTAGAGTCTCCAGAGTAGTCACTTTTGATCCTTTTCGGACTCCTTAAAAGAAAACGTGCCAGTGAGCGTCTTGTCACTTCGTGCTCATTAAACATTCGAAGGAGACTAGAGTCACCTTTTTTTCCTTTTCTCGACTCTTAAAACATGAAAAGGTCAAGTTCAGTTCCTTTGTCTTAAAATTTATTTCGCCACGATAAACATTACCTGGTTAGATCTTGAGTGCGTTAGCTTGAGAAGGCTTTTTTTCGTTTGCCATGGCAACTTTTCCGGGGTTCACCAACCCAAGTTCCCCTCCTGACGGGAATCCTGGTCATTTCCCTCCTCTCGGGAATGTTGGTGCTCCTTATATGGCAACGTTATCCCTTCCGGGGTTAACTGTTGGGTTGCCTGTTTGGTTGTTCTCAACCTCTTTGGTCCCTACCGTATCAACTACTGGTCAATCAGTCCCTCCACCTGAACAACATCATGTTGATTCTAAGGTGGACCTCTCCCCTTCTACGCCTACTTCTACGTCCTCATCTTCTACTTCGCCTGGTGAAAGTCTCGATTCGAGTAACCCGGTGACTAAGAAGAAGAAGAAGAAGTCTCCCAAAGGAGAAGTTACAAGTGTAGCTACTCCCTCGAGTACGCCTGAAGTCGGGCCCCCTTCCGCTCCTCCGCGGAAGGTCAAGTTTCCTTGTCGATTATGCAAGGAGGACCATCTTCTTCGCGATTGTCCTGGCATCCCCAGGGTCTTAGAAGTGTGGTCTCGCGATCCGGCCCGCCCCTCATCGTCCTCTGAAGCTCACGGCGATGCTACCTTCTCGGTTGGAAATGGTAAGGAAAAAGGGAAGATTCGAATCCCCTGTAGACTTTGTGAAGGCAATCATCCCCTTCACCTTTGTCCTCTCATGGATAAAGCCTCCGTTGTCTTGGAAAGTCTCACAACTCCTTCACCCCAACTACCCGTTGGCTATCAACGTCTCTCTGCAACTGCAGATCGTCCCCCTGCTGACAAAGAGATTGCTCCAAATTCTTCTCTTGTCCAGGCCCCTCTTCCCGAACCCGGTTGTTCCCAGCCTGTTCCAGACCAACCATTGGTTGGAAAGAGTGTTGACTCGAGTCCGCCGCTCGCTCACTCTGTTTCGGAAGAGCATCATGCCCATGTTCTTCTCGTCTCCTCAGATTCTCCTGAATCCGGAAATGACTCTCCTATCCCAGCTGTTCCCGAGAGTCCTGCTTCGGTTCCTTTAGAGCAGGGGGGCAATCATACGATTCCCCCACCAAGTAGTTCAGTCGTTTCCTTCGACTGGAGTCGTTTGACTACCTCCCGCCTCCCATCCCATGTGCCTTTCTGGGTCACGGTACACGCCTATAATAAAGCGATACCTGGCACTGTTTTGGATGAGGGTGCATCTGTCAGTCTTATGCCTGCTACTACTTGGCAAGCTTTGGGTTCCCCACAGCTTGTGCCAGTTGCACTGAATCTGACGGCTTTTGACGGAGGAATTAGTCAACCATTAGGGATCCTTCCAAAGTTCCCTATTACTTTGGGAGGCAAAACCGTCTATATAGACGTATCGGTTACCCAAGGTGCTTTAGATTTCAATCTTCTCCTTGGTCGTGACTATGTATATGCCATGGGGGCCCTTGTCTCTTCACTTTTCCGTGTGGTTTGCTTTCCACATGATGGAAGAATTGTGACTATCGATCAATTATCGTTCGTTCGTCCACGAGTCCCTCCTGCGCAGTCATCATCCCCTCCTGGTTTTCATCCACCAGTTGCATCTACCCCAGCACAGATCAACTACGTGGCCACCTATCCCGTGCCTATATCCAGTGATGCCGCCATTGTGCATAGTGTCCTGGGGGCATTGGGTCCTGACTTCCGAGATGTTATCCTTCCACCGGGAGTGGCACTCTTGGAAGACCCGACTTCCTGTTCATTATGATGAAGTTTGGGCCGAGGATAGTTTCGATCTTGTGGCGACCTCGTTAAAGAACGAAACAAGATGTTGGAGCATAGTTCCTTTCCAGTGTCAAGCTCCTTAAAAAATGAAACTGGGTCTGGGGTGGAGCATAGTTCCTTTCCAGTGTCAAGCTCCTTAAAAAATGAAACTGGGTCTGGGGCGGAGCATAGTTCCTTTCCGGTGTCAAGCTCCTTAAAAAAAGAAACTAGGTATGCCCGAGCATAGTTCCTGATCTTGTGTCAAGCTCGTTAAAACATGAAACAAGGGTTATGAGGATAGTTCTTTTACTGTGTCAACCTCATCAAAAAATGAAACAACTCCCTTTCCAAATCGAGTCTTTGATCGTAAAATCCAAGTCGAGTCTTTTCAAACTCTCGAAAGTGAACCTTCATTCCATCCACCTCGTTGAATGCAATGAAGCTTGGGGGCATGTACCTCGATTTGCGTTATCATGCTGGGGGCATGCGAACTTATAACAAGCATAGTTTTTCGTTTCAAGCTTGTGTAAACATGAAATCGAATCCAAGCAGAGTTCTCCATGGTTCAAGCTTGTGTAAAAATGAACCCATACCCAATTTACATCTCGTGATTGCCATTTTTATCCGCTAAATTCTGCTAGATGAGCCTTGGTTGTTTCATTCCATCGCCACCATCTCTTTGGCTGATCATATGCTTTCACTTGATTGTTTTTCCTTTCCTGAGGAACCACAGCGATGAGTGGTTTTATTAGCCAGCCTCTTGACCATTACATGTTTTGAGCAGTTCCACCATTACCGGAACCAGTTGCTACCCTTTATACCACTCGTTCCTACAGGACAAGTCGCCTTTACGCTCTTTTCTGACTCGTAAAATATGAAAAGATTGCCGAGTATTTTTTCCTTTTTGACTCGTTAAAGAGAATAAAAATGGAGGTCTACTTTCAGCTCTTTTCCGACTGTTTAAAGATGAAAAGATCGCCGAGTTATCCCTCTTGACTCATTAAACATAAATAAGAGGCAGTCGTCTTTAAACTCTTTTCCGACTGTGTAAAAACGAAAAGATCGTCGGACCTTTGTCGTTTCAGGTTCGTTAATGGTTTCGAAACGACGTGGTTTCGATCGCTTTTTTACTTTTTCAGGACGAAATCGCTACTTATGAAAAGTAATCCTCGATCGTAATGGTCGGGCGGTTCTTTCGAGCATTGTTTTATACTTTTTCGGGCTCGAGAGACACAACTTTACGAAAAAGGACACCTTTGGAGTTTTCTTTTCCGCAGTCTTTTCAAACTCTCTAAACATGAAAAGACGCTGAGTTTTTCCTTTGTCAGACTCGTTAAAACTTAATGACATTGGAGTCCGTCAAGATGACGTTACAAGCATATGCTATCCCCATCAAGCTTGTTAAAAATAATTGGGGACTCGCCAGAAATGGCGGGGGAAAATGGAACCATAATTATTGTCGTGTCGGCAATATGTCGCTCTTGAACATGGCACTTGTCTGCTTTCGTGTCTGGGTGGGGATATCTCATCTCATTTTTCACTTGCCTCCGTGGATTTGGATAATCCTGTTTGACCTCTCATCTGCTCATTGCCTCGTCACCATGACCTCTGATCCATTGATGTCAAATACTGCCAATTCCACTATCGTGCCGCCGATATGTTCAAGAGAAGTTGACCTCTGCAGAAAAACAACCTCCCTATGACAGCTCACATAATCCTGATTCACAACATTATCTTTCTGCCTCGTGTTGATGATGTGGGAAACATCATGGCCCACCTTCGATCACGGTCACTTCCTGTCGACTTCAGCTCATTATCCAGGAAGCTGGTCTAGAGACTCCCTTCCGGTGCCTTGGAGCCTGCATGCCTCAATGGCAGGTTCTTCGTGTTCGACGTGAGGTTTTCATCATTGGCCTCCGATCGAATGATTCTACAGGTGTTCGACACCAGATCACTAATTCGCACGCTGTAGATTTTACCTATAGTACCTTGAGGGCCATTGTCATTATTGGTCGTACCTCTCGCGTCTGTTAACATTTTTCATTATTGACTGGTAATCAGACGATGTTCATGCATGTTCAACTTCAGCTCATCTATTCGCATGCTTGAACTTGTACTTTTGTTCGGGTCGAGATGGAGCGCAAGACCCTGGATTTTGTCTGTTGTAATCCAGGCGTGATTCTTGTTACATGACTCATTCACTGGATGGCTGCGACCATACCTGAGTCTATTCATTGATCCTAACTAGATGGCTGCGCCCATACTATGGATCTAGATTATTATGTACTCTCTTATGGATGGCTGCGACCATACCACATATATCATGTACTTGAGCTATTAGTTGTATCTCTCGATGCAGATTCTCGGCGGCAGCTACATGTGTTCTTGTAAAGCATTTCACCCCTCTCTCTCTCTCGGGCCTCATGCTTTAGGGGGCATCTGTTACACAGTAATTTGTCACCATTGGTCACTGTCCCTGTTATCCCTTTCCCATACTTTGGAGGACTCATTCCGGGACCTGTGAGCAGTGACATAACTTAAAAACACTTGCATTATGTTCCCCTAAGTATGGACTTCATGTGCCCTGAAGACACCTCCTGCAAAATATCCCTGAAAAGTGCCCTTTTTCCATTAGCGCGGGTCCACAGTGTACTACCCGCGCCAATGAGGGAGATCCTCAAAAGAAGGCGCGCCCATTGGCGCTCTGTCTTAGAGTAACACCCGCGCCAACCGAGTTTGGAAAATATTTTTAACAAACGCGCGCCTGGATGTTTTTTCCTTCAAGTCATGAAGTCTTTTGAGGATAAAGCTAATCTTCTAGATGTCAAGATTCATCATCTATCCCTTACATCTATCCACAGCGACTTTTTGGAGATAATGCCAATCCATAATGGGTGTCTTGATGCATTGTATCTTCCTCCCCTTCTCCATCTATAAAAGTCTGTCCTCATGCATTTGATGGGGGAGTTTTTGAGTAGTGGTGATAGTGCTAGTAGTGATAACGCTTGTCTTGATTGATAGTAAGAGTCTTGAAGCATAGGGAGGTTATGCTGCCGGAAGTCTGAGCTGTGTAGTTATAATCAAAGAGAGAGAAAGGTCTATTGCAAGACATATGTAGCTGCTCACCCAGCCAGAGGAGAGATTCAACGTCAGAACTTTGGTTGTATTTTTCTCTGTTGATTATTCATTAATAAACGACTATCGTTATGGTTTTGACCTTATTGTTCATTATGATGATGTTTGATCTATGTCTTTTCTGACCAATGTATAGTTGTATTTAGTGGATTTTATGCTTGTATTCGCTTCGTTCTTTGCATGTGCAGGTATCCATTCGCGGAGATCATGAGGATCGTGACTTGCCAGAGCAAGGGAACGAGAGTCTCAACTCGTCTACGACACTAGCGTTGGACTTTAGGTTGGTTCTCATAATCCACTTTCAATTTGCAACTAGGAACTTGCATGGTAGCGTTAATTGATTGTTGCTAGACCCATTTTGGGCTAGTGGGATCGCCTCTGTCCGCAGAGGGGATTTACCTCTCCAACAATGTATTTCTCATTTTTTGTGTAGAAGGACCATCGAAACTATGCAACATGGGTACTCCTTGGATGAAGAATTAATTTTTTCATCCAACAAGTACTCCTACTCGAAATTTGAGTAAAACCTTAAGGAGATAAGTTGAAAATACAAATTGAAATAGTTTTTTTTTTTTAATCTTTTTACTTTTTTACTCCAAAAATGGTGAATCATACCCTATGGTTGACATCATCATCTTGAATCCTATCGGTTCTTATAAATTTTATTTTGGTTGTACATTTTTCTTAGGAGGCCCATTTTAGACCTCAAAATTCCCCTAATGCTAGCTTGTCTCAGAACAGGCCGAAAAACCCCACATGGAGACTCAGAAATTAACCTAGATTCTTCTTTGAATGGGCCTCAGGAAGGCCGAATATTCTACCTCATAAATCCCTATGACAAGCTTGAAATTATGCCTAGAACTGTTTCAAATTGCTCGACTAATTTTCTGCAAAAGGATACAAAAATTCGGCCTTATTCTCCAGATAAACATGAATATGCAGGGCCTCGATATATCAAACAAAAATACTTAGAAATATGATCATTTTTTATTCATGATTTGAAGAGGAACTAAGCACCATATATATGGTAAACGAGGGGTCAAAAAGAGGTTTTGACTAACCATAAAACCCTAGAGCTTGTTGATGGATGGGAAGAATGGCCTAAGTTATTCTTACGACATTTTTCGAATTCTTTGTGGGATATATCAAGAAAGATAGGAACATAACCTGGGATTTTATAGCTTTATAGATTACAACTTATATGATCACAACAAGGTAAAGTAAATTTACAATAAATATGTTACAAAAGTTAAAATGGATGACAATAATAATCACCACGATTAAAATAACTTTACAACAAAGAAAAACATTGAAAATAACTTAATTAAATTGTTGTTATTAAAATATACAATTCCATATATCATGTACAAATCAATAATCAAAAGAGAAATGGTATTTAAAATGAGATACACAAATGTTGACAGAATCATAAAGAATAAAATACAAAGTATAGCATAGGATAATAAAACCATATGAAAAGTATTCATTCAATTCATTCAAAGAATTGTTCAAACACCTTTATTCAATACCAATATATATCAGCCCCTGATCGGGATGAGGGCAGTGTCAGAGGCACCAGGCCTGAGTTGACATGGGCAGTACAGTGAAATTCATTGCAGTCGCACCCCACATTCTCAAGGCAAGGAGTGCGGCGACCTCTCCCTTGATTGCATGGGAGGTGGGTTGGCAAGGAGGTAGAGGGGGACATAAGGGAAGGTGGCGAAGTGGGAAGGTGTATTGGACGTGCAAGGAAGGTGGAAGGTATAGCGGGGAAGGAAGGATCAACCGTCGACTATCGGGTATGTAGACTGGCCCTGGCCTTGTTTAATTCATAAGCTCTGGTCGGGTTCCAAGGGAAATCCCATGAGTCGGTGGGAGAGTTGTTGGGAAGGAGGGAGAGGCATGAGGCCACCCCAGAGAGGCTTAGCTCAGCCAGGGAGAAACCAGGGTAGGCAAGGGGGAAATATCGCTTGGCTCTGTGTTATTTTTATTCTGCTCTCAAGAAAAAACTGGGGCTATGGCATGGTTGGCACCGTGAGGAGCCTGGAAACAAGGCTGAACCGGAGTGACCAGCCTGCGGGTAAAGGGCATCAAGGGCCAGCCCCGCTTGGGCACCTGAATGCAACTGAGTGAGGTAAGGGGGAGTTGCAAGAAGGGGGTTGGGATGCTAGCAGGGTGGGCAATGGGCTGAGCGAACCCGAGCAAATGGCAAGGCAGGACCATATGGGAATAGCCAGGGACCCTGGGGGGCCTGAGAAGCAGAGAGGTGAGCTGAAAGCGGATGGGAAACGACAAGCAGAGGCAAAGGTTTGCGGGTATGGGAGCACTAGCAGCACCTGGCTCCAGATGGGTCTGCGAGCCAGGATATGGCCACAAGAGGAGGACCAATACCTGAACCAAGGTAAGGGCACGAGGCAGGAAGATAAGCCCGAGGACTCCTACTTGAATTCCATCACCACTGGCCACCTGTGGGCACAGGGGTACCTTTTCCCGACGCAGGATAGGCATGGTAGTGAAGTATTGCTATTACATTTGCACTACGTTGAGATGAATGATGTAGACAATCTAACGATGTCGAAATGCATACAAGTTATAAGCCAGCAAGGTATGGCTCCAGCAAGACGTGGTTGTGGCTAGGGTAACAAAGGCCTGGAACCCCGGGCAACCAAACGACCAAGTAGGATAGATGGTCGTAGAGGTCGCAAGGCCACCGATATCATCATAACTGAGGCAGTCAAGACATACAAAGAGGAAGTAGATGAGGGAATCCGAAAATTGATAGATAGATGGGAAGACCAGATGAAGATTTAGATGGAACCAGATGATGAAATTGAAGTCTGGAGAACAATGGTGCCTGATCCAGGAACCACAAGAGGGTGAATTACACAGTTCAAGCACACCCTATACCTGTATTTTCTGATGAAAACTCTGCTAGGCAAAGCAATTGAGAAAATTTCTACGAGGATGGTAGTTACTATGCAGGGCCTTCCAAACTATAAGAAAGACATGGAGAAGATCCTATTCTAGCTGCATAAACAGGATGTTAGGATGGACTATATCGACTGACGCATCCCTTGCATTGGGGAGATCTTTGGAATGCTAGAAGCAACTGCAGATGATCCTGCCCCAGTAGCCTCAGACACTGAGGAGCAGAACGACAAGCAAGATTAGTCTACCTATGCTTAGTTTTGTTTATGTGGATAGCATTTAAATTTCCAGTTGTCTATGTTAGTTGTTATAGTTATATAGTTTGTTATCATGAGACTGAAACATACCTAGCTCTGCTAGAAAGACTGAAGAAGTTATGTTTTTGGATGGCGTATAATGTTGACTGATGGCCAACAGACTCGGTTTCCCCTCGGGGCGAGTTGAGGCCACTGGGTAAAACTGTGTGGTGTAAATTTGCCTTATATACATAATAGAAAATAGACGGTCATACCAAGCATTACATAAATATATATATATATATATATATATATCAAAATATGTAACAAATAGATCTTTACAAATGATGGCCTTTAATGATCACGGGAGTCAAATGCAAGCAATAAAGAACAAAAAAAAAGCTCATGCCTTGTTGCAATAGGTTCAAGTAGAAACCTTCTAGAAATTGGTATGGCTACTACAAAAGTATCAATGATCAACAAAGATAAAGAAGTGATAGCACTGAAAATTCATCAATGACCAAAATATAATATAATACCTCAATAACAAGAGAATAACTTAATAACCTCGTTCATTGCTACTTTTTAAAAGAGCACTTGTTTCACCAGATCTGTTAGACTCAATATATCTAAATCAAAACAAATGAATTGTCTCAAAACTAAAGAAAGAACACTAGATCATATGATTCTATGTATGAAAAGTTTAGACCAATTCTCATTCTACAAACTAAAATATATATAGGTGAAGAGTTGCTAAAATTATTTCCAAAAATCATTCTCCTTTTTCTAATTTTAATACTCAACTTTGTCACTCATTTTTTCCCAAAAATTATCCCAAGGTAGAAGGAAAAATCAAGATAAAAAATAATGGCAATTTCTAAAAAGTAGACAAATGGCCACATGACTCACTAGGAAGGGAGGATTCACTTTCCTTTTAAGCACAATTAATTTAAATTTCAGAATTTATTTAAAAATAATCATCATGCATGTATCATCTCCTTGTAACTCCCACACATGCATTGCTTAAAATAACATAACCATCAATGATTAGCATTATTTGTCCCTCAAAAAATATACATAATTATATATATATATTAAAAGCAAGTGTGGAAATATCAATTTATGTTTGTCAGTTAAGCATGTCTGAAAAGTGTTACCATGTCCAAAAAAATATAACATATATAACTGGAAAAAAACAAAAAAAATAAAATTGACCAATTGACTACCACCGAAATATCAGAATGTATATGCAAATTGTGTTGAGTTATGACAAATCTCAAGAAAGAAATCTTCTATTGAAAGTGTTGGACAACTTTCAGTGCTCCCAGCTGCTATTTTTGTGCTTGAAGTTTCCTCTCTTTCCTTACCCTTTTCCTTGTTTTGTGCAACTGTAGAAGTATGGCCAAGACTAGCATTCTCTTGGTTGTGGGATTCATCAATATCCTGCACTTGTAAGAAGTCAAGGGAAGTTATGAATAGTAGAATAGTGAGCAGAATGGTGAGAAGAATGATCAATAGTAGTATGAATAGTAGTGGGATGATCATAATGGTTAGCAGTAGGAAAGCATCCATTTAGTGCCCTATGTTTAGGATTAGGGGCATTAATAGGCTACCTTGGGTTTAATGCTCCTGAGGAAGATAATTCAGAATAAATTCTAGTAGAGTATGGATGGTTGATGGCATTTGTTATTATTCTACCCCATCCTTGGTTTTCCTCAAAAGTTGGGTTGGGGATAGGAATCCATCCATCATCACCTTAGTTTTGCTCAGATATTTCTTGCACATTAGGATGTGGCTATAATGGAGAATGAGGTCTAACATGAGAAATCAAGGGATGGACAGACACATTAGGCGATCCAAGGAATAAATGGCCAATAGTAGCAAGTTGGTGAAACTACTCATAATCTGCATTGAAATCGCAGAAAAACTTTTTTGTTTCTCCCATTTTCCCACAAATTACGAGGCTCGTTGCCTTTATTTTGACCTCTGCCACGGCCTTTCCTAGCTAATCCTCTACTGAAGAAACTCATTTCTGCATCTTTTTATTAAAAACATGAGACATTCTACAGAAATAATTATATACATAAATTCATCCATCTCATATATTTTAAATTATTACAAAAAGAATTCATTAAGTAATATTAATAAATTCCCTGTGGGGAAAGAATAGCATTAGGTATGGATATAAAGAACGAAAACAAATAGTTGGAACCAATATGCTTTGAGAAGACTTTGAAGAGTAAAAGTGTAGCCACATTTAAACATCCCTCTCTTGCTTCACCTAGCATTATGCCTTTCTGTCATTTGGTTTTAAATCTAGGAAACAACATATTTTAAAATGATTTGTCAGGTAGGATAAATAAATTTCACATAAGAATATTAAAACCATGTGTAAGGTGCACAAGATTTAACCTCTACCCAAATCTTCAATGATTCCAAACAGCTAAATAGAATCATGAGGAAGCTAGTAAGGAGAAGAGGACAGAGGTTAGCAGTTCGAAAGTTGCTCCTATGAGTACATCAGGGGTCTGTAAACCCAAGTCAACCACTATTCCTCAAGTCATTTTAAGTGACCCAACGCTGCAGGTACACAGAAACCACATGTTGGCGTATGCTATTATCTATAAATTTATGGGGATTTGGCCGATGGAGAAGGCTTTGCAAGCATGGATAAGGAACCACTCGAAACCAAAGGGAGGAATTTACCTTCACCTTGGGTCTAAGGACTTCTTCACGGTGGTGTTCACAAGCTTAGAGGATAAAGATGGAGTGTTTGAGGGAGGACCCTATTTTTACGCTTCTGTGGGCCTTTATATGAGACCATGGGTAATGAAATTTGTCCCAAAACGAGAAAATTTCACCTCGATGCCGATATGGATAAGACTCTATTCCCTTACTTTAGATTATTGGTTTCCGGAGTCTCTAAAGGCGATCGGCAACAAGCTAGGGAATTTTTTAAAGATCTCAGGTGCTACTCTAAGAGGCAAATACACTTCCTTCACCTGGATATGTGTGGAAATGGACTTATCTGGGCCACTTCCGAATGCAATCATTTTAGAAGTGTATGATGAGGAATGGGTGTAGGCGATGGACTATGAACACGTACCATTTAGGTGCCGTAAGTGCCATGAGCACGAGCACCTATACAGGGACTGCCCATTGAACAAGATGGAGAGTGATACGAAAGCCACTGCAGGCAAGGATCCCAAAGGTTTTACTAAGGTTGGGGGTAAAGGGAAAGGAGGCAAGAGGTACCAAAATAAAATTAATGAAGACATACAACCGAGTCACAATAGTTTCAAGATCTTAGATGAAGAAGGTGAAAACAATGGGATAAACCAGGAATCGGAGAAATTTCCCACTGAGAAGGAAAGGGATACTAATATGGAGGATATACCAGAAAACAACAAACAAAAGGATGATATGCCGAGAATTATCGAGCTCAGTAAGGACCATGAGATGAACCCAAGTGAGACTGGAAAGGAAGACCATGAACTGCAGGAGATTCTAGAGAGGGAGAATTTAGATCTAGAAAAGTTTCTGGAGCAGGGAATCACCAAAGGGGTAGACTCTCTGCCAAGAGAGGAGTTTGATAGGGTTCAACAGCTCTTCCTATGGAGATCACAAACAAAGTGTTCTGGAGTCAAAAGAAACCATGTTAGCCAGGAGAATATGGGAGTGAAAATGATGGAGGATACACCAATGCATTTGTCCAAGAACCCGAGTAGCAAAAGAGGAAGAAAAACACAGAATGAGCTGCTGACTGAATGTGGGAAACTTATCATTAACTTAGGTAAGATGAGGGATCTTACCAGTTACTCCTTTACAAACCTTTCTTAATGAAGCTTACAACCTGGAACATTAGGGGTCTAGGAAGTAAAAGGAAACAAAGAACTCTTAGAAGTAGAATGAAAGAAGAAAAATCAAATATGGTTTTTATCCAGGAAACAAAATGTTCGGTGGACAAGATTAGAGAGATACACATCAAATGGTTAATCAAGTATGAGTATCTAGAGGTTAAAGCGAATAACTCGCCGGGAGGGATTCTTACTCCATGGGATCCTCAAAAACTTGGAATCTGGATACTGAAGCTTCTAGGAACTATCTATCGTTGGTGATTCAACCTTTGGGTGATAAGGAGATCTACATGATCACTAACGTCTACGGTCCTCAAAAACTAGAAGACAAACTTAAGCTTCTCACCTCCCTTGAAAAGATGAGAGAGAGATATCCTAATATGCCCTAGATTCTGGCTAGGGATTTCAATATGATCAGATCTCTTACAGAGAAAAATGGCGGGACCAGAAAACTAGGCAGAGATTCCATTACCTTCCAAAACTTCATGAATAACATGGGGCTTATGGACACCGAAACAGTAAATGGCACTTTTACTTGGAATAATAAGAGGGGAGGGGCTTTTCAAGTCACCTCTAAACTAGATAGATTCATAATCTTAGAGGAACTCTTTCTCAAAGGCCTTGATATGTTAGCTTCAATCCTTCCCTTCAGAGGCTCAGACCACTAGCATGTCCAGCTTGAATCTACTTTCATGGGTACACTGAGGAACAAACCTTTTAGGTTTGAAAATGTCTGGCTCTCTCACCCTGACTTCACCAGAAATATTGACAAATGGCGGGTGGAAGATATGCCCATTCAAGGCACTAAAATGTTCATGCTGCAGCAGACACTTAAACACATCAAATCTAGGCTTGAATATTGGAACAAAAAAGAGTTTGGTAATATTTTTAAAGCCAAAAGATAAGTTGAGCAGAAACTCCAGGAGATTAATCAGATCATTATCTCAGAAGGCTTTACCAAGGAACGGAAAATTCAGGCTGACTGTCTTCAGAATGAATGGGACGACTGGTGCATGCAAGAGGAGAATTTCTAGAGATAGAAATCGAGGGTGAAGTGGATTAGAGAAGGAGAAAGAAACACGAAGTTTTATAGATCAACCTTGGATCACAAATCTCATAACAAAATTTCAAAACTTAAAGATTCTCAAGGGAAAGAGCTCGTCTCTCACAAAGAAATGGAATCTGTCCTAGTTCAACACTTCCTTAGTATAGCATAGGAGCCTCTTGTTGACAGATATCGGTTCATTAACAAATTCACCAAGTTCATTCCTAAGCTTGTAACCAGGGAAGACAGCCACAATCTTAATAGGCCAGTGAAGCTATTAATGAGATGCAAAATGGGAAAGCTCCTGGCCCTGATGGCTTCAATGTGGACTTGTTCAAAGCTTGCTGGAAAACAATCAAACAAGATATCCTTGATGTTGTGGAAGACTCTAGAAGATCCAAAACCATTTTGAAAGCTCTTAATGCCTCTTTCATAGCTTTGATTCCAAAGCAGGAAAAAGCTATGACACCGGATAGATTCAGACCCATAGCCTTATGTAATGTGGTGTAAAAAATCATTTCCAAAGCGATCACTAATAGACTCAAGCCTCTTCTTCTTGCTCTCGTCTCAGAGGAGCAAATGGGATTTGTGGAAGGAATATAGATTCTCAACAACATCATACAAGCTCACGAGGTGGTACACTCTCTTAAGAGCAATAAGCAAGCTGGTATGATCATGCAGCTTGACCTAGCAAAATCATATGATAAGCTAAGTTGGTCTTACATTAGGGCAGTGCTAAGAGCTTATGGCTTCGACCACAACTAGATAAGATGGGTTATGGCCCTTATATCCACGGCCAGCTTCTCCATTCTACTTAATGGCTATCCCTCTATAACCTTTATGCCTTCTAGGGGTCTCAGCAATGGGATACGCTCTACCCCTTCCTCTTTGTTCTCATGATGGAAGGGCTAGGCAGAGCGATCAATATGGCAAATTCTAAAGGAAAAATCCAGGGTCTGAAACTTACTCCAGATGGTGCTTCTTCTACTCATCAACAATTTGTTGATGACACAATGCTGCAGGGCATTCCTATGGTCAAGGAAGCTAGAGCATTCAATGAAATCCTGAATGAATTTGCATTGGCCGCTGGTACATAGGTAAGCCTTGAAAAATCAAAGGTGTTCTTTTTTAACACTGACATTGCTATTCAGAGGAACCTCACCATAATTCTTGGGTTTCAAAGGGATTAGTTACCTTCTAAGTACCTTGGAATGCCTCTTACTGACAAACTTTTGAGCAAGGGAGTGTGGGAACCGGTAACAAATAAACTTCAGGATAAAGTCAGGAAATGGACCTGTAGTTCTTTGAATATGGCGGGGAATCTTGTGCTTACTAAGGCTGTCCTGCATGCCATACCCATTTTTATGTTTTCAGCTCTTCCTGCTCCTAAAGAAGTTATGCAACAAATCAAGAGTATTCAATGAGATTTTCTTTAGGGCAAAGGGGAAGAGAAAAAGAAGTTGGCTTTGGTAGCTTGGGACAAGATCTGTAAACCTAAGGCCCATGGTGGTTTGGGGCTACATGACCTTGAAATCCTCAACAGAGTTTTGGGAGCCAAACTTTGGTGGAGGTGGCTCAAGGAATCATCCACCCCTTGGGCCAAGCTTTGGAAGCAGAAATATGAAAATAATTGGCAACAGAGGGATAATATCCGAATTTCAGGGCTCCCACATTTGGAACCTTGCTTGGGAGAATAGAACCATTGTCCAGAAGCATAGCTTCTGGGATATCTGAGATGGGAACCTTGCACAATTTTGGGAGGATAATTGGAAGCAGGAACCAAATTTGTTTAGGGAAGGACTAAATGATCTTAAAAATGACACTGACAACAAAGGTTTACTTATGGTAAGTGTCTTTTGGGATCAGGTAAGGAACAATGGTAAATGGAGAATGTGGAAGGATCTTGTTTATAGTGAACAGAGTCCTTTGAAGGCCCAAGTGGAGTCTCTTGCTCTTGACTTGGAGCAAAGGAATATTTTGGTTCCATCCTCGTCTGACCAACTGAGATGGGGTCGAAACACCGAAGGCACCTTCAACCTCAAAGAAGCTAAACGCATGGCCCTAGGTTTCGATTATCCAAACCCTGATCAGGTTTGGAATGACCTTTGGCAGAACTCGCAATGGATGAAAATCAAGTTGTTTATGTGGTTAGTTAACCAAAAGAAAATTCTCACATGGGAGAATCTTCTAAAAAGGGGCTTTGTTGGCCCATCCAAATGCCATCTATGTAGCTTACAGGAGGAGACGATGGAACATTAACTAAACCTCTGCCCCTTCACCTCTACCCTGTGGGATTGGTGGCCTCAGTCTTCGGGAAAACCGACAGGGACAAACTCAGCATCACCAACAATTTGAAGAATTGGAGGAAAAACTTCTCAGGTAATGAAATCATCAACAAGGCTTGGACTCTGGTTCCAGGATTTATCATCTGGGATGTGTGGAAAGAACACAGTAGAAGGATTTTCAAGAACAAAATAGGCTCGACCCAAAACATCATTGTCCAAATTTTACGACAGCTCAAAGATACAATAGGAGCCCTTATGTGGAAAATTCCTGAGGACCCTCCTTCATCCTAGGATGCTCGCATACTATTGCAGTTGGGTCTCCATTCTCTAGTTCCCCAAGGCACTGTCAAGGGTGTGAGCAAAACAACTACTGGTAAAGATATCTAGCAGCCTCCTCCTCATGGTTTTTTGAAAATCAATATAGACAGGGCCTCTAAGGGAAACCCAGGGATGGCTGGATTTGGCGGTGTCATAAGAGATGAGCAGGGACACATAAAGGATATCTTTCACAGTCATTTGGGGACTACCACTAATAACATGGCCAAGCTCATGACCTTAGAGCAGTGCATGGAAATCCTGATGGAGTCAAATTTACACAACGTCATCATTGAAGCTGACTCTGAATTGGTCATTAATGCAGCCAAGAAAATGTGTAATGGAACGGCACTTGGAAAAGTGTTGAGACATTGGAAGCTCTCGCATGCCTTTCAACGTATTCATTCCCACTTGCGAACCCTGAGAACCGTCAGCTTTGTTCATGTGCGAAGAAAAGCTAATATGTTGGTTGATCGTCTGGCAAATGAAGGAGTGCTATGTAAGGAAAGCTATATTCGGTACGACTGGGAGTCTATACCCTCTGGTAAACTGCGTGATGATTGTCAATGACAGGTAGCCAAAGACATGGCATACCTCTAGACCATGAATAATGAGCAAGAGGAAGACTAGCGGGAGTTGAAGGAATGGCATAAACTCGAAGTGAAGAGAAGGACGAAGAGGTGAGGTAACGATGCACAGGAGTCGTTAGATCATGTAAGATCAACGGACATAATTGGTGGGAAAGATTAGCGGGAGTAGAGAGGGCAGAAGTCCTTGAGCCCGGTTGAAGTGCCGCATTAAATCCTGACTGTCGATCTTATTTCCAAATGCTGACGTCACAAGTAACTACGGGGGTTCAACTATTTGTAACCCACGTGCTAGTTGAAAGGCCGCAAACCGTAGGATTAAAGTGCCTCTACTATCGAATGGATATCAGGTTTTAACATGGTTGGAGGTTAATCCTAAGAGCGGACTCGAAGTTTTATAGACCAAGGTTTATAATCTATATCGGCTCCGAGAAGTGGTTAAGTGTCGCGCTAGTTCTCAATGTGATGTTGCAACAACCGTCGGATCAAGAACTAGATCAACGGCAGAGATTTAATCACAAATAAAATTCGGTAAAAGAGTCTGGTCAACGATAAACTCATATTTACAATATTGCGATGGGTCGAGGTTTTACGATATTGTGATGGACTATGGACCGTAAGATAAAAGGGTTGATTGAACGACGGAGGTTAACTCTCGCATTTTGCAGGAATCAAGTGTTGGCGGCTTGGGGAAACTACGATGTGCAATAAGCCGAGAATGTGATGAAGTGTCGACCGTTGGATAGTGAAGCTGATCAACGGCGGAGATTGAAAGCCGCAGCGCCTTTAAAGAAATCCTGAACACCCAGGAATAATGACCAGGGGTCTTTTTTGTTTTTGTGTGAAATGTTTGGGTTTTGTTGACCCTGTTGTTTGTTTATCATCAACGAGTATGTCTTGTGCTGGTCTTTACACTAGTAAAGACGTGTACCATATGTAATATTTATTTCAGTTAATTGAAGGTTCCACTCATACTTGACCAAAAAAAAAAAATAACGAAAACAAATAGTTGGAACCAATATGCTTTGAGAAGATTCTGAAGAGTAAAAGTGTAGCCACATTTAAACATCCCTCTTTTGCTTCACCTGGCATTGTGCCTTTCTGTCATTTGGTTTTAAATCTAGGAAACAACATATTTTAAAATGATTTGTCAGGTAGGATAAATACATTTCACATAAGAATATTAAAACCATGTGTAAGGTGCACAAGATTTAACCTCTACCCAAATCTTCAATGATTCCAAACAGCTAAATAGAATTTATAAACCTAGAGATGACAACATGAGTGGTCACAGTAATATATTTGAACTTTGTTAGGCCCCAATACTACTAGAGTAACCCCTTGTTGTTATTAGTACAACCCCCTTATTATATTGTTGTACCCATTTAGTCCCCATATTGTTATTATTGTGCCCCATAGAAGCCCACTATTGTTATTATTGTGCCCTTACATTATTATTGTTATGTTGGCTCTGATTATATTATGACCCCTTAGACTCCTATATATAGAAAGGAGGTCTTATCATTTGTATCATCCAAGAATTGTTCATTTGTGTAATGTAAAGGAGGCTTCCCCCTCGAAGAGGCTTATTTCTAAGGCGTTCATCTATCTTTTCTATCTTTTTGTGAGCTGGTTTCATAACATTTGGTATCAAAGCTTTGAATTCTAGGGTTTCGCTGCTCCAAACAGGTCATCGTGGAATTTTCGCTATAACTCTTTTGCTACAAAGTTTCAAAAGCTAAAAAAAACCCATTTGAGAAGAGATCGGTCTAAACCTTGGCTCTGAATTTCAGATCCTCTCGCGCTATATTTTCATAGATATAATCTGAGGAAGTTAGGGTTTTTGTAAACCCCCGAATTACATTCCAAATAGGTGATCGGGGGAAAATCACCATAACTATCTCTCTGAGCATCAGATTGAAATTTTGTAAGAAGTTACAGAAAGAGGACTTCCTGTAGTTTTCTGTATATTAGTTTCAGGTACTAAGGTCAAAACAGTGAGACGTGGCACGTCGTACAAGTTCGCTCTACTGAACTAGTCTATAATCAGGTCACCGTGGGAGATTTGGCATAACTCTTTCTTGGATAATCAAATTTTGATCAAACTTGCAAGGTTAGAAAGAGAACTCAAAGAGCTACCGCAGGAAGAAATTTCAAAACTTGGAGATCTGAAATTACAGAGTTACAGTTGTTTCAAGATCGAGCTCCTAAAATCAAGAAAAATCGAGATGAGGAAGTTTGATGGCAAGGATCCGGTAAATTGGATACTACAGATGGAGAAATATTTTGATCTACATGGTGTACCACTGTTATAAAAGGTATGTATTGCATCTTCATATTTAGAACAAGATCAATTTTTATGGTATAAAGGGCTTTGTTCTCATAAACCACTTGTTACATGGTCAATTTTCATGGAGAAAATTATAGCACATTATGAGGATACAAAGAGCAACACCTTCTTTAGAGCAACACCACAACAATTGGAAGAAAAAGGAGGAAAAGGGCTTTGTTACAAAGTGGAAACAAAAATTATGGCAACAAGGAAGTCTACCCCTCACAACTATAAAGATGGAAGTGTTGTTTCTCCTAGCCTTCCACAACCTACAAGGGTTACACCACAACAATTGGAAGAAAAAAGAGAAAAAGGGCTTTGTTACAATTGTGATAAAAAATGCACTAAAGGTCATAAGTGTGCTGAGAAGAAATTATTTTACAAAGAGTATGAAGAGGAGGAAGAAAAGGATCAAGAAACATCAAAAGAAGAGGATATACACCAGGAACCAACCCCAAAGAAAGAAGAAATGAATTTGACCATATCTTGTAAAGAATTGGCAAGAATTACCACTCCTCAAACTCTCAAGATAGAAGGACATATCAAGAAGAAAAAGGTTCAAGAAGTGAAAGATCACATCGAGAAAGAAGAAATGAATCCAACCATATCTTGTAATGCATTGGCTGGAATTACCACTCCTCAAACTATCAATATAGAAGGACATATCAAGAAGAAAAATGTTCAAGAAGTGAAAGATCACATCGAGCATCAAGAAATGAATCTGACCATATTTTGTAAAGCATTGGAAGAAATTCCCACTCATCAATCTCTCAAGATAGAAGGAAATATCAAGAAGAAAAAGGTTCAAGCAGTGAAAGATCACATCGAGCATCAACAACAAGTTCTCCAACTTTTAAAGGATAACGCCACTTTGGTGTAGAATCGAATGAAACAACAAGTAGATCAACATCGCAGTAAAAAAAGTTTTAATGTAGGTGATTGGGTATTTTTACGGCTACATCTCAAGCAAGCTATTTATGAGAAGGAAATGTTGGCAATACTACACGCACTTAAGAAATGGTGACCTTACCCAATGGGAAGACACTTCAAGGTAAAAATGGATCATGATAGTCTTAAATACTTTTTAGAACAAATATTATCTTTAGAAGAACGTAAAAAATGGGTCACAAATATGTTGGGTTATGACTTTGACATCATCTACAAAAAAGGGAAGAAAAATTTTGTTGCAGATGCACTCTCAAGAAAGGATGAGTATGTGGAAGCATTGTTTTGTGCTATTTTTATTATCCAACCAGATTGGATAAATGAAGCAAGGGATGAATGGATGAAGGATGAAGAAGTGTGGCGGCTCATTCAAAAGTTGCAGAACATCCCAATTCAAACAATATTTCCAGAACTTGAAGAGGAAGGAAAAATCATATTGGAACCAGGAGCAGTCGTTGAAACAAGAACCCAATAGCTACGAAATCAATCAATTACAGAGTATCTCGTCAAGTGAAAGAACTTACTCGTTGAAGATTCCACATGGGAGGATAAGAATTTTATATAAAAGCATCAATAACTACTCAAGCATTGAGGACAACACTTTTTTAAGGAGAGGGGCATGTTAGGCCCCCATACTACTAGTGTAACTCCTTGTTGTTATTAGTACAACCCCCTTATTATATTTTTGTACCCATGTAGTCCCCATATTGTTATTATTGTGCCCTATAGAAGCCCACTATTGTTATTATTGTGCCCTTACATTATTATTGTTATGTTGGCTCTGATTATATTATGACCCCTTATACTCCTATATATAGAAAGGAGGTATTGTCATTTGTATCATCTAAGAATTTTTCACTTGTGTAATGTAAAGGAGGTTGCCCCCTCGAAGAGGCTTATTTCTAAGGCATTCATATATCTTTTCTATCTTTTTGTGAGTTGGTTTCATAACAAACTTCCAGAGTGGGAATAACTTAAATGGGTGGTTTTATTATTTACAAACGACAATATACAGAATAGGGTTTTGTTATATGTCACTAGAATTGAGAATAGACTTTTTCATTTTTTAGAATGTTGGCAGAATAAAGGAGTTTTTTTATACATTAAAAGACCAGAGATATGCCCTTGAAAAGTATTTGAATTTTGGTTGAAAAAGTGTTTTTTTTTTTTCCTTTGGTAAATGATAGATAACCAAAATGAGGGTCTTTTAGAGCCAAAACAAGGGCTTTGTTTCTAACCATTGTGAATACTTTCAATAGAGGTGAGGGTTTTTCTTCCTAACTAACAAAAACCCATTTAAAAATGTACAAGATAACTTGGTCTCAAGGTATTTTTCAAAAATTGAGGAATCGGAGTGAATTGTTGAAAGTATCCAGGCAGAGAACAAGGGCTCTCTTATTTTATACATAACAAAGGATGAGAGCAAAGGTTTTGTGTTCTTTGTTTGTTTTCTCAGACACCAGCAACAGGATTCAATAATTGGAAAAAATTCAAAGTATTGTGAGTGTGTATTCATAACAAAGAATAAGGACAACATTGTGAACAACCTCAAAATGATAATAGGGTGTAAGACCCTTCCACTAAATATACCAAAGATCAAAATTATTCATCAAAACAGTGGCTTTTGTATTTCTAGAAGGAAAATAAAAATACTCAATTTATGGATGGATGGCAGTAATTCAACATGGAATTATCAATAAACCCAACAATTATAATTGCATAATTAACCAAAATTTGAGTCAGAAATACCTAAAGATGCCACGCGAAAAAACCAATTTACAACTACTCAAATGAACACACAACCCACCACGCAAACCCTTTGTCTAGCTAAAATGTCTGACAAAACAAGCTTAAATCTCTCATGCAAAGTTTGTTTGGGAAACTGCTTCATAAACACGAAAGAGTTAAACAAAATTTAGTCACAGGGATGGAAACAATAGAGGAAAATGGAAAGAGTGAAGGAAAAATGCAATACTAGAACTATGTTTCCATAAAAAACCAAAAAAAATCCAAACACATACATGCAATTTGAACCATCGATTACCCAAAACCCTACCAATCTCAATCATCGATCAATCACATAACAAAGGTATACATTAAATTCACCACCTTCCAATCTCATTTCATTCCATACAAATAAACCATGCTATGTCAAACCAACACAGACGATACATAAACCAAACATAACATGTATGTCATCATAATCCACTGCAAACAGATGAGTCATGTCACCATAATGCTATGCCAATTCAACACAACATCCATATACCATGTGCACAACATGTATGCCAACAATATAAGTGTCGTATCAACCCATTTATAACCATTTACCATAACATATACACATACCTTTAGAACCATAGCAAGTCAACCATAAAATAACCATGCACGGGCCCCTTTCCAAATCAGCTTAGTTATCCCACATTGGAAACAAGCCCCTTTCCAAATCAGCTTAGTTATCCCACATTGGAAACAAGCGAAAGCATCATAGTGTATTAATTAAATCAACCCCAACCATAGTGTACACGTTTTGTTGCAACACAAGCTTGGTATTTTTTTTATATTTGTTGATGGTGTATCAAACTTTCAAAGTTTAATACCAAATTCAAGAGTGTTGGCAACATATATATACAATTGCTTGAATATAAACCAATGCTTATGAACCAAAAAATTATTTTGTGTATTTTACCAATCTTCCGCATTTAAAATATGATTTTAATTGAGCACTTATTCATGGCAAAAGCATCATTTATTTTTCAATGAATTATTTAAATTTGTATCATAACATATGATATATTGGCATATGCAAATTTAGTAACTTTAGAACCAACCACTGATCTTGAGTTGTAGCAATATTTAAAAAAACTTCATTCATTCGTGTAGTTGAATAGATTATTTAAATTATGAATATGCTTATAATTCCTCGTGTGACATCCTCCCTAGCCTATGGTTATGGTAGATGTTAAAAAAATTGTTGGTGCCAAGATTTTACAGATTTAACAAGCAATGTGGGGCACTTTTGTAGCTTTATAAAAAATAAAAAACAAAAATCAAACTTGTATCAATAGAGTTGATTTCAATAAATTATTAATTTTTATAGAGTGTATCCAATCCAAAAAATCAATAAGTTTTAAATTCTTATTCTGATTCAACCAACTTGATCCCGATTTTTTAATTATTATTGTCTCAATAAAAATCTTTGATAAGCCCTTCTTTGTAAACCGAATTAGGCTAGGATAGCCCATATTTAGAGGGAATATAACCCCAACATAATTTAAACAAATTGTCTTGATTTTAAACGGAAATAATTAATCAATCAACACACTGCCATTAGTATCTCTTTTTGGGATCATGACCACACATGCGGGGATCCAATTTTGACAAGGCATATCTCCTCAGTTGTGAGGAGTTATATGGCATGCCACCTACCATTGGAATCGGCACAACAAGGACAAGCAAATGATGATTATATTATTTGAAATTTCAATGAGCTTCTCATCCAAATTTTTCATCAAAAGTGGGGCATCATGAGCACACTTCAAGAGCTTCTCATCCTTCCAAGGCTTCTTGACTAGTGGATCTTCCAATCAATGCAATCCATTAACGTATATCAAGAGCGTTCAAAGATGATGTTGACATCAATGAAAACACCATTCAAAAAATAATATATAATATGTTATAAGTTTGATGTAAAGAATTTAAGTTTAATATATATTATAATGAATATAATAAGGTGAAAAAGTTTAACATAATATGAGATTTTATATTATTATTAAATATTCGATATTAATAAATTATATTATTACTATTATTAAATTCAATATTATATATATATATATATATATATATTATTTTATTTTTTTCAAAATTGAAGTTTTTATATTAATACAAAAGATTACATCTCTCCATAGTGCTTCTTAAAAACTTGTTGGCCTCACTCTTACTAGATTTATTGGCCAATAGATGCATACCCCTATACATAGAAAATTTTCCAAAATGACAAATATTTACATAAACTAACAGAAAAAAAGTGTCAAAAACACAGAAGACCAAAATACAACCAACTATCATTAGACATCCTCAAAATTTACCGTGGCAGGAGGATCTGGACCTGAGTCAAGGGATGGAGGGTTTTGAATTCATAGTGAATATGTCCCTTCATGTGAACCGGTCTAGTTTCCATAAGATCAAGCTTCTCTTGAATGTGTCATTTCCTTGTCTATAAATTGGCCAATATATCATGCATCTCCCACAAGTTCCATTGAATGTGATTCATGAAATCTATAATTTCATTGTGATCATCTTGTCAGGACCAATTGAGCTAATCCAAAGAACTACTCAACTTTTGAATGATACTAGCACTATCTTTCGACAAGGAAGTGTTCACCATTGAGGGAAAAGATTGAGAGTGGCAGGTCTACAGTTTCTCCATGACCCAGCTCATTTTGCTACTGTCGCACCTAAAATCCCTTCACCTCTAGACCTCGACGCGCCCAACCTCATTTGAGGATACATATTTAACACCCACCTCTTAACTTCATGTCCATGAAAGGAAGTGTTTTTGTTGCACCAAATATTTCGACTAAATATTCAAGGATGCCCCTTATTCACACTTGGGGCTGCAATTTTCCACGCCCCCCTAATGCAACGCCTTTTACCACGAATTCTCCTGCAATCCACCACATAAACCACCCAAAATTTCATTATAGCAGCCACTTCATTGCTACCCATCCTGACCCCCATGAAGGTTACACCCACCAACCTCCCCAAGTGGGTTGAAGAAAACTCGACTTGGAGTGCGCAGAATTTTGAGGCTTCTAGGGCCACACTAGTAACCAGCTAGTCAAGCTTCCCCATTTCCAGAAAACACTAAACCCATGCACATCTGAAATCTAGAACACTAACAACACTCAAGCACCTATGGTAATGCTTCACAATCCACCAACAAACCACTAAATTTCCTAACTTCCCCAACGTATATAGAAAAGGCAAGCCAAAACTCGGCGTACCAGATGGCCACTCCACCCAAACATACATAAAGAATATAAATACTATAAACATGCAATTAACCAACACAAATTGAACAACTAGGATTAAAGCTTTATACCTGGTGTGGATAACCTCATACTATTTCTCCTCAGTGCACAAATATACAACCTACCAAGCCTCCTCCCTCCCATTTTACCTTCAGACATGGGTCATCTTCAGACATACCACCAACCGCTCCTCCATTACAGAATACCGATGAACAAAATGACTAGCCTTAATACCATTAATGGTCACCCTACAATGGCCCTTAATCCCAAAGGATGAGACCTTAATACCATTAATTGCCACCTTTGATCTGTCACCCCAATCTAGAAATATTATATTAAAATTTTAATAAATTTGAATTAATATAATATTAACTTTAAAGTAATATTAAATTTAACATATTATAATACATATTAATATATTATGACATATATTAATATCATAAAATTAATATCCATATATTAAAATACTACAGTAATGAGCTTTAATATAATATTAAGATTTAAATTATGAATTTTAATATTATATTATATAATAATTATTTGCTAATATAACATAATAACTATTATAATTTTATGATCTTTATTCATTAATGATGTTAGAGGTGTTGCTGAGGGATCGCTATGGAGGATTGAGGACGAAGAGCTAGGGTTTCAAGCTTCTATAAGTGTTGAACTCCATGGAAGGGCGCAAAGGGGGGAGCTCCACTACCTCCTACAGTCAGGCCATAGCCTGCCGAGGTAAGAAACCGATAGAAACTGCCAGAGGTCCTTCAGAAGAAGGGAAAAGGAGCATTGAAGAGGAACAGGATTTAACCAAAATAAGGGAGGATAATAGAACAAAAGAAAATGAGGAAGAAGACAAGAAACAGGAAGCAGAAAACAAAACGCAAAAGGGGCCATGTAAACCCAAGGCTGAGGTCACACCCAGAGTAGTTTTAAATGATCCTGCTCTACAGGCGCACAGGGACCACATGCAGACCTATGCTATCATTTGTAAATTCATGGGATTATGGCCCACAGAAAAGGCACTACAAGCATGGATTAAATACCATTGGAAACCAAAAGGAGGCATAGACCTACATCTTGGGTCAAAGGGTTTCTTCATTATGGTCTTTACAAATATTGAGGACAAAGACAGGGTGTTTGAAGGAGGGCCCTACTTCTATGCAGCTGCAGGCCTCTACATGCGTCCTTGGATGATGAATTTTTTCCCGGAGCAAGATACTTTCACTTCGGTCCCGGTCTGGGTAAGACTCTATTCCCTACCTCTAAATTACTGGCAAATTGAATCATTATCTGCTATAGGAAAAAAATTAGGGCACTTTTTCAAAGCATCTGAGGCCACCATAAGGGGAAAATATACTTCCTTTGCACAAATATGTGTGGAGATGGATCTCTCTGGACCTCTACCAGATGAGGTCACCTTGGAAGTTTTTGATGAAGAATGGGTGCAAACAGTAGATTATGAACATATTCCTTTTAGATGTCGTAGGTGCCATGAGCATGGGCACCTATTTAGAGACTACCCTCTCAGTAAAATAGAGAACAAAAGTAAAGCTACCACAGTGAAAGACACTGAAAACTTTCACAAAGTGGGATATAGAGGAAAAGGGGGCAAAAGGGGGCCAAAGAAACATCAAACAGAAGGGAAACAGGCCAATCTGAACAGATTCCAAGTACTAGAAGAAGAGGAAGAGATAACAAAGGAAGATCAAGTAATGGAAGGCAGCCCAGGGGAGAAGGAGAAAGAAGAAAATAGTGGGAAAACACAGGATATTAATAAACAGAAAGAGACTACGCTGAGTGATGGAGAACTGGAAATGGACCAAGAAATGACCCAGGGTGATATGGAAATGGAGGATCATGAACTGCAGGATATTCTTAATAGAGAACACCTAGATCTGGAAGGGTTCTTGAAACAGGGGACCATGGGAGGGGTAGACTCACTACCTCAAGAAGAGTTCAACAGAGTACAACAGTTGTTCCTATGGAAAACTCAGGCTAAAGGGCTGGAAAGGCAAAGAAACAATGAAAGGCAAGGCAATGAAGGTGTGAAAACTATGAAAACCACACCAAGATTAGCTCCTAGAAATCCAGGAAAGAAAAGAGGCAGAAAAAAGCAGAATGAGTTATTGATGGAATGTGGAAAGCTAATGATAGATTCAGGTAAGATGAAAGACCTAACCAGCTACTCCTTTACAAATATTTCATAATGAAGTTCACATCTTGGAATATCAGAGGTCTAGGTAGTAAAAGAAAACAAAGAATACTTAGCAATAGAATGAAACAAGAAGCTTTAGATATGATCTTTATCCAGGAAACTAAATGTTCCATTCAAAAAATAAAAGAAATACACAGCAAATGGCTCAAAAAATATGAGTTTCTAGAAGTCAAAGCAAATAAAACAGCAGGAGGCATACTTACTCTTTGGAACCCCAAAAATATTGGCATAATAGATGTTGAGACATCTAGGAATTATTTATCAGTGGTTATTCAGCCTATGGGAGATAGGGAGACTTATCTAGTCACAAATGTTTATGACCCCCAAAGACTAGATGATAAACTCAGGTTTATATATTCTCTTGTGGAACTAAGAGATAGACATGCAGGAGTACTATGGATCATGGGTGGGGACTTCAACATGAGCAAATCACTTTCGGAGAAAAAAGGGGGAACCAAAACTTTAAGCAAAAACTCTATAGCATTTCAAACTTTTATAGAAAATATGAAGCTAGTTGACACTAATATGAGTAATGGCCTCTTTACATGGAAAAATAAGAGAGGAGGAGAGTCTCAAGTAGCCTCAAAGTTAGATAGATTCATAATCTCAGAGGACCTTATGCTCACCGACAAGGAAATGATAGTGAGAATTCTCCCCTTTGGAGGCTCGGACCATTGGCCTGTACAACTTGAGGTTTAGGGCATTAGCACCCCCAAGAACAGACCTTTTAGATTTGAGAATATATGGCTCACACACCCAGATTTTATCAGCAACATTGCAAAATGGTGGACAAAAGATCTGCATATTCAGGGTACAAGAATGTTTATGCTACACAAAAGACTAAAACACATCAAGCTCAGACTCAAAGATTGGAACAAGAATGAATTCAGAAATATCTTTGAATTGAAAAAAGCTATTGAAGATAAAATGCTGGAACTCAATCAAGCCCTTATCACGGATGGCTTTTATAGAATCAGAAATGATCAAGTCACCAAACATCATCAAGACTGGGAGAACTTATGTAAACAAGAGGAAATATTTTGGAGACAAAAATCTAGATTTCAATGGCTAAAAGAAGGGGAACGAAACACTAGATTTTTCCACAGATCCACCACGGCGAATAGATCTCATAATAGGATCTCTTTGATCAAGGACGTCGGAGGTCATCTACTCAATACCCATGAAGATATAGAAACTGTGTTAGTTCAACACTTTCGAGGTATAGCAGAGGAGACCATTTCAGACAGAGCTCATTTTATCAGGGACTTAACAAGGCATATACCTAGGCTAGTAACAAGAAAGGATAATTTCAATCTCAATAGGCCAATGACTGAAGAGGAGGTTAGTGAGGTCATCAAAGAAATGCAGAATGGTAAAACGCCAGGCCCTAATGGTTTCAATGTGGATTTCTTTAAATCTTGCTGGAACATTGTTAAACAAGATATTCTAAATGTAGGGGAGGACTCCAAGATGAATAGAACCATTTTGAAGGTGCTCAATACTTCCTTCATCTCTTTGATCCCAGAACAGGACAATGCTCAGACTCTAAACAGGTTTAGACCCATAGCTTTATGCAATGTGGTGTACAAGATAATATCCAAAGTTATTTCCAATAGACTCAAACCCCTTCTTCCTACTCTAGTTTATGTGGAGCAATCAGGTTATGTGGAGGGTAGACAAATTCTCAACAACATCATTGAAGCACATGAGGTGGTTCATTCATTGTTAAGCAATAGGAAGGTGGGAATGATTATGCAATTGGACCTAGCCAAAGCTTATGATAAGTTGAATTGGACCTACATCAGGAAGGTCTTTCTAGCCTTTGGATTTGGCCATAAATGGGTAAGATGGGTTATGGCCCTGGTAACTTCTTCTAGCTTTTTAATTCTAGTTAATGGTTCTCCTTCCAAGACTTTTACTCCTTCAAGAGGCATCAGTCAAGGAGATCCGCTCTCTCCCTTTCTCTTTATCCTCATGATGGAAGGACTTGGTCGGGCTATCAAGCATGCGAAAGAAGTGGGTAACATCAAGGGTATCCAACTCTCTGAGACTGGACAGGCTTTGACCCATCAACAATTTGTTGATGACACTATGTTGCAGGGTATCCCTGCAGTCAAAGAAGCACTAGCTTATAAACAAATCCTGTGTGACTTTGCCATGGCTACAGGTATGGAGGTAAATCTCTCCAAATCTAAAAAAAAATTCTTTAATACTAATATCGTTATCCAGAGGAATATCTCCATAATTCTGGGATTTCAAAGGGATGCCCTTCCTTCCAAATACTTGGTAGTTGCTCTAACTGACAAACCTTTGCACACAAGCATTTGGGAGCCAGTGATTAATAAGATGCAGGATAAAACCCAGAAATGGACTATTATATCTTTAAACTTGGCAGGCCGGTTAGTGCTTACTAACACTGTACTTCAATCAATCCCCGTCTTCATGCTTTCAGGCCTTCCAGCTCCAAAAGGAGTTTTGCAACAATTTAGAACCATTCAAAGAGATTTTCTTTGGGGTAAGGGGGAGGAGAGAAATAAATGGGCCTTGGTAGCCTGGGGTAAGATTTGCAAACCTAAAAACCATGGAGGTCTTGGATTGGATGATCCGGAAGTACTAAGCAATGTCTTAGGGGCAAAATTATGGTGGCGTTGGGTAAAAGATCCAAAGGCTCAGTGTGCTCGTATTTGGAAAGAAAAATACGCCAGTACTTGGCAATATAATGATCACATAAGGATGGCTGGCATCATAAAAGGCTCCTACATCTGGAATAAAGCCTGGGAGAATAGAGGCTTAGTGCAAAAAAATAGCTTCTAGGAAATCAGAGAGGGAGATCTTGCTTTGTTTTGGGAGGATAAATGGCAACAAGAACCTACACTGTTAAGAGAGGACTTTTTGGACCTCAAGAAAGAAACTGATACCAAAGGGTTACTTAGGGTAAAATATTTTTGGGATCAAACCAATAGTGAAGGAAAATGGAGAACCTGGAAGAATATAGAATACAGGGATGATAGACCCTTGAAAGCAAAAGTTGATGCACTTCTGACAATGTTGAACCAAAGGAAAATTCTAGTTCCAAAGGGGCATGACCAACTTAGATGGGGCAACAATAATGAAGGTACCTTCAATCTTAAGGATGAAAAGAGCATAATCCTAGAGCTAGATTCCAATGAACCGGACAAGGTTTGGCAGAACCTATGGAGGCATCAAGGATGGATGAAAATCAAACTCTTCATGTGGCTGGTACATCATAAGAAAATTCTGACTTGGGAAAACATTCGGAAGAGGGGTGTTTTGGGACCTTCCAGATGCCAGCTCTGTGAAGCCCAAGAGGAAACAATGGAGCACCTTCTCAATAATTGCATTTTCACCTCCAGGTTGTGGGATACTTTTGCCACAATTTTCCAACAGACAGACAGGGACAAAGGAAGCATTATCAATACCCTTAATAACTGGAGACGAAACTTCTCTGATTATGAATTTCTTCGCTCAGCTTGGGCTTTAACTCCAAGCTTCATAATATGGAATGTCTGGAAAGAAAGGAACAACAAAATCTTCAAAAATGAAAAAAGTTCCTCCCAATGCATTATTGAGCAGATCTTAAGACAGCTTAAGGAGACGGTAGGTACTTTAGTGCGAACTTCCCCAAAGAATCCACCTTCAGAAGCTGAAATGCAGATACTTCTTTAGTTGGGTATGCAGGGGCTTATACCATAGGGCATGGACAGGAAGGTGATGAAACTGGACAATAAGCCAGATTACTGGCATCCTCCCCCTAAGGGTTTTTTGAAATGCAACATTGATGGGGCCTCAAAAGGCAACTCGGGTATTGTTGGTTTTGGAGGGGTGTTAAGGGATGAAAATGGATGCATCCTTTTTATTTTTCATTTCCATTTGGGAAGAGCTACAAACAATATGGCGGAATTAATGTCACTTGAGCAATGTTTAGAAATCTTGAAGCAGGGTAATCTCCATAATATAATAATTGAAGCTGATTCTGAGCTAATCATTAACTCGGTCAAGAGAATCTGTTGTGGCACGGAGCCGGAAAAAAGTCTCAAGACATTGGAGGTTGTTTCAGGTCTTTCAAGTTTTTCCGCCTTCATCCTGTCGCTCTCCCCTCGTGCCCTGTCCCATCATTGTAGGTGGGTATCTTTATGCCTGCCATCTAGGTAGGGATCCCTATACCTTGTTTCTTCAGACAAGCAAGCAGGGTGGGATGTCTTCATCGGTAGCGAGTGTAGGGTTCGTATACAGTATCGGTAGTAAGCTTGTGCCGTAGCCAAGGCGTGGTCTCCCTGTCCACTGCAGGTGGGTAAGCAAGGAAGTAGTCCGCTTGGGCTTGCTCTCGTGTGGTTCGTTCTATCCATCCTTCCGTCCTTGCTTGCTTCTTTCCCTTCTTCCACCTACCCACCCTTCCTTCCATCCTTCTGTGCATCCTGGCATCCTTAGCATCAGCAGTGGTTCCTTCGTTCCTTCAATAAGTGACTGCGTGTGAGGATGCTCCCCCTACAATGAATGAGGATGCCCCCCGTAGATGAAGGTCCTGATGGGTTGTTATCGAGTAGGAGGCTAGAGAACCCTCACCATATGAATAGTGAGTGACCCCTCTCCTCTCCTTATCAGTCGAGCCCCCTCTCCTCTCCCTCTCCCTTATGGTCGAGTACCTAAAGGTCCTTGGGGTCGAGTACCTAAAGGTCCTCTCCTCTCCCTATGGTCGAGCCCCCTAAAGGGTCCTTGACAGTCGAGCCTGCTTACGCATCCTTATTAGTCGAGTGTGCTAACGCACCCTAAAGGGTCCTCTCCTCTCCTCTCCCTTGGGGTCGAGTACCTAAAGGTCCTTATCAGTCGAGCCCCCTAAAGGGTCCTTAACAGTCGAGCCTGCTTACGCATCCTTGACAGTCGAGCCCCTCCGGTCCTCACCATCGGAATAGTGAGTGGCTCCGCCCCTAAATAATATAGGGCTCTAGATGCGGCCTTACGGCTGTTTAAGTTTTGGCTAATCGCTTTCACGCAAGTCACTATCACCGTTCTTATATATGTCATTACGTTATCTCGCCCCAAGTTGAATAAGCATCTGATGGTTCCTATCTCGAATGACTAGGTATTCTTTATGTATTTTGATTGGGCCAACCAAGTGGCAAGCAACAAGTAGAGAAGCTAGGGAGTGTAGGGTACCCCTCACTGACACCATATCTATTCTCTCGTCCTTCCATTTCTTGCCGATGTATAGACTATTTGTGCCTAAACCATTCAAGCCTGGTGAACTGAGACCTATTACAATACCCCACCCTCGGGATCTCTTGCAGGGTCGAGGGTAGAGAACATGAGGCCCTATAACCAGTGGTATATGAAATTTGTTGTTATCACGCACGGAGAGGGATAACAACAAGAACAAGCGCTTCTCCCTCCTGACGTCGAGCGAGTCAATGCCCTATCCCTCGACCTAGTAAAGTAAGATACAGTGAGCGACATCCCACATGAATTGGTCTATTTATTATATATGAGATAGTCAGTCATAACCGAACAGGAGTTAGTTCGCATACAATAAGATCGTCGAGAAAGGAAGAGCAGGTTGAGTGAATGCCCAGGTTATATGCGGGCGGTTCGAGCGGGTGCAGAAATGCTATCTCCTTCCTGCGTCGGTCGAGGGTCGGCTCCGCATTATCTGAAAGGCAGAATTGGGGCCATGAAAAGACTTCCCTGGGGCCGGACCTCCCTGGACTTGTCTGGAGCTATCTGTCTTAATAACCCCGCTCACCTCTAACGACTGCCTTCCTTAGTGTTCGCGCTAGAAGGATATGATAAGGAGAGGACACAGTAAGAGAAATATTGAAATGCCTCTGAGCGGAATGGGTGGGGCCAAGCCAAGGCCAAGGAAATAAGGATAAGGGATCGCCTTACTGAGCTGAGCTGAGCCCCCCCCCTTCCCCCCAATATATAAGGCGACGACTAGTTTTATATAACTATATATATAATATAGCCCCACACAACACCATAGAAAGAAGCGCGCTCTTTGAGGGGCCAGAGATAGGGGCCTAGCTCTCAATTAGGAGGGAATTAGCTCTAACGGAGTGTTGCCTCACCGAGGGAGCACTTCTCTCAAAGTTCCTCTCCCTCTCCTCAATCTGCTTGCTTTGCTTGAACTGCTGCTATTGGTCGCAGCTCGTTAAGGGTCATAAGCTTCCCCCTATTTCTTCTTATTTCGAGATATAGAGAGGTTTGCGACGAGGCTTTTTCCAATGGCTTCTATTGCTTGACTGGCTTACTCTTTGGCTTGGCCCGTCCATGTTCATACTATAGGTTTGGCTTGACCCTAAATCGATTGCTTGGCTACAGTCCTGGTTCAAGGTACTAGTAAAAAGTATTTTTACTAGTTTTTAGAATGATCTTTATTATTTTCGATCTGGAAGTCACTAATATGATAAAAATGGACTGGTGCGTTAGCACACTCGACTAATAAGGACCTTTAGGTACTCGACCCCAAGGGAGAGGAGAGGGGGCTCGACCATTAGGGAGAGGAGAGGACCTTTAGGTGCTCGACTGTTAAAGACCTTTAGGTACTCGACCATAAGGGAGAGGATGCGCAAGCAGGCTCGACCATAAGGGAGAGGACCCTTTAGGGTGCTCGACCATAAGGATGCGTAAGCAGGCTCAACTGTTAAGGAGAGGACCTTTAGGTACTCAAAGGTCAATTGGTCACGATAAGAAAAGACCCTCAAGCAGCTGAAGACATAATACACATTTTGAAGGAGAAGCAAGAACAGATCAGGGCCCTTTATAGTACCAGAACTGCAGCACCTCTCCCTTTGAGAGGAGAGGAGAGGGGGCTCGACCATTAGGGAGAGGAGAGGACCTTTAGTTACTCGACCATAAGGACCGGAGGGGCTCGACTGTTAAGGACCCTCACCTATATATATGTAATTACGATTTATTATATACGTAATTACGCTTTAGCAAACAACTACGATATCACTGGCACTTTTCCGATACGAGTTGGGGGCATCGGAATGAGTGAGTCGATGGCGGCCTTATAGTCGAGCATTCGTTCCTCTCCTGTTAGTCGAGTCACTAACGTACCTCTCCTCTCCTCTCCCTCTCCTTATCAGTCGAGCCCCTAGCATCATGCCATGCCTACCCTCCTCTTCCTGGCAGAAGGCAAGTGTTGTTGAGTTAAGTGCCAACCCCACTCCATAATCTGATCTGATCTCATCAGTTCTGGGGCAGTAATTCATGAATAGGGCAGTTCTGAGGATCCACCCACGCCGGGTTGTTCCTCCCACTTCATTTTCATTTGCCGAGCGCGCTTTGCGAGAACAACAAAAACCTGTTGGTCCATACCGCTCTTTCCTTTCTTCGGTGCTACCTTTTTCTTCCCAAGGGAGAACCTTAGGGTGCCCAATAACAAAATTGGTGATGCCCTACCACTAAGGGAACAACAGGATTCAGTTTCACCTTTTGTGCTTACGAACCATGAGTTTTACTCATGTGTGAAGGACGGCAAATAAATTGGCAAACATTCTAGCCAATCAAGGGGTGCTCTGTACCAAAAGCAGGGTCAAGTTGAGTTGGCAAGAGATGCCTCAGAATAGATTGAGGGAGCATTGTCTCGATCAGGCAGATGAGGACAGAACGTTATTTCGAAACAGAGCCACAAAGACGGGGTCTAGTTGATTTGGATTCATTATGAAGTGTTATTTCAGAAGTGATGTCACATTTGGGATGCAGGTCTCTGTCTGCCTCCTCAACCCAAGTAAGCGCAAACCCAGAAGTCTCAGGTGGAAGTTGCTCGGTAGACGGTGTTTCTTGGATGGATGGATGGACAGATGGATTTTCATCTTCCTTTGGTTCATGCACCTGAGGAGATGGGATGGTGTGAGAGGCCAGAGTCCAGGCTTTCTCAGCAGACTCAAAACCCCCACATTACTTCCTATGGTGTCAATACCGCCCTCAGGGTGGTTTCTGGTTTATCGCATACCCTTAAAGTCGAGAGCAGTTTTTTGGAGTTGGAAGCGATTCCACTCACCATGCAAAACGTGGCCAAGGTTGGGCAGAGAATACCGCCCTCATCGCGCGGTAATTCTTTTTGCTTTTGGCTCATGCGATATGATCCTCCATCGTTGGATCAGGCGAGGAGAATCAACAATCAAGGATAAGCGTGCATGTTGGTGGGTCCAGGTCGTTTATCGCGCGGTAATTCTCCGTGCTTTTAGTTCATGCGATATTATCCTTCGTCGTTGGATCAGGTGAGGAGAATCAACGGTCAGGGAAAAGCATGCATGTTGGTGGGTCCGGGTCTTTTATTGTGCATGTTGGTGGGTCCGGGTCTTTTGACCTTTTACGAATTGTTTATTTAAGATTTGAGTTACTACGAGTCTGTTGTTTGGGTCTTTAGGACCTAGTTGGTGGATTTGTATTTTGGTGAGGCTTTTACCTAGGGCTAAAAGGTTTAGCCTGTGGTTGGTTGTATTTTATGTAATTTTACCCTTTGAACATTTTGAATAGAAGGCACGACTCTTGCATTAGCAAAAAAAAAAAAAAAAACTATTATAATTTTATATTATAATAATAATATAACGATTAGTTTTATATTATATTAAACATAATATTATAATGTTTAAAAAATAAAATGCATAAGATGTAACAAATATCAATCAAGAAAAAATGCAAGCCAGTGAGGATCTTATGGACTTGGCGAAAGTGGAAAAGCAATAAGCCATCGTGGAAAATGAATCTCCTAGTTCTACAAGGAACAATACTGGAAAGGCAGCTTCTTGGGTAGATCAAGTGGATGAGGAAGAACTCCAAAATAACAATGCTCACTTACCAAAGAATGAACTGCCAGAAATAGCAGAAAATACGGGTTGGATTCAAGTTGGGAAGAAAGAAAAAACTTTTTTGCCAAGGAAAACAAGAAGTCAGACTAAATTAAATCAAAAGTAGTGAAAATGGATTGTAAATGTGTTTAGATATTAGGGGTTTTTTGGAACAAAAATTAGTTGGAAAAGGGACTAAAATTTTTGTATCATGAAGTACTCGCTTAAGGGTTTGGATTAAACCTTTGTGTTCATTCTCAAATCTACAAGGAAGATGGGTATATGTAAAGGTTTTGGCCTTGTAACCATATTTTTCTTTAATACAAATCTCTACCTATTTTGTTAATATCTATATATATATATATATATATATATATATATATATATATATATATCAAAAGTAGTGAAAAATGGAATGTAAATGTGTTTAGAAATTAGGATTTTTCTGGAAAAAAAAATAGTTGGAAAAGGGACTGAAATTTTTGTATCATGGAGTACTTGCTTAAGGGTTTGGATTCAACCTTTGTGTTGATTCTCAAATATACAAGGAATATTGGTATATGCAAAGGTTTTGGCCTTGTAACCACATTTTTCTTTAACACAAATCTCTACCTGTTTTGTGAATATATATATATATATTGAACGTTATTAACTATATACAAAGAGAAAGTAAGGCATTTATGAAAGGTAAAATAAGTTGGATTTATAAAGTCATCAAGTTTCAAAATTAAATAAAAAACAAGATAGCAAAAATTATTGAAATTTTACTAAATTAAATGGGTAAAAGTATATGTAAGGTATTAGCTCCAGTTTAGATTAATTTAACATTAATATTTTGTTTTTTTTATTGAAATACATGCATTGATTTTAGTGTAGATACTCATTTCTAATCATACTTGATTTATTATACTTTATGCATTGATTTCAATGTAAATGTCAATTTATAATCCTATTTGATTGATTGTAGTTGATGCATTGATCTCAATGTAGATATTGATATCTAATCCTATTTGACTGTTTATACTGCATGCATTAATTTCATTGTAAATGCTAATTTTTGGTTTGATGTAACTAGATAGGTGATGTACATTAACCCGGATGCGGGTCTCTTATACAGCATTTAACTGATAAGACGGTCCGCTGGCGGGTTGGGAGGCCATCTGGCTAAGCGCATCGACCTGAGAACCCACCGCAGTTGGAGTAAACACACCTTTCAAGCGACATTTATTGTCTCTGAGAGCTGTGACAAGCCTATTTCCTTCCGCACCATGGCCTTTGCAAACCATATAGTTTCCCCTCCCCTTCTCCATGGCATTTGTTCTCTGCAAGCGGCTAAACCTTGTCTAAGAATGGCTACAGGTAGTCGCTGCCTAATTCTCCCTTGTCAGGATTTTGGTAATGGTTTTCATTTCTCGCATTCTCGTCATTGTCATCTTGATTGCGGCTCGCCCTCCCCTTCTCTCGCTCAACATCGCCTTCAGCCCAATACTTCTGCTATCAATTCAGCAATGCCTCGCCTCAGGCACCGCATGCACAGTAGACGCGGAGGCTCGCGTGGAGGCTTTAACCGCTCGCGAGTTTCTACCAGCTCCTCCTCTGACTCCCCAGACTCAACCACTGAATTTCCCAGCTACCCGAATACCAGAAGTGGGAGAGGTTGGCGGGACAATGCTGTCCACACCATGGAGCTCCCACTCGTTCCTCTTTCTGGCCCTCACAGCACCCAATTTCGTTTCTGTAGTTCCCTAAACAGGCCTACAATTATTGCTACCATCACAATTTCTTTCAAGGAGGAATCTGCAGCGCAAGATACTCTGTCCGGTCATGGGAACAAGCAGAACAGGGTAGAGCCAGGAAGTCATGGAATGAGTAACATGCAGCAAGGTGAAAGCAGTCAGGCTCCACATGACAAAGACAAAGGTGGGGATACTGGTAAGAGACAGATGGATGCAGAGGGCACTGTGGAGGCTCCAAACGTTCAAGGTCGAAGCGTGTCTGAAGAGGAAGACGATTGGTATCGGTTTGCCTGCCAAATTGAGGAAGAGCCAGCTCCGGAGGATCCTCCAGCCTAACACGTGGCCTCATGCTAAGGCCTTTCGCTCCCAAGTGGATTTATCGCACTGTTTTGTGGTCTCATGGTCTCAAGCACAGGACTCCGCCTTCCAGGTGGATATGTTTCTACGTTACGTGGTTTTGTGGTCTGTTTGTGTTCTGTCTCCACGCCAAATGTCTTGTTCTCTCTGGTGTCTCTCTGCCAAGTAGAAATGTCATATTGTTCCTTGGATCTGTTTCTGTTTTTTTGGTTCAGGATTTGCATTGTTACAGTCCTCTGGTTCATTTTGAAAAACCAAGGTTTACTACGAAATAGTTGTTATGGTTCAATGGCTAGTTTCCCCAATAACAGGGGCAGTCTTTAACGCTTCTTGGACTGGTTTCCCCTTTATTGGGGCAGTCCAACACCAACAGTTGCATTTTGAGATGATGACTGATGCTTAACTTCTCTTAGATCAGGTTTCTCTGTAACTTTTTTGTAATATATTAATAGATCAATACTACTTAGAAAAAAAAACTAGGTGATGTGCATTACTATTAAAGTAATGAGATTTATTGTGTGCACTAATTTCAAAGTATGTACAAAGTAAGTACTGATGATGTGCATTGATTTTTGTGTTATAATAATCATCAACCTAGATCCATATTAAATAGAAATAAAAAACAAAGAACCTAAATCCATATTAAATATAAATGAACAACAAAGAGAAAGTCAATAGAGAAAGGCACGAGAAATGACAACTAAGGATGCATTCATTTCAGTGTAAATGTAATTTCTAATTCTATCTACACTATATGCATTGATTTTAGTGTAGATGTTAATTTCTAATATGATGAAAACAAATCGATGATATGCATTATTTTCAAAGTAATTAGATTAATAGTTTCCACTAGTTTTATAGTATGCACAAAGTAATCTTTGACGAGATGCATTGTTTTTTTTGTTATAAGAATTATCAGCCTGGATCCATATTAAACATAAATGAACAACAAATGTTGTATGTTGAATATGATGTGGCAACTCGTAACTCTCACTGATATGAGTATTGCACATCAAAAATTCATGATAGGATTTATCAATTAGCTCAAGTTAAAATGTGTGATCTATGTGAGTAGTCATATGCTAGAGTTTAGGTATCAATAAAAATACAAGTCCAATGTTCATGAAATATAGAAGATAAGGAACTCATCAAATTAATCTGACATATTTAACATATTTAAAATGATTACATTAATTATATGTTCGAAAAATTTTGTGTGGCCTCACACGATTGAAAATCGACTTCTATATATACACTTGTATATTTATGTGCATCTACATGATTTGTGCATATACGTACGATGGCTTTTGTATATGTGCAGCTTCTATATATGCATAAAGATATGGAAGTGTGCACGTGAGGAAATGCAAGTGCATTTATGAAATTCAACTTCTATATATGTGTTTGCATAACTATATGCATATACAGAGGTCTACACATTGAATATGGCTTCTATATATGTGTAGTTTTTGTATATGCACATAGATATGCAAGCACATATATAGAAGTTGACTTTCTTATATGCACTTGCATTTCTACATATGTATGATTCTTGTATATCCACGCTTCCATGTCTATGTGCATATATAGAAGTTGTGCATATACAAAATTTATCTTCCATATATGCATGCTCCCACATTTATGTGCATATATAGAAGTTGTGCATATACAAAAGTTGCGCATATACAAAAGCTATATTTTTGTATATGCACACTTCCATATATATCTACATATACAAAAGTTGTGCATATATGCAAGATGACTTTTGTATATGCATAGCTTATGTATATGCACATAGACATGGAAACATGAATATACGGATCATGAATCTATGGAATCTATGATAGTGGATGATGTTCAAAAATGATTTGGACAAGATATAGAGTTGGTGAACATGAATTCTAAATTTACACTTAACGTTAATGAGCTTCTATTGTTTGTTCTTATTTTAATGTGATGATATCATTAATAGGTAATTTATCATGAGCTTCTTATTGGTTATAATACTATGTAGTTGAACTTAGGGGTAGGAGCTAAGGAATTGGATCTAGGATAGAGAGCTATACATTTTGAGCACAACTTGCGACATAGTAAAAGAAATAATATCCATAGAATGCACATTGTGCTATAAGATATGCAGGAAGTAAGTAGTGGCAAGTGAGTGGAGTGATATAAAAATATGGAAATGGGAAATATTGGATCTAGAAAGTCCTTTAGAATCACAACTACCTTTAATGACTTCAACAAGTTATCATAATTATGTTCTCATACACCCACAAATATAACAAGTTTAAAGATCTCATGGGAGATTGTGGACATGTGAATAGTACATTTTATTATTTCTTCTAATCATTTTAGAGGAGGTTTCTCAAAATGGGCTCTTGTAATAGACTTCCAAACAAGCACTATATTATTATTATTTGTAAAATATGTACATATAATGCAGGTTTTTGACATTAGTGTAATTCCCTTTTTTTTTTGCAATTTTTGTTTTGTTCTTATAGATTTATAAATTTTATGTTAAATTAATGTTTTATGTTTATAGAATAAATTATCCATATCTGAATCAATTTGCATTCACTATAGATAGTTTCACATTGTTGTGATATTTACATCTTTTTCTTTATTTATTTAAATTTATGTATTTCATTTTTCATAAATACCTTTCGTAGGTTTCTAAATAATATGTATGTTTATTTTGAGGAGGAGGATGTTGACACATTTTTATCACTATATTAACATTGAGAAATAAAAAAAAAAATTATGTTCTTGTTTTCTTTCCAAGAGGATTTAAGAATAAGTGTTTGAAGGACGTGATGACTTGTATTATGTTTGACACTATTCAAGTCATATACTCCATTCGTATTTCATTTCCTTCTAAGAACCAGAATAAGATGAAAGCACTTGTATTCAAGAAAATTTCAAGATTCAATGACTAAATTCACCACCAAACTTTTTATAGTTGTAATTCTTGAAGAACTCTTTGAATAATGGTAAGCAATGCCCACTAAAATGTTGGTAATTGCTCTAGAAGTCAAACCAATCGATCCAATAGTTGAAGTAGAATATTGATAAGCAATTATAGATCTATTCTTTGTGATCAAGATGTAATTTTTTATTTAATACTTCTAGAATAAGTAGAGGAAGAGATAGAAAAGGTTTACAAGTAGTAGACTCAATAATGGTAGATGTAGAGTCAATTGTTTAAGGAAGACAGGTAGGATAAGTAATTTATTCCATTTCTTAAGTAGTTCAATATTTGGAATTAATGGTAGATGTAGAGTCAATTGTTTAAGGAAGACAGGTAGGATAAGTAATTTATTCCATTACTTAAGTAGTTCAATATTTGGAATTAGTAGCATAGTCTATAATAGCATAAGTAATAACATATCTAGTAACGCTATCAATGGAATTAGTAGAACTATTAATAGAAAAGAAAAATAGTTAGCTTGTTGGGGCAGAGGCAAAGCTATAAGCTATGGAAGAAGTGTCAAATGTACTACTAGTTGTTCTAGCATCCAAGTTATTAGTAGTAGAGTTGGAAACCCCAATATAAGCATAGCATGAGGCATGTCGAGAAAAGATAAATTTGAGGGATGCATGGATCACAATTATAGGTCTATACTACAATTTTGATCTTGGTGATTCACTTGGTTAATTAGAACTACTTAAGATGGAATTACCTATTATAGTGATGTAATTTTATCAACTACATTGACATTGGCATTATTTTTTGTTTTTGTTGTTATGCTAGTATGAGTTATAGTTTGTCCCATTGTTATTTTTTGTATAAACAATTCAAATTGTCACATTTTGTTTTCATGGTTATGTTATTCAAGTTATAATTTGTTTGTTATTTAGTTATATTGAGAAAATTACTTTAAAAGATAAATATAGTTATTTCACATATCAATACTAAAATTTAGTTCTTTCATTAAGTCAATGAACCTATCATTGTTTAATGATTCATAGAATAATAGGTCAAGGAAGAAATTACTTTAAAACATGAAAACAATTATATTTAGATTTATTATCAATAAGTATTTCAATTTTTTTACTTATGTTAATCAATTTATTTTTTCTTTTATATTAAGCATGTTAATCCAAGTTATAATCTTTTGTTGAATTCTTTACCAATCATTCAAATAGTTATAATTTTTTGATATTCTTATGTTACTTATAGTTTAGGCTTGCATTGGATTCTAAACTTTAAACATGTCAATTTCACAACAATTCAAAAACCTTCCTACTTGGGTTCTTGATTTTTTTTAGTGAATAAAAATAATATAAAATTTTATTTATTTTAAGGTTCACTAATACTAGTGATACTTTGGTAGAAATTTTAACCATTTATTTTTTTAAATAACTAGTACCTATAATATTTAGGTAAAAACGTAAAAGTGAATTGGATAATAGAGAAACATATACCTTAACAATGGATAAAACCCAAAGAAAAACTACTTCAGAATAATGTTAATAATATAGGGTTTAATATAATAGTGTTATTGACTACAGTCATGTTGGAGCCATTTACTTCTGTTAATCTAGAATTATCTACAGCTATGTTTATGAGAAATAAACAGTTGGAAATGAAACTTAAAATAACTTAAAATAGATATTATATAAGAAAGATAAGTTTTTGGATTGTGTAAATTTTGATATATTTTAAAATATGTACTTATCATAAATAATATTAATAAAAAAACCACAATAATATATATATATAATTAGGTATAAATGATTAAAAAAATTATGTAATAAAATCTAAAATTTATTTTTAAAAATCAAAAATTAAGAAAATAATTTATTCATCCTAAAATCAATAATAAATTTTAAAATAAAGAATTTTTTTTTAATTTTAAAATAAGGATTTTTTTGTAAAGAATAAATTTCTTTCAAATTTTTTCATCGACAAAATCATTACCAATAATATAGGATTGAAGTCATGCTAGCACTCGAGCCACATTGACTTTACTCTCTAAGAGAAGAATGGTGCTTGCCGCATTCACCTTACTTTATAAGAAGACAATAATCTTTAAGGAAAAAAATGATGCTTAATATTGATGTTATTAGATTTATTTTTAAATAGTTTAAAAAATGATAAATTAGTGAACAAGTTGAAAAGGTTGAAGAATTTCATTTAATTTTTAAATGAATATATTTATTTTAAAAAATATTCAAATAAATTTATATGGCAAAATCATTGACATAAATTTAATAAATATTAATCATTTAAATTAAATTCATTAACACTAATTTAATCATATAATAATAGTTTAAATTAAATTCTTGAATGATAAAATTAATAATTTTATTTTTTCAAAAATTCAGTGGATTTAGGCACCTCTCCCTTATGGTCGAGCCTGCTTGCGCATCCTCTCTTCTCCCTCTCCTCTCCCTCTCCCTTATGGTCGAGCACCTAAAGGTCCTTATGGTCCAGCACCTAAAGGTTATATTATTTTAACTAATTAAAAGAAATTTAGTTTTAAAAATATTAAATTAATTTTATATAATTGTGTTTTCAAATTTACTTTTTGTATTACAAAATTTTATTGAGCCAGCCAAGTAAGTTGAAATTTGGCTCATGTTAGCCAAAAAATAAAAAATTAAAATTAAAATCTAAAAATAAAAAAAAATAAAAATAACTATTTAAAACATTTAAATAATGTCTACTCATACAAAAATTTCCCTCAAGAAATAGCACATGAAATGAGTTATGGTCTTTTTAGCATGTAGTATTGATAAATCATGTATTGTAACAAATATTATTTACAGATTAATATCTATGGTAAAGTGGGTATGAATCTCCCTGGTTAAAAATCTTGTTACTTGTTTCTTAAATGTTTAATTTATATATTAACTCTTTTTATAATTTATAACTAATTTAAAATAAAGTTTTAATTTAGTTAATTTTTATAAAAGAAAAATAATTTTAGCAATCATGAAATGTTTTGATGTTTATCAATGTTTATGAACCACATAATTTATATAGTTGTGCTAATTTATATAAAAAAACAATTATAGCATTATACCAAAAATCAATTTTTTTGACATTTACATATTTCTAAAAAATATTTTGATGTTTATTCTGTATTAATACCTATCCAAATTTATCAACCATATAAATTGTGTTAATTATATAACTGTAACATTTTAAGTAAATATATTATAAAAAATGGATATATTGCATTTTTTTGCATTTTCGCATAGATATGCAAAAAATGGATGATACCATAGGTGATACGTGTATCACATTTTCTATACCAATATTACACCTCCTGATAAGGGTATCACACACCATACAATGCATATCAGCATCATACAACGTGTATCAGCGAATTGCAGTGTGACTCATATGGTTTGCCAATATGGTCCAATTTCTATATTCGGTGTTTTATATTTATATTTATATTTATATTTAGAAACTTTTTAAGATAAACAAATGTTTTTATAAAAAGGTTATATCTATTATTTTCCCTCACTATTTAAGTTTTGAACTAAAGATAATTAAATACTTTTATTTATTATTGAATGTGTATTAGTATTAGAAATTATAATATTTATTTATTTTTTAAGTTTAAGTGGGATCACATTTCTAACATGTTTGGTTTCAACTAAGTGTTTTTGTTTCCTCATACTATGCAATTCAATGACAAATTATTTTCTTTATTTAGTTTACTAAAAGAAAGTTTTAAAACCAAGCATGTATTTTTGGGATAGTTATATAAATCAAAATTTCAATTAAAATAGATGTTTGTAAGGTCTATCTCAAAAAAAGAATGGTTGAATAAAAAAATTGTTATTAATTAGTTACTAAAAACATACCGATGGTTTATTTACCCAAATAGACAAAGAACATCTTCACTCGAAGTAAGGGTTTTTTTTTCTAAAATATTTATTTTCATGAACAAATAAAGAATGAAAAGAAACACTTACATTTTGGTATTTATCATCATCATTTAAATCCCTTCTAACAATAGGTTTGAACAAAAGCTAAACAATTAAAATAGATGTCTGTAAGATCTATCTCAAAAAGGGAATGATTCAATAAAAAAATTGTTATTAATTAGTTGCTAAAAACATACAGATGGTTTATTTACCCAAATAGACAAAGAAGAAATTAAGGGTTTCTTCTTTCTAAAATATTTATTTTCGTGAACAAATAAAGAATGAAAAGAAACACTTACATGTTTGGTATTTATCATCATCATTTAAATCCCTTCTAACCATAGGTTTGAACAAAAGCTAAACTCTCCCTTTTCTACCGGCTAAGAAGACTCTCATATTTATGGTTGCTAAAAAAAACCTTGGTAGATTGAAATCAGAATGTTGTTTTCCAAAATAATCTTGAAAATGCATTAAAAAACGGAGCTAGAACTCTTGATACAGAGATTCCTTCAGTGGTCTCAACACAACCTAGAAGATGGAAGGGTTAGCATCTGAAAATGAGCTTGGAAGGCGATAATAATAAGGCATCTAGACGCAGCCACTTAGGAAATATTTACACTTTAAAAGAATCAATTATATCATTAAGCAATTATACTTCAAAAATTCAACCATACAAGAATAGTAGAACAGTAGAGATCATAATGCACAAAGAGAACACAAGATTTAGCCTGGGAAAACCACATAAGGGGAATAACTCATCAACCCTTTTCTAATAGAAAATTTATTTTGTTCAACAAGAGACACGCCTACACCTTTAGTCAACAACTAGGTCAAACTGACCTTCAACAAATCTATGGTCAAACCTGGTCTTCTCCCTACAAGTCAAGCATTCCAATCTAATCTAGCACTCTACCTTCTTATCTACCCTAGGTTGAATTTCGGCCTCCTTATTTTGCCCAAAACCCTAGAAAGTTTAGCCCCTACAGTTGCCCATAAAATTTTGGTGCCTACAACAGAAATTACCCAAAAAATATGTAAATTGTGAGAGTCCTTCCACACATGCGAGGTTGAGAGAGAGAGAAAGAGATGTATTGCATCCTCCTTGTCCTTCGCTTGCTTGTCCAAAAGATACTTGATTGAGAGAGATGTGAATTGGTGCCATGAGGAGGAGGTCGGACTGTTTTTATATAGTGATTTGCCTTGGTCAAATGGGTGTGACTCTACCAAATCTGACTTGACTTGGATGGAGGCCTACTTGACAATCTTTGAGCCAAAATTTTCAAATTTCAAATTCAAATTTTCTTATTTAAAAAGTCCAAATGGGACTTGACTCAAAAAAATATTTTTCCTTTGACTCTAGCATTTCAAATATGCTTTGCAATAATCAATATAAATACATCAAGGGCCAAATATACATTATGAAGGTCGACCATGGTTACAAAATCTCAGCAGGCTCCACCATGAACTAGCTAAGTGTATTCACAAAAAACAAATATCTGACATACTGTTGACCAGATACATCAAAGAATCTATTAGTTTCCTATACAATGTGGGATATGCCAACTCACCCTCAAAAGCACTCAGCTTCCTCAAGTTGGTGATCAGAGGTGTAGACATAGGCTTGCAATCTTCCATCATAAATCTCCTCAAAATCTCCCTTGTATACTTGACACCCTAGGAAAATCTCTCATGGTTGTTTCCATATCTCCAATTCCAAAAATCAATCCATCAAGTTAATGTCCTTCATCTCAAACTCCAAAGAAAGTTCCTCCTCGCACATCTCTACGAGCCTCTTTGATCCTATCAAGAAGAAATCAACATACAACACCAAGATAAGTGTCTCACCCTCAACAAGTACATAGTACAAGTTTGAGTCCACCCCACTCTTGGTGAAGCCTAAACCAAGAAATCTATCAATCCTAGCATACCATGTGCACGAAGCTTGCTTCAATCTATAAAAGACCTTCTTCAACTTGCATATATGAGACTCCCTCTCATGCAACTCAAAGCCTTGAGGTTTCTCAATATACACCTCTTCCTCAATCACCTTATTGCGGAAGGTAATCCTCACATCCATCTGATGTATCCTCCACTCCATCCTTGAAGCAATGTAGATAACTACCATAATATATGCATATCTATTGACAAAATCATATGTTTCCTCGTCGTTCACCTCCTCCTAGAAGAACCCTCTCAACACAAACCTTTATTTGTGCTTCTTAATGTTTCCATATATTACATGATTGATCTTATAGATCCATCAAGAAGTGACCACAAACTTTCCCTCTGGCCTAGACACTATGTCCCACACATCATTCCTCATGATGCAACTATAGTATTCCACCATGGCATCCATCCAAACCTATTAATCTTCTACCTCCTCATGAGTAGAAGGCTCGGAATCACTTATGTTGTGCATCAAGGCCAAATAGCTAAAAAATATGGCAAGTGATCTACTCTCCCTAGAAGTCTTGCTAGGAGCCACCATGTGCTCCTCTACATCCCTCAAGGTTTGTTCAACCCATCTTAGCGTCCCCCTAGTAGGGCTCAAAGGACCCTCTTTGTCCTTCTCCTAATCCACAAGTTATGTCCTTGCTATTGATGTTGTTGGTCCCTACTCAACCTTAGGAGCCTCTTGCTTCTGATCCTCTATCCCTATTGGCTTTATGTCATGAGACCTCCTAAATGTTCTACTCTCCTTGAATATGACATCTCGATTGATGATGACTCTTCTTTGTCCTTGAATGTATACCTTGTAGGCCTTTAAGACCTCACTATAGCTCACAAAAATGCTCTTCTCTAATGAGGGCTCCAACTTAGTCCTCTTCTTTGTAGGAATGTGGACATAAACTGGATTGTTGAAGATGCACAGATGACTCGCCTATGGTATCTCTCCAATAAACATCTCCTAAGGAGTCTTTTCCTCCAAGATTTTCTGAGGACTCTTGTTCTGCAAGTAAACAATTGTATTGCATGCCTTCGCCTACAGAAACATAGGCAAGTCTTGATCATAGATCATTGTCTTCAAATTTTCTCAAACTATGATTCGGTTCTTTCTTTTTGCAATCTCATTTTGTTGATAATTTTTAAGGTACTGTGAGTTCCTTCTAGATCCCTCATTGTAGGCCTTCACCTACATAAACATAGGCAAGTATTGATCATAGATCATTGTGTTCAAATTTTCTCAAAATATGATTCAGTTCTTTGTTTTTGAAATCCCATTATGTTGAGGGTTTTGAAGTAATATGGGTTTCTTCTTGATCCCTGACTCTCTGTAGAAATCCTGAAACTCATTGGAGGTATACTCGCCCATTTTCAAATCTCAGTACCTTAATCTTCTTCCCAATTTGGTTCTCCACAATTGTTTTTAACTCTTGAAATCCACTGAAGACTTCACCCTCGATCTTCAAGAAGTAGATCCAATTCTTCCTGGAATAGTCCTTTATGAATATCGCAAAGTAGTTGGACCCTGTGATTGATTCCACCAACATATGACCACATATATTTGAATGCACCAAGTCCAACACTCCCTTGGACCGGGTTTCACTGTGAGGAAAGGTTACCTTGGCATCCTTGCCAAGTGCACACCAATTACACACTCCCCCCTGCTCCACCTTGATCTCCGGGGAACCTATAACCATCCACCATAACATAGGAAGAGCCATGTAATGTAGGTGACCCATTCTCCTATGCCAAAGCTCGCTCTAGTTGTCATTGTTACATACAAGGGCCTTCATTGGCTAACCTCTCAACAAGTATAATCTCTTCTCCCTGCTCCCTATGACCCGCCTCACGCTAGGATCAACCCCTTTTGGTCAAATAGCTACTTCACCTCCCATAAATCTGACCTCTAGTCCTTCATCTGTTGAATTAACTAGTATCGGTATTTATAATGTATTTCTATCATTTGTAAATTTATTGAAGCATATTTAATATGCTTGGATCATAAAAAGAATTTTTTTTTATAGCATGGATTTCATGCTCAAAGAAAAGAAAAATTTATATATTTGAAAAAGCACAACAAAAAATTCAAGTGTCTTTTTGGTCAAATCCCAAATGGTCAAGTCGGGCCTCCATTTGTCAAGTCGGACTACACAAGTGACGGGTCCCTTCGCATGGGCAAACAACTATATATTAGCATTATGACTCCACTAATTTGGCAACCAGCTCGCAGCATCTGTGGAAAAGAAATGTGAGCTGTCTGAGGCTATATATCTTTTTGTAATGCGAGTTGTCTTAGGCTATATATCTGTGTGTAATGTGAACTGTGCGAGGATATATATCTGTGTAATGTGAGTTGTCTAAGGCTATATATCTCTGTGTAATGCGAGTTGTCTGAGGTTATATATCTTTGTGTAATGTGAGTTGTCTGAGGCATAACATCTATGTGGTGATGTGAGTTTCTGAGGCACTCTTTCTCTTTGGGACATGGCATCTACGAACAAAAATATGGCATCTTGTGACCAGACTTATTGACAAAGTTGTGGTAGTGTTTGGACTATTAATGGAGGGTTGAATTGGCATTTGGGCTATTGCTCAGGTTAGATGTTGTGACTTGGATTTCTCTTGTTGACAAAGATTCTATAAGGATGGGATTTGTTGGGTTTCCCCTTGTGGGTTTTGCCCTAGTCATTGACCTAATCTCTTGTGTCTCTTGTCTCTTGTGCACTATGATCTCTACTTTCTTTATGTTTTTGAATGTGTAATTGCTTGATGACATAACTAAATAATGTAAATGCTAAAAGGAAACATATATATCAGTCACAAGTAATTATTTTGATTATAAATTCAATTTTCAATTGAATTTCAACATTGTCCTCCATGGCCGAAACTAAAAGGAGATTCTTCTCCAACCCTAGCACAAACATCACCACCATGATACTCTGAGTCCATCTGAAATTGTATGTTGTTTATGCCCTCTACTAAATACTCAGTGTTGTCACCAAGCTCCACATGTTAGATCTCAAAGCTCCTTGGCCATACTGGTGAAGATATCCCAAGATACTATCATGTGATTAGATGCTCCATTGTCGACAAACCACGCCTCTCTCGTAACAGTGCTAGAAAGGCATGTCACCAAGGCAAATTTTTTCTCGAACTTCTCAACCAACTCATCCATCTGTATTGTGGCTATCGTAAATGTCTTTCCTTTGCCTTCTTATTTGGACATTGTTTGGCATAATGACCAAACTTGTGAGATGCAAAGCACTTGAATTTGCTCATGTCTTTCTCCTTCTTTCTTTATGAAGATCATCCTCCACCTTGGTTCTACTTTGCCTTCCACTTTCCCTTCTTAGCTTTCATAGCAAGAGCAATTTCTCCATCCCCACCTCCACTCCTATGTTGTCCACAAATTATTGAACTCCCCCAGATTCATTTTGGGTGAAGTCATCCAGCTCCAATGAGAAATTTGTTGTCTAGCAAGGATCTCTTCCACAAAGGTGGTCCATTGCTTAGCGCAACCCTTCAGAGCTACCCTCACTAGCTCCAAATCACTCAATTTCTCCCACAATTGATAGTTCATCATAAGCATGCTAGATAATGATGAGATATAAGGTCATGGTCTTTGATCTATTTATACGAATGTTGTTCAACTTCTCTCTCAACGCCATTTCCTATTCTCATTTGTACTCTAGTATAGACTAGTCAAGGACGCCCACATCTTATGTGATGTATTGTTCCCTGTTATGTGTGGAATCACATGATCCCTCGCACCATCCAAGATGATACCCCTCACTTTCACATCTTTTAACTTATGCTCAACTACTAAGGCAACATCTAAAAGAACTGGAACCTCATGATCTGCAAACTCCCACATACCATTAATCCTCAAGTCAATGGTTATGTGCACCTTCCATGGACTGAAGTTACTTGCCACTTCCAACATGTCTTCATACCTCAAACTCAATGATACAATGTCACCAAATCAACCTTGGCCACAAAACTCTTAAATTAAAATTTTCATTTGCATTGTTGAAATACATGTCACTAATCTCCCTCTTTAGAGTTTTTAGTGCTATGATACCATGTTAATTCCTTAATACCAGATTATATTTATTTCATCTTAACAATTTACACAAAACCCAAAAAAAAAATTACCCAAATAAAATTTTTAGAAACTATTGTAAAATAAATACTCTAATATTTTAATTTCTGAATATTAATTTGCAATAGAAATAGCAAAAGAAATTAGACATTAAACAACAAATAAATGACTTAAGCAGTCCTCCATGTTTGTATTAATCATGAGACTTAGGGTCAAACCCTCAGAGAATTTTACAAATAAATTTATCTGTTGTAGCAAAACCTATAGCTCAAACTGTTGTAGGAAATTGATCAGCGTGTTGTAGAAAGAAATCGACCTCTAAAATGCCTCAAAGTTTCTACCCCTCTACAATAAATTTGGCCTCTTTACCCCTATTGTACGGCCTTGTTAAAGCATTGTACATCACCCTTTTCTGCCCCCCTAACTCGGCCTCTTCAAACCTATACGACCTACACATGTGTGGGTTTATCCCACTGCTAAATTTGTCTGCTTTCAACAAATAACTTGGCTTTCTTTCTAGTTGTACTCATCCTTCTCTCTCTTTCCTCCACCTGGCTCTTTTTTACCACCACTTAGCATAATTCTTCTCTTTAGTCAAGTTGAGTTTCTCTTGAGAAACTCTCTCTCCCAATAATTCAACACAAAAATGTGTCATCATCCTCTCATTAGGCTCATTTATAATTTTCCAAGGCTAAATCCCTAATCTCCAAAGTGATTAAGCGCTGAGACTAAATCTTAACTCTCTTAGATCAACCATGGAGATTAGATCTAAGTTACTTAAATAATTAATTATTTATCCTTAGATAAAACATTAGCCCAACTCTACATTAATCATTTAAATTAATCAATGTGTTTTTCCTGAGTAAAATTTAGAAAGAAAATCAATTAATTGTTTCTCATGAACAACCACCTAAAGAGGACATCTCTTCCACGTGCTAAGACAACAAGTCTATGTGGAAGGCCTTCCAATGCTATAAAAATCAGCAATGGCTAGGTTGTTAAGGTTGTTGATGTGAATGAATGAAAAATAAGAAGCAATGGATCATTTTGGAGGTTGTTGTCGCCTAGATTGTACAAGCACCTACGATAACTGCTCAGGGCGGGCGTTGTCACTTTGATCCCCACCCACACCATTCTAATTATCTCCCAACAGCAGGCTATGGCGGGTAGTCTCTATGAGATGAAGTGAAAGAAGACAAGTTGGGGACCAACTTGCCTTGGAGACAGATGAGTGGCCTAGACACTTGGTTAAATTAGAGCAAGACGTATTGATTAGATTAGATTTTCAAAGAATGCAACTAGTACCTTAAAGGGTCACAATTATTGCTTATTATAAATTGAAATCAAGTGGTCGAATGAACACTCGCTGCTTAAATGTTTGACTAACCTATAGAAATGCAAGTCCTAAAATCTACGTGAAGTGCAAAAATCTTGGTTAGTTTTAGATTAAATGCCTAGTCTAAGTATGGTTTTCCCTTAACTATTTTGAAGTTGGACTCCAAGGTAGCTTGTGGGAAGCAAGCCAACAAGAAGCAAGCTAGGGTTTGATTAATGATACATTTTGTTGTGCTCCTATCATCTAATGTCTCCGACGTTGCAGAGATTGTGGCTCTAACCACTGCAAGGTCATTGTGTTAACCACCGAAGAATTGTCAAGGCCCCTCAAGCTAGATGAGGAGGGTTGCGTTATATTTCTATCAACATAGCTTATGCTATGAGGTAAATTATTAATGCAAACTAAATCTAGGATGCTTAATGCAAGATGATGAGTCAAATTTATCTTGAATTAAGATTGTTTAATTTACTTAAGTACTTAGTGACAATCAGCGTACTACAAGAGTACTTGACAATATTGAGATGGCAATCTTAGATAAGATAGACGCTAACGGATACAAGTGCAAAATTCAGCTATAGCTCAATCTACGAGATGCTTAAGTAAATCAACTTATCCAACAATGAATATGAACACAAAGTATTATGTCAATTTAAACTTAGATGCTCAAGTTAACTCTATTCATCAACAAAATTAACTTCAAATTTTGAGTGCAAAGTTAGACAACCTTTGAGACCAAGATGGATAAGTCAATTTCATATTTATGACAATTTAAATCAGCGATAACACTTCAAAAATTTCATACTTTATTGATGTTATGATAGCAGTAAGGAAACCAATTCAAATTATGAAATTTCCCCAACACATGAAACAAAAAATGTTCTTATGAGTAGCAAATGAAAATTAACTCATTAAGCCCACTTTATGATGATGTATTTGGTGATATTTCAGATCTGATTTATTAATTACAGCAGTAAATAACCAAAGATCATCAAGCTAATGATGCGAAAGAATAAATGACCAAGATAACCAAAAATAGCAAAAATACACCGAAACTTGAAAAATTCAAGTTTTAGAGCTTTTAGAGAGGGTCACTAAGCAAATTTCATAACTGATATGTTTATTACAGCGATAAACAGATCACAGATCAGCAAGCTAGCAATACTAGAGACAATGCCCAAAAATAATAAAATTTTTCCAGAAACAGAAAATCCAAAATTTTCGACCCTAATTAAATGTATGCTTCAAAAATTTCAGGTCTGAAATTATCAGTGATGCGGTAAGTTCCAACAAGCATAAAATTAGATCTAAGCTAGATCCAAGATACCCAAGTGGCCAAAACTCATGAAAATTTAGATTTTACAATTTTAAGTGATTTTGACCATTAAACATGTGATTATAGGGCAAACATGTGATTTTATCTCTGTTTTATCATTGATTTGACTGTTGTAATAAAACATAGATAAAACTAGAATTTAAAGGTCAAACCTTAGGCCCAAGGCCTTGAAGATCCCTTGGTCAAAATTTGTTGAAACTTTGGGATCATGTTGTCCCTGAAAAATTGAATTTTTGAGCTTCAAAACCTGCAAAACCACCAAGTATTCAATGCTGAAAAATCAGGAGGGTTTTATGGCAGATTAGGGTAAAAGAGGCCAAGAAAAGTCAACGTTAGGCCAAAGAAAGCTAGCGTTTGGGGATAAGGGGGCTAGAATGATAGATCAGGGGCAGAAAAGGCAAGAGGAGGCCGGAAAGAGGCAATGCTGGGGGAGAAAGAGCCTCAAAGGCTTGACGTAGGGGTAATCGAGGCTCAAAAGGGAGGACGTTGAGGGTTTTGGGCCTCAAAAGGTCATGACAAACCCTCAAGGGCAGTCGTCTAGCCTTCTAGAGGGAGGTTGAGGCCCCAAAAGGCTACGTCTAACCCTAAGAAGGGCTAAAAACCTATGCGCAAGGAAGGAGGAAGGAGGGAGGAGGAGGGTTTTAGACCTTACGGCTAGCCCTAAAGGGTTGAAAAATGCTGACGGTCTTTGGGCTGACGTAGGGGTTGAAGAGGTCAAATCTAGGCCCAAAAGGCCCGAAAAATGAAAACCCTTGCCTTGAAAAAAAACCTTCTTCAGATCTAAATTTTGTCGTGAAATTGTCTAAAAACTAAATCTTACCCTCAAGGTCCTAGATCTAGCTCTTCTTCCTCTTGATCCATTGATCCAACCTGCGAAAAATAAAAGTACAACACCCACACCCCAAATTTATATAAAATAAATCTAAAAACTCCAACCCAAGTTAGAAAAATAATTTACAATTAAAATTACAAAATTATTTTACTAATTATACAAGAGTTTTTAAATAAATTTTCAAAAAATAATTTTTATAATATTTTTCCTTTGATGAATGGTTAAAAATGTTTCAGAAAACTTATGCTCACTATAGTCGTAGTGAAGATTTAATCCACCATATAAAATCTAAAATTTCAAGAAAAATGATCCTTACTCACACTCTGTGAACTTGGAGACCAAGGATTGAATACTTGCAAACACTATGTATTATCTCAAAATAATCACATAAAGCACAATATGGGAAGTCCATAGTCACTACATACCACAAATCAACGAACAAGAACACCTCGAGTTGCACCCAAAAGTTTTTTATTATAACAGAAAAAATAATTCACAGTGGGACAGTAGTTTACAAAAATAATTCGTGTTTTAGCTAATAATACAAGGCATACAAGATCCTAAAATGGTGAATGTCTACCGCTGGTATAGGTTGCCATCAGAAAACGTTACCAAATGGCACCATTTGCTAGTGCTTACTCTACTTTCTCCTAAAATATCCAATACTCTGAAACTGTTTACAACCGCTGCAAAGACAAGTGAGAATAGTGCAGGCCACTGTAATTTCCCCACGTAAATCAGCATCAACATTAATCATCAATGGTAAAAAGACGATGTTTATGAACATGTATATTAGGAATTGCAGAGAAGGGCAGATAGTACACATTTGGGTGCCAGCAGAAGGCTGGATTCTCCTAGACTGAATGGTGATGTTTGGCATCCACTTGAGTTCCATAAAAAAGACTCTAGATTCCCAGAGCAATGGAATTTCCCTTCCTCAAAGTGAAAGGGATGAGGACAATGATGATTTTGGAGATGAAGCCAAAAGAGATCAGAACAATAAGGCAAGCACAGTTGACAGAGCGCAATCAGTGACAGTCCATAATCAATCTAGAGCGTGACAGAGCATGAATGTGGCAGAAGCCTGTGTAGGTGGGATGCACAATGGGTGTCTTGAGCACTGTTGTCATTCGTGCTACCCAGAGCAAACACTGTTGTCATACGAACACCTGCAATACACTTATTTTGTGAACAAATTCACTGGAACAAGATGATTCTGTATATATCAGCGTACGTGTCCTTAAGAAAAGCAAATTCACTAAAAATAAAACCGAACCCAGCCAGCCATTGTATGACTTCTAGTTTAAAATGATTCTGTATATATCAGCCATTGTATGACTTCTAGTTTACAAGCAACTATCAATTGACAGATATATTATTGCTGCTAGCGTCATCTTAACCAACATAGTAATAATTTTCCTATGCCAAGGAATGAAAATATTTCCCAGTTTGCAAAGAATCAATAGTATGCTTGTTAGAAATTACAACCCTCGATATCAACAAATGAATAGCCCTCCATATAACCAAAAGGGGCCTATTAAAGACAAAATGAATCCAGATAAACTGTATCTCAAGGCGTCAATTTTTAAAATATTCAGGGTTAGAAGACATATACATGACCCCAAATTAAACATATCCGCCTGTTCAAATTGCAACAGAATATTCAAAGTAAAGAGCTTCCAGAATAGTTTACATTCTTAGGCAGGCTAGGTGGAAAGAGAATGTTTTGGATATTCCTGAACTGTATAATATTATCTGTAGTTTTACACAAGGCATTGTCGCAATGCAAATAAAAAGATGAAAGAGACGATGTTTCTAAAATTTGTAAAAGCTGATACATATACAAGATGCCGTTATAATTTCATCAATATGAAACTACCAGGATAGTAGTTAAGCATATCAACGGGATTATTCAAACAATAAATCATTAAATTGTATACAAGGCTTCATGCTTCTACGGTCTTCAGAAGTTGTTTGATTATTCTCTGAAGTGCAGATGCACTTGACCTGCATTTTGGTTCTGTAAAGCAAGAGCGTCCTTCTTCAGAGGCTTTGCTCAACTCTGGATCCATTGGCACTTTGCCTAGAAATGGGACGTGCATCTCTTTGGCCATCTTCTCAGCTCCTCCACCACTAACATGAAAGACTTCAGTACAAGCAAATAAAGATAACAAGTGAGGAGAATGCATCTGTAAACTTTTCAATGTCTCCTCAGTGACATCTTCTTCCTTGCCATCCCCGGAAATCCTCTTGAAAATAAGACTTGAGATAGGCTGTTGAATACCACTCATGTTCTCTATAACACCTAGAACAGGAATTCCCACCTTCTTGCAAAAATTTATTTCCTTTCTCACATCAATAATTGAAACCTCCTGTGGTGTAGTCACAATTAATGCACCATCCACATTAGTTGCTTTCAAATACTGTGCTATGGAGATATGCTCATCAGAGGTTCCAGGTGGAGCATCAACAACTAGATAGTCCAACTCTCCCCAATACACATCTTTCAAAAATGTCTTGATGAGCCCATTTTTGCGAGGTCCCCTCCATATGACTGCTTCATTTGGATCAGGAAGCATGAAGCCAATCGACATTACACCAAGATTGTCCTCTACATACACAGGTGACCAACCAAGATTGCTCTGATGTATCTCTTGACCTTCCAATCCGAGCATTTTGGGGATGCTTGGACCACAAATATCAATATCAAGCAATCCAACCTGCTTATCCTGCTCCGCTAAAGCAAATGATAGCTGTGCTGCAAATGTGCTCTTACCAACACCACCCTTTCCAGATAATACTAAAATTTTATGCTTCACAGTAGCCATCCGTTCTCCTATAGCAATCAAATCTGAAAAAATGGGATACACAAACATTCAGTAGCCATCCGCTCCAAGACATTTTAATATTTTTCAATATCTTTTGTGGTTAGTATCAATATGCAAGCAACAAATTTCTCCCATGATATAATGCAGTTCTGATTCATGCATATCTCTGTACACAGGACCTATAAACTTAAGGCAGAGTTGTCAAGATACACAAATTACTGACTGGATAAAATCATGTAAGCACGCATGTCTTTTATTATATACAAAAGAAGCATATGCTAATCACATAAACATTACGTCTTAAAGCATCAGAAAATTCGTTACTCACGAATTACAACATAAAAGTGCATAAAGCTGCCAAACAGATCATAAACCAACAATATCCATAACATGCTAGATTCCTAATGTAAATAACTTCTAGCTAAATCAGAAGCAGATTATCCAGCCACCACTAATTGCAGATCCGATGGTGGGCATTATACCAGCCTTTTTGGCAAGAGTGCCTACCATGCGATCTCTATCTAGCACCAATTGAATCTCACCCAAAAACAAATACAGATAATAAAATTTCAATAAGAGAGTAATGACTCAACCAAAAAGAGTTGCCATCTGTCATTATTACTACATCCAAGTTTGTCGTATTGCATTTCAGAGACATTGGTAGAATATATTTAGCTTTAAACCACAAAGCAATGCATACCTAATACACATTTGGACTGCATTACTCCAAAGTAACTATTATATCCCAGTCAGTCCACCATATGTAGCTGATGGAAATGTCAATGGGACAGGCTCTTGGTCAAGACCAATTGTGTAAGGAGAAAACATGATCAATCTGTCATCACTACTGTTTAAACCAGACAAAGTACAAGGATAAATTGACAAAATAGGCTCTTGCTATAACAAACCTCAAATTCCAGTCACCTGAGTTTGTACGCGCTGGTCGCATTTTGTGATGATTATCTACGGTATCAAAAATTGAATATGAGGAAGTATGCATCTCCAGTAGCTTGAAATAAAACCAAACACTGGCTGTCACCAATCAGGAATAACTATATCCAAGCATTGCATATCAGAGACATTGGTAGAATATATTTACTACTAAACCACAAAGCAATGCATACTTAATCCCTGTTTGGACTGCATCACTCCACAGTAACTATTATATCCCAGTTAGTCCACCATATGTAGCAGATGGAAATGTCAATGGGACAAGCTCTTGGTCAAGGCCAATGGTGTCAGAAGAAAACATGATATAGTAGGGGAGTTGCTAGATCTTTTGGAACTACTCCACAGAGCAACAAGAATAAGCAACTTGGCTGCCTTTCAGTGTACACTGTACATCAGAAACTAAGATACCAATAAGATCTTGACAACCTCAAATAACAGCCAAAACTCATGATAAAGATCATGTCATTATAAATATTAATGCAAGGCAAGCTACTATAAATGATACATAATACCCAAGAGGACAAAAGCTTTACAACTTTTATTCAAATAAATTGGCAACAGCATACAACCATATATTTCCCAGCCAAGGACATTTAACAGTCTCTGGTGAGAGTTGCATCAGCATATTGACAATCTTCTTTCATAGAATCCATGGATTACTACTGGGTTCACAAATCAAGAAAAACTTGCCTGGAATTTGAAAATTATGAATATCTTCAAGATAGGTTCCAATGTTCATCACAGTAATGCAAAGTATGCAAGAAATCCGGCAAATATAATATCAGAAATAGATATTATTTGGAAGTCTCCCACAATGATCACATATGCATGAGAACGAGCCTCAGAGAATAAACTACTAAAAATTACTTCATTTTCTTCAAACAATAACCAAAAATTTTGATTATTAATTGATTCTCATGTGGCTTCCTCAATACAATTATTAGACAAGAAGCTCATTGAGAATTTTTCATGTTTTTTGTATCTCTGATTAACAGCCCTTAATGGACCATAAGTACCATGGAAATTATTGGGTTGAATTCCTCTCAACTTTTAAGCAGAATAGCTATGTCACGAGAGTAAGAAACCAGCCCAGTTACTGATTCCTCTAGTAACAAATAAAATAAAAAATAAAAATAAAAATAAAATCTACAGAATAGTCCTGAGTCTACTCTGCATAGAGATCCTCTCCCAACTCTTGAGAAGTTCATCCAAAAAGCTCTATACAAAGTTTTCAAACTAGCCCTTCCAAAAATTTCTTTATAGAGGCATGTCTAACTTTCACCCTACAGACTATACAATTCCATTCTCATAATAGAGACAAACAAGGCTAGTTGGCATATGCAAATAGTTAAGGTCCTTAACATTGACCATCATAAGCATGTCCCAAGCAATGCCTTACAATTTAAGTCACCTGACACATTCCCCCATCTCGAATCCTTCATGTCGGACACGACACAAGGATGACACATGTCCAAGACAAGTTTGACTCGTGTCGGGCATGTGCCAAATCATGACCTGATTTTTGGACACGTGCCCTCGAAAAAAGTGACCCACACGCTGCTAAATGTCGGATTGGGGCCGATTTTGCTCATTCTTGTTTGTTGTTTAAGTGCTGTAGGAGTGTGTTAGCTACCAGCAAAGGAGGAAGACAACATTTGGAGGTGATTCAAGGTGCAGGTAATTGGATTTCCCTTTCCATTTTTTCTAATTTTGCTACAGCAGTTTGCCAATCCATTTTTTCATATGTGCAGCCTTACAGCAGTCATGGCTCAATCAAGGGCAGCAGGAAAGGTGTAAGATTACAAGGAATTTTTTGCCCTAGATTTCTATTCAACCACTAGGGTCTCAATACAACTTCCCCTCTTTGTGTACAAGCAATAAAATTTCAAAGTGCAAAAGAGTGTAAAACCAATAACAATAATCGGCTTCAATATAAATAATCACCAACAATATGAATCAACAATCCACCAATGATCAGAATCCAGATTTGCATTAAACAATGTTACAAATTCAGTAATATAAAAATGCCCGAATCAAAAACCCTTCTTTATCTGCAAGCTGATAATTATTTCCAAACCCTATCTGCTTGAATACCCGAGTTGACTTAGATCTGTGCTCAGCCTCTATCTCGAGTCTGCTCTGATCTCAACAGTGGCACTTATACAGGATCTCCGCTTGTTTTTAATGCTTTGGCCCTGTGGAACGATGCTCAAAAACCTCCTTCACTTCCAATGTTTCGAACATCAACATCAGGATAAAATCGGCAAGGATCTTGAAAACCAAAAAATCGGGAAAATATCGGTAAAAATCGGCAAACATCGGCAAAATTAAAATACCATAAAAATATTTGTTAGGCCAAAAACATAGGCTAGGACAAAAAAATCGGGATGTTATCGAGATGTTCGCAACAATTTTCGCTCCTACCTCAAAAAACTCAGACGACCCTAGAATCACTTCTGGTCTTTTGTCAACCCCAAGAGGACTATCCGAACTATGATTTGTCACCAACAGATGCACAAGATTGAATAAGCTTCAAACTATGCGACTGTTACAGAATATGAAGTTTGCCTCAGGGTAATACACAGAGCAAGTTTGTAGGGCTCTTCAAGACTCGACTATGTCCATAATTCAACTACAACTTGACTCCAAACAAACCCATGGGCAAACTAAGAGGAATCTGACCCCAAACAGTGGGAGAAATTATGTTGTTCGTCTATCTTAGGGACTGCGGCTTGCTTCACAAAGATCCAACGAACTGCCTAGAATTTAAATTTCAGAGAAGAGCTCAACCTATTTTCAAGATGTCTTATATAACTTAAGAAAGACTTTGTTGCTCCTATATGAAGAGAAAACTAGTGCCAAAACAAATAAAAGAAGCAAAGAGATTTATCACCTAGGATGGAATCTTGCACCACTGAAATTCATTGGAATGAAGACGTCTTAAAACCCTCAAAGCTCCAGCTCAAGAAATCAGATGATTTAATCCACAATTCATGATGCCTCATTTGATCTCAACCCTCTTCTATTTATAGATTTCTCATGGGCTCCAACAATGTGAGGGGTTGTGTGTGCAACCCCTAACTTAGCCCCAACTGACCCCATTTTTGCCCAATATTGCCCCAACATAGAAAAAATTGGGCTTTTACCCATTTAACATGACTATAGCATATGGGGTTGGATAAGGTATTTCGTCCTCCATAAGCCACCAATTTGGAGAGGACGTTATAGTCCCCCCTTCCCGAAATTGCTTTCCCTCGAGCAATTGCAAATTTAGATGTTGTAAATCTCATTCTCCTTTGCATGTGTCGTCTTCGTCAAGAAGATTCTTCAATCTAATAAGATATTTGGAAATTACTCTACCTCTTAGTTTATTTTCTCATACTACCATGATTGCCTCTGGAATTAACTCCAGTTGTCCTTATTCATCCAAAGGGTGCAATTCCATTGAAGTAGTGACCTACTACCCGACAGCCTTCTTGAGACAGGAAACATGGAAGACATTATGAATTTCGCTTTCCTTTGGCAGTTCTAACTCTTATGCCATCGCTCCTATTCTCCGGAGATTTTGTAGGGTCCATAAAATCTCAGCTTAGTTTTTTTGCATCACTCTTCTTGAGCGTATATTGTCTACACAGTTGCAATCTCAGAAATACCAGATCTCCTACCTCAAAACTGCGGTTTGTATGGTGTTGATCTACGCCCATTTTTTGCCGATTTTGGCAACCTGCATGTTTTCTTTGAGTGTTAAGAATATTTTGGCTATATTGTATCCCAATCATTAGCTAATGGGGCACTATTGTCTCCAAAGACAATGTCAAGAAAGGATGGGGCATCATAACCATATAGTGCTCTAAAAGGTGTCATCCCAATAGACATATGATAAGTAGTATTGTAACAATGCTCCCCAAGGTATAGCCATTTGATCCATGCCTTCTACTGACCAGTGATGTAGTTACGTAAGTATCCCTCAATCCATTTGTTCATGATCTCTATTTGACCATCAGTGGGAATTGCAAAGAAATGTGTGAATTTCGTCAACCTGTAAACCACTGCATAGATGCAATATTTGCCTTGAGCTTTGGGTAGGCTTGTAATGAAGTCCATTAAGATGCTTTCCCACTTTTGTTCTAGAATTGGTAAAGGTTGGAGTAAACCGGTCGGATACAAGTGCTCCAGCCTCCACCTTATTATGTTGGCATGTCATGCATTCCTTAACGTATTTTAATACATCATCTTTGAGACCCTTCCATGAGAATCGTTCCCTAATTTGTCAGTAAGTTTTGTAGAATCCCTGGTGCCTAGCTGATGGTACATTATGTGCAACGTTCAAAATTTTCTCCTTAAGCGTAGATTCAGGAACCAAGTATATCATGTCCTTATAGTAAATATTATTGTAAACTAGCTTATACTTGTCATCTTGGATGAGTCCGTCCATCAGAACACAAGCGAACTTGTTCTTGGAATATTCCACCAAGAGGTGAGTCCTCCAATCATCGGTAAGCCCCATGAATGAATAGGTTGTTAGTTTTCTAGAGAGTGCATCGGCTACAATATTCTTTTTCCCTTTTACATAATTAATATCAAAGTCATAAGCCTAGACTTTGTTCACCCACTTTTGTTGTCGTTCATTCAAGTCCTTGTGATCCAGGAAATGGCATAAGTTGTTGTGGTCGGCCTTTAGTACGAACCTGTTTCCCACCAAATATTACCTGAACTTTGCCAAGGCGTGCATAATAGCTAACATTTCTTTGTCATATATGGAGTAAAGTTTTTGTGTCCAGCAGTTTCCAACTTTCAAATGCAATTGGATGTCCCTTCTGCATTAATACTACTCCTATTCCTTCTCTTGATGCATCACATTCTAACACAAAGGGTTGACTGAAGTCGGGGAGTGCTAGTACTAGACATGAGCTCATTACTTCCTTGAGCTTATTGAATGTTTTGTCTAATTCCTTGGTCCACCTAAACACTCCTTTCTTAGTCAAATATGTTAATGGTGTGCTTAGTTGAGAGTAGCCTTTGACGAATCGTCAATAATAACTACAAATTCCAAAAAATCCTTGCAACTCGATCAAATTTTTAGGTGTTGGCCAATCATATTGCCTGAATTTTTTCTTGATGTACCTGCACTCCTCTTGTGCTAATTATGTGCCCTAGATAAAGAATCTTCGCCATCCCAATTTCATGTTTTCACACCTTGGCACAGAGCGATTGTTATTGCATTATGCTCAAAATTTCATTCAAGTGCCCGAAGTGATCTTCCCATGTTCTGATGTATATGAGAAGGTCGTCAAAAAATACTAATAAGAATTTCCTTAGTTGTTTGTTGAAGATGTTATTCATGCAAGATTGAAATGTGGTGAAAGCATTAGTTGGACCAAATGGCATAACCAAAAACTCAAAGTGATCATAGTGGCATCAGAAAGTTGTATTTGGCACATCTTACTCTCGAACCCGAATCAGATGATACCCTGATCGTAGGTCAATCTTTGAAAAATAAACTGCTCCATGCAATTCATCCAGTAACTCATCAATCCTCGGGATAGGCGTTAATTTTAGATAGCAATGCTATGTTCTATGCTTACAACAATTACTTCAATGTCCTTTTACTAACCCAATGATAATTTCCACTTATTTTCCAAAAGAAAACACATTAACCATTAATCACATTGACAGTAACTGTAAATAGAACATAAACAATAAATGCAGAAGACAGGCCAAGACAAGAAAACACATGAATTTGGCTCCAGCCAGGGAAACACCCCAAGATGGGGAACCCCTTGATCAATTCTTCTTATTATCTAATATCAAATGTTCAGCAGAGAGAGAATACAATAATGCAAAGTCAAAGACAAAATTGACTTGCCAATTTGATGATCCAATAGATATCTTAGTGATTTCTTTTCTCTCTTACTTGGGCTTGTCCTCACCTGGGCTCTAATACCATGTTAATTTTAGATGACAATGGTATGTTCTATGCTTGCAACAATTACTTCAATGTCCTTTTATTGTCCCAACAATAATTTCCACTTATTTTCCAATAGTAATCACATTAGCCATTAATCACATCGACAGTAATTGTAGATAGAACATAAACAATAAAAGCAAGAGAGAAGCCAAGACAAGATAACACAAGAATTGGCCCAAACTAGGGAAAAAACCCAAGATGGGGAAACCCTTGATCAATTCTTCTTATTATCTAATATCAAATATTCAGCAAAGAGAGAGTCCAATAATGCAAAGTCAAAGAAACCTGACTTGCCAATTTGATGACCCAATACCACTGTCCAAATGCCAAACAAACAGCCCAGTCAAATTTGCAATTTTTGCACTCTTTCAATAGCAATCAAATAGCCCTAACCAGTGGTCAACGGTGGTCAACGTCGTAGCAAAACAGTCCCTCTTGAGCTCGGGCAAAGCCAGAGTAGCTCGGCCTTCTTTGGAGGTCAGACAGCGGTTAAAACAGTCAACTTTGGAGCGGTCAAACCCAGTCAAACAAAAGATCAACTCTGCGGTCAAAACAATCACTTCAGGCATGCGGTCAACGCAGGTCAACTTGCCCAGATTTCCTTTATTTTTGTGCCTAGTAACTCGGCTCTCCAAGGTCGAACTTTTGGTGGTCAAATGAAGTCAAACCAATGAGGGAAACTCACGTACCTGCTGTAGAAAATCAACCCAAATAGTCAAAGATGCCTTCAAAAATCTTGCACATGTAAAGAAGAAAGGCTACCCTACAATTTGCACGACCCAATCAATGAAGGAGAGAGAAGAATATGTTGTGTGATGAATGTGCCAAATGAGGATGAAGGTCTCTTCTATTTATATGCGTTAGAGGGGGTTATGTTGCTCAACTTGACCCTAAGCCAACCTTGACCAAATGCACATGTGTGGGCTTGTCTTCAAAAATATATTTCTCCTTGTCCAAATTCAGTGATCCTTAGGTCGATTTTGGTCCTCTCAAAAACAGGTATTCAATCCAATAATCATCTTCATCAAATGAGCTGCCCAAAGTGGAATTTCGCCCTAGTTGCACATTTTAACAATAGGATACTTGTTCTTGATGGTCTTCTCGTTGAGTGCTTAGCAGTCAATACACATCCTCCATGTTCCATCTTTTTTAACAACTTGACCCTAAGCCAACCTTGACCAAATGCACATGTGTGGGCTTGTCTTCAAAAATATATTTCTCCTTGTCCAAATTCAGTTATCCTTAGGTCGATTTTGGTCCTCTCAAAAACTGAAATTCAATCCAATAATCATTTTCATCAAATGAGCTGCCCAAAGCGAAATTTCGCCCTAGTTGCACATTTAGGATACTTGTTCATGATGGTCTTCTCGTTGAGTGCTCAGCAGTCAATACACATCCTCCATGTTCCATCTTTTTTAACTAGAACCATTGACGAAGTGAAAAGACTTGAGTTGGGTTTGATATGGCCCATTGCCAACAATTCCTTGATTGCTTTTTCTATCTTGTCCTTGAATTTCTTTGGGTGTTAATATGATGTAGTAATTACTGGTTTGGCCCCTTCCTCAAGTTCTATAGTATGTTCAAATCCTCTTTTTGGAGGCAATCCTTGAGGAATATCCCCAAATACTTTGTCATGCTTGTCCAACACTCGTTGACTGTCTGCTTTGTACTACGGGTTGCCACTAATGGGTATTTTTTGGCTTGTGATCATGCATTCAACAACATATGCAACATCATCCATCCCTAATTATGGCCTCCATTCTTCTAGCGGACACCACTTGTGGACTACCATTTTCCATGCCTCTCAAAAAGACCTTACTGCCATTAGGGGCTTTAAATTCCATTTCCATTGCTTGGTAGTCCATAGTGTCTTCCCCAACAAATACAACCATTGAACCCCCAATACCATATTGATATTTGCAAGATCTATTACATAAAAATACTAGTGAAAGTGTAATTACCAATTGTTACACTCAAACTTAGAATCATCTGAGCGCAATCCAAGTTGTACCCATTTGCTACAATCACATCAAGGCCTTCGAACTCTTCTGTGGGAATTCCTCTTTTTGCTACTAATGTTGCATCAATGAAGTTATGTGTAGCTCCTTCGTCAACCAATATTGTGATGTATTGTCCCTTGACGACTCCCCTGATCCTGACGGTGTAATACCTAGGGGTTCCAAATAGGGATGCAATCTTAACTCGCGGTTTGTTTTTCTTCTCTTCGTGTGGCTTCTCCTCTTCTTCAGCTTACTCATGGAGTTGTTCTTTCCTTGGGCCACTAGGCTCATCTTTTGTGGTGGGTTCTCCTTCGTCCTCGTCATCGGACACCGCTTCAATATAGTGGATCTTTCCCCTGCCTAAACATCAATGTCCTAGTTCCCCTGGCTCCTTGCAATTAAAACAAAGCTTCTTTCGCCTTAGTTTGCTTCGAGTTTCCTCCTCCAACCTATCCCTTTTAGGCTAATCTCGTTCAAGAGGTCTCTTCTCCTTATCTTTTTTAGGGATGAGAGGCTTGGGCAGAGCCTTGGATTTGGTTGATGCATTTCCCATGTTTCGAGTCTTCTTGGTGGCATCCTAAAGGGTTGTGGGATTGAATGGCTTGACCCAGCCTTGTAGTGGTTCAGCTAGTGCCTTCATGAAAAGCACAACTAATTGTTCTTTAGATATGTCAGTCACCATGACTGTGATTCACTCAAATTCTGCAATAAATTCTTTGTGCGATCCAGTTTGTTTCAGATGCACCAATTCCATGAAGCGTATGTTCGGGCTCTTCTGATCAAATCTATCTATCAATCTCTATGTAAAGTCCACATAAGAAGTGATGTTTGCATGCCCCAAAGTGACCAGTCCATAATACAACCAATCATGTGCGTCTCCTTCTAGGTGTAGTGTCACGAATTGGATGGCGTCTGCTTCTAACATAGGGTTGAGTCTAAAATAGGGGTCCAATTTTTGCACCCAAGCCCTTACTAAACATTTAGATGATCCATCAAAAGAGGGGAGAGAAAGTTTACTTACTTTGCGGTGTTGCGCATTAGGTTAGACTTTTGTTGTTTCCTGGGTCTATTCTGGAATCTGATATTGCTATATTCCAGAAAAGTTAGGGTTGCTCGAGTGTTTTCTTCCAATGCTACATACTGCTGAAAATAGTCATAAAAGAGGCTATTTGCCTTTGTTGTTTTTGGAGTTGTCGTTGCTTGATTATATTTATAAATTGAGGGAGTAATGGTCTAGAACTTCTATTGTTGGTTGCCCTGGTGTTAGTGTGTACAGGAGGACCAAGGTTATGGTCACCGCTACCCTCAGTGGTGGCCTTGTTGTTGCCAACAATGTTTAGGTTACATAGGAGTTGAGCCATTAGCTAATTGAATTGGTGTTGCCCTTGAGCTAATACCCGTGTTATATCATGCTGCCCTTGAATCAATTGTTGTCCTTGTTGTTGTCCTTGTAGTAATATGTCGGTCATTTGTTGTTGCTCCTAGAGTATTTCATTTAGTAAGATGTCGGGATCATGTTCTCCTTGCCCTGCTCTTTCTCCCAAGTTTGAACGATGAGATTTCCTTTTCATTCTTACTGTGATGTCACTGGTGTTTGCTAGAAGCATACAAGGCTCTTGAACTCACACGCTGGCAAGATGCTTGTGCTTTGATACCACAGTAAGAGTATAGGGAAAAATTTTACCCTAGATTTCTCTTAAACCGCTAGGGTTTCGATACAACTTCCCCTCTTTTTGTACAAGCAATAAAATTTCAAAGTGCAAAAGAGTATAACCCCAATAACAGTATTGGATTCAATATAAATAATAACCAACAATATGAAGCAACAATCCATCAACCAACATAATCCAAATTTGCATTAAATAGTGTTACAAATTCAGTAATATAGAAATGCCCAACTCAGAAACCCTAGTCTATATACAAGCTGATAATTATTTCCACACCCTATCTACTTGAATACACAATTTGACTTAAATTTGTGCTCAGCCTCTATCTCAGTTTTGCTATGATATAAACAGCGGCACTTATACAAGGGTCTCTGCTTGTTTTTAATGCTTTGGCCCTATGGAATGACACTCAAAACCCCCTTCACTCTTCCCTCAAGAAACTCAGACAACCCTAGAATCATTTCTGGTCCTTTTTCCGGTCCCAAGAGGACTATCCAAACTGCGATTTGTCACCAACGAATGCATAGGTTTGAATATGCTTCAGGTTATGCCATTGTTCTAGAATATGCAATTCGCTTCCAGGTAATACACAAAGCGAGTTTGTAGTGTTCTTCAAGGCTCAACTTTGTCCATAATTCAGCTACAACTTGACTCAAAACAAACCTGAGGGCAAACAAACAATAGTCTGGCCTCAAATAGTGAGAAATTATGTCGTCCGTCTATCTTAGCGATTGTGGCTTCATTCACAAAGATCTAACGAACTGCCAAGACTTTAAATTCCAGAGTGTTGGAGAATCCACTAGGGCAGCTAATTAAACAATTGTCCTTTAACCTTGATAAAAGCTTGTGAACTTTAGTTATCTTCTTATTATTCTTTATTAGATCTTTTCATCAAACAATTATCAAGAGCATAAATAATAAAAACAATAGACACAAGAGGTAGCTTCCAAGCCATGGCAAAACCCATCGAAGGGAAAAACCCAAAAAGAATCTCCTCTTCTTATTGAATCAATTCAAATGAGAAATCCAAGACCCTAAGACCAAAGTCAAGACCACGTCCAAGCACCAAGTCAGCCCTCTAAGAATCATTTCCAAACAAGTCAGAGTTTCACCAAGTCAACAAAGGTTAAACTTCTTCAAATTTGCTCCACTTTAGATCTGCAACTTCGGTCCCTTGAAACAACAGAAACCCTTCTTTCTAGCACGTGTCAACCTTTCGAGAGATCCTCCATCAAGCAAGTTAAGGTCTTCAAATGCAACAAAGGGTCAACCTAGGTCAAATTAGAGTTTCAGCCCCATCCAAGTCTACAATTTTCGGCCTGCAATTTTTGGCCCTGCAATAACTGCAGAAACCCTAAAACTTTGCATGTGTGAGAGAAGATGATTACAAAATTCAGATTTCAATTTCTTCTTGAGATGCTCCCTTCTTCTAGACCTTCACTCCTCGTCTTCCTTTTCTTGCTTTAGATCAAGCTGCAAAAGAGTGTGTATCAAATGAAGTTGAATTGGACTTATATATACTCATCTGTGGAGGTCGAATAGCCCCAAACTAGACCAACTTGGAGGGACATAGTCAACTTGGTCTTAGAGGTCCAATTTAACTTTCGAGACTCATAAATAATATCATTTACATGTTACAACTTGCCCAATAGTGTCTTATACAAATGATAATGACTTATTTGACTCAAGAAAAATATTATTTTGACTTGGCATACCCTAAAAGTATGAAGAACATGCTTGACCTAGTTGGCCATTTAAATAGAGCATGAAACACATGCTTGAAAAATAAAAATTTTATTTCTTCTTTTGCTTGTAGCATAAGATATTCATAATGACAAGATTATAATGAAAATTATGAAGACCGAAACTAGTTACATTCTCCAACACAGAGAAGAGCTCGACTTGCTTTCAAGACGTCTTACAGAGGTTAAGAAAGACTTTGATGCTCCCATATGAAGAGAAAACATGTAATAGAACAGATAAAAGAAGCAAAGAGATTTATCAACTTCATGGTGTCTTCCTTGAATGGACCAATTTTCTTGAAAGTAAAGGAAAATACAAGGATGCACACTATATGGGTGAGTTGTTCATTAAAGTTATTGAAGATGTTGGTGTTGATCCTTGTGTGCAAATCATTACATTCAATGTACCTGTTTACAAGGTTGTTGGCATGATTGAGGAAGCTAAATATCCACAAATATTTTGGACACCTTGCGTTATCCATTCGTTGAATTTAGCACTTAAATCTATTGTTTTTTATGTGCCATGGATTGGAAATCTTATTGAGGTTGCACGGCATATCCACAACTTTGTACAAAATCATAATAGCGCCCTATTAATCTACAAAGAGTACACACATCTATCATCGTTGAATATTGCAGATACATAGTTTGCCTCTGCATTCATCATGCTAAAGAGGTTGAGGGAGGTCAAGACCGCTCTTGGGGCCATGGTTATTTTAGAGTATTGGTCTTTTTGGAGAAGAACAGATCAAGCATCCTCAAAAAGAGTCAAGGATACATTATTAGATGATGCTTGGTGGGAGAGGGTAGATCTACTATTAAGAGGAAGGATGGATTGAGACCGATATTTCAGGATAGAGCATTCCTTGATGAGGCGGAGGATGCCTTTGCGTAGTTTTCCATTGGCACTCAGGGATTCGCAACCTATGATGTGATTACAGACAAGGGGGCTACAAAGCCCTATGCTTGGTGGGCAACTCATGTGGCAACATGGCCTCCTCTACAGCAATTAACCATGAGGCCCTCTCAAGTTACTTCATCCTCTTGTTGCGAGGGGAATTGAAGCACATATGGGAATCTATATAGTTTGAAGAAGAGCAGGCTTGAGCAGTCCAGGGTAGAGACAATGATATATGTGCACACCAACCTTCGCCTTATTTACATGCAGAGGAAGGAGTGGTTAAAGGGAAAGACAAAGATGCGGGATGTGTTTCCCGATGATGACATTCAGACTTGCCTGCATAATGCACAGGGAAATATTGATTTTTTGCAACTAGAATCTCAGTTGCAGAAAGGTGAGCTTCAGTAGATTTGTCATTCTAAATTGTTTTTTGCTCAAAACAATCCTTTGTTCAAGGTTAAAACAGTCACCCATCAACAGCCAGCAAATGATTAAATCAGTAAGATTGAGGTTCACTCCCATCAAGTGCTAATTTTAGAAGCAAATTTAAATACAGGTGTGGAAATTCATCATACACTTCCCAAGCCCATCATCAGACCTTGGGAAGAACTTCTCCATAACAAGCACAAGGAGTTGACAAGGAGGTGTCCTTTCATATTCCAAACTATTCCAAGCCCATTCAATTTGTGTTGGGTTTCTTCATGACAGTTCACCTTCAGTTGTTTCAGATTCTGGTCCTCTTCCACAACAGCCACAACAGATTGTTAAATGCCAACATTGTGACCAAGTTGGCCATATGAAAGATCATTGTTTTGATCTTCATCCATGTGAGCATTGTCATAAAACCACTCATTCTTCACACAAATGCTTCAGAAACAAGCCTCCTGCAAGAACAAAGATTCATCTTGGATGGATCGCTTCTTGGCAATGAGCTTCAACAGCCAAGAAGATATTTCAGTCATATGTCAAAACTTGTTCTAGAGTATTGAACAGTCTTGCAGTCAAGTTTTCTCCATCTTCTCACCTTGTATCTGACAAAGGGGAAAGTGATGGTCATCTACAAGCTTCAAAGCCACATTAAACGAGCCTAAGCCACAACTTGCCATACTAGATTCTGAGTTGTAGCCAGAGACACAGATGCCCCTGAACATGACATTGGTTGGTGGTCAGCCTTAAACCATCTATGTGGGGTGAGACCTCCCTTTTCAGGTTAAGATTCTCCCTCTTAAAAGAATTGGGGACACTTCCTCTAGTAGAAGACTTCAGCTCCTTGCCAGTTTTGGAAGAGTTCCAGGAATTGCATTAAGCATTCCAGAGTTGGTGGTCAGCCTTAAAACACCGCAGGTTGAGGTTCTCCCTTTTTTACGCAGGTTGCAAACCTCCCTTTTCCAGGTTGAAGGTCTCCCTTTTCAAAGCATTGGGAGCACTTCCTCTATCAGAAGACTTCAACTTCTTAACAGATTTGGAAGAGTTCTGGGAACTGCACTAAGCATTCCAGTGTTGGTGGTCATCCTTAAACCACCACCTTATGCCAACATTTCAGAGAGCACATTCAGCCTAGTACTGCCATGCATTTTTGCACATTTTGTATTATAGCTCTCTTCTTGGACTCATACATACCCCTTCAAATTAAGAGGGGGGGGAATGTTGGACACCTAATCCGTCAAGGGTTAAGGTATGGGATTTGAACGGCAAAGGGAGTCCAAGAGACGTTGGAATAGGAATCCAACAGTCACACCAATGTATTATAAATGTCCATCTATGTTAATAAGAAATGCAATTCACTGTTCTATCATTCATCACTGTTCACATTCAAGTGTGCCTAACATTTTGAATTGCTCAGGTAAACAATATTAGATGAAGGACCCCTTTTGCTCAAAACATGCTCTAGACTTCTTCTCTAGTCATTGCCTTAAGTCTGCCACAAAAAAAAATTGAAACTGAAACCTTCATATGCTGAAATATTACCCTTACCATTTTACATGAAATAGGTCATTGACCAAACTTATTTTCCACATAAAAATGATGCTCAGGAATAAGCCCTACGATATATGATGATTTGCATCAGGGGTCATGATGTAAAGCAATGGTACATACTTCGGTCTTTACTTTAAGAACTGATACTTGATGAAGATGAACCCTTGACCTTGAAGACCTCTAATCCTTAATCAATCAGAGGCTTGCATAGATGACAGAACAGTACAAGGATGATTTCACAGAAGAGAAAACTACATATGACCTTATTTTGATGCAAATGATGATGCTTAACACAAGAGTTTAATATTATGGCCATTGTACCTCTGACCTTTGGACACCCATATCAATGTATTGTTAAAAATAAAATAGTCATGGTTGTACCTGAACCTTACTGCTACAGTGTAATGTCAATGATACATCATAAATCCTTATACTATCTTGACAACTGTAGATGGAATCCATACATCCTAATTAAGGTCAAATACCAAACTTACGTCAGCAGTAATAGAACAAGATCAGTCTTCAAATACTGGAAGGAAGGTTTCAGTAATGTTTCTTCAAAACATTATTCTTGCTTGAAGGAGATTCTCATTCAAGACTATGCTTCAAAGTTCATACCTCTTGGATGACCAGGCATCCGATTTATGAGAGATGAACAATGTTTATTGTGACATGCCCCAGTGCTTTCTTTATGTTAAAAAAAACTCTCTACAAAATTCATGACCAAGTGTATAATATATATATATGTCCTCACGGTCAGCTTCACCCTCTTAACAGACATGGAGACGAGAACAACTGTGTAGAAATAGGATGCCAAAATACATCAATGTGGATCAAATCTCATTGCTCATTGTTTATGCAACTTCAAAATTTATTTAAGGATTGACAGAGATATAAGCCATTAAAGTCTTTGGAATATAGAGACAGTCTAAGAATGATTGAAGCTTGACAAAACTAGAATTGAACTTCAGAGAATGTGTGCAATTTCCTTAGAACAATCGCCAAAGAATCTCTGGATCAGCTTCGGACTTAGCACAAAAGTTCCTCCATAAGTTTTCGGATAGATTCTCAGATATTTCTTAGAAACTAACGATGATACAAACTCAAGCTTGGTTGGTTAGGTTTGCAAAGATACACACCTTACATACCTTGTTCACTTCCAACCTCTACCCGCAATGCTCGAGTTGCTTCTCAGATTTGGTGTCCACTTTCATTAATTAGGGTTTGTAGAAGGCCTCACAGATTTGCCATTCTTGAACTCAGTCTTCCCTACCACAGAGGGCAGAAGGCTTCAATGAAATCCCTCAGATGACTCTTAGTCATTGCATTTTCTCATGCTTGGGATTGTCCTCACCTGCGCTCTGATACCATGTTAATTTTAGTTCACATGTTCTTTGCTTAGGACAGTTACTTCAAATTCCTTATTAGCCCATTTCATAATCCATTTCATTTCAGTCACATGAACCATTATCACATTGGTAGTGACCTAAGAAACCAGATTCGCTCCCCTGGCCCCTCGTGTCCCGAATTGGACGAATCGGACATGGTTCAGTGAGACACGTGTCCTTTGGATCGTGTCCCTATTCTGGAACACATGTCCTCTAGATCGTGTCCCTATTCCAAGACAAGTGTGGTGGAATTTTGCCCTCTGCGCACCTTTAAAAGTGCAATTTGGCCATTGTATTCTTCACCAAAGTCATTGTGGGTGAGCAAAGTGTGTGTGAGAGCTAAGAGCAAAGGGTGTGTGAGAGCTAAGAGCAAAGGGTGAGAGCAAAGGGTAAAGGGTGTGGGAGCATTTTCAAGGAGATTCAAGCAACAGGTAAGTACATTTTCGCTCTATTTTTTTTTGCATTTTTATTATAGCAGTTTGCATGTGCATTTCTTTTACAAAATTTGTGCATTTTTTGTTTATTTTTTACAGCGTTCATGGCTCAATCAAGAGCAGCCAGGAAGGGGCAAAGGAAGGAAAAGAATGTCCCCATTGAAGATGCCCTCCTATTCCAATTTCATCGGGTCTGCTACAAGTGTTCCCTCTATTGGAAGTGGGGCTGCAACGGCAGCTTCAAATGTTGAGGGAAGACAACATCCTCAAGATAACAAATATCCCTTGTGGAAATATGTCACAAGAGAGCAAGGGCCAAGCAGCAAGATGAAGGGAGGAGGCAATGTTGTTTGGAAATGCAGTTATTGCAACATTAATTTCATGAGCACATATTACTGTGTGAAAGCTCATTTGTTGGCTTTACCAAGTTGTGGAATTGCAGCTTGTACAAAGGTGCCTTTACCGAAGAGAAAAGAAATGGAAAGAGAGGCCAATGTTGGTATGGCAAATGTGGCTGCAAAATCTAAAAAAAAACAAGAATGATGACCCCCTTCCATTCTTGACGAAAAGCAGCAACAAATTCCATTTAAGAGTTTTAGTGGGGAACAAGCAGCAAAAAGAAAGGCAATTGCACTTGGTCGAATGGACAAGATTTTTTAAAAAGAGACATGGGAAGAACTTGATCTCACCATTGCGTTTTTTTCTATCAGAACTTCATATCCTTTAATGTTGCACACTCACATCTATTTATTGAGATGTGCCGAGCTCTAACTCAAGGGGCTCCATCAAGGTATGTGCCTCCGGGGTCAGAGAAGCTTAGAACCACATTGTTAACGAAGGCAAAGAAAGACGTGGACAAAATGCTTGAGCCTATTAAATCAGCATGGCCAACATCTAGGTTAGCATTGTTTATGATGGATGGACAGATCCAGCACGGCGCCCACTCATCAACTTCATGGTGTCTTCCTTGAATGATCTAATTTTCTTGAAATCAGTGGATGCACTTGGATAATACAAAGATGCACAATATATGGGTGAATTGTTTATTAAAGTTATTGAAGATGTGTGTATTGATTCTTGTGTGCAAATCATTACAGATAATGCACCTGTTTGCAAGGTTGTTGGCATGATTGTGGAAGCTAAATATCCACAAGTGTTTTGGACACCTTGCATTGTCCATTCATTGAACTTAGCACTTGAATCTATTGCTTTTGATGTGCTTTGGATTGGAAGCATTATTGAGGATGCATGGCATATCCACAACTTTGTACAAAATCATACAAATCCCCTCACTATCTACAAGGAGTACACCAATCTATCATTGTTGGAGATTGTGGATACATGGTTTGCCTCTTCATTCATCATGTTGAAGAGGTTGAGGGAGGTCAAGACCGCTCTTGGGGCCATGGCTATTTCAAAGTTTTGGTCTTTTTGAAGAAAGACAGATCACGCAGCCTCAAAAAGAGTGAAAGACACATTGTTAGATGATGCTTGGTGGGAGAGGCTAGATCTACTTATTAAGATCATGGACCCTATCATTTCTTTGCTTCGATTTGCAGATACAGTCCAACCCATCCTAGGAGAGGTCTGTGAGGGATGGGATTCCATGATTGAGACTGTGAAAAGCATTATTTTACAAAGTGAGTGCCCCGAGAGGCCTTCTTCACCACCATATAGGATATTCTTGTCAGCAGATGGGACAAGAATTGCACACCTTTACATTGTGTGGCTCACTCATTGAACCCAAAATACTACAACCATGAGTGGCTGAATGGTGGACCTTCCAGTAGATTCCCTCCTCACATGGAAGGTGAAATCTCACAGGGGAGGAAAGATGCATTCAGGCGGATTTTTCCGGATAGAGCATCCCTTGATGAGGTGGAGGATGCCTTTGCAGAGTTTTCCACTAGCACTGGTCAATTTGCAGGATATGATGTGATTAGAGACAGGTGGGCTAAGAAGCCCTATTCTTGGTGGGAAACTCAAGGGGCAACAAGCCCTCCTCTACAACAGTTAGCCATGAAGCTCCTCTCTCAGGTGACTTCCTCATCTTGTTGCGAGAGGAATTGGAGCACATATAGGAATTTGTATAGTGTCAAAAAGAGCAGTCCAAGGCAGAGACAATGGTGTATGTGCACACCAACCTTTCAAGGGTTACTTAGATTATGCTTCAACTCTCTTTCTTCAAACTTGAATTGCCTCCAAGAACACCTTTAGGAAAGCAGGCAAAAGAGTTCGCATGCAAAAGAAATAGGGGCTCAAATGCTAGATAAAACCTGACTATTCCAACCGAAGAAGTCCTCACACTCCAATAGAGTTGGCAACCTATCCTTTGAACACAAAAATGTCTGCAAACCAATTGTTAGTGCAAAAGAGATTTGGCATATAGAGGCCAAGTTGAGCTTGTCATTCAACCGAAAATAACAAGCTACAATAAGAACACAAAATATACCAAGCCCAAAGGAGATTTGAGATAGCTACAAATCTCTCTTCCCTAGACAATAATGCCCTCAGGCAAATGCACAAAAGAAAGAACTAGATAGCAATGTAAAATCAAATGAATAATAACATCAAATGAAACAGGTATACCTCATCAACCAAAGAATGCACCACAAGAGAAGCTAGTAACCCCAAAGACTTTTTTTATTTAAATGAAAGATGAATACAAAAGCTAGCAGAGTCTCTGCAAGGGCTCAAGGTTGCTTCTTGGCATAGTTTTAAGAACCAAAAACGGTGACCGAAGCGGTCCACCTAATAAACCAGGTTTCAAATCGGAACCGGTCAAATTGAGAGTGGTTAGATCTTAGTGAACCAGTTTTTAAAAAACACAAGAAATAATTAATTTTTAATGAAAAAAAAAACTATTTCAACCCAACCGGCTTTTAAGACTGTGGTTCTTGGAGTTGTCTCAGGCACAGTATTCAAAATTGGAATCGATGATCGGATCAATCCACCTATCAAACCGCTTTTTGAACTAGAATCGGAAAAACCGGACTCGTTAGATCGCAATGAATTGGTCTTCAAAAATGACATGAAATAGTTAATTTTTAATAGAAACACTATTTTTAAGATTTAAAACCATGATTTATGATTTATGATTCTGATTTATGATCTATGACTTTGGTTTATGATCTATGGTTCTAGTTTATGATGGTTACATGTGACTTATGATTTTGATCTATGATGGTTGTGTTTTGAGCTAACCTGATGTGATATTTTTATACATGTTGATTTGGTCAAAGATGCTACTTTGACTTCTTGTGAAAGACTTCTTGTGACAGAGAGCGAACAAGATTCCAAGTGTACCTTATTGACGAACTACCAATGAGGTATGATTTGAAGTTATTTCAATTTATTTTGAATCTAATAGTAGTTATGTTCTTGGTACAGGAAGCATGAACATGCCCAGTTGGGTGGTTGAAACGTGGGATGTCTTCCCTGATGATGTGTCTGGACAGCAGTGTTGAGTTAGCATTGGCCAACTTGGATCTCAATGAGCCAGTGCTAGAGCCTGTCACATTTGATGATGGTGACACTGTAGAGGGGTCATCCTACACACCAGCAAATGCAGAGATGACTTTGGATACAGAAGAGAAGGATGCAGCAAAGGAGTGTTAAAGAATCTAGGGCAAATTAAGTTAATAAGATTCTTCTCGCCATGATAACTATTTGTGAGGTATTTTTAACTTTTTCCTTATTAGCACAATCTTCTCTTGTTATTATTAGAGTGTGTCTTCTTAGTTCATCAAATAGTTACCAAAACAAAAGAGACAAGAACACAAGATGTTGGCTTTCTGCCAAGGCCAAAACCTCTCACTCTTTAAGAGGAAAACCCGCACAAAATTATTCTTATAGAGATTCCAATTGACAAATACCAAGACCATGACCCTTGACTTATTAGGCCACTCCAAGACCAAGACACCAATCCTCTTTTTTGTCATTGCTGAGATCATCATCATCACTGCTGCTACACCGAGGTCATCATTATTGCATCACTAAGGTCATTACAATTGCACCATTGTTGCTCCCTCACTAAGATAATTGTTGCTCCTTCACTGAGACCTTCACCATAACAATGAGATCTTTATATGTATGAGAGTTGCACCGAGATCTACATCTAGATCATGACCTTGTAACTATGTCCTCATCAAGATCATGACTGAGATCATGATTAACATTATGTTGAGATCATGACTGCGTTCAGAATGAATGCCGAGACAGAGTGTGTTACTGTGGGATCACCGAGATCCTCATCATCACAACTATGCCAAGATTGTGACTGTAATCTCTCCCTGCACCGAGATCTTCACCATCATAGATATGAAGAGATTGTCTAGTATGTCGAGACAGTGATTGTGTTCTCTCCCTGAACCGAGATCTTCATCATCATAGATATGTCGAGACTGTCTAGTATGCCGAGACATTGATCATCATGAGACTTTACTTCTGGGGTACCCATCCGAAAAACACAAATATGCTGATCTGTACCCATCTGAAATATTGTACCCTTGTACTGATCCAAAATTTCAAAGGATCCGAAATTTCAGAGGGTCCGAATTTTTCCTCTGCCTGTAATTCTGATCTTACATGCCTATTTATAGTGGTTAGTCATGCATATAAGCCGACATGAGAGAGTGAATTGTTGTGTCTCCTTATATGAGCCGACATGACTTCTTTTTATATTGTTTGGAGGTCGACTTCTTCAAGAGGGGTTGTGCTTGTCTTTAGATGGCTTTTACACATTTCTATAGTCTTGAATACATTAAACATAGGCTCAAGAAGAGATTCTTCATACATGACATTGACTCTTGACTTAATAATAAATCCCAAGGCTCTCAATGGGAGCCACTAACAAATAAACCTCTTGCTCATGAAAACCATGTAGCAAAGCATACAAAATTAATTTTATTTCTTTTATTTCATCATTTACAAAGATCATGTCATTATGAAGATTGAACCTAGTTACACTTTCTTCAACACTCCCTCTTAACTAAGGAAGTATTTGTTAGGATATTCCGACACATAGGAAATAGTTAAGTTCAACTTGGTCTAGTATAGAGTTAGGTAAAGTGTGTTTCTTTACCGTTGTACATTTTGTAACTTACAATCCGACGGTCACGATATGTAGTGATCCGACGGTTCACTCTCTCCTCGGTATTACCGACACTTGATCCGTGGCTTGACACCTGATTGGTCCATGAGTTCTATTTAAAGCGCATGGAGGGTCATTGTTCGGGTAATCCGTCTATGAGAGAAAGCTTATGTAAATTTTCATTCTTTGATTAATAAATTGCCTGAAGTGGCCACGTTGGCTCAGGCCGTGGACTGTTTCCCTCTTTGAGGGTTTTAACCACGTCAAAAATACTGGTGTATTGATTTGAGATCTGGTTGTGAGCGGTGTCCTTTTGGTGTTCTTTCTGAGGAACTTACCCTGTAAATTCCTACATGGTATCAGAGCTATTTGAGGGCCGCGTCCGTTGGTGATCCAAATCTGAAGCCGGTAGAACTGCATGCGGCTGTCGTTTCCTAGATCTACTGTTTCTGACTGCTTTCGGGCCGAGAGGACTGCTCTGTTGTGTTCGGAGCATCTGTTCCAGTGAGGAACCCCTTTCGTTTCACGCGAAAAGGTTTCCGGTAGCCCTATCTGCGTCATTTTTAAGATCTGGAGGTATACAGTGTTTATCTGCAGTTTACTGTTATTTTCTCTCTGGTTATTTCGGTTTCTGTTTATTTAGCTTTTTTTTATTACCGGATCTATACCTTTCATTTCTGCGTATGCTCTTTGCCCTGCGACTCTGTGCGATCTGGGCAAATCAGAAACAGAAAGGAAGTTTTTTTTCTCATGCGTATGCTCTTTTCCCTGCACCTTAGTGTGATCTTGGAAAATCAGAAACATTGAGAAAAATATTTAGTTTCCGGCTAAAGCTAACTTTGAGCCGTAAGGTTCGTTTTTCTTTGCATATTCGTGTTGGGTTTTGTGTTTTTGTTTTGTAGGAAAAAAGAGCTTTCTCAAGGCAAGCACGCAACCCAAGGCCCCCCCTCTCTCTCTCTCTCAAATTTTTTGTATAGCTCAATTGGTTCAAAGCTATTTTAAGAGAGTAGAGGTCTTGAGTTCAAATCTCCATTTTGTGGGGGTGTTTTTTTCATTTCCGCACATTCGCGCACTTTGCCGGCAACTTCAACAATTTTTTTTTCAAAAAGCCATAACTTCTTCATCCGGAAGCCTTTTTCAGAGCCGTTTTTTTTAAAACAGCCTAATTTTTCGAGATCTATCCATTGGAACACTTACTTTCAGCATCTTCAGCTTCAGTTTTAAAAAAAAAATGGAAAGTCCATGCCAAGTCATTCTTGACAGCACTAACTACTTCCAATGGATAGCCTACATGGAAGATTTACTTAGAAGTAAAGGTCTCTACAGAATAGCCACAGGCCAAGAGAAGAAACCAAAAGATGAAGACAAGGCTGCAAAATGGGAAAATAGACAAGATCAAGCACGTGGTTTGATAGGGATGTCTATTTCTCCTGATCTTAGATTCCATATTGCAGAACTTGATACTCCTCATGAAGCATTGGAATAAATCACTAAAGTTTTTGGGATTAAAAATGAAATTAGAGCCCATCAACTTGAAAATGAGTTGCTTACATTGGATCCTAATAATTTTTCTTGCATTGAAGATTTCTTGTCCAAATTCAAGACCCTTAGATATCTCTTGGAAGGTGTTAAGGTTAAGAAAGAAGATAGTAACCTTATTTATTCCATCCTTACTAAGTTGGGACCAGCCTACTCTGTATTTGTTTCCACCTTCCATTCTACAAGGGAAGCTTTCATTTGTCAAGGAAAAGACTACAAGGCCCCTTCCTTTGACTCTTTTTGTGATTCTTTAATAAGAGAACAAGAAAAACTCTTACACCTTGGTCTTCTTAATCTTGGAAACTCTTCCAAGAAAGCGTTAGCCGCCCAGCAGCAACCAAATTCAAAGAATCCTAAGAAGTCATATCCTAAAAAGAATGGTCCTAAACCAAGCAAGGGTCCTAAGCAAACTCAGCCTCAAAATGAAAGATCATTTCAGCAAAATGATAGGACCAATAAAAACAAATGGAAGAAGACTGATAGACATTGTAACTTTTGTAATCGAGATGGCCACTTAGAATCTAAATGCTTTAAGAAGATGGAAGCCTTGGAAGCCGCAATGAAGAAACATAACATCCATGTGGAGCATTCTTCAACTTCAACTTCAACTTCATCTTCAGGAATGGCACTTTCTGCATGTCGTTGTCAATCATCTCAGTCTGGTTATGCATTAAATGTATCTTCTTCTTCTCATTCTCATGAGTGGCTCATTGATTCTGGAGCCTCTTATCACATGGCCAAAAACAAAGCCATGTTTTCTTCTTTAAATGATTGTAACACCAAAAATATATATGTTGGTGATGATAGATCTCTTAATGTTGTAGGGACTGGAACTGTTCATCTAGACAATGGTCAGTTTAATGATGTATTATGTGTTCCAACCTTATCCTGCAACCTTCTATCTGTATATCAGATAACTCATTCAGGTGAAGGTAAAATTGTTGAATTTTCACCTCATGATGTTGTAATCAAGGATCTAAGAGATCCTAAACAGATTCTAGCTACTGGTATTGCTGATGATTCCACAAGGTTGTATAAGTTTCACAACTTTGGGTCATCAAATCTTCCCTCAGTATTTGTTGCTCATAATGATGAAGTGAGCAAACTTTGGCATGAGCGATTTGGTCACTTAAACTATCGCTCCCTTCAGCATCTATGTAAAGAAAATATGGTGACAGGTCTTCCTATGGTATCTTGCAGAGATGGTGTTTGTTCCGGATGTGTACTCGGAAAACATCATCGGGACAGTTTTGAAAAACGTGCCTCTTGGCACGCCTCAGCCCCTTTACAGCTTGTGCACAGTGATTTATGTGGTCCACTTCCTGTTGCTTCATTCTCTGGCTGCAAGTATTTCTTAACTTTCATTGATGATTTCTCCAGACGCACTTGGGTATACTTCTTAAAACTCAAGAGCGAAGTATTTAACACATTTTTGGCCTTCAAAGCCTTTGTTGAAAAACAATCTGGACATCAAATTCTTAAGCTAAGAACTGATAATGGTGGAGAATATGTTAAAAACACATTCATCAACTTTTGCACCGAAAATGGAATTCAAATGCAACATACTGTTCCATACACTCCACAACAAAATGGTGTAGCTGAAAGGAAAAATCGCACCTTAAAGGAAATGGCTAATTGTATGCTGCAATCTAAAGGACTCAGTCTTAGTTTTTGGGCCGAAGCAATTAATTGTGCAAATTATATAATCAATCGCACTCCTACTAAGGTTCTAAAGAATATCACTCCAGAAGAAGCTTGGAGTTCCATTAAACCAGATGTAAGTCACTTTCGTGTTTTTGGAAGTGAAGCATGGGCCCATATTCCAGATGAAAAGCATAAAGCTTTAGAACCTAAGAGTGAGAAATGTACTTTTGTTGGATATTCTGAAGATGTAAAAGGTTATAGACTTATTCCATTTAAGTCCAAAAATGTTATCATTAGAAGAGATGTAAAATTTGATGAAAATAAATCGGCCTGCGAGCCTAGTCCGGCGGATGTGCCACCTCTTCCTATCTCTTCTACTTTTGAAAACATTTCTTCTTCAGATGATGAAAGTGAGGATGACAATCCTCCCCCACCTTCTCAAGATCCTCAACTTCCAAGATGGGTCCGTGCTACGCGGGATGCAGCAGGTGATCTTGCCGGTGATCCTACAGATCAGCGACGTACACGTTCTCAGTTTGAAAGAGCCTCTTCTTTACTGGCTCAAGCTCCAGTAAATCATGATCCTGACACTTTTGCAGAAGCTTCAGGCCATCCACATTGGGAAGCAGCTATGAATGAAGAATATCATTCATTGTTGGCAAATGATACATGGGATCTTGTTCCTCTACCAAAGGGACGCAAACTTGTTAGATGTAAATGGGTTTACAGAACCAAGTATGGACCAGATGGGAAAGTAGATAAACATAAAGCTCGTCTTGTTGCTAAGGGCTTTTCACAGGTTGAAGGCATTGACTACACTGAAACCTTCTCCCCTGTTGCCAAAATGAACTCTATCCGCCTTGTTCTTTCCCTTGCTGCCTCTTTAAAATGGGAAGTCCATCAGATGGATGTTAAATCTGCCTTCTTGCATGGGGACTTGCATGAAGAAATCTATATGGAACAACCCATTGGCTTCATCCAAACAGACTCCAGCCTTGTATGTCGACTTAAGAAATCCCTTTATGGTCTCAAGCAAGCTCCTCGGGCTTGGTATGCCAAAATGGATAGCTTTCTTTTAGAATCTGGCTTTTCTAGGTGTTATTCTGACAATACTGTCTACACCAAGAAAGTGGGCAACTCTCTTATCATCCTTGTTCTTTATGTTGATGATCTTATTCTTACTGGTAGTGATCCCAACCTTATAAACCATGTGAAGTCCAGCCTTAAAAAGAAATTTGAAATGACAGACTTAGGACACTTACACTATTTTCTCGGTCTTCAAGTCTTGCAATCCAAGGAGGGTATTTCCCTTTCCCAGTCCAAGTATGCTTGTGATATTCTTCGTCATTTTCACATGGAAGACTGTAAGCCAGCCCCTTCTCCCTTTCAGTCTGGAGTCAAACTTTCAGTCTCTTGTACTTCTCCTGAAGTTGATGCTACCTTATACCGTCAACTTGTAGGAAAACTCTTGTATTTAACCCATACTCGTCCTGACCTTTCCTTTGCTGTTGGCCTTGTTGCTCGTTTTATGCAAAACCCCCGTGAAAGTCATTGGAAAGCAGCTAAAAAAATACTTCGTTATGTTCGAGGTACAGTATAGTTTGGGATTCATTACAGTGCCAAAGCAGCTCCTCTATTAGTTGGTTTCACTAATTCTGATTGGGCTGGTGACCCTAATGATCGGAAGTCTACTGCCGGTTATGTCTTCACTCTTGGTTCAGGACCTATTACATGGGCTTGTAAGAAACAGGCTGCCATTTCTCTTTCGTCAGCAGAAGCAGAGTATCGTGGTGCCGTGGAAGCTAGTAAGGAAGCCTTGTGGCTTCGTCAGATCCTATCAGAGTTTGGCTTTGAGCAGCAGCATCCAACCACACTTTGGTGTGATAATCAAAGTGCCATTCAGCTATGCAAAGATCCAGTCCAGCATCAGCGCAGCAAACACATTGAACTACACATGCACTTCATCAGAAAGCTCATTCATGACCATGTTCTTGAAGTGCAATATTGTTCAACAGATGATCAGGTTGCAGACATCTTCACAAAGGCTCTCACAGAGGCGAAGTTCACTAAACTTCGATATATGCTTGGAGTTCAGGAAGTTGTCACTAAGGGGGGATAGGCTCTAGTGCCTCCTTCCTTCTCCTATTGTGTCATATTTGTAAATCCTTCAATCCTATCCCAAGTTGTTCTTAAGGGGGGATGTTAGGATATTCCGACACATAGGAAATAGTTAAGTTCAACTTGGTCTAGTATAGAGTTAGGTAAAGTGTGTTTCTTTACCGTTGTACATTTTGTAACTTACAATCCGACGGTCACGATATGTAGTGATCCGACGGTTCACTCTCTTCTCGGTATTACCGACACTTGATCCGTGGCTTGACACCCGATTGGTCCATGAGTTCTATTTAAAGCGCATGGAGGGTCATTGTTCGGGTAATCCGTCTATGAGAGAAAGCTTATGTAAATTTTCATTCTTTGATTAATAAATTGCCTGAAGTGGCCACGTTGGCTCAGGCCGTGGACTGTTTCCCTCTTTGAGGGTTTTAACCACGTCAAAAATACTGGTGTATTGATTTGAGATCTGGTTGTGAGCGGTGTCCTTTTGGTGTTCTTTCTGAGGAACTTACCCTGTAAATTCCTACAGTATTCATAATGGTACTTGGTCATTCTCAATCTGAAATATTTCTCATAAGAAGAATCGGATTGGTAACCCATCTCTATAGCATCATAGTAGCCAACATTGTTTCCACAGCAAGGCCTTGACTGACAGCTCCATCTCTCATCATATCAGAGCACAATGTTGGCAAGACCAATGACTATAGACACCTTCATCATTGTCTCTCAAGGTACATACCCACCCGGGCATTCACTAAGTATGACCTTCTAGGACTATTCTTATCTTGGGTTCCCAACCCTTAAAGAATATCGATCCTCTTGCCTACTCTGAGCTTGGATGCCCTACACATCCTCAAAGAGCATCGGATGCCAAATGATTACTCAATCCTCCATTCTTTCTTCCCAAGTGAAGACAAGAATGTTGTGTCTATCTCTCCCTCTCAACTACGGAAGATATGCTCATTCATGTAAAGGAATGTACCCAAGTTCCCTCTGACCAGGATCTTGCCCAAGCTCCCCCTCAATTAGGGACTTGTCAGAGCTCCCTCTTAACTAGGGACTCTCCTTTTCATCAGCAACTTCTTCTTCGTCGGTCCTTCAGCTGCTTGATCAATTTCCTTCCTTGATGTGATGTAATTCAGTCAAGTTTCTTCCTTGTAGGGCATTAGCCATTGATCACTTTCCTTCTTGGTTCGTCATGTCATTCCTTTCTTCATGGAAAGTGGCCTTCTTGATACATATATGGAACCTTTGTCATATGGCTACTTCTTCTTCATCATGTTTCTTTCAAGAATTTCCATCCACCACATGAATGCTAGTTGTACTTGTACTTACAACTCTTGTTCCAACAGCCTTGCATGAAATGATCCAGATATTATTCAAGAAATCAAAACATAACATTAAATCAAATAGTACCTTACGAGATGGCTCTTCATCATGACAGCTCCCTGTAGGTATCAGCATCCTGCATACATGTTGACATATCTCCCAAAGACCAAGTCACAGGACACGTCCTCCAAGGTCCCGTGTCCCGTATTTTACGTGTCGAACACGAAAACGGCCCTAAAACGTGTCGAAAACGTTTTTCATCGTGTCCTGTAAAATGTAAAACATATTCGCCGGTTTTCGTCGTGTCCTGCATCTGGAAAACGCGTATTCCGTTGATAGAAAACGTTGCCTGCATAAGCTGCAATTTTTTTGAAAGAAACAAATAATTTTTGAGTGGAGCAGCTTAATGATCAAGTCTAGGCCCTAGTATTGATATGCTATTCATGGTAATGTTAAATTCTTAAAGTAAAAGTGACATTCTCCTTGATCTTCATTTTCATCATTTTACTTAAATTTTTAACATTACCATGAAATGACTCAGGATGTTTGAGAGTGGTTCCGGCCTCATTGGATTTCATATGGAGAAAGTAGAATTTTAGATATCATTCAAAATGCAGCAGACTTGTCAGTTTTTCAGGATTTCAGGATTGGGAGATTGTAATGTTTCCAGGTGACACCTCCTGCCCGGGCTACCCCTGCCACCAGTAGAGGACGTGGTCTACCTCCTATAGCTCCTACTTCTAGTTCTTCAGCTTTTAGAGCATAGCAAACTCCACTAGCACTAGCATCTACATCTAGAGGGAAAGGGAAAGATGTGGCATTTTCTCGCAAGAGGGGCAGAGGAAATCAATAGGGTTAGACTTTAGTTATTTTCTTATGAGCTTGTAAGTTGTACATGAACAATGAACATTGAATATTCAAGAATCAAGTCCAAGCATATTACATTCTAATTTCTAAATAGTAAATTTTGATTCTATTTATTTTTTAAAGTGAACTATGAACTTTGAGAAGCAATTATATTTTAATTTGATTAGATAAGCTGCAACCTGCAATTTAATATGGATAAAATATTTCGGTATATATATATATATATATATTATTAAATATATATAAAACGTGTCCTCCGTGTCTCGTGTCCTCGTGTCATGTGACCTAGCCCAAAGATATCCATTGTCAAGGGTCTCCATCTTTTCTAGACTTTCATCAAAGTCTTCATATCTTTCCGGGAGATTTCCTAGTCAAATCTTTTTGGACCTTTGGATGTTGATTGCCTTCATCAGGGTTGCATATTTCACGATCTCTTCCTTCCTCACACATTCCATTCCCAAGAGCTTTCAATCAGAGTTCCTGAATTGTAGTCAACCACCTCATAATACTTCATATGAGGACATATTATGTTGATTTCATCTAGTGTGACTTATGCCTTCTTGCATCCTTTAAGAGGAGGAGATCTTTTTCCCTTGATCATGCTTCTCAAGATAGAAGTAGTGATCCATGTTACCTACAACCATACAACATTACTTTATAATATCAATACAAGCATACATACATCATTTTACCTTTAGGTCATCTAGGCTTCTTCCAGCAACTTCCTTGATTGAAAAGATTTTCAACCCCTTGATCTGTTTCATCTCTCATGTCATCATACCATCATCCCATGAACTCCACAAGTTGGAGTTTTTGATGAAACGCTTGCTTCCTCTGTAGATTAGTGAACCCTCCGATGAGGATTCCATCAAAGAATCTTAAGGATCTTGTATATCCAAATCTGTCAGATGTTTCCTTTTTGACTTGATGTATGAGAGCCTTGTCCTAGATGACTTCATCCTTCCCAAGAGGTATATCCTTCACGTTTGACTGCCATGGATTTTGTCCTTCATGATTCCCATGGTAATGTCACGAGCTCTTGTTTCTAATGCTTCCATGATGCCACGATGCATCTTATTGTCATGGCCATATCAAAAGATTGAAGAGCTTATGATAAGACCCTTTTGTGAGGGATACCATCTCAATCATAGTAGGGATATGTTACTCCATCTTTCCTTGGCCCTTTTCTTTAGCTTCCTCCATCTTTCCAGCGATATGAGCTTTCTTTTCATAATCTTTCTATAGTATTGGATCTTAGCTATATTGTTTTGTCTTTTTTGAGGACCAAACTTCCCTTTCCTTTCTGCAAATGTTTGAGTCTTTTAACCTTCATCACTTTTGCCCTCAACTTGCCTTTTTCTATCTAGCATAAAGACCACAAGTTGAATGAGGTAAATTTCTTGTCATTTGTTACCTTGCTTATCAATTAGAACAATGATGATTATCTTCTTATCATTTCTCCGAGATCTCTCAATTGAGATCTCATGGAGATATTCCTTCATTCTTTGATACCTTCAATTTTGTGTAAATCAGGTCTAAGTGATATGACCTTCTTTACTACATTTTCAGAGAATATATCTTCTAGTATTTCATATATCACTTTTATGTCTCCTCTCCTACTACATAGGGATGAGGGGACCTTTCACTGATTTCATAAGAATCTTATGAGTCCCTTGATTTTTTTACATGCATTCAAACAATGCTTGACCTTCAAAGACTTTTCCATAGACATCAATGACTTCTCTTCCGGGGACTATATCTATCCTCCTTTCTTATGCAAGGAATTTCAATGACCCAACTGATTTATAGATCTCCTTGCACACATGAAGTCATTTAACCAAACTTGATTATAAAATGAAAGATACTTACTTGACAAGTGAAGATGAACTCTTCCACTTGATCACTTTGATGATTAGAGCTTCCTCTTGGATGATCTTCTTTCAAATGAAAAAGCCTTTCTTCAATAGAAAATGTTGCTCCTTATGATGAGGATGATTTGCTGCTTTTTCAGATAATCTTCTTCCAGGGTAAGGAGATGATCCTTGCTTGTGAAGATGACATTGCCTTTTCTTGTAGTGTAGATCAAGACTGCTTCTAAGGTTTCAACTTGATGAGAGTCTTGGTGGCCTTTTGATGATGACTATGGAGACAAAATTTCTTTCTATTGTAGACTGCTTCTTCGATCTAGGGTTTGATCCTTCAATGTAGATCTTGATCCTTTTGATATTCTTCAACTTGCTTTGATGCCCTTTTTCAAACTTGATCCTTGAAGGTCTCTTTTCTGCCCTTCCTTTTACTTCAGCACCTTAGCTCTGAAACCATGTTGAAGAATCTAGGGCAAATTAAGTTATAAGATTCTTCTCACCATGATAACTATTTGTGAGGTATTTTTAACTTTTTCCTTATTAGCACAATCTCCTCTTTCTATTATTAGAGTGTGTCTTCTTAGTTCATCAAATAGTTACCAAAACAAAAGAGACAAGAACACAAGATGTTGGCTTTCCGTCAGAGACAAAACCTCTCACTCTTTGAGAGGAAAACCCACACAAAATTCTTCTTATAGAGGCTCCAATTGACAAATACCAAAACCATGACCCTTGACCTATTAGGCCACTCCAAGACGAAGGCACCAATCCTCTTCTTTGTGATCGTTGAGATCATCATCATCACTGTTGCTACACCATGGTCATCATTATTGCATGACTGAGGTCATTACAGTTGCAACATTGTTGCTCCTTCACAAAGATCATTGATGCTCCTTCACTGATACCTTCACCATAACAACGAGATCTCTATATGTATGAGAGCTGCACAGAGATCTACATCTAGATCATGACCTTCTAACTATGTCCTCATCAAGATCATGACTGAGATCATGATTAACATTATGATAAGATCATGACTGTGTTAAGAATGAATGCCGAGACAGAGTGTGTTATTGTGGGATCACCGAGATCCTCATCATCACAACTATGTCGAGACTGTGACTGTAATCTCTCCCTGCACCGAGATCTTCACCATCATAGATATGCCGAGACTGTCTAGTATGCCAAGACAGTGATTGTGTTCTCTCCCTGCACCAAGATCTTCATCATCATAGATATGTCGAGACTGTCTAGTACGTCGAGACATTGATCATCATGAGACTTTACTTCTGGGGTACCCATCCTTAAAACACAGAGATGTTGGTCTGTACCCATCTGAAATATTGTACCCCTGTACTCATCCGAAATTTCAGAGGATCTGAGTTCTTCTTCTGCCTGTAATGCGGATCTTACATGCCTATTTATAGTGGTTAGTCATGCATATAAACCGACATGAAAGAGTGAAATGTTGTGTGTCCTTATATGAGCCAACATGACTTCTTTTTATATTGTTTGGAGGTCAACTCTTTCAAGAGGGATTGTGCTTGTCTTTGGAGGGCTTCTACACATTTCTATAGACTTGAATACATTAAACATAGGCTCTGAAATTTCAGAGGATCTGAGTTCTTCTTCTGCCTGTAATGCGGATCTTACATGCCTATTTATAGTGGTTAGTCATGCATATAAACCGACATGAGAGAGTGAAATGTTGTGTGTCCTTATATGAGCCAACATGACTTCTTTTTATATTGTTTGGAGGTCAACTTCTTCAAGAGGGATTGTGCTTGTCTTTGGAGGGCTTCTACACATTTCTATAGACTTGAATACATTAAACATAGGCCCAAGAAGAGCTTCTTCATATATGACATTGACTCTTTGACTTAATATTAAATCCTAAGGCTCTTAATGGGAGCCACTAACAAATAAACCTCTTGCTCATGAAACCCATGTAGCAAGGCATGTAAAAATAATTTTAGTTCTTTTATTTCATCATTTACAAAGATCGTGTCATTATGAACACCGAACCTAGTTACACCTTCTTCAACAAGGAAAGCAGTGGTGACCATGATGATGAGTACAGTGATGTTGATTTTGATGATGAGGATTGATGACTCATGAGCTACCTACTGCTTTGAGGCTTGTAGACTTGTAGTTGTTTTGTATTTGCTATTTCTATTTGCCATTGGCATTGTACTACCTATGTAACACATTTTGATTTTGATGACTTAATGAGAAAACTACAGTATCTTGTCTTTCTCCTATTGGATCATTGATGAATTGAATATGTATTATGATTTATCATTTATATCACAATTGTATTTGTATGCATAATGTTACTTTGTAAAACTTACATCTAGATGAAGATCTATGTTTGAATCAATGAATTTGTATCATGAATGAGAATTTGTGTAAGAAATATCTAATTTTTAATATATATATAATGTGTCCTGTTCCAGATGGTCAACATGTCTGTGTTCGACACTCGAATCCCTGTGTCCTTCATGTATTGTGTCCCCGTGTCAAGTGACTTAAGTGGTGCTAGTGTCTATGAGTCACCAGTGATCAAATGTACTCTTTCACTGTCAATTGATAGGGTCCTAGGTCAAATTGTTTTCGTTTCAAATAAAATTTGATCATTGGTCAGTGTCTAGGTATTATTACTACTCCCTCCATTTTCAAAATCATAAAATGCCATCATGGTCATGTCATCACTCCTTGTGATAGGTCATCAAAAGAGTGTCTTGGTCATCATTTTGGTCATCAGATCATAATCATGCATACTTTAAGGGTTCAAAGTTCCAAATCATGATTTTACATATGCATTTGGTGTCATCATTAGGTCAGGTCATCAAAAGTCATATAGGAGTCATGTCATCACCATAGTCACCATCATGGGAGTTAGTAATTAGGGAAAAAATGTTCAAAAAATATTTCAAAGGTACATTTCACCCCTCATGGAGATGTAACCTTGCCTAATAAAGTTATTAGCTGCAGTACACTATCTCATCACATCATTTCTCAAAAAGCACATGTGATGTCATGCCACTACCAAAGCAAAAATCGACTTTCCAAGCTATAAAGGACCATCCAAAGCATTCAAACACATCATTCCATCTTCCTAGAGCTCTCATCCACCATTGAGCCTCATCTTAGCCTTCAGAGCCTTCATCTTTCCATCATCAAGCCCTAACTAGCTAGCACGTTGCGTTTCTGCCTAAGCATGCTGCGTTTTTGGTTTTTGGAGGCTAAAGGAGCAACAACAAGGTTCAATCAGCATTCTATAGGTTCTAGAGGCTCTAATCAAGTAAGTATAGCCTCTCATCAGCTCTCATACAGTCATTTTCCTTCAGCAAATGGTGAAATCCCTCTCCTAGGGTTTTTCACTGCATTTTTGGGTTTCTTGGTGTTTGCTTCATTTCAGTGACAAAACTCCCAGTTTCCTTCCTAACACCCTTGTACACACTTCATACACCTTCCCCAACCATTTCCCACACTCATCTCCCTCATTTCCATCATTTTCCCTAAAAACCCTAGCCCACATTGTGCTTTTGCAGAAATTCTGGGTTAGGACTGTGTTTTGGCCCTTTTCCCCTCTTTCACTCACTCATTGTTAAACACACATGGATGGCATTTTACAATCTGTTGTTGTTGTTGCTGCGATGGAAGAGGAGTAGAATCTAGAACAGGTGAAGATGAACAGGTGAACTGTCATAAATGAATCCAGCACTCTGAAACTGAATGGGCTTTGAGTAGTCTGGAATATGAAAGGACAAGTCCTTGTCATATCCAAGACCAGTTCTGTGCTTGTTGTGGACAAGCTGTTCCCAAGGTCTGATGATGGGCTTGGGAAGTGCAGACTGAACCTCTGCATCTGCATGAAACTTTGCTGCTTTATCTGAATGAACTGTAACATTATTGACTTGCTGTTTATGGGAGTCTGCTTCATTGTTCTGAACAGAAACAGGTTCAGAATGATGACTCCTCTGGTGTAATTCTTCCTGCTGTAGCTTTGTTTCAAGCTGCAAAAACTCAATATTCTCATGTGCAGTTTGCAGAGAGGTTTGGATGTCAAAGAGAGTTTCTTTGTTAACTTTGACCATCTCATCAATAGTGGAATGAATTAGGATATTCAATAACTTTAATGCATCTTCAAGTCTGGCCATTTTTCTTCAATGTCACTTAAAAACACAACTGAGGCAACAGCAACAGAAAAATAATATTGTATTCTTACTACAAGATATTGTAAGGGCTTATCAAGTGGCAACAATGTCGCGAAAAAGGTTGATGGAGCAAGACCTGAGTAAGCTGGATGTTACCAAGTTAAGCTACAATAAACATTTCTCGTCAAGCTACAATAAACATTGGTACAATTGGGCACATGGTAAATCAACAGTCCACAGTTTGTTTTAAGAATGAACTGGAGCATAACATCACCAATGCAAAAATATATAAATGTGAAGATGAGCGCTGTCCTCAACTTCAAACTTCAGAGCATCTAGCTGCTATGGAAATCATGCAAAATCTCTACAAGAAACTGCAAAAAAAATGACTTCCAAAAATGTCTTCAAAAAAGCTTCAAATTCACTTCACAATGTTGATCACTTCTCCACGAATCACTTCACTCAGAGGTTGTTTCAAATTGTTCCATGGACAACACCAAATCTGCTTTGAGGTGGCTTCAATACTGCTCTTAAAATCTGCTTTCAATGATGTTAATAGAAGGTGGGAATGAGAACTTCAAAGCCCAAGGTATCAAAGAATTAGAATGTTAAGCATAGAGCACATTATTCCGAGGCATCATGAGTCTGCAGAGCACTGAGAAAGAAGTACAGAATTGACTTTGAAAAGCAAAAGCTATGGTTGACATATTAGACAGAGGAATATATGTTGATATCTGTGTCGAGATACAACAAGAAGTCAATGCCCATCAAAAGGGACATGGGGATGTGTGAAATTCCGTTAGCCCGCATTTGATTACTGCCCTTTGTTGGGATAGAACGTATTTTAATTTGATATGTGAGCTCCATCTAACAGTCTGGAGTTCCCTGGTGTTATGGCATCTTGTCTCGGTATTCCAGGATAACATGGCCGGGTTGTGACCCAGCACTTTATAATAAGAATGATACTCAAAAGCCGCTATTATTTCCCTCACACATGAACTGTTGCCACTATTCCCAAAAGTAATAAATTACAAACAAAATATTGGAAACAAAGTTTGTATTTACATCAAGGGCCAATGATGAATAAAGAAGATGAACAGAGGCAACAGCTTCTTCAATCTTATTACACAGGCAAATCTGAAATAGCTGCTGGAGAAATGTAGCCGATTGTTTATCCGAAGCTGGACGCCGAGGGTCCGACCACCTCTGAGGCTGTTATAACGCTCCACCTTCCACACAGGGTTATAAACCGGTGGCAGAGGACTGGCGCTCAGCTGTGTTATTCCTGTAGAGGACCAAGCGTTAACTGAATATGGAATCGACCTCCAAACTTCACTGCTCGAGCATGGGCACTTGCGAGACTAATGACTTGAAAACCTCTCAACTGCAACGTTGTCATCCAGCGTGAATACCACAGCAAACATTACTTTTATGACGCCTCTGGAATAACAAGTGTAGCAAGCGTTATACTTACTGATTTCGGCATAAGGTGGATCTAATAATCATAGATATCGAAGTCGTAATCTGCGCTAATAATCATAGATATCGAAGTGGTAATCTGCATCAACAACGTATGGGAGGAGGCGAGCGCTATGAATCTTTGAGCGTAGAGAGAGTAGCAGTGTGCAAACAACACAATGGCTCGTATAACAATCTCAATGCAAACAACACAGTGGCTTGTATAACATCTTTTTGATAATAGTAAGTGACGTATGGTGGTTGGTAAGCCTTATTTGGGAGGAGGCTACAATACCTATAACTTGCGTAGTAAAGACGCAATCAACCAGAATATTTACATAGAAACCAAACCTTTATTCAATGCCCAAGAGCCTACCAACTAGTCTCAGAGCAACCATAGAATCCACAGAAGCTACAGAATATTTCACCGCGTAGAGGAGTGGCAATGCAGAATATTTCACATGTACATAGAGAAAAGCTTGATTGTGAAGTCCATAAATAAGGAACCCCGTGCTTAAGGGCAAACTCAATCGTTGGAACAATAGGCGAACCGGCTGAGCTTAGTCAAATTTCCGCGAAAGTGGATTCCATGAGCTACAAGATGCAAGAAGTCTAGTTCTCTTGCTAGCGCGCCAAATACCCCGTTGAAATGTCTTGGGATCAAATCTGTTCTCTCTCGTCGTCCTAGTATCCTGAGCTTCCGCGGCCATATATGAGTAATACTACCCGTAATTCATAGCCTAAAAAAACTTCACATGTCGGATGAAAGAAAAGGAATCATCCCGGAACGCAACAGGCGAAGGTGTCAGTTATTCAATGGCAGATCTCTCAGTTCTGCAAAATAGGTAGAATAGGCAGAAGCGTTTTGTTTTTCTTCATCGCAGAATACATGACAGACAGGGTAATGTGCGTTTCTCTGTTGGACCAGCAACTCTAACTAATAAGGCTTAGTGTTTGCTCTCTCAGTGAAGAATAAAACGCTCAAGTTCTGACAAGCAGTAGAAAATGGCAGAACTGTGTGGAAGCTTAAGAGAATGGCGTTTCTTTTCTTCCTCCTTTTTTAGCAGATTACTACAGAGGAATAATGACTGAGCAGACTCAGAATGGCAGGACAGAAAATGGCAAAGGCAGCGTTATATGGCAGAGGGAGCAGCATTTATTTGAAAAACGGCAGCATTCAATACCATTATATTTGAAAAACTGCATTCATACAAATACTCAAAGCAGCAAACGTATTTCAGGGAGCATCAAAAACATTTATGTTACCGGTGGTATGTCGATTCAACAGAGGCATTCTTCTGCCTTCCGCTCTGGACCAAGTAATCATTCACCAAATTAATTCTTCAGAGGACAGAGGCATTGAGGACAGTGCTCAAGTCAGAATGACAAAGGCCAGTGTTCAGACCAGTTGCACAAAACTACACAGGCCACACATCATAGCTCTGATACCATGTTAAACACACATGGATGGTAAAAACAATAGGAAAGATAAATCAGTGAGTGCATTTTTTATTAAGATGAGATACACATTTATAGTACAATAGGTGACTCTTGGGATTCAGATCCCAAGGTCTCTTGGACTTCTTTTGTCCATTCGAATTCCACACTAACCCTTTAGGATTAGGTGTCCAACACTCATTTCAAAAAATTCCAGTTCCCAAGTCTCCCTAACATTTATCACTACCCCCTGGAATTTCTCTATAATTTTCCCTAATCCCTATCCCCTCCATTCCCTTCCCTAAACTAGCTGCCCTTTTTCCCCTGTTTTCCCAATCCTACCCTTCCTTCCTATCAAACTAGGTTTTTGTCAAGCAAACCAACACCATGGACAGTGAGAAGAAGAAGTATAACAAAGGAGGCAATATCTCCATATATGAGCCAACTCATATGCAGGAGATCAATGCCTCATCATTCATCAAGAAGTCATTTGAAGATGTGGGTTGCCTAGGGTTTTGTGAGAAGATAGAAGAGGTAGGTTATCATTCTAAGTTAACCAACCCTTTGGCCACAAATTTCAAGAGGGATAAGACCACCATAGCAAGGATGGACTTCATCATATCAGTAGACGTCATTGCTTCAGCGACAGGTATCCCTAACCAAAGAGAAATTTGGTTTAAGCAGATGGATTTGGACATTGAAAACTACAAAGTCTTCCTGAAACCACACTACAAAGATGCTACCACTCATATCTTTCCTTTCAGGCAATTATTAGATAGACATGCTCCTTTGATGAAGATGATTATGAAGTATTTTACTTGTGAAGGGAGGTTTTCTAGGTTGTATCAGTACCCAAGTACTTGTTTAGAAGCCTGGTCAAGATGGTTGAGAAAGTGCAAAGCAAAGGGAGAGATCATCAAGCAAGTTTATTTCATCATGGTTTGGTCAAAATCATAGTTCTTTATCAACTTTCACAGATTAACATACCATGGGAGACATTCATGCAAGTAGCTGCTCTTATGCCTACCACTAGTCAACCTAACAGTCAAAGCACTCCATCAGCACCATCTAGGCCACAGGAGGTTGGCTCATCAAGTAGGCCATCAATGACAAAGACACCTAGGGCAAAGATTACAAAGATTTATAGCAGAGGTAAAAGATTGGTGTTTGCCCCTGAAATAACTGAGATGCCTAGACCTAAAACTAGGGCTCAAGCTAAGATGCTGCCTAGGAAGACTATCAATGAGGAAAGAGTTCAACCTAGCACTATGAGACAAGAGATATCAGCAGGCAAAAATGATGCACCATTGCATAATGAAGAGCAGGCACCTTTAGATGTTGACATGGCTCACCTAGCAGATCACAATGTAGACAAATCAGTTGAAGAAATAATTAAAGAAAAAGAGGCAGAGATCAGAGAGCTCAAAGATGATCTTGCCAAGGCAAACTTCATGATATCCTTTTTGCAGCAAGAGAACAAACAGCTCAAAGTAAATCAACTATTGCTAAGAAAACCTAAAGGAGATCATCCCTCATCCAGTAAAGCAGATTTGGTGGTGGAGAAGGATAAGGGCAAGGCCATCATAGATGTGGAGCAACTAGAGGACAAGGAAGTTCAAGTACAACCAAGGAGGCCAAAGACAAGAGCAGTAGCAAGAAAGGAAGGACAGGAAAATGAGTCATCTCCTCCTCAAGTACACCAAAATCTAGATAACACTATAGCAGTTGAGATTGAGAAGGACAAAGAAAATTGGCTTGAGAGAATCAATGAACACCTGGAGAAGCTACTAAAGAAGGCAAACAAAGCCACAAACCTTCAGAGACACATGGCTAGACATTATTACACCAGGAACTGGATTTACAAAATTAGGGTTAGGAACATGAAAAGGAGACTTAAGAAAACCCTAATCAAGCTAAAGAAGAGAGATAACTTAGATTTGCTTGCTGATGCATCTCTAGTTGTCTAGCCCATGATTAAAAAATGAAGAAGCAACAAATTTTGAGAAGTTTTGGTCATTTTTGAATTTTTGTGTTAATTCTGGCAATTTGATGCACAAAAGCACACTGCGCTTCTTCTCAGAGCATCCAAATGACAAGTGGCTTACATGTGTGGATAGCTCTTGACCCCTACATCACAGATATGTACTCGCTCTTTCATGTCAGCTCACAGTTTTGAAAAAAAAAAGTCAAAAAAACTAGCAATTTTTCATGTTTTTGCCACTATTTTGGACCCCACGTTGCACTTCTAGAGTAGCCTTGGGAGATTGAATTTTTAGGTGCCTTGGAGGTGGATTTTTGCAAGCTTGAAGCTTTAGAGGCCTTCTACACATCCTCAGCTACCTTCACCAACCATCAGTTCAGCTCAGAGATCAAGCAAAGCCACCAAAAAAGCTCCTCAAAGACCACGTTGCACTTCTACTAGACCACGTTGCACTTCTGAGGATTTTGCTACGCTTCTGTGGGAAAGCTAGATTTCGAGTTTTGCTTGGTCAAAGTCAACTTTGGTCAATGTAATTAGTGTCAAAATATTTTTACCTGATGTAGTTGAATATTATAATGATGGTTAGAGTGGATATTTTGTAATTAAATGCTTTCAAGTCAAATTCAAATCAGTTTATGTAAAAGAGGAAAGTAGTTTCTAACTACTCATGATGTGGCAGGGATTAGGTAGGAGTAGGAAATCAATTCCTAAGAAGGAGGATTCGACCCCTGAGAGGGGGAATGTTGTTTTACATCTATATGTATTCAGAATGAACTCATAGAGGGGGTTGGATTCCTAAAGCTCATCTCTTGGACTAGTGTACTAGACATTTTTGCATAAATATATGCAGTTGCAACTATTTTCATGGGATTCTTGTGATGTGATTTGTGGCACTGTGTTTCTTCAGTTTTCTTTATGCATTTGATGATTAAGTATTTCTAGCATCCATCTATATTCTTCTGGTGATTATCTCTTGTCTAACTTGGTGCCTTAGAGCTCCAATCAAGGTACTCCACCTTGCCTATGCATGAAGTACTTATCTTCCTGTTAAGAATCAAGCCATAATTCTTCTAAACATGCAGGAACAAAACTTTGATGGATGAACAATTTGCATATTTATGTGTGGGCATAAATGCAATGGTAGTTTCCCTCTTAATCCCAGCTTCTCTACAATAGTCATTCAATTCATTTGATTCATATTCGGTCCCATTGTCGGTCCTCAATATTTTGATCTTCTTCCCTGTTTGATTCTCCACCAAGGCTTTGAAAGCATGGAACCATTTGAATACTTCATCCTTCTTCTTCAAGAAATAGATCCATGTTTTGCGAGAGAAGTCATCCACAAAGATAGCATAATATAAGTATCCTCCTAATGATGTTACGGGCAACATACCAAATAGGTCAGAATGGACCAGTTGAAGAATATCAAAAGTTTGACTTTCGCTTGAGGGGAATGGTCCCCTTGTAAGTTTCCCAGTTGCACAACCCTGACAAACACCTTCATGATTCATGTTGAAATTGAGCATACTTGTGACCATCTTCCTTACCCTAGGTAAGGCTTTGTAATGAAGGTGGGAAAATCTTCGGTGCCACAATTCGGATTGAAGAGAAGTGTCACAAGACATGGCTCCCAAAGGACTTCCTCCAACTTGATAAAGACCATCAACCCTAAATCCAAGTGTAAATGCATCCTTAGGGTTTCTTTGCCAAAAACGTACCTTTGCATCAATGAATGCTACCTTGAAGCCTTTAACTTCCATCGTAGAGATAGATACCAAGCTCTTCTTCAAATCGGGCACATACAATACTTCTTGTAGATGAATGGTTTGACCTTGATTCAAGTGAAGAGTGACGGTACCTATTCCTTTCACAGGATAGGTGGCATTATCTCCAAGTATGATTTGCAAGTTAGTTTTCTTTTCAACCAAATTCGAGAGGGCCTCTTTGTACCCAATGAAGTGCCTTGAGGCTCCACTATCAATCAGCCAATGATCTAATGTATCTGGAGGAGAGGCAGTAGATAAAGCAGAAATAAGATAAAATTCATTTTGTTTTTCTACAACATTACTTTCCTCATACCTAGAATTTCTTAATCTTTTGGGAGGACGACCATTTCCATATCGAGCAGCGGGAGCATTCCTCTTTCTTTTGTTGTTGAACTTATTGTTCCTTTGATTGCCATTGCCTTTGTAGTTGGTGTGGTTGTTGTTGTCATCATCCCTCGGAGTGCTTCTTGTGAAGACATTCTCTAGCATAATGGCCAAACTTGTTGCAATTGTAACATCTTCATTTTCTTCCTTCTTTCAACCCCGGCTTAAATCCTTGACCTTGTCTCGTTGGACCAGCATTGTTCTTCCTTTTAGCATGAGCGGAGACAGCAGTAGGATCATTTCCATTTGAGGGCTTATCTCTTTCCATCATCCTTATTTCTTCTTGAGTGCATCTAGCCAATAATTCATCAAAACCCAGAATCTTGTCATTGTTGAGGATGGTGGTGTTAAACACATCTCATGCTCTTGCAAGATCTCCAAGTGCAATAAGAGTGAGCTCCCTATCACCAACAACTTCTCCAATAGATAGAAAATCATTCTTGATTTCGGTAATCCTCATGAATTAGGATTGAATGACTCTCCTCTATCCATCTTGATGTCTTTCAACTTATTCTTAAGAAAGAGGACTTGATTTGCATTGTTTCCTTTGAAGTTTTGAACATCCCAACCAGCTTGTCATACATCTCCTTAGATGTTTCCAAATCAAAAATATAGGCAACCAAAAGCTTGTCAAAGGAATCTACAATAATTTTCTTAGCTTTGACCTCACCTTTATTGTACTTTGTTTTTGCAGGAGCGGGTGCATTTGAAGGAGGCTCCACCACTCTTCCCTTTACATAGTCCATAGAATCATTCTCTTCCAAAGTCATCTTCCATGCATAATAGTCGGATTTGAAGAATGATGTAGTCATCATTGAAGCTAGACCAATATTCTTGTCCAATTGTGTTCCTTAGTGATTGTTTTTCTCACTCTTGCTTGGGATTTGTCTTCACATGAGCTCTGGTACCATGTTCATTTTAGATAGCATTGCTATGTTCTATGATAGGCACAATTTACTTCAATGTTCCTTAATAGCCCAATAACAATTTCCAATTTCCAATAGCAATCACAATAATCACATTGGCAATAAAAGTAGATAGAACATGAAACAAAATGCAGAATACAAGCCAAGACAAGAGGACACCAAATTTGGCAGATGCCAAGGATAACACCCCAATGTGGGGAAACCCTTTGATCAATTCTTCTTATTATTAAATCAAAAGTTCAGTAGAGAGAGAGAGTACAAAAGTCAAATTGACTTGCCCAATACAAATTCAAAACAACCCTGTAAATTTCTGCAATCAAACTTTGGCCCTAACCAGAAAGTCAACGCTAGTCAAAACAATAGCAAATCTTCCTCAAAGTAGCTCAGTCTTCCTTGGTCAAACTCGGCCTGATCAAGAGGTCAATTTCGGCCCAAAACAGCTCGATCAAAGGAGAGAGAAAACTGTTGCAATTTTTTTGCAATGAAACAGCAATCAACCATAAAGTCAACGCAGGTCAACCAGCCTAGAAATTCTCAGTTTTTGTGCCCAACAATGCGGCCTGAGAAAATCGAACTTTTGAGCCAAAAACCAAAGTCAAACTCAACCAAAAATACCTCGGTCGATGTTGGTCAAACCTGTCCCTGAAGTCTGAAATTCGGCCTGTAATTATACCCAAAAAAATCTGTCCTCCTAGCCACACGTGTGAGAGAGAGAGGTTGCCCAATAGTTGTACAAACCAATCTAATGAAGAGAGAGAGAAATGTGTGAGTGATGAATGTGCCAAATGAGGAGTGAGGTCTCTTGTATTTATACAATTTGTTGTGGGTGAAGAGACACATCCATTGGGCTTCTTGAGCCTACATAATGATGATGTCGACCTGAACAATTTGCACGCGTGGGCATAAATTCAAAATCACACTTATGCTTGTCCGAATGAGATAACCTTTATATCAATCTTGGACCTCTCGAAAAGAGGAATCCAATGCAATCATCATCTCCATCAAATGAGTTGTCCCAAGATGGAATTTGGCCCTAGTTGCCAATTTTAACACTTATTGATCACAACAGTTACACATATATAGGACATAAATCTTTGACTTCCACACATCTAGATCATGATTACAACTCATACATAGGAAACAACAACTTCTAAATTGACGCTTGGGAACTCACAATGACAGCTCACAACAACACATGGAAGCATTACTTCCAATACCCTCCCTTAATGCTTACATGAAAAAAATTGAAAACACGTATTACAACAAGAAGGATAATATTTGTCTAGCTGATCTTCATCAACACTCACATCCACTCTGGAATCTTGCAAACAATGCTCTTTTGCCACCACATCTTTGAGTTGTCACTTGACCTCCATTTAAAATGTAACCGCCTCTGACCATCATTGATGAACATTGCAAGATCAACAATATTGACACCTCGGCTCGTCGAGGCTTTCGCGATAAGAGTCGTCAAGTAATGAACCATCCTATGGACCAACCACCATCTGTTGGATATTTCGCTTTCGGCTATTCGTCAATTGCTAGGATGGAGGTCTAGATATTGAATGTGTTCAAAAGTTGATCAAACAACTTGACCTTACTAACACACAAGAATTGATGTTTTAGACACTGGGGCTTCTAGTTTAAGAACCACCAACCCTTTTTATAACCAATAAAAACACACAAGAATTGATGTTTTAGACATCGGGGCTTCCAGTTTAAGAACCACCAACCCTTTTTATAACCAATAAAAACACAAACACCAACCACCAAACGTACAGAGACAAAATCAATGACTGTTCTTTATTGATTTGTGCAAATCAGATCAAATATAATAATAATAACTTTGCATATTGGTATTTGCCATCAAATCTGCAGCGTTTGGATCTCGATCTCTGGATAAACAATACCACAATATTTTATTAGTTCAAATCTAGAATGAGAAATGCCAGCATTCCACCTGCATGTCGCAGTTGTACATCTTGCACCATCTGATAATCTCGAGAACCACCATTTAAAACATGTAGACATTGCTCTCAATTGTAGATCCACACTAGATCAAACCAAATTTATGTTGATCTGGCTTCTTCATAAGCAGATCTCCTCTTCTTTTACAAAGATTTGTCCACAACCGAACTTCACACAACAACAACAACACTAGATCTTTGCAATTCTCCTTTGCATGCAACTATCCACAATCCACACAAAAATCAAATATTCATACAAATAATAGATCAAACACTCTATTAAACTAATCTATGTACAAAGGAGTATCATGGCTAAAATTGCATGATCTCAACCCCTCTCGTGACAGAGTCAGTGTTGAACTAGCTCTAATACCATGTTAGAAAAATAGAAAGAGATCAAATGGCGATTACACATAACACAAAACACATTGTTGTATCTTTCTTGATCACAACAGTTACACATATATACGACATAAACCTCTGACTTCGACACATCTAGATCATAACTACAACTCATACATAGGAAACAACAACTTCTAAATTGACGCTTGGGAACATATAATGACAACTCACAATAGCACATGGAGGCATTACTTCCAATACTTATTAGTTAAGAAATTTTGTATCTTGGTGATATTAAATTTGGTTTCAGTGTTGGTTGCCTAGTTTTCAATTATTCACTAAGTCATTGCAAAATTTCATGGAAATTTAACATGGTATCAAAGCATAGATCGGTATAAAGACCAGCACCAAGTTGATTAGTGAGGCTAGAGTGCAAATCAGTTAAGAAGGCTAGCGCTACAGTTTGAAGAGCAAAGTAGAGCAATTCCTTCGATAGCAATTCAAATTTCTATGCATGGAATGAGTGGATATATGTGGTGCTCGAAGATAATGTGGTGATTGAGTTTGTGAAGCAGCAAATAGTACTACCTCAAGATCCCCCAACAGTTCGCCCAACATAACAAGAATGACACCAAGGCGAGGAGGATCATTCTTGAGGGGGTCAGAGACCATATTATTCCTCATCTCCATGAGAAGAAGACAGCATATGAGATGCTTAAAGCCATCTTAGATCTATATCAGGGTTTCAGTGATGCCAGGAAGCTTGCTCTCAAAGCGAAGCTAAGAAGTATTCGGATGAGCAAAGATGAGCCCATCATCACATATCTTTCGAAGTTAATTCAGGTTCAAGATGAGCTAGGTGGTGTAGCAAAACAAGACCTTGTGAGTCTTGCGCTTCGGGGACTCCATAAATCTTGGTATAGTTTCCAAGATGCAGTAAGTAGCAGAGAGAATATTCCTAGTTGGGAAAGGTTATGGAGTGATTATGTTCAAGAAGAGATCTAGAGATGGACGAGAGATGGTAGAGAAGCTCCAATAGAGGACGAGAGATGGTAGAGAAGCTCCAGTAGAGGACGAGGAGAACTTTGCCCTGGCAAGCAAAGGTAAAGCCAAGGGCAAGAAGGACCAAAGAGAGATTGAGTCCAATCAGATGGGCAAAAAGAAGAAGAAGGATCTAAGCAAGATCAAGTGCTTCCATTGCCATGAGTTTAAGCACTATGCCACTAAGTGTCCTAATCGAAAGAAGGCTTTCAATAAGAATCATGTAGCTGCATCAGCAGAGGTAGATCTGTTCGAGAAAGATTTCGCATCGATTGCTTGCATGGCAAGCTCAGCAAACTGTAGTGTATGGTATATTGATTCAGGAGCATCCCTCCACATGACCAGGAACAAGAAGTATTTCAGCCACCTAAAGGAGAAGGACATGCAATTTCAGATCGAGCTAGGAAATGGTATGTATGCAGCTAGAGCAGTTGGTACTGTCAGTTTTCAAAGGGAGTCATGTAATCCTCTCCATCTCAGAGATGTCCTCTATGTTTCAGGCCTTAAGTAGAATCTTGTTTCAGTAGCTACCCTTGAGGATAAGGGTTATGATGTCATCTTCAGCAAAGGTAAAGCTTACCTCCAACACTTAGCTTATGGATGTAAGAAGCAGATAGGTGTAAGGAAGAAATATTTGTATTTACTATAGGTTGAGACAAATGTAGCCTCGAGTAGCAAGGCAAGAAGTTCTCGGTGTAGAGAAGTGATGGTTGAGGAGAGTAGAGCTCTGAGAGAGTCCTTAGAGCAGAAGCAAATTAGAGTACCTGAGAAGAAGCTACTCAAGATGGAGCCTCAGTCAGTATCTCAGTTTGAGTCTCCACTAGTTAGCAGTTGGGCCGACCAACAAAATGTAGGAATTTACAAGGTAAGTTCCTCAGACACAACACCAAAGGACACCGCTCACAAACAGATCACAGACCAATACACCAGTATTGTTGACGTGATTAAAACCCCCAAAGAGGGAACTAGTCCACGGCCTTTGCCAATGCGGCCATTTCAGGCACTTTATTAATAAAAGAATGAAAATTTACATAAGCTTCTCTCATGAACGGTTACCCTACAAATGACCCTCCATGCTCTTTAAATAGAGATCATGGACCAATCGGGTGTTAAGCCACGGATCAAGTGTCGGTAATACCGAGGAGAGAATGAACCGTCGGATCACTACATATCGTGACCATCGGATTGTAAGTTACAAAAGTACATAGACCAAGTTATACTTAACTATTTCCTATGTTTCGGAATATCCTAACATCCCCCCTTAAGAACAACTTGGGATAGGATTGAAGGATGTACAAATATGACACAATAGGAGAAGGAAGGAGGCATTAGAGCCTATCCCCCCTTAGTGACAACTTCCTGAACTCCAACCATAAATCGAAGTTTAGTAAACTTTGCCTCTGTGAGAACCTTTGTAAAGATATCTGCAACATCATGAATGAGCTTTCTGATGAAGTGCATGTGCAGTTCAATGTGTTTGTTGCACTGATGTTGGACTAGATCTTTGCATAGTTGAATGGCACTTTGATTATCACACCAAAGTGTAGTCGGATGCTGCTGCTGAAAGCCAAGCTCTGACAGGATCTGACGAAGCCACAGGGCTTCCTTACTAGCTTCTACGGCACCACGATACTTTGTTTCTGTTGAAGAAAGAGAAATGGCACTTTGTTTCTTGCAAGCCCATGTAATAGGTCCTGAACCAAGAGTGAACACATAACCTGCAGTAGACTTCCGATCATCAAGGTCACCAGCCCAATCAAAATCAGTGAAACCAACCAATAGAGAAGATGCTTCTGCACTGTAATGAATCCCAAACTGAATTGTACCTCGAACATAACAAAGTATTCTTTTAGCTACTTTCCAATGACTTTCATGTGGGTTTTGCATAAACCAAGCAATAAGGCCAACAGCAAAGGAAAGGTCAGGACAAGTATGGGTCAGATACAAAAGTTTTCCTACAAGTTGACAGTATAAGGTAGCATCAACTTCAGGGGAAGTACAAGTGACTGAAAGTTTGGCTCCAGTCTTCCATGTGAAAATGGCGTAGAAGATCACAAGCATACTTGGACTGGGAAAGGGAAATACCTTCCTTGGATTGCAAGACTTGAAGACCAAGAAAATAATGCAAGTGCCCTAAGTCTGTCATTTCAAACTTCTTTTTAAGGCTGGACTTCACATGGTTTATAACGTTGGGATCACTACCAGTAAGGATAAGATCATCAACATAAAGAACAAGAACGATAAAAGACTTGCCAACTTTCTTGGTGTAGACAGTATTGTCAGAATGACACCTAGAAAATCCAGTTTCTAAAAGAAAGCTATCCATTTTGGCATACCAAGCCCGAGGGGCTTGCTTAAGACCATAAAGGGATTTCTTAAGCCGACATACAAGGCTGGAGTCTGTTTGTATAAAGCCAGTAGGTTGTTCATGCTAGTCCCCATGCAAGAAGGCAGATTTAACATCCATCTGATGGACTCCCATTTGAAAGAGGCAGCAAGGGAAAGAACAAGGCCAATAGAGTTAATTTTGGCAACAGGGGAGAAGGCTTCAGTATAGTCAATGCCTTCAACTTGTGAAAAACCCTTAGCAACAAGACGAGCTTTATGGTTATCAACTTTTCCATCTGGTCCATACTTGGTTCTGTAAACCCATTTGCATCTAACAAGTTTTCGTCCCTTTAGAAGGGGAACAAGATCCTATGTATCATCTGCCAATAATGAACAATATTCTTCATACATAGCTACATCCCAATTTGGACGGCCTGAAGTTTCTGTAAAGGTGTCAAGGTCATAATTAGCTAAAGCTTGAGCTAGTAAAGAAGAGGCTCTATCGAACTGAGAACGTGTACGTCGCTGATCTGTAGGATCACCACAAGAGCACCTGCTGCATCCCGAATAGCACGGACCCATTTTGGACGCTGAGGAGCTAAAGGAGGATCCTAAGAAGGTGGGGGAGGATTGTCATCCTCGTTGTCATCATCTGAAGAAGAAATATTTTCAAAAGTAGAAGGGATAGAGAGAGGTGGCACATCCACCGAACTAGGTTTGTAGGCCGATATATTTTCAGCGAACTTTACATCTCTTCTAATGATAACATTTTTGGACTTAAGTGGAATAAGTTTGTATCCTTTGACATTTTCAAAATATCCAACAAAAACACATTTTTCACTCTTAAGTTCTAAAGCTTTATGTTTCTCATATGGAATATAGGCCCATGCTTCACTTCCAAAAACACGAAAGTGACTTACATCTGGTTTAATTGAGCTCCATGCTTCTTCTGGAGTGATATTCTTTAAAACCTTAGTAGGAATGTGATTTATCATGTAATTTGCACAGTTAATTGCTTCTGCCCAAAAATTAAGACTAAGTCTTTTAGATTGAAGCATACAATTAGCCATTTCCTTTAAGGTGCAATTCTTCCTTTCAGCTACACCATTTTGTTGTGGAGTATATGGAATAGTATGTTGCATTTGAATTCCATTCTCAATGCAAAAGTTGATGAATTTGTTGTTAACATATTCCCTGCCATTATCAGATCTTAGCTTAAGAATTTGATGTCCAGATTGTTTTTCAACAAAGGCCTTAAAGGCCAAGAACATGTTAAATACTTCACTCTTGAGTTTTAAGAAGTATACCCAAGTGCATCTGGAGAAATCATCAATGAAAGTTAAGAAATACTTGTAGCCAGAGAATGAAACAACTGGAAGTGGACCACATAAATCACTATGCACAAGCTGTAAAGGGGTTGAGGCGTGCCAAGAGGCACATTTTTCAAAACTATCGTGATGATGTTTTTCCGAGTACACATTCGAAACAAACACCATCTCTACAAAATACCATTGGAAGACCTGTCACCATATTTTCTTTACATAGATTCTGAAGGAAGCGATAGCTTAAGTGACCAAATCGCTCATGCCAAAGTTTGCTCACTTCATCATTATGAGCAACAAATACCGAGGGAAGATTTGATGACCCAAAGTTGTTAAACTTATACAACCTTGTAGAATCATCAGCAATGCCAATAGCTAAAATTTGTCTAAGATCTCTTAGGTCCTTAATTACAACATCGTGAGGTAAAAATTCAACAATTTTACCTTCACCTGAATGAGTTATCTAATATACAGATAGAAGGTTGCAGGATAAGGTTGAAACACATAATACATCATTGAGTTGACCATTGTCTATATGAACAATTCCAGTCCCTACAACACTAGGAGATCTATCATCACCAACATATATATTTTTGGTGTTACAATCATTTAAAGAATAAAACATGGCTTTGCTTTTGGCCATGTGATAAGAAGCTCTAGAATCAATGAGCCACTCATGAGAATGAGAAGAAGAAGATACATTTAGTGCATATCCAGACCGAGATGCTTGACAACCACATGCAGAAAGTGTTATTCCTGAAGATCAAGCTGAAGTTGTTGAGTGCTCCAAATGGATGTTATGCTTCTTCATTGTTGCTTCCAAGGCTTCCATCTTCTTAAAGCATTTGGATTTTAAGTGGCAATCTCGTTTACAAAAGTGGCAATGTCTATCTGTCTTCTTCCCTTTGTTTTTATTTGCCTTATCATTTTGTTGAAATGATTTTTCATTTTGAGACTGAAATGGCTTAGGACCTTGTTTGGTTTAGGACCATTCTTTTTAGGATACGGCTTCTTAGGATTCTTTGAATTTGGTCATTGTTGGGCGGCTAAGGCTTTCTTAGAAGAGTTTCCAAGATTAAGAAGACCAAGATGTAAGAGTTTTTCTTGTTCTCTTATTAAAGAATCACAAAAGGCATCAAAGGAAGGGGACTTGTAGTCTTGTCCTTGAAAAATGAAGGCTTCTCTTGTAAATGGAAGGTGGAAACAAACACAGAGTAGGTTGGTCCCAACTTAGTAAGAATGGAATAGATAAGGTTACCATCTTCTTTCTTAACCTTAACACCTTCAAAGAGAAGTCTAAGGGTCTTGAACTTGGACAAAAAATCTTCAATGGAAGAAAAATTATTGGGGTCCAATGTAAGCAACTCATTTTCGAGTTGATGGGCTCTTAGTTCATTTTTAATTCCAAAAATTTTAGTTATATGTTTCATTGCTTCATTAAGAGTATCAAGTTCTGCCATATGGAATCTAAGGTCTGGAGATATAGACATCCCAATCAACCCACGTGCTTGATCTGCATATTCTCCCATTTCGCTGCCTTATCTTCATCCTTCGGTTTAGTTTCTTGGCCTGAGGCTATTCTGTAAAGACCTTTACTTCTAAATAAATCAATGTAGGACCACCATTGGAAGTAGTTGGTGTTGTCAAGAATAACTTGGCATGGACTTTCCATTTTAACAGAAACTGAAGCTATAGATGCTGAAACTAAGTGTTCCAATGGAAAGATCTCGAAAAATTAGGCTGATTCAAAAAAACGGCTTCCGAATAAAGAAGTTATGGCTTTTTGAAGAAAAGTTGTTGAAGATACCGACGAAGTGCGAGAATGTGCGGAAATGAATGATAATGTTATATTTCAAAAAAAAACGCCCCCTTTCCAAACTTAATCTAATTAGCTCAACAAAAAGAAAGACTTGAACTCAAGACCTCTATTCTCATAAAGTAGCTTTGGACCAAGTGAGCTAGATTAAAAGGTTAGTATTTTTTGGAAAAGAGGAGGGTGGGGGGGGGGGGTTTAGTCACTGAAGCTTTGGGGTGCATGCTTACTTGAGAAAGCTCTTTTTTTTGCCTACAAAACAAAAAAACACAAAACCCAACACGGACATACAAAAAAAAACCACAAACCTTACGACTTAAAGTAAGCTTTAGCCATAAACTAAATATTTTCCTCAATGTTTCTGATTTTCCGAGATCACACTAAAGCGTGGCGGAAAAGTGCATACGCATGAGAAAAATCCTTCCTTTATGTTTCTGATTTGCCCAGATCGCACAAAGTCGCGGGACAAAGAGCATACGCAGAAATGAAAGGTATAGATCTGGTAATAAAAAAAACAAAGAGCTAAATAAACCGAAATAAACAAAGAGAAAATAACTATAAACTACAAATAAACACTGTATACCTCTATAAATCTTAAAAATGACGTCGTTAGGGCTACCGGAAACCTTTTCGCATCAAACGAAAGGGGTTCCTCACTGGAACAGATGCTCCTAACACAATAAAGCAGTCCTCTCGGCCTAAAAGCATTCAGTAACAGTAGATCTAGGAAACGACAGTCGGATGCAGTTTTACCAGCTTCAGATTTGGATCACCAACGGATGCAGCCCTCAAATAGCTTTGATACCATGTAGGAATTTACAAGGTAAGTTCCTCAAACAGAACACCAAAGGACAACACTCACAAACAGATCACAGATCAATACACCAATATTGTTGACGTGGTTAAAACCCCCAAAGAGAGAAACAGTCCATGGCCTGAGCCTACGCGACCACTTCGGCAATTTATTAATAAAAGAATGAAAATTTACATAAGCTTCTCTCATGAACGGTTACCCTATGAATGACCCTCCATGCTCTTTAAATAGAGATCATGGACCAATCGGTTGTTAAGCCACGGATCAAGTGTCGGTAATACCGAGGAGAGAATGAACCATCGGATCACTACATATCGTGACCGTCGGATTGTAAGTTACAAAAGTACATAGTAAAGAAACACACTTTACCTAACTCTACACTAGACCAAGTTATACTTAACTATTTCCTATGTGTCGGAATATCCTAACACAGGATGATGAGGAGCTTAGCCCAGGGCAAGTGAAGACAACCACTTAGTCAGTGACTCCCAGTATAGACAAAGTTCGAGCAAAGCGGACAGAAGAGTTGTTTAAAGAAGATCAAGAAAGAGTTGGATCTTTCATTACCACCTTCAGCCAAAGTAAGCAGCCATAGAGAATCACAGGGTACATCACACTTATGACTAAGTTATAGACTCGCAGAGCATGGTTGGAAAGAACAGGTCTTTAGATCAGATTCCGCAGCAGAAGTCAAGGAAGTCTTCTAATTCAGAGGGAGTAGCTGCAGCAGTGGAGAATGTGGTAGTGTTGAAGAAAGATCCAATTTGACAAGGTTCTTCCAAAAGCATCTTCCTTGCTAAGAGGGAGTGTTTAAAAGTGTAGTGAGGGATGGTCTTCTTTGGTGCGTGCCTTAGCTAGAAAGACCACGAGTTGTCCTTCATTGACCATGGAGCGAATTCATGGAGATGGTGAGTTTATTTCCATTTTATGGGAATAATATTCACAAGTTCATGCATAGTGTTGAAGGATCAATTACGTGAACCCTTCTTCAAATTAGCTACAATTCGGGTGGTGGTTCAAGTTTAGAACAGGACGAGTTGGGAACTTCAGCCATTGATTGAAGTAAAGAGGAGTTGTGACTCCAGTTATGATTGGAGAGAGAACCAGTTCAATTCGGTTAACTTGCGAGTTAGAGACTCGAGTTCTAAATTTGAACAAGGCCCTAAATTAACATGGATCGAATCTATAAAGCAAGGACGAAGGCACAAGGAATTTATTGTTGTTTTGTGCACGAAGGATTGTGACAAGACACAGCTCACGAGATTGTGAGATAGAGCACAAGTTTGTGTGAGATCAACTTTGTTTGTGAGTGCGTACCTTAGAGGAGCTAATGTGCAGTATTGAGGAGGCTCTCTTGCGGCAAAATTGAGCTAAGAATTAAGAGGCGATTCTGTGCTAGGGAGTAGGAGCCAAGTCCTAAAGAATAGGAGGCCCTATGCGCTAGGAAATAGGAGGCATGTGCGCAAGGAAATAGGGGCGGGCAGAGCGCAAGTAGGAGCAGGTGATCAAGTGTTTGCAGGGTGAGTCTGAGCTAGTCCAGTGCGAGAACAAGGTTATTCTCAATGTGACAGATTGCCTTGTAAGAGATTCAATTGCTCAAGCACTATCAATAAAATACTACAAACAAAGAAGCAGATTTTCCTAGTTGGATTCCTGAGAAAAATAATTGTGTAAATCTTTGTGTTGTGTTTTTATCTCTGTGCTTTATTTCGTTGCTTATCAATTAAGAAATTTTGTATCTTGGGGATAGTAAATTTGGTTTTAGTGTTCATTGCCTAGTTTTCAATTATTCACTAAGTAGTTGCAGAATTTAATGGAAATTTAACAAATTCAACAATCACCATTATATTTCTCACTATATTTATAGTATCAATATTCAAATTATATTTTTATCGATGATAAATTCAATGCCAATCCTTGCAATTCAACTAGTAAGTCTCATTGTTAATCTCCAACAAGCTCTCCCAAACAAATCCAATCATATGGAAATGAGAAATGGTTATGCATCGACCTTATGTGCTTTTATAAGGTGTCAATAGGGTGTACGGGGCTAGACAAATTTGGGTTGGGGTTTTGCTTTTCTTTCTAATTGCGAATGAATTTTTCGCAATGATGATGGGAAATATTTTGGGGGAGTGCACCAAGAGTTCCCTTGAGGAAGGGGAAGTTTCCCCTCATGTTTCATTTTGTCCCCCTAAAAAGAGGGCATGGAGAAATGTTTCAAATGATGTTTCATCATCTCCTACGATTGCAAGGAGCATGCCCCTACCTTGGGTAATGCATTCGAGTGTAACATTGTTATAAGGAGAAATCTAGACCTGTATTGAACAGCTCAATGTACGCCTATCAGCCAGCAAAAATCAACTATATCATTTTAAAAAGTGGTAGTTCTTGGGAGAAAGAATTTAATTTAAATAATAATTTATATCAGAAAACAAAAAACTCTTTTCAAATCAAAGAGTTCAATAATAGTATGAGGTATCTTTGATACAAGCTGAAAGCAAATGACTATACATCCAGGGACAGGTTATGAATATGAGAAAATCGAGAAAAGAATAATTTTTTGCTACAATGGGTGGAGCTTGAGGGGGGAACATTGCCACTGCTCAAAAGTGTTAGAAATGCTACCCGTCTTTTGCATGTTCCTCTTTATCATTCCAAAAGGTAATCTAAAGTTTAAACACGGTTAGAAAATTCTGTTGTCGCTACCAGTGGGTTGGAAAAAGTGAAGAGCAAGCAATACCCTTTCTCAAGTGGAACAAAATTGTTAAACCAAAGAGAGAGGGTGGAGGGGCTCAAAGATCTAATCTTTTTTCAAATGCTTTGGCACCTAAGCGGATTTGGAGGAATCATCACTTCAGAAGGATTGTCGCAATCTGTCATGACAAAGAAGTATGCAGAGCCCCTCAACATTGAAAAGTGTATAAGGTGTTCAAGAAAATCTGTCACGGAAGGTTTTATCAGTTGGAAAGCAATGGTGGGGAGCGGTGCCATACCATCTCCTAGGGGATCATTTGGCTTAGCCGGTTGGTAGCAGGGGAGGTTGCAAACTGACCCTTGGGTTGGGGGTTTGAACTTTGGAGACTCTTAGATGTCTAGGGAGTTTACGGACAATCTTTAATCTCAAACTATTTTTCCTAGATAATGTTATGATAAAAACAATGCTTGGGTCTCAAAATGGAAAAGAGCAGATCAGTTAGGGTTGCAGGATGATCTGGCTGAGGAATGGAGAGCATATATATCATGCTCATAAATAGTATTAATAGCATGGCACTTTGGTCTGGGCTGCAAAAAAGAGAGTGGGTGAATACACAGTCAACAAAGGCTATCATATGGCTTTACCACTTAGCAGAACAAGGTAAGGGGATGGAAACTTGGAGGTGGAATCTAATTTGGAAATTACAGAATCATCTGAAGATAAGGATCTTTCTATAGCTTATTCTAGAATCTAAGCAACAAGGTGCTGACCTGGGACAATCTAAAAAAAGAGGTCGTGGCAAGGGCCAAGATACTATACACTGTGCAAGGAAAACTCAAAATGTGACCTTCATGTTTATTTCTCAACTGCCACTTCATTTTAGAAGTCTGGACTCTGGACAGGGGTAAAAGTACTAACTGGAGTCAAAGGAAAATGGGAAGGAAACTCAGTGAAGGGAGCAATTGAAGCCTGGCTAGAGGGCAATGAGACAAGGAAAGACCACCATTCTCTTCCCCTTTTTGTGCTATGGGCCATATCACTATCCAGAAATGCTGCTCTCTTTCAGGATCTGATTGTTACCCCTGTCATGACCTATTTTAATATCAAAGGAGCTTACAAATCATTTGCGAAGAGACAGAGATGGAAAAACAGAGGGTATTAGGTGACTTGCAGTTGAATAGGACCATTGCTTATGGGATTTTTAATGGGGCCGCAAACCAGGATGCCATGGAAAGTGGGGCAGAAGGCATTTTACATATCTCTGATCAGCATGTCATTAATTTTGATTGTGGCTTGAGGCCAAGTACAAATAATTCAGCAAAAGTATGGGCAGGCCACCTTCTAGAAACCATTGCATTGGAAAAAGGTATTCAGAGAAAGGTACTGGAAAAAGGTATTCAAAAGAAATCCTGCTCTCTTTCAGGATCTGGTTGTAATCCCTGCCATGACCTATTATAATATCAAAGGAGCTTTCAAATCATTTGAGAAGAGACAGAGATGGCAAAACAGAGCGTATTAGGTGACTTGCAGTTGAATAGGACAATTCCTTATGGGCTTTTTGATGGGGCCGCAAACCAGGATGCCATAGGAAGTGGGGCAGAAAGCATTTTACATATCTCTGATCAGGATGTGATAAATTTTGATTGTGGCTTGAGTCCAAGTACAAATAATTCAGCAGAAGTATGCGTAGGCCGCCTTCTGAGGACCATTGCATTGGAAAAAGGTATTCAAGAGAAAGGTACTGGAAAAAGGTATTCAAAATAAATGCTGCTCTCTTTCAGGATCTGATTGTAATCCCTGCCATGACCTATTATAATATCAAAGGAGCTTACAAATCATTTGAGAAGAGACAGAGATAGAAAACAGAGGGTATTAGGTGACTTGCAGTTGAATAGGGCCATTCCTTATGGGCTTTTTGATGGGGCCACGAACCAGGATGCCGTAGAAAGTGGGGCAGGAGGCATTTTACATATCTCTGATCAGCATGTGATCAATTTTGATTATGGCTTGAGGCCAAGTGCAAATAATTCAGCAGGGGCAGGCCGCCTTCTCGGGACAAATGCATTGGGAAAAGGTATTCAAGAGAAAGGTACTGGAAAAAGGTATTCAAGAGAATAGCATTGGAAAAAGATATTAAGGCCCTTGGCTTCCATATATCCACTCCAGACTTTCAGCAGCACGTTCTTTTCTAGATATTATATTACATCTGCTTTTGATTTGTACAGGAATGGCCTTTGCACTCCCAGTGTATTGACACTAATGTACTTAGCAGCCCGATTGACCTTTTTGTTGTCACTTATTGTACATTGATAAAATTATCTTACTTATAATAGGAACTAGAGAGAAGAGGTGTATGGGGCTCCATAAGGTGCTCCATCATGCAACAGATCTGAAGGCCCAGTTTCAGTCCATCCATTTTCATCATATTTTCAGGAAACATGAACAGGAAGCAGACAGGCTATCAAAGCAGGATTGAATCCGTACTGCAAATTCTTTGCTAGTCACATCATCTCGGGACGGGGTTGAGGTCCTTCCTCCGAGTATGATTGCTAAATGAAATTTTGGTCATGGGTTAAATAAGCAAACATCTGTTTGTTTTTTGTGGGGTTTCTAACTTTCATGATGTTTGATATACGATTTGGTATTCATGGGGTTCTTCAGGATTCTCTTGATACCATGGATTGGACTGATCTATTGTATCTCTTTTATTTTAAGTAATGGAAAGAGCTACAGTTTTTTTTTTCTCTGGATAAAAAATATATACTGATCTGTTGTGGGGTAGTTATTAATTGTTCGGTTTCAATTTTCTGCTCGGTGATAGCAGCCATTGAACGACAGCCTGACTCTTTTTTAATATGCTCTCCAAAATCAAACATGCATATATAATAAAATTTTGAAGAATTTTTCATTTATTCATTTAAAAAGAAAGCTTCACAACACAAAGCAACTCTGGGCTCTCGAATCCAGTAGTTGAGCGATTGGGAGCGATTTACACACAAAAGTCTAACCCTAACCCTAACTTGTAGATGAAGTGTGGGGATTTATGCAAAACCTGGATCAGGCCCTTTGGGAGCAGTGGCGCATATTTCCTGGTTAGGACATCCCTCGCAAGCGTCGACTTTGCCTGCCGTTTCTGCCTCTGGCCCTGGGCAATCTATTATTACATAAAATAAAAAGCCCACATCAAAGTTATTTAAAGTCATCTAAATGCACAGGAATTAAATAACCGAAACAAAGGAAAATGTAATATCTTATGTCCATTGGCAGCCAAAAGTAGCTAGTTGAACAACCTAAGTAGAAGATCCCGAGCGCCTAGGTCGATTGTAGCTATATTGTTATTCTAGGTAAAAAATCGACCTCCTGACTTACTGATAAATGAATAAATGAATATGCAATACAAATAAATAAGGTAAGCATACGTTCGTTGGCGTTCTCTGGAATTTCTCCCACAGGCAGGGGCTCTCCATTGGCATACTCGGGAACCATGCCAACCTCCATAGCGTGCGTTTACAGTGTGTCTATGAGAACCAGCGAGATATCGCGCCTAGTTCGATTCGATTAATCAATGTCCCAAATTATAATAATTGGTCTCCTGTTGAGCATCTTCCACCGCCATCAAATTCTACCCTCCTAGCATCATTTATATAGTTTTATGTGCCCTTGAGTATTCTGTGAAGAATAATATTCAGAGAGAGAAATGAAGAAGGCTGTCCGAGTTTGAATTCTGTGTCTCGATTGTATTGTCGGTTCCTGCCTTTTAGGTTAGGATTCGATTTGACAACTTCCTATTAATGGAAAAATAAAGCAAAGCTCTATTTGTCTTCAAATCTAATTTTTTAATTTTAAAATATACAAAAATGTTTTTTTATTTGTAATATAAGGTTTTTGGTTTAAAAGATTAACAATCAAATTTATAAACTATTTATATTTTAATAGTAAATCGTTGCGGAAGGATTTATTTTACCAATAAAGGAGTTTTTATATTTATATTTTAATAGTAAATCGTTGCGCAAGGATTTATTTTACCAATAAAGGAGTTTTTATATTTCAATGTGATGCTGAGGTTAAATGTGATTTTAAACTTATATTATTATTAATATTATTTAGTTAGTTTTTGATTTTTTATTTTATTTAGTGTAGTTGTTGGACGCATAATTTTGTTTTGTGTGTATATTGATAAACAAAATAAAAAAATTTATTCATAGTTTAATATTGGAAATTTAATTTTTGTTATTTTTTATTATTATCTAAATTTATTTATTTGTAAGGTGATTGGTTGAGGTCATATTAGTCCCTCTATTAATTTATCTTTGACTAAACATTTATCTCTCTTATCAATAGTTGGATATTGGGAATTCAATTTTTGTTATTTTTTATTATTATTTAAATTTATTTATTTGTAAAGTGATCGGTTAAGGTCTTATTAGTCCTTGTCAAAGCATAACTTTATCAATCGATTTGTTTTTGACTACCCATTAGATGAGCTTTGACCAATATATTTACACTGTAAGGCATTCCCTCTTAAAACAACTCCCCTCCCTTGCCACCTGAGTAGTTTTGAGGCATTGATTTTGATGTTAGACGATTGAAATAACCTCAATCATGGGATTGAAAACCGGTATTACAATTACACAATTGGAAAGGATGATCAAATCTAAAACATAGAAATAATGGAATAACAAAACCTAGCAAATAGGTTGTGTTGTGAAAGTCCTCTGTTGCTCTTGGACCGTCCGATAAGTGGGCGTAGCTCCGCTCATGAATTTGTTTAGAAAGAAGCCATGGATTTAGCAAGGATGCAGAGTAAGGAGGTCCCGCAAGCAATCTGAGGGATGCTACAAACAAGCCTGCATTTTAGCAATTATGGAAATTGACCCTCAATGGTTATTAGGTTTGTCATCTGCCCCAGGGTTTTATTCTGCCCTGCCATGGATATTGTAGATTTTTCTGTGTCTAATGATATTTAGATATTATAGATTTTTCTATATCTAATGGTATTTAGTTGGCTTTCTGTAAAATGGAAATGAGTCATAGATAATGTTATTAGAAGGTCGGTCGGGTTGTTAAAGACCTCGATGTAGTATGTTTTATATTATATGTGTGATTATTTTCAATGCGTAGATGTAGTATGTTTTACATTCTACGTGTGATTATTTTGAATGCGAGCTCATTATATAACCCTGTGATTTACATTTTGTAGTCAGACTCATATGGCAAGACAAGTTTTCGGAGAATCTATGATATCGATGAGACCAGGGCAATGCTGCTTTTGTTGCATTCAAGATCTGCTGAAGCAAACGAGACTACCGACCGGACTACCGAACTCCAACAGCCCCAAAATGATGAGGTTTGCCAAGCTAAGGGTAATTTGTTTTTAACTTTTAGTTCGATCTAGAGAAATGTGATAGAAAGACATCATTATGTTTTTGATTTTATGTTGGGTACTTTTGAGCACAGGTACAATTAGTGGGTATCATGACAATGTTGTTAGCTTGCAAATATGAAGAAATCTGGGCTCCAGAGATAGGTGACTTACTGAATATTAACATCCACAACGATGGGTATAATGAGACCTTTACACGGTTACACAGTGCACACACGCACACACTATTAATATGGGAACAACAATATTTTCTCCTCAAGAAGAATATCATTTTTGTTTGAATGCCTAAGAACTGATTCATACTTTATTAATTTTAAAAATCACATTTACACATCTCCACACTTTTCACATTCATAAAGTTTGGTGATTGTATAATTGCGATCCATAACTAATGTAGAGTGCGCTAACGCTAACGCTAACGTCGAATGAGCTAACCCAAAATCCAAATCAATTATTTATGATCACAATGTATAGTCATTTATGTTGCATAAAAATGAGACTTTGCCTTGGGAAATCCCACCTAATTTTCGTTGCAAGAGGAGGAATAGACCTTTCGGACATTATGGTTGACGACCGCATTAACTATACATGTCAATATTTTTAAGCAAGATTTGTTGATTCTCAATTATTGAGAGGATATTTATAACGGCCTTGGATGGGTGTGAATTGTAACAACAGGCCCCAACTATTTCTTTTAAATAATAATCATCGAATAATAATGTATAACTTTTGCCTTTCCATTAGTTAAGATTGAATATGTTGAGTAATTTTTCTTTTGAATGCCCTAGCATTCGCTTTGTTTAAAGCACTGAGTATTTATTTCAACATAGATTGAGCCAAACCTTTTCATAGAGATAATTTGTGGTATTTAAGCGGTTATTCAGATTAAACATGACAACATGAAATTGATGTTAATACATTTTTTTTCCAGATTTATGCAAACGTTTTTTTCGCTCCTTGTAATGCTTAATGTGGCTCTGATAAACCATACATGACTTGCTATCATTTACCTTTTCATGAGGAGGCTATTTATTACATAGTTAATTGCATTTGGGTCGAACCACGTTATTTTAATTGTTTTTCTTTGATTTTGTTGAATATGCGATTGGCTTACAATATTTCGGAGGATTGAGTTCAAAGTTAGAATTTTCACTGCAATGAAAAAAAAAGGATAAATATCAAGAATGATAGTTTGAAGGATCAATTTTAATAATAAAAAGCTCTTATGGCCATGTGTTTCATTTGAGACAACACAATTAAAAAGCTCTTACAACAATGTGTTTCATTTGAGACAACACAATTACAGATGGTATTGAACAACAAATAAAAAATTATCACTGACAATCTCTACAATGTTATTCTTCACAAGCACCATATTCAAGTCATTGAAACACGATTTATTAATACCTCTTGCCACATTTATCTCAACGGTCCATGTACATGATGAGGCCCACAAGTTTATAGAGTCGTGATACTATTATCATTTATTTTCAACCAACACAAGAATATATTCTTGACTACTATCCATCAACCCTAGAGTGGATCCGACATCCACGAATTCTACAGTTAGATTGTTAGCCATCAAACGAGCACTACAACAGACACTACACCTGCAATCACATATCATATCACTACTCAACAGTTACCTTCAACAACTCTAATTGGCCTTGCTCGTCCTAGATGGCCACTTTGAGCACTATTTTTTGCAAATATAACACATACTCGGCCATCATCGTTAGTGAGTGATTTTGATAATTCGTGATTACACCATTGTGATTTGTAGCTAATTGCAACATCTCTTGATTGCAGGTTGTGATGTCCATATCGTCGCGTAGGTTGTGGAAGAGAGGGTCGTCACCATTTCTCTGACCTAGAAGCTCTGTGAAAATGCAACTGAGAGACCATATGTTGATGATCGGGTTGTAATAACCCTTCTCGTCCCCATGGTCGAAGAATAGGAGCTCCAACGGAAACTGTACGCGCTTCATCCCTTCTGAACAGAAGATGGTGAACTATTCGCCTCAAAGATGGTGAACCGATTAGCTTCAACACGTAACACTTGGCAAAATTTCAAATCCATCCATGCTTCAAATTGATAGACTGTAACATCCAACCAGAGAATGGTCTTCTAGATCGAGTTAAAATACCTACTCGATGAATGCAGTAACACGCAATAGGAGAGGAACACTATCGCAACACTGTTAAAACCTTTAGATTTCCTTAACCTCCACCTGACCAACGACAAATCTTTCGAATTTCCATTAAAATAAAATTGTAACACTTCGCAAATAAAATTGTAACCTTCGCAATCCTCAATGCCTAAATCATTGATCAAGTGCTAAGACTAAGAATATGCCTCACATATTCCCTCGTAATTAAATCTTGTCTGTCTATTATTAATAAAAATCAAAAGTCAACACATCTCCTTTCACCTTAACTTCATATATATACGCCTATTCGACTAATTAAAAATACAATTTAATTAACAAAAAAATTGCAATATGTGATCACCAAACTCCAACTAAAAATATTGAACTTATAATTAGGCAGACTTTCTAAAACCAAAAGTATAACCCTATAATATTAAAGCATAAAATAGTTAAACAGCCTGAACCAAAAGTATAATCCTAAAAAGTAATTAATGTAACCAAGTGATGCATGGTTCGAAGTTTTAATTCCCAACTGGAATTGCACCATTATGCAATTGGTTAAAAAGTGAGGGTTGTACTTGTCACTACTCTTACACTTCTAAAATCTCATATTTACATTTACTAATGCCATGTGAGTGTTGGTTATGAAGTAACCTGCTTATGTTCAATTTGAAATTGGATTGTTAATTCAAGAGATTTATTTTTATATTTCACTGAAATGTGGAATTCACCAAAACCACTGTGTGGTTATAATAATTTGTTGATGGCCATTCTCTGTAAGAACAAACTTTTCTTGTATTGACTAATCTCTACATGTGAAAAGGTCTTCATGATCATTGTTTTTTAAGGAATTTCTTACAATGTGCCTCTGTTTTTGATATAATTGTCAAAATCTGATAGTAGTTTGATATTTTGTCTTATGTGCAGGTTATATGGATTACATAAGTGAGTCAAGCTATGGGTAATTGATTGATTGTGTTTTTGTTTCTTCTTGGTTGATTCCATGACCTTTAATAAGAAAGAAAAAAAGGCTTATATGAAAATAGGTCAAAAAGGTCATAAAAATTCATAGAAACTCCTTGATATGTTGAAGTAAGATGGAAAGTGAGAGAATGAGAAGAAAGGTGATCAAATTTTCATCTAAAAATCAGAAATAAAATGAAAAGAAATGTTTGTCATGCATAAATATGTGGAGAGGAGGTGCTTGCATCTAACAAACTGGTATCATTGCTTCTATTACCAATGACAATCCTACTTTGGTGTCATGTGTGGATAATGAGGAGAGGCTCCAAATTGAGGATGGGGATTATGTTTTTTTCTCTGAAGGTAAAGGTATGAGTGAGCTTGACGATGGCAAGCCAAGAAAAGTGATGAATGTGAGACCATATTCTTTCCAACCAACTGTATCAACAATATCTATATATATCATTCCTAATTGTTGTAGCTCAACTTTGCAAAGTTTAAATTTCAAAGTTTTTCTCAAACATATGCTTGTAAATAAAACAAAATTGCATAATTTTTTTACGTCTTTCTTCTATGATACTCTTTCTTATGCTACTACTCTTTCCTATGCTACTCGGTTATGGCATTTCCTTTGCAACATGTGGTGCTATTGCTAGTATCTAATGTTTAACAATATATATATATATATCCATTAGATGAGCTTTGACCAATATATTATCTAATGTTTCACACTATATATATATATATATATATATATAACACTACCCATTAGATGAGCTTTTGACCAATATATTATCTAATGTTGAACATTATATATATAACTACCCATTATATATATAATGTTAAACATTAGATAATATATTGGTCAAAGCTCATATAATGGGTATATATAATATATATATATATATATAATGTTAAACATTAGATAGTATATTGATCAAAGCTCATCTAATGGGTAGTCAAAAGCAAATTGATTGCTAGAGTCTTGCTTTGACAGGGACTAATAAGACCTCAACCAATCACCTTACAAATAAATAAAATTAAATAATAATAATAAAATAACAAAAATTGAATAGTCTTATTGGTTCATATTTAGAAGGTATTATTCTTACCTTCATGACACATGTATTGGAGCATAATGAAAGAATCGTTATTTCAACCAAATTCTATGCCACTCCCGATATTTGTGCAACTTCCATCACTATCATTACTCTCAATCCTTCTTTCCACCTAGCTCTGCTCAATCGTCAACCAACGCTAGAACCTTAGTTCTACTGGGTAAAGAATTAACAGATTCGCATGAACATAAGAAAAGTGTGCCATCCCATCTAATATTTTGTTTACCATTTCAACATTCAAGACAAGCTGGAGAATTCATGGCATGTCATTATCCCCAAAGTGTTAAGCAAAAAAATTATTGTCAAGCATATCGCTCAAATCATGCATGCATTTACAAGGAAATGAGGCTCCAAATTTAATTTTGAACTCATAAATTAATTTAGCATCATTGAATTTGCATTTGGGTTTGTTTTGATTGTTCACGTTTAGGAAATTAGTATTCATAAAGTTTTATATTTGACTATGAACTCATGAATTCATAAACTAAATTACCATCAACGAATTTGCATTTAGGTTTATTATGATTCTAAACTCATGAACTCAAAAAGTAAATTAGCATCAATAAATTTTGCATTGGGGTTTGTTTTGTTTTGTTTTAATTGTTCTAATAAACAAAATTAGCATTCATAAGTTTGCATTTGGATTTGATGTGATTCTGAACTCATAAACTAAATTATTGTCATTATGCCACCCTTTTGTATCTTATGATGTTTTTTAATATTGTCTCAATATAATCTATGATGCTTTTTTCTCTGAAAAAAACTAAATTATTGTCATTGAATTCCATTTGACTTTGTTTTGATTCTTTTAACAACGGAATGAGCATCAATATGAATTCAAAAACTAAGTATCAATGAATTTGGGTTTGTTTTGGTTCTTCTCGTCACTAAATTAGGTTGAGTTTCATTTGTATTTGTTTTGATTATGGACTCGTAATCTGAATTAGCGTCAATAAGGTTGCATTTGGTTCATTTCGTTTCTTCTCATAAACTAAATTAGCATAAAGAATTTGCATTTGAGTTTGTTTTGATTCTCCTGATAAACTAAATTAGGATCATTGAGTTTGCATTAGGGTTTGTTTTGATTTTTCTCCAGGGTTAAATTGTTTTCGTCAAGTCATACCGAAATTATATGCCACTGTAATTACTTGAGAATGAAAAGGAAAAAGTTATTTTATATATTATACTGAAATCACATGCCAAATTATTTGAGGATGGAAAAAATTGGTTAGTTTAAATATTATTATTGAAATTATATGTGGTTGTAATTATTTGAGGATGAAAAGAATTTTTTTGTATATTTCTTGCAAGTAACTATAAGACAAACTTCTGATGCAACAATTGTAAAAAAATCATGTTGTATATGTAAATTGTGTAATATAAAAAGCTTTTTCTGCAGGGCCCCACCCTTGAAAAAAAAACACTATAAGACAAACTTGAATTAACTATAAGATGAACGTGAATTAATGCCTAATTTGAATGTAAAAAACATTTAGTAACAAACTTTCATGGAAATATAGAAATTTACAACAATAATAACCACATCAAAAATTTAATCAAAATTATCTTAACTAACATATAATTAAATCAAAATTAATACAACACATAAATTATATAATACCTTATACTATATTTTAAATCTAAAAAATCTATAAACACATAGAAATAAAAATAAAAACATATGGCTCAATCTATTTAAACATGCATCTCACTTTTATGTATAAAATATTCATATAAAGATAATTATTTTCATCCCAATTTAAAAGAAGATATTTATTTTCATCACAATTTAAAAAAAAAAAATTCTAATACTGCAAACCATAAGTCTAAACTCTTTATTCATTTAGAACCTTTTCTTTTTTTTCTTTTTCTTTTTTTTTCTTTTTTTTTTTTTTTTTTTTTTTTTTTTTTTCCGAAGGTGGTAAAACCTATCAACTCAGGTGTCAAACCAACAGTGAGGACAGCCATCTCTGGCTGCTATCCGCGAATGCTGGGTTGACTCATCACTGTTAAATAGGAAAACCACGCCACCTGGCATAACCCTGCTGGTGGTCCGTAATCGGGAGCAGGCTCTCACTCCTGCCAGATGCCTCTGGGTCTTGGGCCGTTAACCTGTTTCCTTACGTCCGAGGAAGACGAGCTCTTAGCCAAGCAGAAGCAGTTTTACGGCATACTCCAGGCCGCTATTCATTTAGAACCGTTATTCAAATAACAAGAATAAAAATAAAAATCCCGAACATATTTATTTATATGTTGTAATTAGTTGTTAATGACTTTTTATTCCCCATTTTTCCTACATGATATTCCAATTTACACTTATCACCATAAAGAAGTTTTAAGTTTCATATTCTCACCTGCACACACGACTTTTCCTTAATTTTGATTGCATAATACATATTATTGATAAAAAGGGTATTTTTTTCTTTTTAAATATATCTTTCCAAAATATTTATTTATTTTATTTTTAACTTTATTTTAATTATAATTATAATTATTGAGTCGAGAGGATCATCTTATAGTCTAATATGAGAGGATGTGTAAGTTTGTTTGTCTATCCGTCACTTTTTAAAATAAAAATTATATTCTAAATAGAAAAATTGTAATAACCCTCGTTAAAAATCCATGTAAAAATATATAAGACCAAAGTCATGGGACACGTATTCCAAGATAAATGGTGGGCAAAACATCCTTGTGGGTGTTCATTTCATTTATTATGGCTAAAGGAAATTGGCAAAGGCAACGGCAAAGACATTGAAAAGACAAAGTAGCTTTAATTGGCATTTATTTATGAAAATAATGGAAATAGGAGAAAAAGAAGGTGAAGAGTCACAGGTTGCATGTGAGGAGGAAAATGAAGGAAAATATTGGAAATTGAAGAAAATAAGGGCCTCGTTGACAAAAAAGTTTTTGAGGATCAATTGGCAAGTTTTTGCTCAGGCTTGGTGAGTGTAAGTTTTTTTCTCATGCTTGGTCAGTTGGTAGCTTTTGTTAGTTTAGTTTTGGAGCTATCATTCTATTCTCTCTCGCATACTCTTATACACTTAGAGTTTTCTTGTAACACTCTTAGAGAGTGTGGCAAACTTGGATGCTTGGAGCAAGAAGGCAAAGGAAGAGTAAGAAAGTGCAATTGAACATCGGGATCAGCAGCTACAACGAGTTTTGCTTGCAGGTACCGAGTTGCATGTATGTTTTCCTCACTAGTTTTGGCATGCATGGCACATGCATGTGGTCACCATGTGGTTTATTGGTTATGATATGTCATTGGCATGGAGGATTGCCTGGATAACCTTACCATTTATAGGACAACCATGGTGTTGTGGGTTCATTTCTTTGTTTTTCTAATTGGTTCTCATGTTTCCTTAAGTTTGGATTGAGTTACTAGTTCCTAGAAGCCTTGGTTGGACAAACGCTCTGGAAGCTTTGTAACATATTGGGTTGAGTTACTAGTCCTAGAAGCCTTGGTTGGACAAACGCTCTAGAAGCCTTGTAATAGCTTGGGTTGAATTACTAGTCCTGGAAGCCTTGCTTAAAAAACAATCCGGAAGCCCTCAGTGGGTTGAGTTACTAGTCCTAAAATCCTTGGTTGGAAAAACGCTCTAGAAGCCCGACGACAGCTGTGGGTTGAGTTACTAATCCTGGAAGCCTTGGCTGGACAAATGCTCTGGAAGCCCAATGGCAGTTGTGGGTTGAGTTACTAGTCCTAGAGGTCGGGTTGGAACAAACGCTCTAGAGCCTCGGACAACTTGGGTAGAGACCAATTTGGTGATGGTTAGTGATGTCCGGTCGTGAGGTGGAATCATTGGTTGAGGGTTGAGGTGGTTTGGCCTCTAGAAGCCATGGTTCGGTTTTGATGGATTTGTTTCGTGATATCCCACATTCATGTTTGGAATATGACACGGGGGTGACTAGACGAAATAAAGATTTTGTTCAACCTAGTCTACGGTCGAGTGGTTCGTGGAAGTCCCATACCTACTCAGCCTATATAATCATCAATAAGAGCTCTCTTTCTCCTTAGTATATTATGGGTAAATATACTTGTTTATATGTGGTTTATATGGTTATTATGTCCTTGATATTTTGTTGTTCATATGTTGGTTATGTATGAGTTTTATGACATTGGAAATGTATGGCTCTCATCATGTTTTGGTTAATCACTAAATGTACAATGTATTTATGGCCTAATAGATGAAATTGCAACTAATGTGTTGAGGCATCAATGCTACTTAGCGATTTTCAAATAAATATGAGACCCTTATGCTTAGCTCTGTTGTTAAGACCTGTAGCTTTCATGTTTGTGACATGTTTGACGAAATACCTGTCATGGCTAGTACGGGTCCAATCTAGTCCTTGTTGATGTTTTTGAAAATGTATCGTTCTGCTATGACATTTCATTTTTGAACCTATCATTGAGTTTTGGGCAGTGATCTAGGCTCTAGGCCTGAAAAAGTGGCAAAAATCCAGGAGTCACAGGCACTTCACTGGGAAAAAAAATCCCCAGAAGCTCCCTTGCCCTTGTTTTGGGAGCTTCTAGAGCCTCCCAGGTGCACCCTTGTCCATACCAAGGGAGTGTCCAAGGGTTTGATGCACTAAAACTTCAGTTGGTCTCAGGAGCTAGTTACCTTAGTGGTCGGGATGGCCCTTGGGAGTTTGTTGTTGATGTGGAAGGTTTGTGTGATGTGTTCCGTCGATTCCACTTCCTTAAATGGCACAAAGGGAGTCAAATCATATCATAGTAACTTTTTATCACATGCTTACCCAGGTTGGCTGGTTACTTGGGTAGATGTGGGAGGAGGGTGATACAGAGTGGTATCAGAGCATGGTTCACCCCTCAAACTCGATGGGCGTTGTGTTAGTCATGCATTCATGTCGGTTGCATATGTGTTCCTTATGCTTGTAGTTAATGTGCTTGTTGCATTTGCATGTGTTCATAATGGTTGTAGTGATGTCACCATGTGAAAGTTGATGGTGTTGTTGTGGGATGTGTCATCATGAGTGTATGGTTATATATACATTTGTTATGCATGTCGGTGTCTATACGTTGTTATGCATGCATTGTCATAGTGAAGGTTGTTATGCATAATGTCATTGTATGCAATGGGTCATCGTTATGATATTGGTATGCTATGATGCTAATGTGTTGGTTGGGATAGAGCAGGGGATGCAAATCATTAAAGTGAAGTTGCAACAATGGACTTCAGGGTAAGAGGAGACCATCATATAGGTTTATATGGTGGGAATGCAGGTATGTTGGTTAATGTTTGCTATAAGTATTAGGGTTACTGACATGCTTGTCATTCTATTATTATTATAGTTAGATGTATGATAAATACTAGTTGATTAGTGTAGTCATATGCACATGTGTCAGATAGTCATGAATGCTAGTAACTTGTGGTTGTATGCATTACTATTGTTGTTTTATGACAGTTACTTTGACGATTATGTTATATGTTGTTGATGAGCATGTTGAATGTTAACTTCTTGTTGTTATATGTTAGTTAGTGATTAGGGTTATTACATTAAGATCTTGATGTTATATGTATCATGCTAAATTGGATTGGCTTATGTAGATGATTAGGGTTATGACATTAAGGTATGAGTTTGACTATGTCATCTATTTGATGTTTGAGTGTTTGATTATGCCATCTAATTGATTTAGTTAACATGGTATGTTTGCAAGTTGGTTGAATGTTTGATGAATTGCATTATATGACTATGTGTATGTAAGATTGCTCAAAGGAATGATCTTGTTTTAAGATAGTTTTACTCACATATGTGTTGAGATAACTGACATGTACTTGAATATAATAGGTGATAGTTGTAGCACTGTGTCTAATGACTATGAGTTGACTATGGATCATGACATGATTGTTACCCTTGGTAAAGGTTGATTTCAAATTGATAGATATGATTGTATTGATATTTGGAACACGTGGTTGACATGTGTGAGTAGTTGCTGGGTAACATGCTTGGCATTAGTATGACAAGGTAAGGTAATTTGTATGTTATTATGGTTACTTATGCACTGATAGTTATGTGTTATGGCAGTGTGATACAGAGAATTGCATGGCAAAGAAATTGCCATGGAATCTTGAAGAAGGCTTAGGTTGAGCTTTCCTTTGGAAGCACTAGAAACACATGCAGATTGAGTCACGGTGTCTGTTGAGAGCTTGTGATTTCAATACCTTGTCATTTTCTTGCGCTTGATTTGTAGTTTTGTTATGTCTAGTGCATGATCATGCCACTTTGTTTGCGGTGTCATATTGTTATTGGTTTTCATTATTTTATTCTTGTTTGTTTCTTGCTCTTGCCTTTTATGTTTTTAAGTGTCTTGGGAATTAGTTGGGAAAGAATAAAGTTGATGGAACTCTGGGAGAGTTGTGTGGAATCCAACAGGTAATGAAAGACTCAAATGAAGTTGGTGCATGTGTAAGGGCAGCTAAAGGTAAGAGTATGACATTCGGTTAAGTTGGTTGTGTTCGTTAGTGTAAATGGATGGTGGCAGGACAACCATGAGAAAGCTAATAGGAAAGGTAAAGTGAATGGATGTGAGATATCTAATTCCTTAGCTATGTTGGGAACAATTGTTCTCAATGTTGTGCATGTTGTTATTGTGATATTTGGCGATTATGTTGTGATCATGTTTATGCTAATGTTTATATATATGCATGTATATATGTATGTCGTCTGACAAGATCATGATTGTTAATATATATATATACACCATTGCCTGACAGGGTCGTTAGGAATCATTCTTGTGCAGGAATGATAGCTTATACAGGGGAATGGCATGAAGAGGTTCCTAGTTTATGAGGAATCAGGTGGGTGAGTAGTCCTGACAAATCTATGAGGTCAGTATCATGTGGTTATGAGTTGATATTAAGTGATTATATTATGTCTATATTATGGATAAGGCTATATCGAGGGATACATCAATGAAATGAAAGCAGTGTGGTCTATGACAAGTTGAGACAAGCATGGATAAGACACTGGAAGCAAGTTTGCTTGGTAGAGACAATGCAATTTTGGATGTGTGGTGTTGATTTGGGGTAGCATCAGATGTGCTATAGCCACAAAAACTGGTGGAGGCTAAAGCACATGGGATCTCCAATACCTAGAAAGGGTTTGGGCTTATTCTAAACAGTTTGGAAAATATTAATATTTTTAATGAAGTCCCTAAGTCTAAACTTAGGGAAAATAAAATATTAATGTGAATTAATAGAAAACTATGTTGTAATGGTCCAAAAGTCATGGATCAAGCCAGATATTATCTTAGCCGTTGATTAGGGACTTAATCTCGGTCGTTGATTTGTCAATGAGAAAAGTATAAGAGGAGGCTTGAGGGTCACTTGGAGAATACACTGAGGGAGACTAGTCAGTTCAATTTCTAGAGCGGGGTTAGCCAAGAAATTGAACCAGTGGTCTGGTGAGCAGTCAGGAGGTAGCAAGTACAGAGCAAAGAGGCAGGATTAGTCATTGGAGATCAGCGTTGAGGCAGGAGAGGCAGACGCAGGGCTTTTTAGACAGACGTAGAGGCAACAAAAGACTGCGTAGTCGCTAGCTGGGTCTGCATGGGTGACACAGAGAGGCCCAAAGCTGACGCAGTCAAGCAAGGGCTAACGCAGAGGGTTTCAGAGCCACGCAGAGGTCAGCAAAGCTGACACTGGGATTGGGAGAAGTGCTAGAGAATTATTTCTCTGTGTGGGTAAGCCAGTTTAGCACCTTGTTGTACTGAAGAATTGCTGAATAATAAAATCCTCCCTTGCTGCACTGTTTTTCCCACATTGGGTTTTTCCGGGGACTGTTGTCCAAAATATCTGTGTCAATGTGTTAATGCTTGTGCAAATGTTTGTTTCTGTTTTACGGTGTGATATTTGCAACAATATTTATTTTAACGTTTATTGAAGCAATTTCATAAATAACTTATTGTGGAATAAGTAGGAAAAATAAATGAGTTGCTGCAATGATAGAGTTTTCACATGGTATCAGAGCGAGTAATCAGAGACAGAAAGGGAAACTTAGTTCTGGGTTGAGACCACGATGCAAAGGCATCCACATTAGGGGACTCACACAAATTTTCATAATATTGCACAAGAGAAAGAGATTTCAATTTCTCTATGTTGGCTTCCAGGCTGGAAGACGAAGTGGCATGTATGACTAGTGTTGCATCATCAGAAGTATGGTATATAAACAGTTGAGCTTCGTGGCATATGACAGGAATCAGGGAATGTTTCTTAGAATATCGAGAAGAGAAGATGAACTTTCAGATTACCATGGGGAACAAGGCAAAGTGTACTCCAGTAGGGAAGGGTACCATAGTTTTTCAAACAGAATCGTGAGAACGGTTTCGTGCTACAAATGTGATGCATGTACCAGGATTGGGGTTGAACTTACTTTCCGTGTCACAACTACAAGGCAAGGGGCTATGACGTCTACTTCATCAAGGAGAAGGTATATGTCAAACACCCAAGTTGGAAAATGAAAGTACAAATCATGATCAAAAGTAATCGGTTGTATAGATTGCAACTAGAATCACCAATGACACTAATAGGCAGTCATGGAGACAAGGACTTGAACGAACTATGGCACAGAAGAATGGGTCACTTGCACCATGGAGCTCTGAGAATTCTCAAGAGCACTGTAATAGGAGTTTTGAATCTGAATACAGAACGAGATGATGTATGCAGGGGATGTGCTCTAGGAAAGTATGCCAAGGTTGCATTTCCTAGGAGCAAACACAGGGCCAAGAGTGTACTAGGATTGATACACTATGATATCTGCAAACCTATGTCCATCAAAGCTCTCAGTGGTGTCGAGTATTTCCTTACCTTCATTGATGACCACTCAAGGAAAACTTGGATTTATTTTCTGAAAATCAAGGATGAGGTTTTCTGTCGATCCAAGGAGTTCAAGGTTCTGGTGGAGAATCTGACTGGGAAGAAAATAAAAGTTTTGCACTTAGATAATGGCGGAGAATATGTCGATAAGGACATCAGTGATTTTTGTGCTAAGGAGGGCATCAGAAGATAGTGGACAACTCCATATAATCCGGAGCAGAATGGGGTAGCAAAAAGAAAGAACATGACTATTGTAGAAGCAACTAGGGCCATGATGTATGATCAGGATATGCCAAAATTCCTGTGGGCAAAAGCATGCAACACAACGATCTATGTTCAGAACAGGACTCCTCATCGGGCAGTGGGAAAGATTACTCCAGAGAAAATCTTCACAGGGAAGACACCTGAATTCAGTCACTTCAGGATTTTTGGGAGTTTAGCATATTGTCGCATACCCGAAGAAAAGAGGAAGAAGCTGGATCAGACTGCAGAAAATGGATATCTAGTAGGATATAGCAAGAACACTAAGGCATACAGAATCTATCTTCCTGGGAGCTAGAAGGTAGTAGTACGACGAGATGTAAATTTCATGGAGGACAGGTCTTTTAGAAGATCTCGCAAGATGTCTTCTGAGGAGTAGTTGAAAGAGGAGCCATTGGTTAAGCCTCTTTAGCCAACAGAAGTAAAGAATTCTTCCTCGGGACAGGAAGATTCTCAGGATGAGGAGGAGGAGCGAACAGAAGCACCTGCTGGTAGAGGAAGAACTAGCAGGGAACTTCGTCTGATTCGATGAGATGCAGAGGACTTCATCGGTGCGCTAAGAAACAATATGGGGGAGCGAAAACAGCCAAATAGATATCAGGCATTAGTAGCTTAGGATGGATAACTTGCCAGTTTCAAGGAGGCAGCTCAACATCAGGTTTGGCTAGATGGGATGGTAGAGGAATACAACTCCATAATGGTAAACGATGTATTGGAGGTGGTGCCAAGGCCTCAAGACAGATCAATGGTAGGTTCAAGGTGGATCTACAAGATCAAATACGCTGCAAATGGTAGTGTTGAGAAATACAAGGCCAGGTTTGTGGCTAAGGGGTATGCTCAAAAAGAAGGGATTGACTATGAGGAGACCTTTGCCCTAGTAGCCAGGTATACATCTATTAGTACTTTGATATCTCTTGCAGCCCAAATGGGATGGGAGATCCATCAGATGGATGTCAAAACGACATTTATGGATGGGGTAATAGAAGAGGAGGTATACATTGAACAATCAAAGGGATTCGAAACTCATGAGAAGAAGTCTCATGTATGCAGATTGAAGAAAGCCTTGTATGGGTTGAAATAGGCACCGAGAGCGTGGTATGGTCGAATAGATGGCTACTTGTAGAAGACGAGGTTTGTTAAGAGTGACACAAATCCAAATCTCTACCATCTGGTTATAGGGAACGAGCCGCTAATCTTAGTATTATATGTGGATGATCTCTTTCTGATAGGATCATCCAGACTCATTAGGGATTGCAAGAAGAATCTAGCCACAGAATTCGATATGAAGGATTTGGGATGAATGCACTACTTCCTAGGGTTGGAAGTTTGGCAGCAGAAGGGAGAAATCTTTCTTGGGCAAGGGAGGTATGCTACATAAATCTTGAAAAGATTCAGGATGGAGGACTATAGACCTATGGTTACTCCAATGATCACCAACTGGAAGAAGATTGATGCATCAGAAGACAAAGATGTCGATCCTACCCTATACAGGCAGCTCATAGGGTCCCTGGTGTATTTGGTCAATACCAGGCCACATATTTGCTACGCTGTCAACACCCTCAGTCAGTTCATGGTGGAACCGAAGAGGGCATATTGGGCAACAGCCAAACATGTTCTCAAGTATTTACAGGGAACAGTCGATTATGGACTCTTGTACACCAGGAGTAAGGATATCAAATTGAGTGGATTTACTGATGCAACAGCCAAACATGTTCTCAAGTATTTACAGGGAACAGTCGATTATGGACTCTTGTACACCAGGAGTAAGGATATCAGATTGAGTGGATTTACTGATGTAGATTGGGCAGGAAGTTCAGTGGATCGGAAAAGTACCTCTGGGTACTGTTTCAACATTGGATCAGGAATGACCTCCTGGTGCAGTAGGAAACATGAGTCTATGGCTCTGAGCTCATCTGAGCCAGAATATATGGTGGCAAGCACAGCTTCATGTGAGGCCATATGGCTTAGAAAACTACTTGTGAACCTATTCAGAAGGAATATGGAGGTGACCAAGATCATGTGTGATAATCAGAGTCGCATCAAGCTCTCTAAGAATCTAGTGTTTCATGATAGGTCGAAGCATATTGATATCCGGTGTCACTTTGTCAGGGATTGTGTCCAACGAGGAGCTGTACAATTGAGCTACACTCCTACAGGAGAATAGGTGGCAGACATCCTCACCAAGGCCCTTGGAAGGACAAAGTTTGACTACTTTAGGGAAAAGATGGGGATGGTAAAGAACCCGTTTCAGTAGAAAAAATGGGAGTGATAGCAGCAAGGATGCAGAGGGAATTGCAGTGCAAATACAGTGTTGGGAGAAAGGACCAACAACAACACAGATGCAGAGGGAGTTGTCGTACAGATGCAACAGCGGCAGTAGTAGAGCCATGGGCAGAAGTATAGAGGATGTTTGGCAGGGAGGCTTAGCATCGGCACAGGGACCGATGCCAGATGATTAGGGTGATAGTCAGTAAGGAGTATTATTAGAATACAGTCCTCGCTAAGAGGGAGTGTTGATTTGGGATAACATCATATGATCTCTAGCCACAAAAATTGGTGGAGAGGCTAAAGCACATGAGATCTCCAATACCCAGAAAGGGTTTGGGTGGATTCTAAACAGTTTGGTAGATATTAAAATAATTAATATTTTTAATGAAGTAAACTTAGGGAAAATAAAATATTAATGTGAATTAATATAAAATTGTGTTAGATTGGTCCAAAAGTCATGGATCAAGCCAGATATTATCTTAGTCGTTGATTAGGGACTTAATCTTGACCGTTGATTTGTCAACGAGAAAAGTATAAGAGGAGGCTTGAGGGTCACTTGGAGAATACACTGAGGGAGACTAGTGAGTTCAATTTTTGGAGCAGGGTTAGCTGAGAAATTGAACCAGTGGTCTGGTGAGTAGTCAGGAGGCAGTAAGTACGGAGCAGAGAGGCGGGATCAACCACTAGAGATCAGCGCTGAGGCAGGAGAGGCAGACGCAGAGGCAGCAGAAGACTGCGTAGTCACTAGCTGGGCCTGTGTGGGTGACGCAGAGAGGCTGAGGGCTGAGGCAAAGGGTTTGAGAGCCATGCAAAGGTTAGTTGGGCTGACACTCGGATTGGGAGAAGTTTTGGAGAATTATTTCCCTCTGTGGGTAAGCCAGTTTGGCACCCTGTTGTACTAAAAAATTGTTGAATAATAAAATCCTCCCTTGCTGCACTGGGTTTCCCACATTGGGTTTTTCTAGGGACTGTTGTCCAAAATATTTGTGTCGATGTCTTAATGCTTGTGCATACGTTTGTTTTTGTATTACGGTGTGATATCTGTAGTAGTATTTATTTTAATGTTTACTGAAGCAATTTCATAAATACCTTATTATGAAATAAGTAGGAAAAATGAATGAGTTGCTGCAATGACAAAATTTTCACGTGGTACTATTGTTGTGCATATGTCGTACATGTTGCATCTGTGATGTTGTGCACATGTAGTGTTGTGTATATATAGTGTGTGTACATTTGTGTTTATGCAATGTTATGTACTTGGTGGTAGAGATAGTGTTGTGTGAATATTGCATATGCAATGCTGGGTATAGATGGTGCTATGTACATGTTGTATATGCAATGTTATGTAAATATGGTGTTGTGTGCATGTTGTGCATATGGTGTTGTGTGCATGTGGTGATATGTACAGTGTAGTATACCTATGAGGGATATTATTGGGGTACAGAGGGAGGTACCCAAGGGAATAATGTAATAATGTGATGGGCCATAGTTAATAAATAAAGTGGTTAACCCGCATCATGTAAGAGACCACGAGTAGCTAGCAATAATGTGATAAGCCCATTGTATTAGATATATGGTATTGAGATACCCATGATAATGACCCATGGTATTGTATGTATGAAGCCTATATAGAGGCTAGATACTCCCCATTGAGAGATGTTAAGGATTATTGTATGGACAAGCACATGGCTTGTGGAGTGTTCTCCTTCCTTAAGGAGTGATTGTATGGTGTTACCCTACCTCAAGGGTCTTTATATTAATAAAGATCTGAAGTCTCCTTATTTTTTTTCTTGCATTTGTATTGAGATTATTTGGAAGTTATTGGGTATAGTTGCATTCTTAAATGCATTATCCATGCTTTACCCAAGAAAGTGCTCTGATACCACTTGTAATAGACCTGACTTGCAACGTATATGAAAATAGAAATATGCCCATAAATAACAAGAGAAAAATAGATAAACTTCAGATCTTTATTAATATCAAAACCCTTGAGGTAGGGTAACACCATATAATCACTCCTCAAGGAAGGAGAACACTCCACAAGCCATGTGCTTGTCCATACAATAATCCTTCACATTTCTCAATGGGGAGTCTCTAACCTTTATATAAGCTTCATGCATAAAATACCATGGGTCTCTCAATACCATATATCTAATACAATGGGCTCATCACATTATTGCTAACTACTTGTAGTCCCTTACATGATGCGGGTTAACCACTTTATTTATTAACTATGGCCCATCACATTATTGCATTATTCCCTTGTGTACCTCCCTCTGTACCCCTATTGTAGCCTACTCTATCATTTTAATTTTCAATATTATTCAAAACCCAAAAAATAAAATATCATGTCTAAGTTTTGAAAAAACAAAAGAAATTTTAAAATTTTGAAATATTATTTTAAATGACACTAACGGTGGCATTGAAGGCATTAAGAAGGTGGGCCCGACCCATCTACTAAAGCCCGAGCATTTCCACAAAGCGCGATCAAATGTCGGCAAAGAAGATAGATAAAGCACTCTACGGGGGAACAATTAACGCAGATTATAATTCATGGCTCAACCCCCGCAGTTGACCCTGATGTCAGCACTGTTGACGGAGATCAATGGCCCATGATCACTGCGAGGGTTCAGCCTTGATCAACATCTCCTACACCCCCTACCCTTGCAGTGGGCCACCCCTCATCGTCTAGCTCCACCTCACGTCCTCCACTTCATCCTCCTCCCTTATTCATTTCTGTCCAACTCACCCACCGTACCTCATCACCTCATCCCTGTCACTTCATTAATTCATTACATTTCCCCCATTTTGCTTTCATTTATAAATTTAAAAAAAAAAAAGGAAAAATAAACCTTGTTGTATTAGTCACCTGTTCTTGGTACGAGTAACTCCAACACATAAACTCTCACCTCCAGTTCAGCATTCCAAGTCAACAACTATCATTTTTAGACGCCATGGCCAAACAAGTAAGTTCCTCTTCTGTCATCCATACCCCGCTAATGGACGTCGAACATGATATTTCTGATACCTTCTGCACAATTAAGCATCTCCCTCTATATCAAGACATTATTTTGAATCACAAGAAGTCCCCTGTATTTATGGCAATGGTTAGGTCAGGTGTCTTAGCAGCATTTGTCCCAAAAACCCACTTGTTTCCAAAATTCATTCAGTGGTTAGCCTCGTCTATGTACCCTAAACAGTGTTTTGTGATGAATCAGTTAGGGGAAAGTGTCTTCCAGGTAACCTCTCGATTAATTCACCAAGCTTTCAATTACCCTGTCTCTGGAACTTGTGTCACTTTTACTGAAGAGTCTTTGGTCTCGTACTATGACAACCTATCGTCCCAGGAGTCCTCTTATGCTTTATCCTTCTTAGCTCCCAAATATGGACAATTCTCTCCAGATGAAAAAATGTTTTCTTTAGATATCTTTGTAGCAGATATAAGACCAATTTTGCAGGTGATTTCTAAAATTCTAGGGAGGGAAGACTCCCGATAGGTTGATAAAGCAATTTTGGGACTTTTTACTATGATGATGAAACCATAAGTGATATTAGATATTCCAGCATTTTGGATGGACACCATTAATACTCAATTCATGACTTTGTCACTTACTGGTTCATTTAAATTTCCTTTAGTTGTCACTTATTTGTTCTTGTACCAAAATGTTGAGCATTTTGCAAATTTATGGTTAAATATTGTAGACATAAATAAAAATAAACAGTCAATGGTGTTCTCAATAGACCTGGTGAGGGGTGATCCAGAAGATGGCGGTCTGTTTGAGTTTACTTCTTTATTTCTTCGAGTGGCCTACAATATTTTGAATGGGACCTTGCCACCAAAATTTCTTCCCAAAGCTCAAGAATTTCTTCAATTGAGCAAAGTTGTAAGATATGGACACTGGTTTGTATTTGAAGAGCATGCAGAAATCAGGGTTTATGGAGCCTCAGTCAAACCATATAGGTTACCAAAATTTGTTCCAATGCGACTCTTTGCTCTTGAGTTTATCAGACAAAGCCTAAATGTGGATCAAGTTCATTTTGTCCCCATGAAAAAGGGTTATCTCTTTAAGTTGCCCAGAACAATGGGACCCTTTATTATGAACACTAGACAGGCTGCCCAAGAGGTTGAGAAATTATTGGGTGATATGTGTCTTTTGCAAGTTGTTGAGTGGGCTTATGATCCTCATCAGATCATTTCTAAAAGAAGGATAGAGAATGGATATTCAGCATTTGTACATGAAAATAGGCCAAAGATTGAGAAAATGGAAAATGGAGGTCCACAGAACACCAAAGGAGCAGAGATTGAAACCCTGAGTATTTCAGAAAAGGGTTCAAAATGGGCTAGAGAGGAAATTATTGATCCTGATGAAGAAGAGTCAGAAACAACAAAGAGAACTAAACTATTGGATGCAATGTCTTTAGCACAACCTTGTTTAGTAATCTGATTAGGAGAAATGGAGGGTGCACCAGCTTCTCCATCCTCTAGTGAGCCTGTTCATGAGCAAGTTCCTCTTATTCAAAGCATGTTTGCCTAGATAGCTGAGAAAAACCAGAAAATAAAGTTAAACATGGAGGCTCAGGCTGAGTCTCAAATCATTTTCGAGCAAACCAGGTTACTATCTGCCATGGATTTATAAAAGGGCTAGCTTAAAATTGCATTCTCTCACCCCACAGAGATGTCAGTTGGGTCCTCTAGTAACTTTAAAATTGTCAATTTTGTAGTTGATACTCAAAAACTTCCTATGCTTGACAAAATCAATTTACACATGCAAACTGGGCAATTGATTGCTAATGATTTACATAAGACAAATGCAGTTGCTATTAAAGCAGAGAAAATGTTACATAAAGTGATCAAGCAATCAAAGTTGGAGAAAGCCAATTCCAGAGCTCTAAATGCTCAGGTGGATGAATTAAAGAAGATTATTGTAAAGATAGGAGTTAATCCTGATGATCCACTTGTAATACATAAATTATTGCAATCTGCTAAGTCTGAGATTGGAATCTTTAGAAAGAAGTGGAATCTTCCTACAGGTGAGCACACTATTGCTGCAGGGCCAGCTGAAGTTGAAAATAAAAAGCAGAAGCTTTTATAGGATGTATTGCAGGAAACTGAAGAGGTTTCTTTACTTAAGGAATCATTGGCCAAGCTACATAAACAAGTAAATACTCATGTCTGCACAGTAGTGATGCCAACCAATACAGAGGATCCAGTGGCACAGGTATTGCAATTGGGTGCAGAGTTAAAGATGACTAAGCATGATTTGAAAAATTCACAGAGGGATATGGAGACAGTTTGTAAACCCTTAAACTTGAGTGAAGAGGAAGCTATAATGGAGAAGGGAAACACAAAGAAATACAGAGAAGACTTTCAAAGGGCTGAAGAGGAGATTAAAAGGTTGAAGGAGAGAATGAAAGGTAATATGTCTTTAATCCATGTTCGGAAAATTCTCTGGGATGAAATTATCGAAGTTATCAGGAATATCTGGGAATTCCTTGTCATTGTGTCTGTTGAGAAGACAATTGTCAGGGACATGGAATGTTTGGTAATGCAAGATAAGCATAAATTGTTAGAGAGATCCAAGTCTGCAAAAAGAATCATAGATTTTATTAACTCTAAGTCTGATGCAGAGCTAAAGGAACATGACTTTATGGACAAAACACTGTGTGAATGGATTTCAATAAGATGATTATAAAAAATATCTACAGAAAAACTGCTGAGAAGAAGATGAATGAAATAAAAGAAGTAGTTTCTAGGTTCAATATCCTGTTTGATAAAAGAGTTAGAACTGGGCTCCCCTCTTGCTAGGATTTACAAGGAAATTTGTTGCCATGGAAATCATACGAGACTTTGCTAGTGGAAGCAAAAAGTAAGATTGACAACACTCATGAGAAGACAACAGTACTGAAAGGAGCAACTATTGTGAATTATCTTAATAAGGATTTTAAACTTCTGTGGATGGTAAAGACTTTGTTTACAGACAAGCCTACTTATAGTAGGATCATAGAGTTTAGAATGGCACTCGAAGTGTTTTGGAGAATTTGTCATCTACGGATAAATACTAATTCCCTAGATAAGTAGCCATATCTAGAACAATAGTTTAAAGTATTTTAGTCTTTTCCTACAAGTGATAGATAAGATGAGGAGATGAGAAGACCTACTTGTAGTTCTACTTTCCTCTCGTCTCCTTTGTATTGATCCTGTCACTCCTTCCCATACTTAATACGCTTGAGAAGTACCTGTAAACACAAACAGAAAACAAAGAATCGATCAAAGCAAAAGATCTATTGAATATAAGTGAATGGAATCAGATACATTTCACACATATAAGCATTATAAGACAATACAAACATATGGGAGAAAGGTTCAAATACTTTATTGAATAGAAGAAGGAATTACAACCATTGTGTCTGATTCAAAGTCATTCCTCCAGCTTGGATCCCATCCACATCACATCAAAAGCATGACAAACTTGTAGCATTACAATACTTGCTTCAAAGCCAATTCTCATAGCAACATTATCTCCTTACAATTCAACATAATCCAGCCCCCGATCACTTAGATGAGTGGTCAATTTATAGGGAGATGAAGGAGGTTTTGTCATAAATGGTGGCATTGAATGGCCTTCCATACTTATAATTAGTTCCATGGAGGAAGGGATGAGAGGATAGGATGCATCTTAACTCATTCCTCATCCATTTTCGAGTTCATAGGAGTTGATAAGTGAGGGAACCTTCTAGATGACTCCAAAAGATAAGAATATTCCCCAAACCCTATGTGAATTTCGCTCAAACTCGCCCAGTGTAGGTGAAAGGAAGCCTAAGTGCTCTGCAGAGCACCTTGGCATGGACTTAACTACTCTACAGCGCACCCTTACATGGGCCTACCTGTGCTGGTCCCTCCAGAGGCCATTTCTAGATGTCTTCAAGTCATGAAACTGTCTAGGAAGGAGGCATTCAAAGAGGTGATTTGTTTAAGGCATGTAGGAACTTAAATTAGGGTTTGATGAGCCCTAAAAGACTGATCTGGATGATGGGATTGATGTGCCCAAATGGATCTGTAACAACTGCCCCCTAAAGCATGAAGTCGAAAAAATGCCAATGTCGAAGGAACTACTTTACGATGTGATGAGGAGGTATTGAAGTGGAAGGTGACCTGCATCAATTACAATACATATATCATGATTTTTTTATTTTTACATGAATTGCTGAGGGAAGGCATACCCATGCTCAGCTTATAAACTTTCATTACATGTACATAAACAGTCGTCTACAGATATAGACCCATGGTTGGAATGACTATCAATGTAAAGCCATTGTACATATGATTTAGTACTCTTGAAATCGCAACTTGGATGGGTGAAACGAGATCTAGGGTCTTTTATCTCATTCAATCGTTTGCTCAAGTACGAGTCTAACCATGTGAATATGTGATCTGAAGTCGAACATGGGAAAACATCATCTGATTACCAACCAATGATGTAAGTTGTTACTAGATGCGAGAGAAACCACCGACAATGATAATGATCCTCAAGGTATTGCAGTACATTCTACACGGTGTGAATGGATGATTTGATGTCGAACACCATACAAAGTCTTTTGGTTGAAGGCCATTGATGTTAACCTATCACCGGAAGCGAGAAACCTCCCATTGATGTATGTAAGCCTCAAGGTACTAGAAGGGTGTTTCTAAGTCAACTTCTTGGATAATGCGTTGATGTCAACAAGAAGTGACTCGTTGCAGGAGGGCCTTGATGTATCCCACATCAATGACATGAAACGAGTGTAGTGATTTTGGAGATGAAATTTGACTGACGACGCAAGGTTGAGGAATGGTGGTCATGAAAATGAAGGTTTATGGTATTGCAAAGGATGAATTTTGACTTAATGACTTCTCTTGAACATGCTGACGACACTAAAATGAATTGGTAGAATTGACCCAAAACAAAGTGATGGATGGTATGATAGACCAACAGTATGATAACCATCAAGCTAATAACCCAACCCAAATAGTCACGGTGATGTAGTGAAAGTGTCATGGTCAAGAGTGACCTGCTACCATAAAGTGGTTTTCCCTTTTTTCCCATTTTCCCCGGTCATCGTTGACCAATACCTCCTTATTTTTATCAAGCTTGAGGAGGATAACATAGCTTGTTGTATAATTCCATCCTTCGAGTGAATCCATCGCTATTTGATGTTTTAACGAGTCTAGCGAAGGTGAAACTCGATCTTGTCTAGATGGACAAGTTTATCGCTATTTGATGTTTTAACGAGTTTAACGACAAAGATAACTTGGTCCTTTTTATGTTTAGAGAGTTTGAAAGGGACAAAAAGAACTCCACAAGTTCTTTTTCATAAATTAATCTCTCAAGCTCGAAAAAGTGTCAAATAATACAAGAGAGATGTCGTTTCCAATCCATTAACGAGCTGGAAAGGACAAGTGCTCGACAATATTTTCATGTTTAGAGAGTCTGAAAAGAGCTTAAAGAGGACTCCAAGAGGGTTCCTTTTTCATTTTTAACAGAGCTCGAAAAAGAGATAAAAGTGTGCTCTATGGTCAAAGGTACAATTTACAATTGAGCACGTCGAATTTTGTAAGTCAGCTGCAAAACCTGCTCAAAACACCACCAAATGGATTAAAAATACATGTTTCATAGGCAAAAATAGGCAAATACTAATGTTTACTCGATTAATGAACATGAAATAGACATAAAACAAGTTTTACCATAACATTTTTACCATTTGGAACTTACCATTCAGTTTTGTGCTCTGAGCTAGTTTTTTTACCTCGAACTTCATCAACTGATTGTGAGGGATTCTGTGGACCATTTCTCGAGCTGTCTAGACCAGGTAGGAGCTTAACCTCTCTTCTTTATTTTCAGGTCATTCTTTTGTCATTTCATGCAAGTTTAATGGTTTTTTGGGGCCCCTGGGGTTTCATTTTTTTCACCCTCGGATTAGTGCAAGCTTTCACATCAAAAAAATGCATTGAAGATCACCCAAATGGAAGGCTGCATGCTCTGCAACATACTGTCTCTGTGCCTCGGCTGCGCTGGGCGAGTTTCCCAAGTTTGATTTCGCTGTTTGCTCCAAAATTTGTCTTGTCTTTTGCATGAAAAAGATCCTAACTAAGCTTATGATTGTGTTTCAGGCTTTCATTGGATCAGAATGTCGATTACATGGCAAGAAAGAGAGCACGAAGAACAAGACATGGTTGCCCTTAACAATGCGGGTACAGTTGAGGCCCTCAAAAACTGTGGGTTACTCAAATACTTCAAGTTGTCCGAAATGAGGCAACAAATAGGACTATTGCAGTTCCTTATTCATGCATGGGATTCGACAAATTAGACTTTTCATATAAGGGACAAGATGGTCCCTTTTACCATTGATGATATTTACTTTCTTACCAGATTGTCGAGGCGAGGTGCCCCCATCTCACTTTTTGGATTAACCCGTGGAGGTGAATCAGTGAGAGATTATATTAGACAGTTTTGTCGGCCAGGTACACAACCTAGCAAGGATGGGAAAATATGTTGGGTTGTGTTATATACTTTCCACGACTAAGCTACGTAGTGAACCAGGGGGTTAGAGGGGGGGCGGAGCCCCCGCTTTGTTGTGTCGACTGCGTAGCGAGGGGTTTGAGGGGGGCGGGTAGCCCCCCTCTACAGGGTCCGGGGCAGCGCCCCAAGAAATTTTTTTTTTGGACCCTATATTAGGTTGGGCGAACCTACCTATGGTTTTCGGTCCATGGTTTTGGACGTGATGGTTTTCGGTCCATGGTATTGGATGCTTCGACATGTGTAAATATGTATTGTAACATTGAAAGGAATATAATGAAAAATCAAGCTGGTAGTCCCGATTTTGGGATCCAGGGGAAAATCTCTGTGTATATGTGTTTTATGTGTTATGCTCTCGCATTGTTTATTTTTCTGTGATTTAGAATTTGTATGCAGGTAATTTCTATACGGGGTTAAAACCTACATTTGGTATCAGAGCTGTTTTGGCTTCAAGGGGACGCCTTTGTTGCTGAGGGGTTTCGCTCGGGCCTGTGGTAGACCCTGTTCAGTGGGAGATCTGCGAGATCGATTCTGGTGGTGAAAGAAGATGGCGAGCAGTGGAAAGATAAAGATCGAGAAGTTCAATGGTCAGAGTTTTGAGTTGTGGAAACTCAAGATGGAGGATCTGTTGGTGGATAAAGATCAATGGATAGCGGTAGATCCAGGTACTAAACCAACGGGAGTGACCAATGAAGAATGGAAGAAGTTGGATCGGAAGGCAAAGAGCACAATACGATTGTGTGTCTCAGATTCAGTATTGCTGAATGTATCAGGGGAAGCTACGACGAAGGCTTTATGGGACAAGTTATGGACTTTGTACCAATCTAAGTCTCTGGTGAATAAACTGTTCCTGCAAAAAAAGCTTTATAACCTGAGGATGAAAGATGGAGACTCGGTGACAGAGCATCTGAACGCATTTAATACTGTGGTAAGTCAGTTAGCGTCTGTTGATATTAAAATTTCAAATGAAGATAAGTGCATCAGTTTGTTGTGTTCTCTACCAGATTCGTGGGATAGTCTGGTTATTGCAATAGGTAGCAATGCAACTGCTTTGCAGTTTGATGAAATAGTCTCAGCCTTGCTGACGGAGGAGATGAGACGGAAAAATATGGAGAGTCGGAATGGTGATGCCTTGTTTGTACGAGGACGGTCCCAAAATAGAAATAAAAATAAGCCATCGAGTGGGAGATCTAAATCTAGAGGGAGATCTAAATCTCCACGAAAAACTGTAAAGGTGGTGTGCTTGAAATGCGGAAAGGAAGGGCACTTCAAAAGGGACTGTAAATCTAAAGCTCCTGATAAAGGAAAGGGATCTGATGATGCTCCTTCTACAGAGGTGAAAACCACCTCAGATGAAGGTGGGGATGTGTACTTGGCTTCTTCAAGTACACATGTAGATCATGAGGCATGGTTGATTGACTCAGGTGCATCCTTTCGCTTCACTCCCCATAGAGAGTGGTTCTGCGAGTATGAGAAATACGATGGTGGTGATGTCTTCTTAGGAGACGATAGGAAGGCTAGAATCATTGGTCGTAGAAAAGTAAAGTTGAAGTTGCAAGGTGGAAGGGTTAGAACACTTTCGGGTGTTCTGCATATTCCTGCATTGGCCAGAAATCTGATTTCTGTAAGCAAGTTGGATGATGCAGGTGTAAAAACAGTGTTCGAGAAGGATACCTGCAAGATGGTTCGGGGAGCACTGGTATTGATGCGGGGAGTTCGGACTGGAACTCTGTACAAGCTGCAAGGTAGCACTGTTGTTGATGGGTGCAACAGTTCTGTGGTTCCTGAAAGTGGAGCTGAAAATCTAGTGGTCTCTGGAGAGAAGACCATGCTGCGGCATCAAAGGCTCGGACATATTGGAGAGAAGGGCCTTCGAATACTTCATGGTAAAGGTATGGTAGAAGGTATGAGTAATAGCTCTCTGGATTTTGATTTCTGTAAAAATTGTGTATATGGGAAGCAGAATCGGGTGAGTTTCCCCTCTGGTGCTAAGAGGGCGAAACAAATATTAGAGCTTGTGCACAGTGATGTGTTTGGACTTGTGAAGGTTCCATCACTGGGTAATTCTGTGTACTATGTATCATTTATAGATGACTTCTCAAGGAATACATGGATATATTTCCTTAAGGAGAAATCTGAAGTCTTTGACAGGTTTAAAGAATTTAAGGCTCTGGTGGAAAATCAGACAAAGAAGAAGATAAAGGTGCTAAGGACAGATAATGGTGGAGAGTTTTGCAGCAAGGAATTTGAAGAATTCTGTAAGAAGTGTGGTATAGCACGACAGAAGACTACTCCATACACACCTCAGCAAAATGGAGTCGCAAAAAGAATGAACAAGACGTTGATGGAAAGGGCAAGAAGCATTCTCAATGGTGTCGGGTTAGGACAGGAATTCTGGGCAGAGGCAGTGGATACTGCATGTTACTTGGTCAACAGGTCACCTTCATCAGCGTTGGAGGATAAGACTCCACAAGAAGCATGGACTGGTAAGAAACCCTCTCTTTCACATCTGAGGGTATTTGGATTTGATGCATATGTACATGTTCCAAAGGAGAAATGAACCAAGTTGGATAGTAAATCTGAAAAGTGCATCTTTATTGGATATAAGGATGGTTTAAAGGGTTATAAGCTTTGGAACCCAGTCACACGGAAGGTTGTGCACAGCCGAGATGTGGTGTTCAGAGAGGTAAAAGATATTATTAAACATGAAGTCCAACCAAAGGAACCTGAGAAGATAGAGTTTGAGCTAAAGGAGGAAGAATCAGACTCTGCAGCAGAGGAGGAATCAGAAGATGAAGAGCCACAAACTCCAGCTGTGAGAAGATCAGTTCGAGAAAGAAGGCAGCCAGAAAGGTATAGTCCTTCTGCTTTCAGTTCAAATTTTGCGTTGTCTATTACTGATGATGATCACAGAACTGTGAATGAAGCAGTAGATTCAGAGGATGGAAAACTCTGGAAAGAGGCCATGGTTGATGAAATGGCATCTTTGCACAAAAATGATGCTTGGGATCTGGTGGAGTTTCCGGCTAGAAGGAAACCCATTGGCAGCAAATGGGTGTTCAAAAAGAAGACAAATGCAGAAGGGAAGGTGGAGAAATACAAAGCTCGGTTGGTAGCAAAAGGTTATTCCCAGGTGTCGGGAATTGATTTTGGTGATATTTTTTCTCCTGTTGCCAAGGTAACTTCTATTAGGTTACTTTTATTTGTTGCTGCTACTTTTGATTTTGAGGTAGAACAGATGGATGTGAAGACAACATTTCTTCACGAGGATTTGGAAGAGGAAATCTACTTGAAGCAACCTGAAGGCTTTGCGGTGAAGGGTAAGAAAGAACTGGTATGCAAGTTAAAGAAGTCTTTGTATGGGTTAAAACAGTCACCAAGGATGTGGTATCAGAAATTTGATACATTTATACGGGGACTTGGCTTCACCAGAAGCAAAGCAGATCACTGTGTGTATTTTAAATTAATTGGTGACCGTGTTATTTATCTGGTCTTGTATGTGGATGATATGTTGCTGGTTGGAAATGACAAAGAAATTATCCAGGATTTGAAGACCCAAGTGTCCTCCAAATTCGACATGAAAGATCTTGGTGCTGCTAACTATATTTTGGGCATGGAAATTAAAAGAGATTGGGCAAAGAGGAAGCTCTGGTTAAACCAAAGGAAGTATGTCGAGACAATACTGCAGAGGTTTAATATGCAGGGTAGTAAACCGATGAAGGTTCCTATTCCTGTAGGTGTGAGGTTATCTGTTGAACAGTGTCCCAAGACACAAGAAGAGGAAGAGGACATGTCCCGTGTTCCATATGCGAGTGCGGTCGGTGGCCTGATGTATGCAATGGTCTGTACTAGACCAGACATTGCACATGCAGTGGGAGTATTGAGCAGGTTTATGTCAAAACCAGGGAAGGAGCATTGGACAACAGTGAAGCGGGTTTTCAGGTATTTGCGTGGCACTAGTGATTATGGTTTGTGCTACCAAGGAATACCAGGATTGGACAGAGTGTTGGATATTCGTGGCTTTGTTGATGCAGACTGGGCTGGAGATATGGATCAGAGAAGATCTACTAGTGGGTATGTGTTTAACCTCTTTGGAGGTGCAGTCAGTTGGATGAGTAAGAAACAATCTGTAGTGGCATTATCAACTACAGAGGCAGAATACATGGCAGCCACTCATGCAAGCAAGGAAGCAGTTTGGTTGCAGAGATTGTGTTCAAGTATGGGGTTAATACAGGGAGCTATAAGAATAGACTGTGACAGCCAAAGTGCAATTTTCTTGGCAAAGAACCCTTCTTATCATTCAAAGACAAAGCACATTGATGTTCAGTATCACTTTGTGAGGGATATGATAGAAGACAAAAAGGTGTTGTTGGTAAAGGTGGACACTTTGAAGAGTACTGCAGATGCATTGACAAAATCTGTGAGCTCTGAGAAGTTCTCTTGGTGTAGAGAAACAATGGGCATTTCAGGGCTGGAAAAATGACTAATCTCTCATGTGGAATGAAAACAACAAGTGTGAGATTGTTGGGTTGTGTTATATTCTTTCCACGACTAACCTACGTAGTGAATCGGGGGGTTTTGTTGTGCCGATTGCGCAATGGGGGGTGTTATCACCCAGGTTGTTCCCTATGACTCCCAAGGGAATACGGCCGGGGTAACCACTAACCAATCTTTGGATCACTGTTCCTAGCCAAACTGTGATCAGAGAGGGCTCTCTCTTTATGATTTTGTATCTACAATGGTAGAGTTTTTAGGCTAGCTATTATGCACAGGTTTTGTTTATGTTTTGGTTGATGAAACTCCTTTTAGACTCCAGTGACGTAGTTTTTCAGAGAAGTTGAGTACCATTGGGCAATGGAGTCTGTGGCTATATGTGTTTGAAACTTTGAGATGAAAGATGGGCTTACAGGGCCTTTTGAGTGTTTAATAGAACAGTTTTTTGATTACATGACTGGAAACAGGTAACACAAACAGCGAAAGCATTTAAGAATTTTCACTTATTGTTTAAATATTTCCAACAGACAGGTTTAAGAGAAGAAGACAGATGTCTCAGGGGCAAAAATTGAATCCCTGGGAATGTCTATCACAGCAAAAGACACAGTTTTGAAATGCAGCAATTAAGAATTACAATTCTGTCACTGTATCTGAGGAAAACATGTATAATAGCTCAGTTTGAGTCCAGGGTAATCATGGGTTAAGTCCTGGAACTATCCTTTCACCTTGCTATCAAGTGTAAAACATTTAAACAACGAAAGAGAACAAAAGACTCGAAAAAACATACAACAAAGAGATTTGAGAATACTTATTGTTTTATGCAACACCCTGGAATCCTGTAACATTCATCTTTCACCCAATACTTCAAAGTACACCAAGCCTTGGAAATTCCATCCTTCCTTTGTATTACTTCTCTGAAAATATTACAGTAAGAGAGAGTTCTCAAAAGAAAATTCCAACAACCCCTTCAACTGCTGTGAAGGGTGAATATATACTTGCAGTCATTTACAAAATATCTGAGTCCTGAGTTATCTCAGATTTTACTTTCTTACCAACTACTTAAGATATTATGGCCAAAATTTAATGCAGCATTGATTACAGAGTACAGGCATTTTAATGCTCTGTCAGAAGATATTTTAGCCTTTGGAGACAGCTAAGTCAGTCGAGATTTTCTGAGTAAATGCTGGAAAATCTGTCTTCAATGCTTTGTACGCTATGTCTTGGACTTGTTACCTGAGATTGTGACTGTTGCTTGTGGTGAGTCAATGGTCCTGCTGAGTTGGCTCAGTGTCTGCCTCTTCCTTGTAGATATTTTCCTCAAAACTGTGCCTGCGCATGTGTGCTTATTTAGCTGTAGAAATAGCGCTACTGGTTCTGGCCTGACAGAACTGTTTGTGTTAAATTTCTCCAGGCATCCTGTGTGAGCAGTTGGTGTGCTAGGATTGCACCCAGAGTTTCATCTGCTTCTGTAAATTTGAAGAAGTTAGGTGGTGTATCAAACAGATGGTCAACTTCATTCATGAGGAAAAACAGGTTCTCTACCCTGTCATACATACTCTGCCCTGTGGCTGGCCCTGGCTCTGCTGAAGTGCTGGGTGGTTGTGCAATCTCTGCCACTGCATGGGCATCAATCCTCTTGTTGTAATTGTCCAGGGTGAGCAGTCTTCCTACACTGCTTAAGATGCTGGGGAGGCCTCTGTTCTGCAGTGTCACGAATTTTTCCAGGAATCTATTGATTTCAGTTTGCATATCCTGGGTCCTCCTCTCCAATGTTCCAACCAAGTTTCTCAATGTAATGACTCTCTTTGCTACAGCAATTGCTTCTGTCCTGTTAGTGATTCCCGTGACAGCTAATTGAGAGCTAGTCTTATAATTCAGAGTGTTGATTATCCTTGTAGCAGCTTCTGGCATGTGTCCAAGGCTTGCCCTGGCTCTCTGAATTTCTCTGTTTGCTTTGGTGATGAGCACCATTTGCTCATCCATGGTCTCAATATATTGCCACTGTTTGGCAATGGACCGCCCAATATTGCTCCACAACACTGCTTTTATTTCAGCTGTCACCTTTTCTAGTGCAAGCTCCTTCTCTAGTTCAGCAATTCTCTTCTTAAGAGCTTTTACCTCTCTGTCCTTGGCTGCCTCATTCTGTTTGCTTTTGTCAAACCTTTCATTTACCTTAGCCAAGGTTTTCTTTAGCTCATCCAGCTCTTTCATTTGAGATTCCATGGCTTGGATCTCAGCTTGCAGCTTTTGCATGTCTAAACTAGTAGCCTGTTCCGATGTTGTAGTTGTTGTTGCTGTGGATGGCGTTGTAGTTGGTGCTGTAGCTTCTGTTTGCTGAGGAGGAGGAGTAGTCTTTGGAGGGACTTCCTCAAGATTTATTATCACAGGAGGAGGCTGGGAGGGTTGGCCCTCTTCTCTTTGCTTCAGTGCTTCTTGTAGTGCTGCCTTTGCAGCTTCAGTTTGTCCTAGCTGGTCTTGAGTCCTAACCAGCTCTTTGTATAGGGATACCAGCAGGTCTGTAGTATCCTTTTCTTGCCTTTGCTGGGCAACTTCATCTGTTTGTGGATGGATGGTGGCCGGGAGTTTGATTTTCTTTCTTAGGGCCGCCATGTCTGCATCCCTTATCTTCAGGAGTTCTTGGATGCCTTTGACATCTTTAGGATCATGCCCTATATCTATAATTACCTCTTCCAAGGACTTGATCCTGTTGTCCTTGGCTTGTGATGATGCTCTTTCTAATTCCAACTGAGAAGCTGTGTTATCCAGGCTGCTCTTTAGTTTGTAGTTCTCCAATGTCTCATCGGCCAGGGAGGCATACACCATTTCGCCGGTTTGCTTATGTAATTCAATCTTGTCCATAGGGTGTATGTCTTTGGCAAGAACCTCCATGTTGGTTCTTAGATAGTCCGAGGTGGACTGAGGATGCAAAGTTGTGGGCATGAAGTGGCTCATTATCATTTTGCCTTCGCTCACATCGAAAGCAGACATGAGTCTCTGCTGGTTGCTAGGAGCTAGTTTTAACAAGTGATCATAGAGCTGCACTTTTATGGGATCACTCCTCCTTTTGATGTCAATGAACTGCTGTTTTATACTTGACTGCTCTTCTCTATGTTGACCGGAGGAGCTGACCTCTCCTCCCATAGTCATGTCATGTCCACGCTGAGATGAGCTGGCCGAAAGTTCTCCACTGGGTGGGCCCATGCCCATGGCTTGCCTTACTGCTATGTCCTCCTCTTGGGAGTCATTCAGTCTTTGTCTCTTCTCTCCTCTGATGAAGGATGAGGTCTGGGGGGTCTCTCTCTCCCTTTTCCTGGTCAAGTCCTCCTTCTGTGGTGTTTGGAGGACTGAGGTGTCTACATTGGTGTCTGTCCTGGGAGGCACCTCTGTTTGGGGATGCTGCTCAGTGTTACTAGGTAAATCTGTCCCCTTTTCCTGCTGCAAGGGCTGCTGTTCACTGGACTGTGCTTCTCCTTGTTGCTGCCCCAGTTCTTGCTCTTCCATTTCTTCTTGCTGCTGTAGCAAGGTGTCAACTTGTTCTTCTGTCAATATAGGTGGCTGTTCCACTTGTTTTCCTTTGTCTTTGCTTGCTGCCTGGGGTGTCTTCTCAGTAGTTTGCTGCTGTGCTGCTGAAGATTTAGCAGCTGTTCCAATTTGCTTTCTGTAGGAGAGGGGCACCTGTCCACAAGTTTCCAAGTCAGCTTCTTTTTGCACATTCCTAGCTTCTTTCTCAAGTAATTCTACCTCAGTGACTTGTTCTACTAGTGTACCCTCTTTCCAATCTAGTGCATTGGCATACTGTTCAATTTCAGGTTGTCTTTTATGTGCATAGTTGCCCAATTTGTATCTAATTCTCCTGAGGGAGATAGAATGATTGGGGTCATAGGGAATCCATTCAAAACTGGTCTGCAATCTGAGGCCTTCCAGTATGCTGTGTGCCTCTTTCCACCCTTCCTCTTTCCTGTTATATAGGAAGGAACCTAGCTGGTTTCTTACCTTCAATTGTGACTTCTTGTTTCTACTCTGAAAGTGAAGGTAATCTGAGTTCCCAAACTGCCTGAAATATTCTAAGGCAAAAAGCCTCATGGGGACATACCTTGGCAACCTAAATGGGTTCAATTCACAGCCATATATCCTAATGACTGTGTGGTTCTGGTAGAAGTACCAGTTGCCAATATTATAAGATTTGTTCAAATGTAGAATCCTCTTCATATCATCGGTTAATCTAGGAGGAGGAGTACCTTGCAGAGCTGTTAGGGCTGGATGAACAAATAAATCAATAAACTCACAGTATGTATAGGGTGATACTGAGGTAGAATGGAAAACAGAGGTCCAGAAAACAACTGATCTTGGGATTCCTTGGGCATTGAGTGGCCTCAAAGGAACTGAGAAGGTATCTGGCTGGTAGAAAAGGAATAAATGATATATATAGGAGGAGTACCTGAACAGTCTCTCCCTTTTCAAATTCATGAACTGCTCATGGATTTTCTCTGCTATGTAAGTTGCATAATCATACTGCACAGCTGGAGGCTTACCCGGGGCAAATATAGACAGCATTGCCATTATACTTTCATCTACATCTTCCAGCCCCCTGAACCCTAGGACATAGCTAATTAGGTCCACCAGCATTCTGCCCAACTCATTCAGATAATGATACCCAATAGGAGGGGTTCTGACTGTTTCAGAGCCCGGTGTGACAAACAGTTGGTTGATTTTGACAATCTGGTCACTGGACAGCTTGCTCCCTCTGTTTATCAGATTCTGCATAGATAGAGGGGTCAATTTCTTGGCTGTATTGAAGCGCAGCATCTGGTTTATGCTCTCTGGGGTGATCTGGAACAGGACTAGGCCTGTGGGGCTCATGACTGCTCTTTGGCTGGGGTCATAGCATTCCTGGCAGCTATAAATGAGCTCTGGCATAGGGTTGACTTGGGGAAGGTTGTATATGGGCAGATTTGACTCCCAAATCCCCAAGATATCTGCTCCACTGAGGTGCTGGGCTCTTAGTTCATTCAGCATTAGCACATTATACTTGGTTCCCATGGGAAACCAATCCAGCATTTGGTAGTCCATGTCTCCCAGGGCTTTCCATGCTAGTTCTTGGTGAGGTGCATTGATGGGCTTAATGTTTAGTGCAATAGGGGTCTCCATAGCTGTTCAAGTTACCAGAATTGCAAATAGACAGGTGGAATGGTGAAAACACATTCTGGAGGCAGTCTTCTGTGGAAACAGTTTGAGGTTTTGAATGTTCAAGGGGAATTCTCTCAGTAGCAATTGAAATACTACTGGAGTCTAGTGACAGAACCTCTCTGTGGTGTAACTGAACTCTCTGACAGGGTGAATTATGTCTATTAGCAATTCTGCCGGGAAAACGCAGAATTACAGAGGTTTAATGGGGATTGCAGGTTTCTAGAGCTCTGCCGGTGTTTCTTGGCCCTCACAATGACAATGCTGGATGAATGAAGGGGAATGAACGGTGTAAATCTAGTCTTTATGGTTCTATTATCCCTGTGAGCAATTTTGAGCTTAATGAAGGTCGTATGGAGGGCGAAATGGTCTAAATACCTGTAATTCGACGAGCAGAGGTTGAAACACAGGTGCACGGTTGCTTTTTGAGGAGGTCGCCCGGGCTAATCGGCTGGTTGGCGAAAATTCGAGCTCAAACGGTCAAGTAGAGCGCTCAGTAAAAAACACAGTGAAAATGGTAAAAACACGGGAAAATTTGGTAAATATGGGTCATTTTACCATTTGGCGCTTTTTTCTGCTGACGTCATCGGGCGACGTGGCAGTGGGCGACTGGTCAAAGGTGCGGCGAGGTGGCAGCCCAGTCAGCAGTGAGGTGGGCCAATAACGTAAGCGGGTACGGGCAGGGAAAGACGTGGCGGTGAATTAGCGGCGGGTAGGCAGCGGTTAACGTGCAACGGTCACGGTTAAGGCCTTAACCGTCGCAGTCTCCCGGGGCGGTTAAGGTACGGCGCGGAGGATGTCAGAGCGGGCTCCGAGATGGTTTAACGCCCGACGCGTGGAGGAGGCGTGACAAGGCGCAACGTCACTTCCCCGGAAGTTAACGTGCGGTCACGGGAGGCGCTCCGATATTGCTGTAGGCCGTCGGATCTGGTGGGCTTGATCCGACGGCTGGCGGAGGGGAAACAAGCGCGTCTGATATTGTGGGCGGAAAAATCAAATTTTATGGGTTTTATGTGGGTTTTGCAAATGTTTTGATTAAACCACAATGCAGTAGGATTGGGAAACGTGCCAGAGGCGGGCATTTGATCTTTGCAAAGGTTTTATAGGCAAAATGGGTTTGGAAAGTGGGTTTTAGCAATGCAGAGGTGAGTTGAAGGCAAATTGACTTGCAGCAAAGGGGAAATAGGGTGGAATAGGTTCACCAAAGTGGCCAGATGCCATTTGGTCCCTTTTGAAAAATACACGGCTATTATGCCTAGGGGAGGGAATATACATAAGATTTGGGGTTTTATACACCTTAGTGTTAATAATATTAGGGGTGGGGGTAAGATAAGGGAGGTTATATAGTAGAATTAGGAGTTAACATGAATGAAGGAGGGGAATTAGAAAGGGGGTGTTAGTGATGGACTAGAGAGGGAAAAGAAAAGAAGTTAGTGATCCTCTTTGCTGTAATTTCATGGAATTCACCACTTTGTTCGCTGATAGATTTATTGCCTTGGCAAGAGACCTATTGATGCCTGGGTAATGGTGATCATATTCTTTCTGCAACCACAACTGCCTACCCAACTATTTTGCCTAGCATTTTTTGTTTCTTCTTGGAGGGGCACTTGGACTTGCAACCCTCAATTGCCTTTTCTTTTCTTTGGCTTTTTCCTTTTCTCTCTATCTACTTCTACCCTTATGTCTTCCAAGGTCCCAGATTAAACTTTTGGGAACCTTTGCTTCTCTGCCTGAACTACTTGTCTGCCAAGATTAAGCTGTTTGGACAGACCTCTTTCTCTATTCTACAACTCAAAATTGAAACATGGCATGATCCAGATTAAACTGTTGAATCATCCACTAAAACTGAAATAAGGTCCTCAATACTTGAAACACTTTACCCAGCTCTTACTTTCTAGGAAATATGGGATCTTTGGGATACCAAAGCAGAGCATATTTGGCTTTTCTCTTGCCAATCATGAAATATGAAACCTATTACTATAGGTATCCAACAGTGGCTCCACATGGGGATGGTTTTTCTTTTCAAAGACCAAGAACAGCAGGTCAGATTGCCTTGTTGCTTGACTGCCCATCTTTGTCTTTAAAATCTGCTGCATATAATCTGTCAAAATAGTGTGCTTCTTTCTTGGAGAACCTCTGATTCTATCTGCCTGTTGCTGCTAGGTGCAGCATTTGGGAAAACCTCTTTATATAATTTAAATCATAAAAGAATATGTACAATTGCATATATACAATGAACCTCTGAATTTCTATCATAGAGAACAGTCAAAATAGTGTTTCAGCATCCTGCCATTGACAGGACCTTCATCCAGTTCAGTTACAGTCAAGCTTTTTAGGAAGTAGGTATTATTACCTTGTACCGCCTGGACAGAAAATGGTCCTTTCCATAAAGAATCAAACTTCCCATGTTTTCCTTTCTCTTCTCTTCTTGCATCCCACTTTAAAACTTTATCCCCTACATTGAAATCTTCAGCTTTAGTTCGTCTATCAAAGGCCTTTTTCAGTTTCTCTTGTAGTATCTGCACTCTGCTGAAAACTTGCTCTCTGGTCTGCTGTAAACAGATTATCTGGTTAATCCTTCTTTGCATGTCATTTGGCTTTGCTTGACTTTCTTGCAGAAGTTTCATAACCGGCACTCCTAGTGATGAAGGAAATCTGGCCTCTAATCCATAGACTAACTCATATGGGCTGGTCCCAATTGATCTTTTGGTGGTTAATCTGTCTGCCCATAAAGCATTTGCTAGTTTCTTATGCCAGTTCTTTTTGTTCTCTTCCAGCACTTTCTTTATGATGTTTATCAGGCTTTTGTTTGATGATTCAGCAAGACCATTTCCTTGAGGATAATAAGCTGTAGAATGGCCCAAAGTAATGTGAAATTTATGGCAGAAGTTCACCATTTTCTTGGATCTGAAGGCAGCAGCATTGTCTGTTATTATCTTATCTGGGCAGCCAAATCTAGCCAGTATATTGTTCTCCAAAAATTGAATGATTACTGAATCATTTGCTTGTCTGCACGGGACAGCTTCAATCCACTTGGTGAAGTAGTCTGTTGCTGTTAGAATCCATCTGTGTTGCCCTGAAGATGAGGGGTGAATTTCCCCAATGAAATCCAAGCCCCATTGTTGAAAATGTCTCTCTGTTGAAATGGGCCTCAAAGGAAGTGGCAGCAACTGTCTTTTGCCTTCAAACAGTTGGCACTTGTGGCATGATGTTGTGAATTTCTTCATATCTGAGAACATAGTGGGCCAGTAATAACCAGCCCTTAATATCTTGTCCACAGTGGACTTCCAGTACAAATGTCCACCACAGTCTCCAGCATGGAATTCTTGCATGATATTGTCAGTTTCACTCTCAAGAAGACAGTGCAGCAAAATACCTTCATGGTTTTTCCAGAGTAGATTCTCATCTATCACACAAAATTTAGATGTTTTCATTTTTAGGAACCTAGACTTAGTTCTGGACAGTCCTGGGGGAGCACACAGGTTTTGTAACACATAACAGATATCAGAGTACCATGGAGATTGTTCAAAGGCTACATTGATCTTTGGAGTCGCCAGCTCTGTTTCACTGTCCATTTGGTTGATATCTAAGGCTTGGAAATTTGCTTCTGTCATTAACTTGGCCAAACCTTGCCCTTTTATCAGCTTTGTAGGCTTTATTTCAATGTCAAATTCAAGTATGTTTGCAATCCATTTTCCTCTCCTTCCCTCTAAGTTTTCTTGTGTGAGAATGTCTTTGACAATAGGACTTGGTACATAGGCTACAACATGGGAGTAAAGGATGTAAATCCTAAAGTCTTTGATGGCTTTGATCAAGGCATAGGCTTGTTTCTCCATTATTTGGTATTTTAGGGGGGCATCTCTAAGAGCTCTGCTGAAAAAAGCAATGGGCTTTTCATTCCCTTGGTCATCTTTCTGTAATAAAACAGCAGCAATAGTGTGTTGGGAGGCAAAGGAGAAAATGATGAAGTCTCTGTCAAACTGAGGGTTAGTTAACACTGGGGTTTGAGTCAAGGCCAATTTTATACTTTCAAAAGCTTGTTTTGCTTCAACAGTCCATTTGACCTTTGAATCTTTCTTTAGCATATTGTTTAGTAATCTGATTAACTCTGCTAAATTTGGGATAAACCTTCTCAAAAAGTTGATTTTTCCCAGGAATCCTTGCAGCTCCTTGACATTCCTTGGGTGAGGCATTTGTAGGATAGCTTGTATCCTATCTGGATCAATTCTTATGCCATCTTTCGAAATGATGTGTCCTAGAAGTTTCCCTTCTTCTAAGCCAAATAATGACTTCTTGGGGTTTAAGGAAATACCATATTCCCTGCATGTTATGAAGATTTGTCTCAAATGTTTCAAGTGTTCTTGGTCAGATTTTGAAAAGGGTGTTAGATCATCTAAGTAGATGACCAAGAAGTCATGAATCTCTTTTGCAAAAGCAATGTCCATTGCTCTCTGAAATGTTGCCCCTGCGTTTTTCAATCCAAAGGGCATCTTCACATACTTGAAAGTTCCCCATGGGGTAGTAAATGCAGTTTTGTCTTGATCATCAGGGTGTACTAAAATTTGATTGAAGCCTGAGAATCCATCAAGCAGTGATATCCTTGAAGCCCCTACTACCCTCTGAAGGATGTGATCCATTTTGGGTAAGGGGTAGTTATCTTTGAGTGATACTTGATTCAGATTCCTTAAGTCTACACAAAGCCTGATCTCACCAGTTTTCTTTCTTGTAGGGACCAAATTTGAAATCCATTCAGAGAATCTGATTGGTGCTATGATACCAGCTTTGAACATTTTTTGTAATTCTTTTTCAATGGAAGGAAGGAGCACAGGATTGATTCTTCTCAATTACTGTTTAAATGGTTTTTGATTAGGCTTGAGGGGAATTGTGTGCTGGATAACAGAGGTATCATAAGACTTCAAGTCCTCATAACCCCAGGCAAAGACATCTTGGAACTCTTTAAAGAGATCAACATATTTGGGTTTTTGGTCAGGGGGCAAAGCAGCAGATAGCTTTATTATTTTAGGCTTGTCAGTGGTACCAATGTTACATTCTTCAATTGTTGCATCTAATGGCTGCATCTTTGGTTTTCTGGGGACATCATTTGAGTCAAAAATATCCTCTAGTGGGGTAAGGCCTGCTGGAAGAAGATTGTCTTTGAGTTGTATGATTTCATCTTCAGCGTTGCTCAGCTCTTCACAGTCAATTTGGTGAATTTGCTGAATGTTTTCTTTGTTGAAGATGGTTGGACTGAGTAATTGTTTGGCTGTTCTAGGTGACATTGGGTGGGCAGACTGTTGAAACTGTAATTGTGATTGACTTGCTCCGTCAACTATTTGAGATTGACTTGCTATCTCAAGGTCAATATTTAATCCTGTAAACTCTTGTTGCAAGGTTAAAAAGTTGTTTATTTGCATGTCATTCTCAAATACTTGCCACTCTTTGACATTGTTTGGAATAGAAGGCCTATATTTGACCTCTGCTGTGAAACAATTGTTGGGTTGTAGTGGGAATTTGAAGGTGCTGGCAAATGTTGCCAAGCTGTGAGCATGGAGATTGTGGCCCCTTGGAATCTTTGTGATAACGAACTCGGAGAAAGTCTCTAGTATTTCAATTACAGCAGACCTATAGGACCTCAATCTTTTGTCATTGGTAACAAAATTTCCTCTCACTTGTTGAATTATTAGATCAGAGTCCCCCATGATTGAGAGGCTATGTGCTTGTAATGATTTTGCAATCTTGAGGCCTAGTAGCAGAGCTTCATATTCTGCCATGTTGTTAGTGCATTTAAAGTTCAATCTATAAGCCCGGCCTTGTGCACAGGCTTTCTCTTTGTTATGTATCCATACTCCAGCTCCTGCCCCTAACTTGTTAACTGAGCCATCAAACTCTAGGACCCACAGACTATTTTGCTGAATAGGAGATTTAACATTCTTTTCATGGGATGGCAATGTGAGCATGAGTTGAGGTTTCTTTTCCCATTTGTCTCCTAGGATAATTTCATCATTTGTTTGACAATCTTTGACAAATGGAGGAGGGTTAATGGGTATTGTTGGGCTAATTGAGATTTGGCAGGTGCTACTTGTTTGATCAATGTTTTGTTCTTGTATGAGTGTTTCGGTCTTAATGTCATTGTTTGAGAAGCTTGCGCTGTCATTGAAGAGGATGAAGGAATCTATGTCTGAATGGACAGCATATATTGGAAAATTTTGAGGCTTCTCTTCACTGCTGACCATATATTTCATGAGTGTTTCCCTATAAAGTCTCTTGGGTTGTCCGAAGACAGAGATGGTTGCATATGACATGTCTAATTGCAGGGAGCCTTGGAGCTTGGCTCCCCATGATCTTGATAAGAGCATTCCATACTTGGGTGGGATATCAGCAACAACAACATCCATTAGGATGGTTTTGTTGGGAAATTGAACCAGGGACACACATAAATCCTTAATTAGGCCCAAGCATTTGACTTGACTAGAATCAAAGGAGAACAGGTCTTTGTATGGTCTTGTTATATCCAAGTTTAATCTTTCCATGACTGCTTTTGGCATAAGGTTGTGAGATGCACCTGAGTCAAACATTGCATTATGCAGTATTTTATCATGAACATGCAAGCTGACATAAAAAGGTAAAACCCCTGTGACTACTGTTTTTCCATCTACCTCTGGGCCAAACAGCAATTCTGGAGTGTCATCTAGCACATTTACATCATCTTTGCTATTGGTGAGCTGAAGGGATTTTTTGATCTGTTGTTTGTATATGTCATGCTTGGCTAGCTCTGAAAGGGGAATTGCTACCTTTAACTTGCCAATCTCTGTTCCTAGGTCAAAGGGTTTATCAATTTGGATTTTGGAGTCACGGGTAGCAGTTCTTTCTCTGTTCATTAGATCTTCTTGGTGGATTTCGTCCTGATTTTGGAACCTGCCCCTCATGCCCATGTCTTGAGGGGTAATGTTCGGATTTGGGTGAGAGGATGAAGTTGTCGTGGGCTCTTGTGGTGTGGACAATACTTCAGTGACCTCCTCAACCACTACTTCCTTTGCAGGCAAGTTTGTTTTGTCATTAGGTTCAGTGACTAAGGTTTCTCTGATTTGCTGTTTCTCCTTTACCTTTTCAGGCTGATTTGCATTTACAGTCCGACTTCTTAGTTTGTATTGTTTATGGACTTCATAGACAGCAGTATCATACCCTTGTTTAAAGTCAAAGGATTCTCCTGATTGTATTTGGAATGTTTTGTTTTCATCTTCCTCATGGTCTTGCTGTGTTAAGAAAACCTGGCTTTTACCATCCAGACCTATTAAGTTGATCTCAGGATCTTCATTGAGCTGATTAGCTGAGGAAGTTTCTGCATAATTTTCTTGAAAAGGGGGTCTGATATCTTGGTCTGCACTTGTTTTTCCTATATTTGGGTTCTGGACTCTCCTAAAATTTGGGTTTCTAGGAGGGTTGTTTTGTGGTGCCTCCCATGATGATTTCCTTTCTACTGATTCCACTCTTTCACCTAGTCTTTTCATGCTATTTAGAATTGCATCTAACTTTTGATCAAAACCCGAGGGTTCTTCTTTGAAACCAGTCTTCTTTTCCAGCTTTGCCCTGTTTCTTTTGGCAATTAGGTTGGCTTCTACAGTGACTGCAACCCTTTGGGCTTCTGCAAGGGTTGGAGGGTCTCTTTCTCTCAACTGATAGGCCATATCAGAATCAAAACCATCAGGGAAGTTATAAAGGGCCAAATCAGGAGGGGGCCTTAAGTTCTGGGGGATAGCATTGTATATGTTGTTAAACCTAGCACAATACTCCAAAACCGTTTCTTGGGGACCTCTTTTAATAGTGTTATATTCACCAAGTATATGGTGCGGATCTCTCTTTTTCTCCCATCTATTGGTAAATTCCTGGTATAGAACTTCAGGGGTTGCAATGGAATTTGCATTTAAGGATCTAAACCAAGTTCTGACATCCCCAGTTAAACTTTGGACAAAGATCCTCATCCTGACACTGTCATCGTCTATTTCATAGGTCTCAAAGTGGTCTTGCATCTTTTTAGCATGCTGGATGGCTGTCAAAGGGCCATGGGAGTCAAAAAATGAGAGTCTGGTTTGGTAGTCTTGGGGTAGAGCTGGAGCATTGGCTGGTATCTGCAGAGGTGCATATCTGTTAGCCATATTTATGGGGTTTATGGGGTTAATAGGAATAAATGGGACAACAGGGATTACAGGTGTAACCGGGTTAACAAGCGGGAAACTGATTGAAAGAGTATGTGCAGATGGTGAAGATGGGAGAGGAGGGCTTTGAGGTGTCGATGATGAACTAGGGGAATTGGGTGTGGAACGAAAAAGAACTTTGCAAGGAGTGGGAATGAGGATGGGTTGGTCTGACCTTGTATTTGAATCAGCAGGCTTGTCCTGCTTTTGCTGTCTCCTTATGTTCTTTGGTATGATATTTGGGTTATCGACAATGATGGGTTGATTAGGGTCAGGGTTTGCCCTAGTGTGCCTTGGGTTTCTTTTGGGAGCCAGCTTCTAAGTATTCTTTTAGAACTTTATACAGAAGTTTTATATGTACAAGGACTGAACAAGCATTCTGGAATGACTATATAGGTCTCAAAGCTAAGATGAAGTTTCCCTAGCTAGCTCTTCCCTAAAGCTGTTCCTGTATTAGAGAAACAGTCCTAAGGCCTCTTGGCTAGTTTCAGGCTTGATGGTAGCTTTGGAAGATAGATAGAAACTGCAAAATCTTAAAATCCCCAGTGGAGTCGCCAATTATGTTATCACCCAGGTTGTTCCCTATGACTCCCAAGGGAATACGGCCGGGGTAACCACTAACCAATCTTTGGATCACTGTTCCTAGCCAAACTGTGATCAGAGAGGGCTCTCTCTTTATGATTTTGTATCTACAATGGTAGAGTTTTTAGGCTAGCTATTATGCACAGGTTTTGTTTATGTTTTGGTTGATGAAACTCCTTTTAGACTCCAGTGACGTAGTTTTTCAGAGAAGTTGAGTACCATTGGGCAATGGAGTCTGTGGCTATGTGTGTTTGAAACTTTGAGATGAAAGATGGGCTTACAGGGCCTTTTGAGTGTTTAATAGAACAGTTTTTTGATTACATGACTGGAAACAGGTAACACAAACAGCGAAAGCATTTAAGAATTTTCACTTATTGTTTAAATATTTCCAACAGACAGGTTTAAGAGAAGAAGACAGATGTCTCAGGGGCAAAGATTGAATCCCTGGGAATGTCTATCACAGCGAAAGACACAGTTTTGAAATGCAGCAATTAAGAATTACAATTCCGTCACTGTATCTGAGGAAAACATGTATAATAGCTCAGTTTGAGTCCAGGGTAATCATGGGTTAAGTCCTGGAACTATCCTTTCACCTTGCTATCAAGTGTAAAACATTTAAACAACGAAAGAGAACAAAAGACTCGAAAAAACATACAACAAAGAGATTTGAGAATACTTATTGTTTTATGCAACACCCTGGAATCCTGTAACATTCATCTTTCACCCAATACTTCAAAGTACACCAAGCCTTGGAAATTCCATCCTTCCTTTGTATTACTTCTCTGAAAATATTACAGTAAGAGAGAGTTCTCAAAAGAAAATTCCAACAACCCCTTCAACTGCAGTGAAGGGTGAATATATACTTGCGGTCATTTACAAAATATCTGAGTCCTGAGTTATCTCAGATTTTACTTTCTTACCAACTACTTAAGATATTATGGCCAAAATTTAATGCAGCATTGATTACAGAGTACAGGCATTTTAATGCTCTGTCAGAAGATATTTTAGCCTTTGGAGACAGCTAAGTCGGTCGAGATTTTCTGAGTAAATGCTGGAAAATCTGTCTTCAATGCTTTGTACGCTGTGTCTTGGACTTGTTACCTGAGATTGTGACTGTTGCTTGTGGTGAGTCAATGGTCCTGCTGAGTTGGCTCAGCGTCTGCCTCTTCCCTGTAGATATTTTCCTCAAAACTGTGCCTGCGCATGTGTGCTTATTTAGCTGTAGAAATAGCGCTACTGGTTCTGGCCTGACAGAACTGTTTGTGTTAAATTTCTCCAGGCATCCTGTGTGGGCAGTTGGTGTGCTAGGATTGCACCCAGAGTTTCATCTGCTTCTGTAAATTTGAAGAAGTTAGGTGGTGTATCAAACAGATGGTCAACTTCATTCATGAGGAAAAACAGGTTCTCTACCCTGTCATACATACTCTGCCCTGTGGCTAGCCCTGGCTCTGCTGAAGTGCTGGGTGGTTGTGCAATCTCTGCCACTACATGGGCATCAATCCTCTTGTTGTAATTGTCCAGGGTGAGCAGTCTTCCTACACTGCTTAAGATGCTGGGGAGGCCTCTGTTCTGCAGTGTCACGAATTTTTCCAGGAATCTATTGATTTCAGTTTGCATATCCTGGGTCCTCCTCTCCAATGTTCCAACCAAGTTTCTCAATGTAATGACTCTCTTTGCTACAGCAATTGCTTCTGTCCTGTTAGTGATTCCCATGACAGCTAATTGAGAGCTAGTCTTATAATTCAGAGTGTTGATTATCCTTGTAGCAGCTTCTGGCATGTGTCCAAGGCTTGCCCTGGCTCTCTGAATTTCTCTGTTTGCTTTGGTGATGAGCACCATTTTCTCATCCATGGTCTCAATATATTGCCACTGTTTGGCAATGGACCGCCCAATATTGCTCCACAGCACTGCTTTTATTTCAGCTGTCACCTTTTCTAGTGCAAGCTCCTTCTCTAGTTCAGCAATTCTCTTCTTAAGAGCTTTTACCTCTCTGTCCTTGGCTGCCTCATTCTGTTTGCTTTTGTCAAACCTTTCATTTACCTTAGCCAAGGTTTTCTTTAGCTCATCCAGCTCTTTCATTTGAGATTCCATGGCTTGGATCTCAGCTTGCAGCTTTTGCATGTCTAAACTAGTAGCCTGTTCCGATGTTGTAGTTGTTGTTGCTGTGGATGGCGTTGTAGTTGGTGCTGTAGCTTCTGTTTGCTGAGGAGGAGGAGTAGTCTTTGGAGGGACTTCCTCAAGATTTATTATCACAGGAGGAGGCTGGGAGGGTTGGCCCTCTTCTCTTTGCTTCAGTGCTTCTTGTAGTGCTGCCTTTGCAGCTTCAGTTTGTCCTAGCTGGTCTTGAGTCCTAACCAGCTCTTTGTATAGGGATACCAGCAGGTCTGTAGTATCCTTTTCTTGCCTTTGCTGGGCAACTTCATCTGTTTGTGGATGGATGGTGGCCGGGAGTTTGATTTTCTTTCTTAGGGCCGCCATGTCTGCATCCCTTATCTTCAGGAGTTCTTGGATGCCTTTGACATCTTTAGGATCATGCCCTATATCTATAATTACCTCTTCCAAGGACTTGATCCTGTTGTCCTTGGCTTGTGATGATGCTCTTTCTAATTCCAACTGAGAAGCTGTGTTATCCAGGCTGCTCTTTAGTTTGTAGTTCTCCAATGTCTCATCGGCCAGGGAGGCATACACCATTTCGCCGGTTTGCTTATGTAATTCAATCTTGTCCATAGGGTGTATGTCTTTGGCAAGAACCTCCATGTTGGTTCTTAGATAGTCCGAGGTGGACTGAGGATGCAAAGTTGTGGGCATGAAGTGGCTCATTATCATTTTGCCTTCGCTCACATCGAAAGCAGACATGAGTCTCTGCTGGTTGCTAGGAGCTAGTTTTAACAAGTGATCATAGAGCTGCACTTTTATGGGATCACTCCTCCTTTTGATGTCAATGAACTGCTGTTTTATACTTGACTGCTCTTCTCTATGTTGACCGGAGGAGCTGACCTCTCCTCCCATAGTCATGTCATGTCCACGCTGAGATGAGCTGGCCGAAAGTTCTCCACTGGGTGGGCCCATGCCCATGGCTTGCCTTACTGCTATGTCCTCCTCTTGGGAGTCATTCAGTCTTTGTCTCTTCTCTCCTCTGATGAAGGATGAGGTCTGGGGGGTCTCTCTCTCCCTTTTCCTGGTCAAGTCCTCCTTCTGTGGTGTTTGGAGGACTGAGGTGTCTACATTGGTGTCTGTCCTGGGAGGCACCTCTGTTTGGGGATGCTGCTCAGTGTTACTAGGTAAATCTGTCCCCTTTTCCTGCTGCAAGGGCTGCTGTTCACTGGACTGTGCTTCTCCTTGTTGCTGCCCCAGTTCTTGCTCTTCCATTTCTTCTTGCTGCTGTAGCAAGGTGTCAACTTGTTCTTCTGTCAATATAGGTGGCTGTTCCACTTGTTTTCCTTTGTCTTTGCTTGCTGCCTGGGGTGTCTTCTCAGTAGTTTGCTGCTGTGCTGCTGAAGATTTAGCAGCTGTTCCAATTTGCTTTCTGTAGGAGAGGGGCACCTGTCCACAAGTTTCCAAGTCAGCTTCTTTTTGCACATTCCTAGCTTCTTTCTCAAGTAATTCTACCTCAGTGACTTGTTCTACTAGTGTACCCTCTTTCCAATCTAGTGCATTGGCATACTGTTCAATTTCAGGTTGTCTTTTATGTGCATAGTTGCCCAATTTGTATCTAATTCTCCTGAGGGAGATAGAATGATTGGGGTCATAGGGAATCCATTCAAAACTGGTCTGCAATCTGAGGCCTTCCAGTATGCTGTGTGCCTCTTTCCACCCTTCCTCTTTCCTGTTATATAGGAAGGAACCTAGCTGGTTTCTTACCTTCAATTGTGACTTCTTGTTTCTACTCTGAAAGTGAAGGTAATCTGAGTTCCCAAACTGCCTGAAATATTCTAAGGCAAAAAGCCTCATGGGGACATACCTTGGCAACCTAAATGGGTTCAATTCACAGCCATATATCCTAATGACTGTGTGGTTCTGGTAGAAGTACCAGTTGCCAATATTATAAGATTTGTTCAAATGTAGAATCCTCTTCATATCATCGGTTAATCTAGGAGGAGGAGTACCTTGCAGAGCTGTTAGGGCTGGATGAACAAATAAATCAATAAACTCACAGTATGTATAGGGTGATACTGAGGTAGAATGGAAAACAGAGGTCCAGAAAACAACTGATCTTGGGATTCCTTGGGCATTGAGTGGCCTCAAAGGAACTGAGAAGGTATCTGGCTGGTAGAAAAGGAATAAATGATATATATAGGAGGAGTACCTGAACAGTCTCTCCCTTTTCAAATTCATGAACTGCTCATGGATTTTCTCTGCTATGTAAGTTGCATAATCATACTGCACAGCTGGAGGCTTACCCGGGGCAAATATAGACAGCATTGCCATTATACTTTCATCTACATCTTCCAGCCCCCTGAACCCTAGGACATAGCTAATTAGGTCCACCAGCATTCTGCCCAACTCATTCAGATAATGATACCCAATAGGAGGGGTTCTGACTGTTTCAGAGCCCGGTGTGACAAACAGTTGGTTGATTTTGACAATCTGGTCACTGGACAGCTTGCTCCCTCTGTTTATCAGATTCTGCATAGATAGAGGGGTCAATTTCTTGGCTGTATTGAAGCGCAGCATCTGGTTTATGCTCTCTGGGGTGATCTGGAACAGGACTAGGCCTGTGGGGCTCATGACTGCTCTTTGGCTGGGGTCATAGCATTCCTGGCAGCTATAAATGAGCTCTGGCATAGGGTTGACTTGGGGAAGGTTGTATATGGGCAGATTTGACTCCCAAATCCCCAAGATATCTGCTCCACTGAGGTGCTGGGCTCTTAGTTCATTCAGCATTAGCACATTATACTTGGTTCCCATGGGAAACCAATCCAGCATTTGGTAGTCCATGTCTCCCAGGGCTTTCCATGCTAGTTCTTGGTGAGGTGCATTGATGGGCTTAATGTTTAGTGCAATAGGGGTCTCCATAGCTGTTCAAGTTACCAGAATTGCAAATAGACAGGTGGAATGGTGAAAACACATTCTGGAGGCAGTCTTCTGTGGAAACAGTTTGAGGTTTTGAATGTTCAAGGGGAATTCTCTCAGTAGCAATTGAAATACTACTGGAGTCTAGTGACAGAACCTCTCTGTGGTGTAACTGAACTCTCTGACAGGGTGAATTATGTCTATTAGCAATTCTGCCGGGAAAACGCAGAATTACAGAGGTTTAATGGGGATTGCAGGTTTCTAGAGCTCTGCCGGTGTTTCTTGGCCCTCACAATGACAATGCTGGATGAATGAAGGGGAATGAACGGTGTAAATCTAGTCTTTATGGTTCTATTATCCCTGTGAGCAATTTTGAGCTTAATGAAGGTCGTATGGAGGGCGAAATGGTCTAAATACCTGTAATTCGACGAGCAGAGGTTGAAACACAGGTGCACGGTTGCTTTTTGAGGAGGTCGCCCGGGCTAATCGGCTGGTTGGCGAAAATTCGAGCTCAAACGGTCAAGTAGAGCGCTCAGTAAAAAACACAGTGAAAATGGTAAAAACACGGGAAAATTTGGTAAATATGGGTCATTTTACCATTTGGCGCTTTTTTCTGCTGACGTCATCGGGCGACGTGGCAGTGGGCGACTGGTCAAAGGTGCGGCGAGGTGGCAGCCCAGTCAGCAGTGAGGTGGGCCAATAACGTAAGCGGGTACGGGCAGGGAAAGACGTGGCGGTGAATTAGCGGCGGGTAGGCAGCGGTTAACGTGCAACGGTCACGGTTAAGGCCTTAACCGTCGCAGTCTCCCGGGGCGGTTAAGGTACGGCGCGGAGGATGTCAGAGCGGGCTCCGAGATGGTTTAACGCCCGACGCGTGGAGGAGGCGTGACAAGGCGCAACGTCACTTCCCCGGAAGTTAACGTGCGGTCACGGGAGGCGCTCCGATATTGCTGTAGGCCGTCGGATCTGGTGGGCTTGATCCGACGGCTGGCGGAGGGGAAACAAGCGCGTCTGATATTGTGGGCGGAAAAATCAAATTTTATGGGTTTTATGTGGGTTTTGCAAATGTTTTGATTAAACCACAATGCAGTAGGATTGGGAAACGTGCCAGAGGCGGGCATTTGATCTTTGCAAAGGTTTTATAGGCAAAATGGGTTTGGAAAGTGGGTTTTAGCAATGCAGAGGTGAGTTGAAGGCAAATTGACTTGCAGCAAAGGGGAAATAGGGTGGAATAGGTTCACCAAAGTGGCCAGATGCCATTTGGTCCCTTTTGAAAAATACACGGCTATTATGCCTAGGGGAGGGAATATACATAAGATTTGGGGTTTTATACACCTTAGTGTTAATAATATTAGGGGTGGGGGTAAGATAAGGGAGGTTATATAGTAGAATTAGGAGTTAACATGAATGAAGGAGGGGAATTAGAAAGGGGGTGTTAGTGATGGACTAGAGAGGGAAAAGAAAAGAAGTTAGTGATCCTCTTTGCTGTAATTTCATGGAATTCACCACTTTGTTCGCTGATAGATTTATTGCCTTGGCAAGAGACCTATTGATGCCTGGGTAATGGTGATCATATTCTTTCTGCAACCACAACTGCCTACCCAACTATTTTGCCTAGCATTTTTTGTTTCTTCTTGGAGGGGCACTTGGACTTGCAACCCTCAATTGCCTTTTCTTTTCTTTGGCTTTTTCCTTTTCTCTCTATCTACTTCTACCCTTATGTCTTCCAAGGTCCCAGATTAAACTTTTGGGAACCTTTGCTTCTCTGCCTGAACTACTTGTCTGCCAAGATTAAGCTGTTTGGACAGACCTCTTTCTCTATTCTACAACTCAAAATTGAAACATGGCATGATCCAGATTAAACTGTTGAATCATCCACTAAAACTGAAATAAGGTCCTCAATACTTGAAACACTTTACCCAGCTCTTACTTTCTAGGAAATATGGGATCTTTGGGATACCAAAGCAGAGCATATTTGGCTTTTCTCTTGCCAATCATGAAATATGAAACCTATTACTATAGGTATCCAACAGGGGGGTCACAGGGGGGGCGGGCAGCCCTCCTTTACGGGGTCCGGGGCAGCGCCCCGGGAAATTTTTTTTTGGACCCTATATTAGGTTGGGCGAACCTACCTATGTTTTTCGGTCCATGGTATTGGATGCTTCGGCATGTATAAATACGTATTGTAACATTGAAAGGAATATAATGAAAAATCAAGTTGGTAGTCCCGGTTTTGGGATCCAGGGGAAAATCTCTGTGTATATGTGTTTTATGTGTTATGCTCTCGCATTGTTTATTTTTCTGTGATTTAGAATTCGTATGCAGGTAATTCTTGTACGGGGTTAAAACCTACAAAATAAACATCAGGGATCTAGGTGATTTGCCTTTGAGAACAATCCTTTTCACAATCACAAAATTGGCTGGCAGTGTGACACTACACTTGGTGAACATATCATATATGCAGTATGCATTGGAGTGTCTAGAGCCAAAATTTTTCAATTGGGGCGAGGTTGTGCTTTCTTCACTAAAAGAACAACTGACCAAGGTAAAAAGTGGTAAGATGAAGAATTTCTACTATGGTTCGATCTTAATCACTTTCACCTTAGAGAGAATCCCATTGATGCAACCACAACATGTATCACTGGGTGTAGTTGGTCCTAGAGATCCACGTATGCAAAGGTGGGTCGAATTGATGGCTCGACATGCAGGTCAGTCAACAATCATTTTTTCCATTGGTTTCTTCAGTTGGCTCGATCGACAACACCTTGTCATCGAGGAGCATCCATACTCAGGGATGGATTTCCGTGGAGATCCAAATTTGATTCTACCAGTTGGAGCACAATGGGGTGCTATAGGTAAATTGTTTGACCAAAGTGTTTTTTTATTTTTCAAGTTTCTACATGTTTTTGTGTTTTTAATCTTTCCAATACTAAACTAAAATCATTCTTATGCATGCAGATGTGGGTACTGTTCTACCTGTGGGGCACCAACAAGGTGCAGGTGGGCTAGCACAGAGAAACATTGGGAGAGTAGTTCTCCAGGACATAGATTTGGACGAGAGCTTAGCAGAGTTACAGGATCACATAGAGGGATTAACCCTTGGTATTCTGAATGTCTAGATTGAGGAGTTACCTATGAAGCTGCAGCGCCACACTATTGGTGTTCCAAGCCATTGGGCGAGGCTTTTGTGCATGACAGCATAGGTTGTGACCTATTATCATGAGCACCACTAGATCTACTTAGGATGTTTTGCGCGCATTTTGAGTTTTTTGGGTCAGATGACCAAACGTGTCTTGGACCCAAATTTTGTAAAAAAATTTAAAACACCTTTCTATTTTACTTTCAGAGTTTTCTATGGTTATATGCAATCCTATTCAACTGATGATGTGAATTGAAAATATTACTTTAACATGTGTCGCAAATGTCTATTTGACACATAATTCGCTAGAGAATCAATTAATGTGTTAAAGTTTCTGGAAATATGTTGATATTGAATGTGTTCAAAATGCCTTTCCAAAATACGAACTCTAAAGAACATACGAAAAATTGTTGGATTTCGGACAGTATAAATGTTTGTTAGTTGTAGTACAACGAGTTGTGATTCCTAGCCTAACGATGATTTGGCGAATGCTAAGTGAAATGGCATCAGAGAGAAGTTCAATCAATGCGCTATACTCAGCGATTTTGTTCGTCGATCGACCGATACAAATCCCTTGAAAACTCACTAACTTGCCACTTGGAGCGAAAATAACCCATGCTGCAGAAGACAAGTTCTACGTACTACAACTAGCACCATTGGCGTAACAACCAAAAGGTTCTGAAGACTCTGACATCTGAAACAAAGGCAAATCGGATTATTAACTAGATAAACACTCTAAAAGACACACACACACATGCAATGAAAGCATATATACAGTGAGTTTTACTACACTCAATCAAGCATAGTAACATTTGAGGTACAACCCGTTTCGAGGCTGTGACAATGGAATCCCATCATAATCTACTAACTTGTAGGCACCTTTTTCCATAACACTCTTGACAATATAAGGACCCATCCACATTGGTCCGAATTTCCCTGCTCCAAGTTTATCAGCTTCCTGATTGTAAAGTAAGACTAGGTCTCCTTTTGAGAAGATACGAGGCTTGAAATTTCTATCATATTGCGCCTTGATTCATTTCTTATGTGTTTCGTTAGCCAATGCAGCATCACGACGGGTTTCATCTAGATGGATTAGTTCCAAGAAACGTGCTTCTTCATCAGAAGTGTCAGGTAACATGTCAATTGCGAGTTTGAGAGATGAAATTTCGCATTGTATTGGTAAGACTGCTTCCAGACCATACACCAACTGAAAGGGCGTGAATCCAGTTGCATTTCTCACCAAGGTTCGATATGCCCACAAGGTAGAGTACAGGATTAAGTGCCAGTTTCACTTATGAACCCCTATCATTCTCTGCAACATCCGCTTCAGGACTTTTTTGATAGCCTCAACTTTTCCATTCGCTTGCGGGTAATAAGGGGTAGAACTATCATGTGACAGTCCTAACTTAGCAATCAACTCAACTATCATGTGATTGCGAAAATGCGACCCATGATCTATAACTATGGCTTGTGGTACACCAAACAGGGCAACCACATGGTTAAAAAAAGAAAAGAGTAGTCGTATCGCTACTGTTGTTTAATGTTGGCATCACCTCGGCCCATTTGGTAAAATAGTCAACAACGACTATAATATATCGATGCTCCCCAGTCGAGGTGGGGCTACATGTCATGAAGTCAATGCCCCATTTGGCGAATGGTCCAACAACAATGACTGGATGCAATGGTGTAGGTGGTAATTTGGTTTTTCGGTCATATATCTAGCATGCGTAACAACCTCTGACAACAATAATACAATTTTTGAATATAGTTGGCTAGAAGCAACCGACACAGAGAATTCTCTTTGTAGTTGCATATCCAGATAAGTGTCCACCACAGGCACCTGAATGACAATCATTCAATGCTTTCTTGGCTTCCCCATGCGTGAGACACCTCTGTAAAATCGTATCGATACCATGACGGTAAAGGGTGTTGCCAATGATCAAATAATCTTTGGCTTGGTATCGAATACGTCATTATTGCGAGCAAGAGGTATCAGGCCAGAAAGTTTGGGTCTGGAGATAGATCAGTATATCTCCATACCACAGGTCAGATGATGATATTAGAAACAGAGACTCGTCCAAGATTGATGGTTCAGATGTTGAATCAATGGAGGTCGAGGGAAGGTCGCAAAGTAACTTCGTGAAAACTAGACATTTCTTTGATTTGGACTCGATGAATTCCATATCAAACTCTTGTAAAATGACTATCCATTTTGAGTATTCCCCCCCAACAATTGATGTGACAAAATGTATGTCATAGGGTTGCAATCTGAAATGATAGTCGTCTTTCGGAGTGGGATGTAATGGCAATATATTTGAACAGCTTGCACAACTGCCAAAACTAGTTTCTCGACATAAGAGTAATTACTCTCTGTATCATTGAGATTATGGCTCAAATAATAAATCGGATGTTCAATCCCATTTTCCTCTTGGACTAAAACCATGCCAATGGTTGTATCTGCAGTGACAAGATACAGGTAATAGTCGTTCTGATAATTCAGAGAATACATTAACGACGCTCTAATCAAGGAATATTTAAGAGCATCAAAATAAGCTTGTGTAACATGATTCCAATATAAGGGTATCCCTTTTTCAAAAGACGTGTAAAACCTTTAGCCGTCTCAACGTAATTAGGAATGAACCTCCTCAGAAAGTTAACCTTCCCTTGGAGTCTCTGTAACTGTAAAAGATTTGAAGGTGGAGGCAAATCAAGAATTGCCTGAACCTTTGATGGATCGAGTCGAATCCCCTCTCTAGACACTACAAATCCAAGCAATTGACCAGAACCAACACAAAACACACATTTGTGTGGATTGAGTCATATCTTGTAGTGTTGGCACCGTAAAAATATTGCTCTCAAATGTTGCGAGTGATCAGTCTACTTTCGTGAATGAGCAGGTAAATCGTCAAGGTAAGGTTGAACAATGTGCTTGATGTCATGGAAGGCATAGTTCATTGCCCTTTGAAATGTGGCCCCTGCATTCTTCAAACCAAATGGGAGTTTCCTATACGCGAATGTGCCCCATGGACAAATAAAAGTTGTTTTAGATTGGTCCTGTGGGCGGATATTGATTTGATTGTAACTGGAAAAACCATCCATAAATGAGAATATTTCACATCTGGCACATTCATCAATAATCTGGTCGATAAAAGGAGTAGGATAATTATCTTTTGGACATGCCTGATTTACATCCTTATAATCAATGCACACTCGAATCGTCCCTTGTTTCTTCATGACATATGGGGTAAATGAAACCAGCACACAAAAGTTTTTCAATTTCTGCTTTAATTGCGACGGCTTTCTTTGGATGAACAGGTCGACGCTGTTGCCGTATTAGCTTGACATTAAAGTACACTTTGATTTCATGTTCAACAATACTAGAGTCAATGCTCGACATCTCCTCATAAGGCCGTGCAAATATATCTCGAAATTCACAAAAGAGAGTACGGTAACTATCAAGTTCTAATGAAGAAAAAGATTTGCCGACATGAATGTTCTCTACAACATTAGGCTTGGTCAAAATATTAATAGAAATCGTTTCTTCAATATTTGACAGGTTTCGCTCAGATTCTACTGTGTTTATGAAAACTGAATTCGAAAGGAAATCAATAATTGAAGGGTGGTTTAGTTCATTTGAATAATCTTCAATGTCATCTGGAAGATGGGAACGATGATGATAATCTTCCCAAGGTTATTCTCCTATCATCATTGATTGGATGATTCCTTCATCCGTAGAATGTATACGTGAAAAAGGATCTGAAGAAGTACCATATTCTAATGAACGGTCTACCCATACAATTGGTGAAAGTGGATTTGGGTTTGCCGCACAAGCCAGAAAATTTGATTGCTATGCTAGCTCAGTGGGGTTTCGTGGCATAACCTCAGTATTACTATCAACTTCAGAATCGTTGGGAATCCTCCTTAAATCAGATGAGGTGGAGGAAATCATGTTGCAAGTCTCTACTCTTGCCATTTTCGCCAAATCAAATGGTGATGGTAGCGTCAAAGTACCAATTAGGGAAGGATCTTTAAAGAGACCTACACCAACACTTTGAAGTGACAGTGGGGGTCTATGTACCAATGTAATGCTTCCTGTAGCCTGTGAACTAGACGCAAAGAAGGCAAGTTGATCGATAATTGTGATTCCATCCTTATGAGGGAATACAATAGTACGAATGTACGTGGAAACCACAACAGCCATAGCATATACCCATGGCCTTCCCAGTAGAATGTTGTAGTCGAGGGGTCCGTCAACTAACTCAAATTCAACAGTAACTGTTTTTCCCCCTAGTTCCATTTGCAGGTTACTCAAAATCCCACAAGGAGTATATGTTCGTCCGTCAAAAGCTTTTAACGTGGTTGGTGATCGTGACAACGACGATGAACCAAGTGTTTTCTAGTAGCTCATTGACATAATGCAAGTAGATGCCCCCTCATCAATAATAGTTCAATGAACATTCTTATTGAGAGCTTTTACTTGAATTAGGAAAGCTAATTGCGCCGATAACTATGGTGTATATCCCACATCATTAAAAACCACAAGATTGGAATCCATAGGGTCTATTCCACCAATTGCTGATAGTAAAGCCTGCTTTTGGGACGGACAGTTTTGTAACACCTCGAGTGTCGACATAGCAGAAGGTGATTGAGCAAGATCTTCCACTATGTTATAGTTCTGAGTTGCTCGATCTCGAGGGTTAAATGTCGATTTATGCACAACTCCCTTTGGTGGTTTTATTGTCAATTCTGGTGCAATAGGTGGTGGAATATTTTTAGATGAAGTCGAAGTCGAAGGATTAGGTTTATTAGTGGCTTGATTATTCGACAATGATGGTGGATTTTCGTAATCTTTTTTTCTCGTTCACCCCAAAACTTCGTTTTGTGGCTTTGTGATGGATAACATGAGTACTTGGGATGTGGAAGCATGGTCTGTCGCAACCAAATGCGTCTCCAGGTTTGGAAACGGATCAGTCAACACTGCAGATGTGTTAGAAGTCTTTAGAAGTTTAGAGACTTCTGAGCGGTGTGGACAATCTCTTGTAAAATGCTCGTCATTACAAATTAGACATGGATAACGAGGTTTCCTTGCCGAAGTAGAGGAATCAGATGATTTCTCTTAAGGGGAATTATCTTGTTTCTTCTTGCTTTTCCCCTTCTTCTTGCCTCCTAGTTGCTTTTGATTTTTTCCCTTGTCAGATGACACGACACTAATTTCGGAAGCAAGAGTGTTTTCTGATGCATTGGTAGTTTGATTGGTAATGGCAAGAGTTTGACCAGATGGTCTTCCTACCGTTTGCGTGCTCAAAGAACCGATCACACCATCGCTGGCATGAGAGTCCTTACTTGATTGTGGAGGAGGAGGAATAGTGAAAGCTGGTAGGGGTGCATTGGGAATCTTGTCGTAGAGTGTGTAAATCAAATCCAAATATTGGGCACAAGCAATCACTTGCTCTTCTGTAACAACTCCACCTTTTTCCACATCCTCGGTGATTGATGGCAACAAGGATTTTATGAACCACTTAGCCAAAAACTGATCAGGAACATATGTCTTAACCTTTTGGCGATGACGCCGCCACTCATGAATATGATCTGATATATGGGTAGCAGTGGTCTATTTAAAGTTGTTTAGGAGTTCCGTTCTAGTCTCGTATCTGATAGGTAACTGGGAGTGGGTCAGAAATGTGGTGGCTAAAGTTGTCGAAGGAAGCTCGTGGTAAGTCAATGTACCACTTAGCAGCCGTACCAGTAAGCGTACTTTGGAAAAGACGGAGTCTAATCGAATCATCATTTAAGGAGTTTGATGAACACCACAAATGAAAGATCATGACATGATTTGATGGGTCTTCTCCGAGATTTCCATTGAATTTCGGGATGTCAGAAGGTAACTTATGTGGAATCACGAGCCACCAAGGTGCATATAAGATTGGATCATTAGTGAGCTAATTTAAATCTAGTAATTCTAAAGTTGCTACAACTGGCAATTGTCAATTCAAGTCAGGTTAAGCATACCCAGGATATGATGGAATTGCTTGAGTAATAGGTCTTTGCATACCAGCATAGGGCATCTGCATTTGGTAACCTTGATAAGGTTGTTGTTGAACAAATCCAGCATAAGGTGGTTGTTGATAGCCAGGTTGAATCTGCGGTTGTCCATAACCTGCAAAGCCTTGTTAACCAAGACCTTGGTAAGCTTGATATTGTCCAAACCCAGGTTGAGCCTGTTGGGCAAGTCCAAATTGGGGTTGGAATTTCTGGAATTGAGGTTTTTGAAATTGGGGCTGCCACAGTTGTTGAATCAATTGTTGTTGTTTTTGGTACAACTGTTGTTGATTTAATGGTTGTTGTTGCCCAGCAATGAAAGGTTGGCCAGGTTGTGAATAAACTATACTAGTGTAAGCCTGAGTCAATCCAGATAAGGGTATACTAACCTGAGGTTGTTGAACCCCAGACACAAGTGGTTGTTGTACAACAACCTGAGAAACTTGAACTTCTTGACTCGAAACTTGTGGTTGCGAGGTAGAAGGACCAGTTTGTATCGGTTGAGATGCAACAATTTAAACTTGTGACTACGGTACAATGCTAACAACAGGTGTAGTAGGAATAGCTGACACAGTTTGCATTGGTTGTGTTGGATACACAAGCCTTGGTTGAACTGGCATTGTTGGTTGCCATTGACAAACTTGAATTCCATGCTGACCTGAATACTACGGGATACTACCATATGATGGTCCTCCGGGATAGGGAGGATAAGGTGAATAAGCATATTTCTCTCCATATGGCAGTAATCTAGTATGTAATGGATACATAGGTATTTGTTGACTAGATTTCCCAGCTTGATATTAATATGCAGGATCAAATTGTTGAGTTCCCGTTAAAGAAGAACCAAGTAAAATTCTGGTTGATGACATGGGTGATGACCATGGTGTAGAAGAAACCCTGAGTGGGCTCCAGATAAAGATTGGTAACCAACCGAGATGGACGATTCACCATATAGGTGCGACTTAGGTGTGGTAGAAAACATCGAAGGGGTTGCAACAGAAGATTATGCCGTAGCTGCATCAGATTATACAGTCTGGGATGTTGATGGTTGTTCAGCCATAGTTAATTGACCCAAAAGTTGTCCTAAAGAATTTATGTGTACTTGAAAAGAAGAAGGATCAAACGGAGCAGTAAAATGAGGAGTATGAGGGTAAAGATAAAGCCCAGTTCCGAAGTGGAATGGGGTTCCAGGTGTAGAATATTCTTCCAATTCTTCCTCGACAGCAATTAAACCAGGTGGAAGAACTTCACCGTCTGGTTTGTAAAAGACTTTTGGTGTTGATAAAGTGGAAGTTTCAGTAGTTACTGATGTCTGAGGGGTAACCGATTGATCATCTTCCAGTAAAGTAACAACTTTTGAATGTTCAAATTCGAAGTCCAGATGTTCGAGTAAAAGAACAACAGTTTTCGAAAGAGGTTCCTGAACAACTTCAAGTTCAGATGTAACTTCTGTTTGAACTGTGATAGGTTATGGATTAACTTCTGGTTGAACTGATTCAAATTCAGAAGTAATTTCTTGTTCAAAAACTTCAAGTTGAGGATCAACTTGTTGTTGAACAACTTCGGTTACTGTTTCACTAGGATTAGTGCTAATGTCCTCAAGTAATTGTGAAACTTCTTCTTCATAAACGGATGTACCAAAAATGGTTGGAGTAACTGGAGTCTCAGTACTTACCGAAATAGATGATTCAGGTAATTCAAATGAAGAACTAGGAGTTCTTGATGTACTTGACTCAGTTAAGCGAGACTGCTTTGACTGAATAGGTGTAGCTTCAGGCGGCAAAGGCGGTTTACTCACTGTTCTCCGTGAACGATGGGGTAAGGGTTGATGTTCCTCCACGATTGTTTATTAATTTTATTATCAAAAAAGAAATAAACAAAAAGAGTAAGCTAGGAAAAAGGTTTACCAAGTAACTGTGAACTGCAGAATACTTCCTAGCGAACCAAGAAGTACGGGAAGGTAATCTCCCCGAATGCTGTGTTCGGTGTATCATAGTGTACAAGGCGGCCGATTCGGTTACCTAAGGATGGAAAGCAATATAGTGTTGTCATCCCATATATACTCGAAGATATGTGGAGGCCCAGTCCGTATAAGCGCTATCTAATGCAAAACTGCAAAGTGAGAGCATTCCCATATTTTTTACGTATTGTAACACCGCCCTATATACCCGAAGGTACGTGGACGAGCTACGATATACTCACATACGTGGAATGAGGTATCACACTCAGGATGTATTGCAGACAAGTTAGCGACAACTGCTTTGTTTTACGACGTCGGAATGCTCCTCTAGCCTAGAACCACTAAATTTTTTCGTTAATGGCAATGCTCCATTAGGTAAATTGATGTTAATTTTAAGTTGCTCTTGCTTAGGAATTTGCCTTTCAAGTTCACCACGTGATGTATTCTGAAATTCCTAGGAATGCAACTATCATGATAAGCATTTTTTCCATTCAATTTAACGATGAAAATCCTAGCTACTTAGGGATAGAGCAATCAGATTTCTTTCGATCAAAGAGCAAAGAGCACAATCTAATGCAATTTCCCTACACTATTCCTATGAGCGCATACAAACTTTTTTCGATGCAACATGCATGTATTTCTTTTCGATTTCCTTAATGTGAATAGGAACAAAGTGAAAATTATGCAAATACAATCAATCAATCTTTAATAAGAACGAATACTTTTACGACAGTTCTGTTTCGAAGGAAAAGAAGACTTTACGACACTTTCTTTCGAACAAAGATTAATCAACTATATTATAACTTTGACTATATATCAATAATGACAAAGAAAACATTTAAGAAACATTAATCAATCAAGTCAAAGTGGGGCTAAACAAGGAGATAGAAACTTGTTTTTTGAGCCATGACATTCATTGATCAATCAACAAGCAAACAAACAGAGAAAAGTTGGCAAAAACACATTCCAAAGGTGGGAAACTGACCCTAGGAGGATCAGTGCAGCCCTAAATGGGAGACAGTATGCTTTAGAGCACTGTCCCTAAGCCAAGGGTGCTCTGTAATGCACTGTGTTCCTCACAAGCCTGCGCTGGTGACAATGAGTCATTTCAAAAGGCAAGTTGACACAGTTTTTACCAAATTTTCAATGCAAAAGAGCTGAAATACAATCAATGAACACAAGTAGGGTCTGCAAGGATGTCCTTGGAGGTGGATTAGCTACTAGGAAAGATGATCTTCCCCAGCGGAGTCGCCAATTTGTTTTGAAGAATTTGTATCTACAGATAAATACTAATTCCCTAGATAAGTAGCCATATCTAGAACAACAGTTTAAAGTATTTTAGTCTTTTCCTACAAGTAATAGATAAGATGAGAAGATGAGAAGACCTACTTGTAGTTCCACTTTCCTCTCGTCTCCTTTGTATCGATCTTGTCTATCCTTCCCATACTTAATACGCTTGAGAAGTACTTGTAAACACAAACAGAAAACAAAGAATCGATCAAAGCAAAATATCTATTGAATATAAGTGAATGGAATCAGATACATTTCACACATATAAGCATTATAAGACAATACAAAAATATGGGAGAAAGGTTCAAATACTTTATTGAATAGAAGAAGGAATTACAACCATTGTGTCTGATTCAAAGTCATTCCTACAGCTTGGATCCCATCCACATCACACCAAAAGCATGACAAACTTGTAGCATTACAATACTTGCTTCAAAGCCAATTCTCATAGCAACATTATCTCCTTACAATTCAACATAATCCAGCCCCTGATCACTTAGACGAGTGGTCAATTTATAGGAAGATGAAGGACCTTTTGTCATAAATGGTGGCATTAAATGGCCTTCCATACATAGAATTAGTTCCATGGAGGAAGGGATGAGAGGATAGGATGCATCTTATGTCATTCCTCATCCATTTTCGAGCTCATAGGAGTTGATAAGTGAGGGAACCTTCTAGATGACTCCAAAAGACAAGAATATTCCCCAAAACCTATGTGAAATTCGCTCAAACTCGCCCAGTGCAGATGAAAGGAAGCCTAAGTGCTCTATAGAGCACCCTGACATGGACTTAACTGCTCTGCAGCGCACCCTTACATGGGCCTACCTGCGCTGGTCCCTCTAGAGGCCATTTATGGATGTCTTCAAGTCTTGAAACTGTTTGGGAAGGAGGCATTCAGAGGGGTGACTTGTTTAGGGCATGTAGCAACTGAAATTAGGGTTTGATGAGCCCTAAAACACTGATATGGATGATGGTATTGATGTGCCCAAATGGATCTGTAACAAGAAGCAATAAAGCCAAATGTACCACTGTGGAGAAGATGCAAAGAGTGGATGATAGAACAGACAAAAGATTCACCGACAGGGCCATCTACTCAAACCACCAATCTGAATAGTGATCAGCAACAACCAATCATAATTTGATTTCATTCCATTTTATGTTATTTTATTTTCCAAGAAAAGTAAGGTGTCTTGTACCCTCCAATGTAATATTTTAAAATGACTTTTTACTTAAGGCAGTTAGAAAGTACTTAAGTATTTTGATAGTTTCTTGGTAGTTAGCAACTATCCCACGATGTATAAGAAGAAGGAAAATCAAAGGAAAAAGGTCTGAGTTTTGGGAATCTTAAGACTACACAATTTTGTACTTGATGAATTGATGATTAATGAAAGAATCAGGAGTTTTCCATATGGTGTTGAGTATGATTTGTAATCTCTCTGTTATGTGTCATTTTGTCTCTTTCTCTCTTTGAATATGGTAATGAAGCTATGGGTCTTTGTTTGCTTCTATGAATAAAGTTAAATTTCCTTAAAATAGCGCTCCCATGTTTAAAGTTCCTTTCTTTGTATTTCCTCTAAGTTAAAGATAATAGTTTCTGTTAAACACAACATATTGTCTTTAATCTTCTGAAGTATTCTTCACACAACATTTGTATCCAACACCACATGGCATCTTCAAATTTTCATATCATCTATAAGTCAAGGGTTTTAAAAATAATGCTCTTCATACTCCTCAAGATAAAGACACTTTATACAAATGAGTGACATGCATAATCAAATTTTAATGTCTTAGGCACAATTTCTCCACAATCAAGAAATTGGTTTCCTGAGGGACAACATTAATTGGCGTCATTGCCGGGGACGAAGATAAGAATGTTTTTCCCTGGGTTTTAATACTTTCCTCTGGTTGTTCAGTGAGGAGGAAATATTTGGCTGTATTGAACAAGAATTGCAACTCTGGCTTCAAAAAGGCCTCATACGAGGTCAGATACCTCGCAGCAGAAAGCTCAAGTTCTTTTAGATCTTGAGAGATTAGTTTCTAAGAGGGTTTGGAAACCAAAAACTCCATCTACACCAAGTCCCACACCATCTGCACCTGGTAGCAGTTCTGCACATCTTTTTCCCGAAAACTTAGCAAAAAGATTATCTTTTCTTGATCAAGAATCACCTTTTACACCCACCTCATTTCAAGAGCCTAAATTTCAAGAACAATCTTTAGAGTCTGTCTTTTTCTTTTCAGTACCTGAAAATATATCTGCTATAGTTGTTCAACCTGAACCTATATCAGCATTACCTCCTTTTCATACTTCATTTACCTTTCAGGCAAGTTCTACATCTGTTGGTACTCAAGGCTCAGTGAGTTCTGGTGCAAACATGGCAACACCTGCATTCTTGCTGAATAGGTATGCACCTATTCAGTTGCCTCAACAACTAAATCTGATGCCTCAAGAATACTTAAAGATTCTTCCTTGTTTCACGGGGGAAGATGAACAAACAACAAAGAAACATATAGTGGTGTTCTGTAACTTTGCAGAAAATCTCAATGTTGAACACCTGGATGTTGTTTTAAGACTTTTTGTGCAATCTTTAGATGGTGAAGCAAGAAAGTGGTTTAAAGGGCTCGCTAATAACTCTATCCCTACATGGGAGGAGATGGAGCGTCAATTCACCCAGAGATGGGGAGAGAAGTGAGATCATGGATATTCGCTTACAGAGTTTAATTCTATCAAAAGGAAATCTGATGAAAGCATTGCTAATTTCATCTGGAGGTTTAGTAAGCTTTACAATAGTCTTCTAGTGGAGATCAAGCCCCCTCCTACTGGTTCAAAAGTGACTTTTGCAGGGGCATTTGAATCAGACTTTGGATTCACGTTAAGGGAGAGAAGATCCTCAACCCTTGACCAAATTCAAACTGATGCTCTAGAAATAGAAGCAAATCTGGTGGCTACAGGCAAAGCACCAGAGACACGACCTACACAAGATAATGGAAAGGCCAAAGAGGAATCATCTCAAAATTAGGCATTGGAGGATATGAACAAGGTGACAAAATATTTGTCTAGCAAATTGATTAAATTGGAATTGGAGAATAAAAATTCTCAAAGGCAAGTACAATAGAACAGAGGTTTTAATCCCCAATACAGAAGGCAACCTTTGCAGATTTTGTAGAAGGAAAGAAAGGACCAAGATCAAGTCCAAGCGCCACTCTACTTGGAGGCAGATCCTAGTGAAGCACCAAAAGAACATTCTAAAGATCATGATGATCATATTTCCACATTGTATGCAGGGGGCGAAGATGAAATAAGTGTTGAAGAAGAATATACCAAAACAAATGTCACTTTTGATGAAAATGAAATTGATGAGTATTGGAAGCAGTTTATTGATTTTATGCATGCATAATTGCACAAGAAGTATGACTTGAGATCAAGAAAAAGATCTAGAGTTCAAGAAAATGAAGGCGAGCAGCAGGGTTTTGCTCCCTTATAAAAGGTGACTCCATAAGAGGCACAACCTGCAAAACAGTTGAATAAAGGAAAGCAACAACAAAGTGTAAATAACAAGACTCATATGCATCAAGGTGAGTCTTCTCAAGATAAAACTGATGAAATTCCTTTAGAAAGAATTGTTTCTATTCCTAAAGAAATTCCAATTATGAGGAGAAGTGAAGAAGAAACAGAAAGGAATACAAGACAGCTCCATGCATTTAGTCTCACTAAAGAGTTGGAGAAAATAAAAATTCAGGTACCTCTCACAGAGTTGGTCAAGACACCAGCTTACAAAAAGGAAATTGTTGAGTTTATCAACTTGTCTCAAAATGTAAATGTGAATGATACTGTGAATCTACAAGAAGATAAACTTGTAGTTGTTTTTGGCCCACATGTCGAGGAGGTATATTCTTCAACCCCCCCGCCCCCTTTCTACATTTCTTTATCTATTCATGAATTCATTTTGCACAACTGTATGCTCGACTCCGAGCTTCACATAACCTCATGCCACTATCAGTAATGAAACAGTTGAATTTACAAGTCACTAAGCCCTGCAGAGACCTATATTCCTTTGATTCAAATAAGGTCAAGTGTCTTGGTGTCATCAAGGATATGGTGGTGTCATTAGCCCAGATCCCAGCCAGAAGCTTAGTAATGGATGTAGTAGTAGCAGATATCCTGGCTAGGTTTGGAATGCTACTATCCAGATCATGGGGAGCTAAATTGGGAGGAGTTCTGAAGTTGGATTTTACTTATGCTATTATATCGGTTTTTGGTGGGGAAGAGAGAAGGTTGTATAGAGAAACAAGGTTTGTTAAGACAATTACAAAGAATGGAGCAAGTAATTCACCTATGTACAGTCAAGAAAAAGATGATTTCTCTTGTTTTATGCTGCATGATAATGCAGAACTTGCTGAAGATAATAAGAGGCAGCTCACTTCAGCATGTGTAAATACAGAGCTGCAAACAGAAGGTGTATGGAAGTGCTTCTTTGATGGTGCTTACTCTAAGGAGGGCACAGGTGCTGGTTTCCTGTTGATTACCCCTAGAGGTAACATAATGCCATTTTCTTTTAAATTAGAATTTGAAGCAACTAACAACGTGGCAGAGTATGAATCCTTGATCATTTCTCTTCAGACAACAAAACAAATCGAGGTTCAGTCCATCTCCGTTTTTGGTGATTCAAAATTGATTATAAAGCAGATCAAAAATCACTGTCAAGCAAACACCCTAGACTCAAGGCATATAGAAATGAAGTTTGGGATTTAGTTGAGATTTATTTTAGGCTTTCAATATACAGTTTGTTCCAAGAGACGGGAACAGGTTAGCAGACTCATTGGCTATTGCAACCAACACTTTCAGACCTCCTATAAATCTAAAACTGAGCTATGAGGTCGAAATGAAGTACAGACTGTCTGTTCCAGATAATATAAAGTAGTGGCAGGTTTTCGAGGATGACCAGCAAATCAAGGAGTTCTTGATGATGGTTGAAGACTTTCAAGGCACTGAAATTGATCAAGATGGGGATGAAGTAACAAAAAATGCAGAAGTAAGGAATTATAAAAACTCCATAGCTAATCAGAAGATCGTTCAGTTAAAGGATAATGTTTTGCCAAGGGGACTTGTCCCTCTTGAAAGACTCTTTAGTTCAAATGACGTAGCAATTGGTTCAAAAAAGGTTTCTTAGGGTGAATAGGTCCAAGATTGCAACATTGGGACCTAGAAGGAGCCCAAGCTAGTCAAATTGTTTAATTTAGTTCCATTTAATTATAAAGAAAGGTATATTGAGCTTTTTAAGAAGTACACTGATGTTTTTGCTTGGTCATATGATGAACTCAAGACATATGACGTGAACATAATTCAACACAAGATTCCCCTGAAAGAAGGGATTAAACCCTTCAAGCAAAAACTCAGGCAAATTAATCCTTTGCTTTTGCCATTAATTGAAAAAGAAGTTAAGAAGCTTCTAGATGCAAAGATAATAGTTCCACTCCGATACTCTGATTGGGTGGCCAATTTAGTACTAGTAAGGAAGAAAAATGGCGAAATAAGTTTACGTGTGGATTTTAGGAATTTGAACAAAGCCTCCTTAAAGGATAACTATCCATTACCTAAAATGGATCATGTGTTGCAAAAGATAATTGGATAATTTAGAATGTCAATGGTTGATGGTTTCTCCAGGTATAATCAAGTGGCTTTGATAAGGAGGATCAAAAGAAGACTACATTTACAAATCCTTGGGGAACCTTCATGTATGCTCGGATGCCCTTTGGGCTGATGAATGCAGGTGCAACATTCTAGAGAGCTATGGATATTGCATTTGTGGGTGATAAGTTTGTGGTGATATACTTGGATGATATCACTGTTTTCTCCAAGTTAGATGAGGAGCATTTGGAAGATCTGAAAAAGAATTTTGAGAAGTGCAGGAAATATGGCCTATCTTTGAATCCTAATAAGTTTGTTTTTGCTCTAGAAGAAGGCAAGTTGTTGGGACACATTGTTTCAAGAGATGAAGTAAAAATAGATACAGAAGAGTACAGGCTATACAAAAGATACCTCTGCCCAGAAGTAAGAAAGATATTCAAAATGTTTTGGGGAAAATAAATTTTCTAAGGAGATTTATGTCAAACTATGTTGAAATTGTGAAAGAGATTACTAATATGATGAAAAATGAAAATGAAGTACATTGGACCAAGGAGGTTAAAGAGTCGTTTTCAAAAATCAAAGAAGCACTACAAGCAGATCTAGTTTTGATTAGTCCTGATTGTTGGCGAGGTAAATCCCCTCTGCGGACAGAGGCGATCCCCACTAGCCCAGAATGGGTCTAGCAAAAATCAAACAATGCTAACACGCAGGTTCCTAATTACAAATTAAAGGTAAATGATGAGAGCCTACTTGGATTCCAATGCTAGTGTTGTAGAAGAGTTGACACTCCCGTTCTTTTGCTCCGGCCGGTCACGATCCTCACGATCTTCATGAATGGACACCTGCACATGCAAAGAAAGACACAAATACAAGCATAAAATCCAATAGATGCAATTATATATCGGTTAGAAAAGATATAACTCAAACATCATTACAATGAACAACAAGAGAGGAACCATAATGATAGTCATCTATTATTGATAAACAACAAAGAAGAATACAACCATAGTTCTAACGTCAAATCCTCCTTTGGCTGGGTGATCAGCTACATATGCCTTGCAAAGCTTGTCGGGATTGGGAACAAGCCTCTCTCTCTTTGATTATGAATGCAAAGAAGACTCTTACAGCAATCTCTTAGACTTCTGAAAGTATAATTCTCCCTATGCTCGAACTAGCTTGTCAAATGCAACAGAACAAGCTTTTATAGATGGAGGAGGAGGAGATAAGATCAATCACACCATCTATGGGATTGGGTTTATCCTCAAAAAGCCATTATGGATAGAGGAAAGGGAGATACAATGAATCAGGACATCCATAGGATTGGCATTATCCTTAAAAATCTTCATGAGTTGAAAGGAAAAAACCTTCGAGCATGCGTTTGTTAAAAAGCTTTTCCAAACTCGGTTGGCGCGGGTATAGTTCTGAGACAGAGTGCCAACTGGCGCGCCCTCTTTGGAGGATTTCCCCCATTGGCGCGGGTAATACACTGTGGATCCGCGCTAATGGAAAAAGGGAACTTTTTAAGGATATTCTACAGGAGATGTCTTCAGGGCATATGAAGTCCATACTTAGGGGAACATAATGCAAGTGTTTTCAAGTTATGTCACTTCTCACAGGTCCCGGAATGAGTCCTCCAAAGTGCGGGAGAGGGGTAACAAGGAAGGTGACAAAAGGTGACAAATTACTGTGTAACAGATGCCCCCTAAAGCATGAGGCCTGAGAGAGAGAGGGGTGAAATGCTTTACAAGAACACATGCAACTGAATGTGCTGCCGCCGGAGAATCTGCATAGAGAGGTACAACTGATATCTCAAGTACATGATATATGTGGTATGGGCGCAGCCATCCATAACAGAGTACATAATAATCTAGATCCAAGGTATGGGTGCAGCCATCCGGTGAGGATCGATGAATAGACTCAGGCATGGTCGCAGCCATCCAGTGAATGAGTCATGTAATAATCACAATAATCCACAAAATCGCAGCCTGGATTCCAACAGACAAAATCCAGGGTCTTGCGCTCCATCTCGACCCGAACAAAAGTACAAGTTCAAGCATGCGAATACATGAGTTGAAGTCGAACATGCATGAACATCGTCTGATTATCAGTCAATAATGAAAACTGTTAACAGACGCGAGAGGTACCACCAATAATGACAATGGCCCTTAAGGTACTATAGGTACAATCTACGGCGTGCGAATCAGTGAGCTGGCGTCGAACACCCGTAGAATCATTCGATCGGAGGCCAATGATGAAAACCTCACGTTGAACACGAAGAACCTGCCATTGAGGCATGCAGGCTCCAAGGCACCGGAAGGGAGTCTCTAGATCAGCTTCCTGGATAATGAGCTGAAGCCAACAGGAAGTGACCTTGATCAAAGGTGGGCCATAGTGTTTCCCACATCATCGACACGAGACAGAGGAAGAATGTTGTGGTGAATCAGAATTATGCGAGCTATTAGAGGGAGGTTGTTATTCTGCAGAGGTCAACTTCTCTTGAACATATCGGCGGCACGAGAGTGGACTTGGCAGTATTTGACATCAATGGATCAAAGGTCATGGTGACGAGGCAATGAGCAAATGAGAGGTCAAACAAGATCACCCAAATCCATGGAGGCAAGTGAAAAATGAGATGAGATGTCTCCACCCAGACACGAATGCAAATAAAGTGCCATGTTCAAGAGCGACATACTGCCGTCATGACAATAATTATGGTTCCAATTTCCCCCACCATTTCTGGCGAGTACCCCTGTTGGATAGGTAAATCCCCTCTGTGGACAGAGGCGATCCCACTAGCCTAAAACAGAACTAGCCACAATCAAACCACGCTGCCACGCAAGTTCCTAGTTATGCATTAAAGGTGAATTAAGAAGACCAACCTGGAATCCAACGCTATGGTTGAAGCAGAGTTGATATTCCCGCTCCCTCGCTCCAGCAGATCATAAACGAACACCTGCACATGCAAAGGAAGAGACAGATACCAACATAAAAACTACCAAGGCACAACTATATTTAAGTCAGAAAGGAAATAAATCAACACATCACCATAATAGACAATGAGATTGGAACTATAATAGCAGTCGCTCATTAATTAATAATAAACAAGAAAAGTTACAACCAAGGTTCTGACGTTGAACCTCTCCTGGTTGGGCGAGCAACTATATGTGTCTTGCAATGTATCTCCTCTCCGACAGCATAACCTCCCTATGCTTCATTATCACTCATGATAATCACAACTAGCATCCCTCCAAGAACTCAACATCTAGCACTCCATGACTAGCTTGTCAAATACATAGGGACAAGCTTATATAGATGAAGAAGGGAGGAGGATACAATGAACCGGGACACCTATTGTGGATTAACATTATCCCCAAAAGCCATTAAGGATGGAGATAGGATAGAACTCGACATAAGACTGATTTTTTATCCTCAAAAAGCTCCATGTAATGAAGGAAACAACAGTCGGGCGTGCGTTAAGGCAAAAAGCATGACCAAACTCGGTTGGCGCGACTGTTGCTTTAAGACAGAGCGCCAATGGTCACGCCCTCTTTTGAGGATCTCCATGATTGGCGCGGGTAAGATACTGTGGACTTGCGCCAATGGAAAAAGAGCACTTTTCAGGGATAATCTGTAGAAGGTGTCTTCAGGGAACATGAAGTACATACTCAGGGGAACATAATGCAAGTGTTTTTAGACTTTGTCACTTCTTATAACTCCCGGGATGAGTCCTCCAAAGTACGACAAGAGGAGTAATAGGGATGGTGACAAATTACTGTGTAACAGATGCCCCCTAAAGCATGAAGTTCGATAGGTAGAGAGAGGGGTGAAATGCTTTACGAGAACACACAAGAACACATATATAGAGCTGCCGCCGAGGATCTGTGTTAAGAGACATGACTGATAGTTCAATTACATGATGTACGTGGTATGGTCGCAGCCATCCATAAGAGAGTACATAAATAATCTAGATCCATAGTATGGACATAGCCATCTGGTTAGGATCAACGAATTGACTCAGGTATGGTCGCAGCCATCCAGTGAATGAGTCAAGTATCAAGAATCACGCTTGGATTACAACAGACACAATCCAGGGTCTTGCGCTCCATCTCGACCCGAACAAGAGTACAAGTTCAAGCATGTGAATATATGAGCTGAAGTCAAACATGCATGAACATCGTCTGATTACCAGTCAATAGTGGAAACTGTTAACAGACGCGAGAGGTACCACCAATAATGACAATGGACCTCAAGGTACTATAGGTACAATCTACGGCGTGTGAATTAATGATCTGAAGTCGAACACCCGTAGAATCATTCGATCGGAGGCCAATGATGAAAACCTCACGTCGAACACAAAGAACCTGCCATTGAGGCATGCAGGCTCCAAGGCACCGGAAAGGAGTCTCTAGATCAACTTCCTGGATAATGAGTTGAAGTCGACAGGAAGTGACCTTGATCGAAGGTGGGCCATAATGTTTCCCACATCATCGACACGAGACAGAGAGACAATGTTGTGAATCAAGATTGTGCGAACTATCAGAGGGAGGTTGTTTCTTTGCAGAGGTCAACTTCTCTTGAACATATCGGCGGCACATTAATGGAATCGGCAGTATTTGACATCAATGTATCAAAGGTCATAATGATGAGGCAATGAGTGGATGAGAGGTCAAATAAGGTACCCAAGTCCATGGAAGCAAGTGATGAGATGAGATATCCCCACCCTGGACACGAAAGCAGAAAAGTGCCATGTTCAAGAGCGACATACTGCCGTCACGGTAATAATTATGGTTCAAAAATGTTCTTTTCCCCCGCCATTTCTGGCGAGTACCCCAGTTATTTTTAACAAGCTTGATGGGGATAGCATATGCTTGTGTTGTGACAAAATCTGATGTCATTAAGTTTTAACGAGTCTGACAAAGGAAGAACTCGGCGTCTTTTCATGTTTAGAGAGTTTGAAAAGACAGCAGAAAAGGAAACTCCGGGTATGTCCTTTTTCGTAAAGTTGTGTCTCTCGGGCCCGAAAAAGTATAAAATAATACCCGAAAGAACCGCCCGATCATTATGATCGAGGAGTACTTTTCATAATTAGTGATTTCGACCTGAAAAAGTAAAAAATTGGTCAAAACCACGTCGTTTCGTAACCATTAACGAGTTCGAAACGACAAAAACCCGGTAATCTTTTTATGTTTTAACGGTCGACAAAAAGAACTTAAAACGACCGCCCCTTATTAACATTTAACGAGTCAAGAGGAGCGACTCGGCCATCTTTTCCTCTTTAAATGGTCAGAAAAGAGCTGAAAGCGGACCTTCATTTTTATTTTCTTTAACGAGTCAAAAAGGAAAAATACTCGGCAATCTTTTCATATTTTACGAGTCAGAAAAGAGCGTAAAGGCGACTCGTCCTTAAGGAACGAGTGGTATAAAGGGTAGCAACTGGTTCCGGTAATGGTGGAACTCGCTCGAAACATGTAAAGGTTAAGAGACTGGCTAATAAAACCACTCATCGTTGCAGTTCCTCAGGAAAGGATAAACAACCAGGTGAAAGCATATGATCGGCCAAAGAGATGGTGGCGATGGAATGAAACAACCAAGGCTCATCTAGCAGAATTTAGCAGATAAAAGGCAATCACGGGATGTAAATCAGGTATGGGTTCATTTTTACACAAGCTTGAACCATGGAGAACTTTGCTTGGATTCGGTTTCATGTTTACACAAGCTTGAAACGAAAAAACTATGCTTATTAAATTTTTGCATGCCCCCAGCATGATAATGCAAAATCGAGGTACATGCCCCCCAAGCTTCATGGCATTCACGGAGTGGATGGAATGAAGGTTTACTTGGAAAGACTCGATTTTGAAGGAGGATGCATGCCCCCCCCCGGGCCTCAGTCACGTGCCCGGGTCAGCTTCCTTTAGAGTAAGACAACGGCGGAGAACAGAGTCTGCACCAAGACGATATAATGTATCTCCAATGATACGGTATGGTTGAGATTGATGACGAATCCTTCGCCGAGCGTATTTAGACACACCCGGGCGGAAGGAGGACGTTTGCAGATATGTGATTATATCTCCGTACCATGGATCGAGGGTGCTAATGAGGAACAGAGTTTCATCTGGAATTTGATCTTCTACAGGCAAGGTCGAGGGAGAAGATGGCAAAGAGCAAATTAACTCAGCGAACACAAGGGATTTCTTAGACTTGGCAGTGGTAAATTCCAAGTCAAACTCTTGGAGGATAACAATCCACTTTGAGTATTTGCCCCCCAGCAACTGGCGTGACAATATATACGTCATGGGGTTGCAATCAGAAATCACAGTAGTAGTACGCAAAAGAATATAATGGTGGAAGCGTTGTACAGCACAAACTACGGCTAGTGCCAACTTTTCGATATAAGCATATCGAGTTTCCGTGTCTAATAGGTTGCGGCTGAGATAATAAATAACATGTTCAGTGTTATCATCATCAGTTTGGACAAGAACCATGCCGATAGTGGTATCGGCGGCGGCCAAATACAAGGTGTAGTCGCGATAATAATTCGGAGGACGAAGCAATGGAGCAGAAACAAGGAGACTCTTGAGACGCTCAAAAGATTCCTGAGCTGTGGCATCCCAATGAAAAGGGACATCACGCTTCAGTAATCGTGTAAAACCTTTAGCCACCTCGGCATAGTTGGGAACAAAACGACGTAAAAAATTGGCTTTCCCCTGCAAACTCTGCAACTGATGCAAAGAAGCTGGGGGAGGAAGATTGACGATAGCCTCGACTTTAAGGGGATCCAAACGGATGCCCTCTCGAGAAACGATAAACCCAAGAAGTCTGCCAGATTCAACGCAGAAGACACATTTGTGAGGATTTAGCCTGATTCGGTAGTATCGGCAGCGAAGAAAGATTTCGCGAAGGTGTTTAGGGTGGTCTTGACGTTTAGCTGAATGAGCAGGAAGATCATCCAGATAAGGTTGCACAATATGCCGAATGTCATGAAATGCATAAGACATTGCACGCTGGAAGGTAGCACCGGCATTTTTAAGGCCGAAAGGGAGCTTCTTATAGGCAAAAGTCCCCCATGGGCAAATAAAAGCAGTTTTGTGTTGATCAGCGGGAGCAATATTAATCTGGTTATAACCAGAGAAACCGTCCATAAAAGAATACATTTCACTGCCGGCGCACTCGTCAATGATCTGATCAATGAATGGTGTGGGAAAGTTATCTTTAGGACAGGCTTTGTTTATATCACGGTAATCGACACAAACTCGGATCGTACCCTGTTTTTTAGTTACAGGCACAATGTTAGAAACCCAATCTGTAAGAGGAATAGGGTAAATAAAACCGGCGTTAAGAAGCTTTTCTACTTCGGCCTTAATCGCTGCAGCCTTTCGGGGGTGTACAGGGCGTAAACGTTGACGAACAGGCTTAGCATCTGGGTACGTGATTATTTCATGCATCACTATACTAGAATCAATGCTGGGCATCTCTTCATAGGACCATGCGAAAACATCACGAAATTCGCGAAAAAGTTTGGAATAAAGTTGAATCTCCTATGGAGTACAAGTGACTCCAATGTGAAGATGCTCGACTATCCCGGGTTTGACAGAGATGTCGAGGGGCTGGGTTCGCGTAATGTTTGCCATATTCCCTTCAGAAAAAACCTGATCAATTTGAATAGGCGTTTGAAGGATTTGTGATGGGAGACAAGGAGCAAACTGCGCGAGGCATGTCAGAAAATGCTGCGGGGCAGGGAGAAATGAGGAATGATGGTGAGAACTATGCCAGGGAGGTTCCTCCAGAGACATAGTCTCAATAATAGCTTCGTCGGAGAGGAATGTTTCTCCTAGGGAATCCGAAGAAGCCTCGTCTAGAAGCCCTGAGGATGGAGTAAGCGCAGAAGAGGGAGCCGAGGCAGCAATGATTTCAACATAATTAAGCTCGGCAGGACTCAACGGCATCCGGTTGCCCCAGGAATCTACTTGGTCTGTGGGGGGTACGAACCACGGATCAGAGCCAGTAGTGATCATATTGACAGGGGCGATATTTAGAGGAGGGAGTGGAAAAACACCCATAAGATCAGGATCTTTGAAAAGTCCAGCTCCCAGACTCTTAGGTAATTTGGAGGTATGCTCCACAAACGGGATTGTGCCTTCGGAAGAAGAAGCAAAAAAAGAGAGCTGGTCAACAATAACGATCTTCCCTTGATGAGGGAACCGGATGATTCGGAAGAAAGATGAAGCAACAACTTGCATCGTGTATATCCAGCTACGTCCGAGAAGGAGGTTGTAGGTTAGAGTAGCATCAACGACTTCAACTTCCATCTCGACGGTCTTCCCTTCTAAAGAGATTGGTAAACGTTGGAGTATACCGTAAGGACGGGACGCTCTTCCATCAAAAGCTTCCAAGGTAGTGGGAGATTGGCTCAACGTTGGAGATCCAATAGCTTTCCAACAGGCAACAGACATGATGCAAGTTGAGGCACCTTCATCAATAACTGTACGATGAATCGTCTTGGAATCAATAATTACTTGTATGAGGAAGGCAATTTGGGGAGGCAGTCTCTGAGTGTGGCGTTCTAAGTCAAAAGTTATTAAATCCGAATCGGCCGGGTCTATGCCACCAATGGCAGATAGCATGGACTTCCTCTGAGAAGGGCAGCTCTGGAGAACCTCTAAAGCGGACATAGCCGACAGAGTCTGTGCTAAGTCCTCAACGATGTTGTAGTGCTGTGCAGTACGAGCATTCGGATTGTACGAGGATTTCCGGAGTACTCTTTTTGGAGGGGGTCGAAGAGGCGTTTCAGTGGTAGGTCTCTCGATGTGGAGTGGACCTGAATTGAACGGGGGAGCACTTGAGGGAACCTCAAGCTCCTTCCCGGCAGATGACGGATAATCTTTCATTCGAGTACTGATATTAATGGGTACTGTACTAGCCATAAACACTTGAGAACCAAAGGAAGAGGGAGGCTGAGTAGGGTCAGCCACCATTTGAGTTTTTTGAGTGTGTTGGGTGGGAAAGGGCTCTTTGAGCACCGCAGGAGTCCCAGGGGTGCCTTTTAACAAACAACTCACTTCGGACCGCCTCGGACAATCCTTGGTATAGTGATCCTCATCACAGATAAAGCAAGGATACTTGGGTTTGCGTTTAGTGCCGTCCTCAGGTTGAGGTTTTGGGGTTTCCTGTTTAGGTTGTTCTGGCTTATTTTTCACTTTCCCTTTTTTCTTCTCTTTCGAAGCCTTGTTTGTCGTATTAGATTGGACGGCATTAACCTCAGAAGTAACATTCGAACCAGGCGATGCCTAGGAAGGTTGTCCATTCGAAGCAGATGTTTTTTGATTTGTAGGGTTCGCGGGATTTTTCTTTGAGGATGAATTAACCGAACCAATGATACCGTCAACAGTGGGTGTTGGCGGGGCTTTAGACGTTCCTGGTCTTGGGACATCAGGCAAATAATCATATAATGTACCTGACTGAGAATAAACCAAGTCAAGGTACTGAGCTCGAGCAATAGCTTGCTCTTCAGTGACACACGCCCCCATGGCGATATCCCGAGCTATCGAAGGCACAAACGAAGTCGTAAACCAATCGGTAAGAAGCTGGTCGGGAATCCAAAATTTGATCATGCGTCTGCGCCGTCTCCATTCATGGATATGATCAGAGATATGCGTAGCCATCGTTTGTCTTAAGGAAGTGAGGAGGTGTGTACCCATTTCGTATCGAATGGGTAATTGGAAATGAGTGAGAAATGCCATAGCCAAAGAATTGAAATCTTGAAAGGACCCGCAATGAAGTTCGATATACCACTTAGTGGCAGAGCCAGTGAGAGTCCTTTGAAAAAGGCGAAGCCGAATTGAATCGTCAAGCCATGAATTAGATGAACACCACAAATGATAAGTCATAACATGGGCTTGTGGGTCTTCATTGGCTTTACCATCGAATTTTGGACAGTCACCAGGTATTTTAGTTGGAACTGGAGGCCAATAAGGATTATGAAGAATAGGATCATTGGTTAATTTGGATACATCCGGTAATTCTAAAGTTGCTAAGAATGGTAATTGAGGATTGAAAGACATCTGGGGCTGCTGGTAGGGTGGAGCACCAGGGTTCCAACCAGGTGATGGTTGCCCCCATGGATTTTGTCCGGACGGATTTGGCCGCATAGTGTATTGGCCATAGGGATTTGTATATTGCCCCCCAGCATAAGGATTACCAAATGCTGCTGTAGATGCGCCGTATAGCTGTTGATAAGTTTGCGAAGGATTCGCTTGCTGTTGTTGGTAGTTCTGGTACGGGGCAAACGAAAATTTCCCTTGAGGTTGTTGGTAGCCATACGGTGGTGGGGCTCCAAATTGAGTTTGAGGACTAGGCTGGGTTGGATAAAAAGTTTGTGATTGAGACCCAGCCTGCATTTGAAGACCAGATGGGTATTGGGGTCCCATTTGGGGCCACGGACCGGATTGAGCAGCGCCAGTAGGCTGTCCGATAGGTTGGGTTATCTGGCCAGAAGGAAAACCTTGTTGATAGTGAGGTTGGCCGATCTGTCCAGGAGGTTGTACCTACTGATACTGAGGTTGGCCTACCTGTTGGGATTGGAACTGTTGTTGCGCAGCTGAAGGTTGTCCCAGCAGACTAGATGGCTGAGAAGGCTGGGCAGTTGGTTGGCCCAACTGTGTTTGAGGCTGACCAGCCTGCCCAGAGGGTTGTGAATACTGGACGGTAGGCTGACCAAGTGGTTGAGTAATTTGTCCAGACATTGGACTACACTGGACATTGGATTGGTTTGGGTTAATAGTTTGTTGACCAATTTGTCCAGCAGGATAACCTTGCTGGATACCAGGTTGGACTTGTTGAAAAGATGACTGACCTGAGTTACCAGAAGGTTGCATATAAGAAGAGGAAAAAGGAGCACCAGTAGCGAAAGGGTTTCCACGAAAGGATTGCTCTGGTTGGTCTTGAGGGGGTTGTCTTGGAGATTGCGCAGATGAAACTTGACCACCATGGAAAGAGGTGGAGGTCCAATCAATTGACAATGGAACTGATACCTCAACAACCGGTTGAGAAGACAAATATGGATCATATGGCCCCTGTATTGGGACATTTGTTATGGGATCAAAGACTCCAAACAAGGAAGCCGAGGGACGACCAGAAATAGGAGTCGAAGAGGCTGCACAAACCGTTGGAGTGGTTGCGACAGAGGTAACAGATAGACTGCGACTTTGTGGAGTAAAAGGCTCCGTAGTAGGAAAAGTGTGTGATGGCCAAATGGGACCTGTGAACGGAGTTCCAGAAGGCATAGCATCTCTTAAAGCTTTATATCCTGGTGGTAAATTTGTAGTAGTAGGTGTACTACTAACATGTATAGGGTCCGTGGAGGTGGGAATTTCACCGCTTGTCGCAACGGACTCATCGGTCGTTGTAGGGGACAAATCATCCATGTCAGATGAAGCAGGTGGGACTGACACACGAGGAGAAGTATGGTCCCAGAAAGGGACACCGTCCTCAAAAGGTTCCCACGTAGGGTTCCAATGAAACTGGTAAGTCTCGTCACCTGGGGCACGAGAATTAAGTGGTTGTATACTTAGAACCACGGGAAGACTCACAACCAGTGTTTCGGTAGAAGACGAAACTGGTAATTCCGCCAGGATGAAACTTACGAAATCTACCGAGACAACCCCTACTTCGAACTAACATAAACAAAAGCTAATTGGGTAGATGTTATCGTGGTCAATAAATTTTAAGACACTGAACTTAACCTTTTCATTTTTTAAGAGTCGAGAAAAGGATAAAAGATGACTCTAGTCTCCTTCGAATATTTAATGAGCACGAAGTGACAAGACGCTCACAGGCACCTTTTCTTTTAGGGAGTCCGAAAAGGATCAAAAGTGACTACTCTGGAGACTCTAGGTAAAAGGTTTACCAAACAATCCGTAAAACTGCTTATACACCTTGGCAATCAGATGAAAACCAAGGACTTCCCGTACTGCAGTCAATCTTCCCGAATGCTGTGTTCAGTGCATTACGGCTTGTAAGGCGGCAGACTCGGCTTCCTATGGATAAAGGATAATAGCCTAGTGGGGTCTCCCGTATATACGCGACGGTACGTGGGAGCTCAGTTCGTATTGGCACCTATCGTTTCACCGTGGAGGAATCACCCAACCACTCGACGATAAACTACCAGGTTTAAAGACGCCGGAACACGTCTCTAACCTAGACCTCTAGAGTGTTTGCGTTATGTTCCAATGCGTTGTTATGTTCATTGAGTTTATTTTAAAGTTTATCTTCGATTATGTTTCAGTTTTTTGGTCCTACCGTATGTGATATCTCGAAAACTTCTTAAATGCAAACTATATTCCAAAATTATATCATTTGATTCGATGAATTCTATCTACAGGAGGGTTGAGATCTTTACATAAACGAAATGATCACTCAACAAACAACAAAGATCCTAATGCAGCTAATAACAAGAAATGAAATTTTTCTTTTTCTTTTTAATAGCAACAAATAACAATAAACGCTAACTAATATGATGCAAAAGATATTTTGTTTTTCTTTCCTTTAAGATGGCATGATGCATTTAAACAAATCTTAAGAGATATGCACAATTCAAGTTCACTCAATGGAATAGAACCAACTCTGAAACACCAAAATGAACTATGCAAGCAAGGAAAAACACAAAGACTTTCAATGAACCATGTAATCTAAGTTCGAATGAAGTCAAGTAAAATCAAAAGAGGCTAGAAGTGAATCACTCAGAGCATAGAAGATCAAGCTTTAACAAATCACTGGATAGGTGCAGAACACAACCAACAAGTTGACTGGATAATCAAGAGATTGAAACTTCCCACAGAAGGCTAGACATGCAAAGTCACTAGATGTTCTAGGGCTGAGACGAAAATCAATAGAAATAAGCAAACAACTGAAGGATAAAGGCTAAACCAGTCAAACAGAGGTTCAACACACTTCCAGAGGCTGCAAGAGATATAAAAAGAGGCTGAAAGAGCTTTCCACCCACACACAGGCAAAATTTACAGGGCTGGCGCGACTGTCAGCCTGCAACTTGCGCTACCAAAGGATTGGCGTGAGTTGCTTTTGAGCAACATGCGCCAACTGGCGCAACTGTCAGAGTAATAACCGCGCCAATTAAGCTTGCCGGCTAGAAAAATAAATAATACGACCTCAGGTCGGGTTGACAGTGCTCAGATGGGTCAAACAGTAAAGAATAAACTCAAAACTGACCCAGGAAGCTCATTCACTCAAGCAAGAAGAAGAAAATTAACATGCAAGACAAACTCCAAATAGCTTCTCCCCAGTGGAGTCGCCAAATTGTTGGATAGGTAAACCCCCTCTGCGGACAGAGGCGATCCCTCTAGCCTAAAACAGAACTAGCCACAATCAAACCACGTTGCCACGCAAGTTCCTAGTTATGCATTAAAGGTGAATTAAGAAGACCAACCTGGAATCCAACGCTATGGTTGAAGCAGAGTTGATATTCCCGCTCCCTCGCTCCAGCAGATCATAAACGAACACCTGCACATGCAAAGGAAGAGACAGATACCAACATAAAAACTACCAAGGCACAACTATATTTCAGTCAGAAAGGAAATAAATCAACACATCACCATAATAGACAATGAGATTGGAACTATAATAGCAGTCGCTCATTAATTAATAATAAACAGGAAAAGTTACAACCAAGGTTCTGACATTGAACCTCTCCTGGCTGGGCGAGCAACTATATGTGTCTTGCAATGTATCTCCTCTCCGGCAGCATAACCTCCCTATGCTTCATTATCACTCATGATAATCACAACTAGCATCCCTCCAAGAACTCAAGAACTCAACATCTAGCACTCCATGACTAGCTTGTCAAATACATAGGGACAAGCTTATATAGATGAAGAAGGGAGGAGGATACAATGAACCGGGACACCTATTGTGGATTAACATTATCCCCAAAAGCCATTAAGGATGGAGATAGGATAGAACTCGACATAAGACTGATTTTTTATCCTCAAAAAGCTCCATGTAATGAAGGAAACAACAGTCGGGCGTGCGTTAAGGCAAAAAGCATGACCAAACTCGGTTGGCACGACTGTTGCTCTAAGACAGAGCGCCAATGGTCGTGCCCTCTTTTGAGGATCTCCATGATTGGCGCGGGTAAGATACTGTGGACCTGCGCCAATGGAAAAAGAGCACTTTTTAGGGATAATCTGTAGAAGGTGTCTTCAGGGAACATGAAGTACATACTCAGGGGAACATAATGCAAGTGTTTTTAGACTTTGTCACTTCTTATAACTCCCGGGATGAGTCCTCCAAAGTACGACAAGAGGAGTAACAGGGATGGTGACAAATTACTGTGTAACAACCCCAATTATTTTTATTAACAAGCTTGACGGGGATAGCATATGCTTGTGAGGCGTCATTTCGACGGAATCCAATGTCATCAGCTTTTAACGAGTCTGACAAAGGAAGAAATCGACGTCTTTTCATGTTTAGAGAGTTTGAAAAGACAGCAAAAAAGAAAACTCTAGTGGTGTCCTTTTTCGTAAATTTGTGTCTCGCGAGCCCGAAAAAGTATAAAACAATGCTCGAAAGAACCGCCCGACCATTACGATCGAGGGGTACTTTTTATGTGTAGTGACTTCGACCTGAAAAAGTAGAAAATTGATCGAGATCACGTCGTTTCGTAACCATTAACGAGCCTGAAACGACAAGGGCCCGACGATCTTTTCATATTTACACGGTCGGAAAAGAGTTTAAAGATGACCGTCTCTTATTTACGTTTAACGAGTCAAGAGGGATAACTCGGCGATCTTTTCGTCTTTAAACGGTTGGAAAAGAGCTGAAAGCAGACCTCCATTTTTATTCTCTTTAACGAGTCAAAAAGGGAAAAATACTCGGCAATCTTTTCATATTTTACGAGTCAGAAAAGAGCTTAAAGGAGACTCGTCCTAGAGGAACGAGTGGTATAACGGGTAGCAACTGGTTCCGGCAATGGTGGAACTGCTCAAAACATGTAATGGTCAAGAGGCTGGCTAATAAAACCACTTATCGCTACAGTTCCTCAGGAAAGGATAAACAATCAAGTGAAAGCATATGATAAGCTAAAGAGATGGTGTCGATGGAATGAAACAACCAAGGCTCATCTAGCACTAGCTCATCTAGCAAAATGTAGCGGATAGGCGACAATCACAAGATGTAAATCGGGTATGGGTTCATTTTTACACAAGCTTGAACCATGCAGAACTCTGCTTGGATTCAGTTTCATGTTTACAGAAGCTTGAAACGAAAAACTATGCTTGTTATGAGTTCGCATGCCCCTAGCATAATAACGCAAAATGAGGTACATGCCCCCAAGCTTCATTGCATTCAACAAAGTGGATGGAATGAAGGTTCACTCTCGATATCTATGAAAGACTTGACTTGTATTTTACGAGATCTTAATCAAAGACTCGATTTGGAAAGGAGGAGATGTTTCATTTTTTAATGAGATTGACCTAGGAAAAGAACTATCCTCATAACCCTTATTTCATTTTTTAATGAGCTTGACACAAGATCAGGAACTATGCTCGGCCAGACCTAGTTTCATTTTTTAAGGAGCTTGACATAGGAAAACGAACTATGCTCCGCCCGAACTTCATTAGAATGAACAGGAAGTCAGGGCTTCCAAGAGTGCCACTTCGGGTGGAATGGTAATATCTCAGAAGTCAGGACCCAATGCCCCCAGGACACTATGCAGGATGGCGGCATCACTGGATCCAGGCACGGGATAAGTGGCCACGTAGTTGATCTGTGGTGGGGCAGATGCAACTGGTGGATGAAAACCAGGAGGGGATGACGACTGCGCAGGAGGCACCCGGGGACGAACGAACGATAATTGATCTATAGTCACTATCCTTCCATCGTGTGGAAAGCAAACCACACAGAAAAGTGAAGAGACCAGGGCCCCCATGGCATAAACATAGTCACGACCAAGGAGAAGACTGAAATCTAAAGCACCTTGGGTAACCGATACGTCTATATAGACGGTTTTGCCTCCCAAAGTAATAGGGAACTTTGGAAGGATCCCTAATGGTTGACTAGTTCCTCCGTCAAAAGCCGTCAGATTCGGCGCGACTGGCACAAGCTGTGGGGAACCCAAAGCTTGCCAAGTAGTGGCAGGCATAAGACTGACAGATGCACCCTCATCCAAAACAGTGCTAGGTATCGCCTTATTATAGGCGTGTACCGTGACCCAGAAAGGCACATGGTATGGAAGGCGAGAGGTGGTCAAACGACTCCAGTCGAAGGAAACGACTGAACTACTTGGTGGGGGAATCGTATGATTGCCTCCTTGCTCTAAAAGAACCGAAGTAGGACTCTCGGGAGCAGCTGGGATAGGAGAGTCATTTCTGGACTCAGGAGAATCTGAGGAGACAAGAAGAACATGGGAATGATGCTCTTCCGAAACAGAGTGGTCGACGGGTGGTGAACTCGAGTCGACACTCTTTCCGACCAATTGTTGGTCTGGAACAGGCTTGGCACAGCCAAGTTCGGGAAGAGGGGCCTGGACACGAGAAGAATTTGAATCAATCTCTTTGTCAACAGGGGGACGATCTGCGGCTGCAGAAAGATGTTGATAGCCAACGGGTAGTTGGGGTGAAGGAGCTATAAGACTTTCCAAGACAACAAAGGCTTTATCCATGAGCGGACAAAGGTGAAGGGGATGATTGCCTTCACAAAGTCTACAAGGGATTCGAATCTTCCCTTTTCCCTTACCATTTCCAGCTAATAGAGTAGCATCGCCGTGAGCTCCAGAGGATGATGATGGGCGGGCCGGATCACGAGACCATACTTCTAAGACCTGGGAATGCCAGGACAATCGCGAAGAAGATGGTCCTCCTTGCATAATCTACAAGGAAATTTGACTTTCCGTGGAGGAGCTGAAGGTGGCCCGATCGGAGGTGTACTCGAGGGACTAGCTGCACTTTTAGCCTCTCCCTTAGGAGACTTCTTCTTCTTCGTCTTCTTCTTCTTCTTCTTAGTCACCTAGTTACTCGAATCTAGACTTTCACCAGGCGAAGTAGAAGATGAGGACGTAGAAACAGGCAAAGAAGGGGAGAGGTCCACCTTAGAATCAACATGATGTTGTTCAGGTGGAGGGACTGATTGACCAGAAGTTGAGACGGCAGGGACCAAAGAGGTTGGGAACAACCAAACAGGCAACCCAACAGTTAACCCTGGGAGGGACAACGTTGCCATGTAAGGAGCACCAACATTCCCAAAAGGAGCGAAATGACCAGGGTTTCCGTCAGAGGGGATCCCTGGGTTGGTGAACCCCGGAAAGGTTGCCATCGAAAAAGAAGCCTACTCAAGCTAACGCAAACAAGATCTAACCGGGTAAATGTGAATCGCGACCGAATAAATTTTAAGACAAAGGAACTGAACTTGACCTTTTCATGTTTTAAGAGTCGAGAAAAGGACGAAAAGGTGACTCTAGTCGCCTTCGAATGTTTAGGGAGTCCGAAAAGGATCAAAAGTGACTACTCTGGAGAAACTAGGCAAAGGGTTTACCAAACAAATCCGTAAAACTGCATATACACCTTGGCAATCATATGAAAACCAAGGACTTTCTGTACGGCAGTCAATCTTCCCGAATGTTGTGTTCAGTGCATTACGGCTTGTAAGGCGGCAGACACGGCTTCCTGTGGATAAAGGATGATAACCTAGTGGGGTCTCCCCATATACTCGACGGTACGTGGGAGCACAAATCCGTGCTAGAACACTATTGAGTCACAAAAGGAGGAATCACCCAACCTTAATGTGAAACAACAGTGACTAGGTTTAACGACGCCGGAACACGTCTCTAGCCTAGACCTCTAGATGTATGCGTTAAGTTCCAATGCGTTTTTAGATTCATTCAGTTCATTTTACGGTTGATCTTTGATTAGGTTTCAGTTTCCAGGTCCTACCGTATGTAATCTCTCACAATTTCCTAAATGCAAGCTATATGCCAAAATATATCATTTCATTCGATGAACGCTAGCTACGAGAGAGTTGAGATCTTTCAATCAAACAAAATGATCATAAAACAATCAACAATGACTCTAATGCAGCTAATGGCAATAAACAAAACTTTTCTTTAAAGTCACTAATCGCTAATAACAATGAAAAGCTCTAATTTCCATTAACTACTGCAATGCAAAAGAGATTGTTCGTTTTCTTTTCGATGGCAAAATGCACTAAACAAATTTTGAGAGATAATAACAAAGAGTAAAAGAAACAAATTTCACTCAATGAAAACACAATCAAGTCCCTGAAACACCAAGGCAATCTTTCAAACCAAGAAAAATCACAAAGACCTCAATGAGCTATGTGATCTAAGCCCAAAACGAAGCCAAGCGGAATCCAAGTGAAAAAGAAGTGAATCACTCGAATAACGCAATAAAAAGCTTAACAATCACTGAACAAGTGCAAGAGAGTAACCAAAAAGTTGACTGGACCAATAGAAAACCAAAACTCCTAAGGAAGGCTCGATTACACAAAGCCACTAGATGCCCTAGGGCTAAAATGTGAAATCGGTAGAAAAAAGCAAACACCCAAAGGGTAAAGGCCAAAAACCAATCAAACAAGACTCTAACACATTCAAGTGATTGAAAGATAGTATCCAGACACAAAAACCAAGCTTGGAAGGCTCAAAACAAGCAAACTCTAAAAGTTTCCCTGGGCTGGCGCGACTTTCAGGCTAAAAGTAGCGCCAATTGAGGATTGGCGCGGGTTGTACATTGACAAGTAGCGCCAATTGGCGCGACTGTCATGCAAAAAAGAGCGCCAATCAAGTTTGCTATGCTAAAATAAAAAACAAGCAATCCAAGACTAGGCCAGCAGTACCCAGACAGACCAAGAAGCAAGAGACAACAGAGGATCCAACCCAGAAAGCTATCTAAGCAATCAAAACAAGAGAAACCAAAGAGACAAGACAAACTCCAAGTTGTTTAGTTCGTAAACAAAACCGAAGATTGACTGAAGTGGCATTGATATACTTCGCTATTGCAAAGCAATAGCGTTTCGAAGGCTATCTGGCCGTAATTCAGGCTCCGTCTAAAGTTTACAAATCAAACAACAAGCTAACTCCCCAGTGGAGTCGCCAAATTGTTGACAAGGTAAATCCCCTCCACGGACAGAGGCGATCCCCACTAGCCCAGAATGGGTCTAGCAACAATCAAACAATGCTAACATGCAGGTTCCTAATTACAAATTAAAGGCAAATGATAAGAGCCTACTTGGATTCCAACGCTAGTGTTGTAGAAGAGTCGACACTCCCGTTCTTTTGCTCCGGCCGGTCACGATCCTCACGATCTTCGTGAATGGACACGTGCACATGCAAAGAATGACACAAATACAAGCATAAAATCCAATAGATGCAATTATATATCGGTCAGAAAAGATATAACTCAAACATCATTACAATGAACAACAAGAGTGGAACCATAATGATAGTCATCTATTATTGATAAACAGCAAAGAAGAATACAACCATAGTTCTAACGTCAAATCCTCCTTTGGCTGGGTGATCAGCTACATATGCCTTGCAAAGCTTGTCGAGATTGGGAACAAGCCTCTCTCTCTTTAATTATGAATGCAAAGAAGACTCTTACAGCAATCTCTTAGACTTCTGAAAGTATAATTCCCCTATGCTCGAACTAGCTTGTCAAATGCAACAGAACAAGCTTTTATAGATGGAGGAGGAGGAGATAAGATCAATCACACCATCTATGGGATTGGGTTTATCCTCAAAAAGCCATTATGGATAGAGGAAAGGGAGATACGATGAATCAGGACATCCATAGGATTGCCATTATCCTTAAAAAGCTTCATGAGTTGAAAGGAAAAAACCTTCGAGCGTGCGTTTGTTAAAAAGCTTTTCCAAACTCGGTTGGCACGGGTATAGTTCTGAGACAGAGCGCCAACTGGCACGCCCTCTTTGGAGGATTTCCCCCATTAGCGCGGGTAATACACTGTGGATCTGCGCTAATGGAAAAAGGGAACTTTTTAAGGATATTCTACAGGAGATGTCTTCAGGGCATATGAAGTCCATACTTAGGGGAACATAATGCAAGTGTTTTCAAGTTATGTCACTTCTCATAGGTCCCGAAATGAGTCCTCCAAAGTGCAGGAGAGGGGTAACAGGGACGGTGACAAATGGTGACAAATTACTGTGTAACACTGATTATCAAAAGTCCTTTCAAATATTCTTATTTGCATCACCTAGTTCAATAGTTGTTGTTTTGCTACAGAAAAATGATGAAGGTAAAGAGCAGCGAATTACTTTCTTTAGTAAGGTACTTAGGGATGCTGAACTCAAATACAATATTCTTGAAAAACAGGTGTACGCCTTGGTGAAGGCCCTAAAAGCCTTCAGGACTTATGTGTTAGAGTCACAAATTATTGCTTATGTGTCAAATGCTGCAGTGAAGGATGTATAAGTCCAGAGTGATGTGGAGGGTAAAAGAGGAAAATGGATAGCTAAGATCCAAGAATATGACCTAGACATAAAGCTAACCAAACTAGTGAAAGGATAGGGGTTGGCGAAGATGTTGGTTGAGTCAAACTTTCAGGCTTTAGGAATCAATTTACTAACACCTGTAAATAAAGAGACAAGTAAAGAAAATGAAGATAAGTCAAATCTGGGTATGAAGATCTGATACGAATTTCTATGCTCAAATTGGTATAAGCACATAGTTCACTATTTATGTTTTCTTTCTTGCCCTCAGTCATTAGATAGAGCAAGATATAGAGCATTAAAAATCAAGGCACAACCATATGTGATTGTAGAGGGTAGATTGTATTGGAAAGATCCTGCTGGAATTTTTCTGTTATGTTTGACAGAAGATGACTCTGCAGAGATAATTAAGGATTATCATTAAAGTTTGTGTGGGGGCGATTACAGTTGGAAGGTCACTGCACATAAAATTCTCCAAGCATGCTTTTATTGGCCTACCTTATTTAGTGATATATATAGGTTTGTTAGAGGCTGTCAAAAGTGTCAGTTTTTAACTGAGAAGAAGAAGTTGGCCCCTTTTCCATTGATTCTAGTCGTTGTAGAAGAACCATTCAGATAATAGGGGCTAGAATTCACTGGAGAAATTAGCCCCCCTTCAAGTGGACAATATAAATGGATTCTTACAACAACTAATTATTTCACCAAGTGGGCAGAAGCTATACCTACTAGAAAGGCAAATGACCAAGTGGTGATGAAGCTTTTAGAAGAAAATATTTTCAACAAATTTAAGTGCCTTGTTAAAATCATAATTGATAATGCTCAAGTGTTCAGTTCAGTTAGGTTTGTTGCTTTTTGTCAGAAATATAATGTTATTCTATCTTATTCAACAGCTTATCACCCTCAAGGGAATGGGTTGGCTGAATCCACCAACAAAACATTGGTGAAAATTCTAAAAAAACCATTGCAGAGAATCAAAAGGACTGGGATTCAAAATTGAAGTTTGCTCTTTGGGCCGTCCGAGTGACTACAAAAAAGTCTACAAGCAAATCACCTTTCGAGCTAGTGTATGGAATGCAAGCTCTGTTTCCTAGCCAGCTTGTGAAGCCTGTGATTGCAATGATTCAGGAGGCAAAGAAGAACCCAATGCTTTAGTGAGAAGGATGCATAAGGTAATGGAGTCAAATGAAAGCAGAGATAAGGTAAGAGATAATTTGATTATGTATCAATAAAAAATGAAGGGTATTTTTGACAAAAAAGCTAAAGAAATTGATTTTAAAGCTAGAGACCTGGTGCTAAGGTGGGATACCAGGAGAGAAGACAAGGGAAAACATGGGAAGTTTGACCCTCTCTGGTATGGGCCATTCAGGATTACAGAGGTAAGGGCAAACAATACATTTCACTTGGAGAACCTTGATGGTGAAACTTTACAACTGCCTGTCAATGGGCAGTACCTCAAACATTATTTCTAGTTCTGAGTCATGTACACCTTGTCATTGTAAATACCAGAGTGAATTCATTGTACATTTTCCATAGAATTGAATTTGGAGAAGAAATACATGACTCCATGCCCGAGGTGAAGGCACTGATCTATGGTTCTTAGTGCTTCTGTGACATGTAAAGTCATGGTATCGTGACATGTGTATTCATTGTGTTGTACTCTGTGTACGTATATGTGTTGTGTCATACACCAGGTGTAGGTGTATGTATGTGTTGTGTTGTGTCATACATCAGGTGTAGGTGTATGTGTGTGTTGTGTTGTACACCAGATGTAAGTGTATGTATTATCTTGTGGTGTACACCAGATGTAGGAGTATGCATTGTGTTGTGTTGTATACCAAGCGTAGGTGTATGTGTCATGATATATATCAGGTGTAGGTGTATGTTTCATGAACTATATTAGGTGTAGGTGTATGCATTGTGTGATGTCATACGTTGAGTGTGGATGTATGTGTTGTGATATACATTGTGTATTTTTACGTGATTGAAGAGAAGCAAAGGCACTGGGTGCTTGCCGGGCGTGGAAACTGATCTGATGTGTGTATAGAAAGAACAAAGGCAAAAGTAAGGACCAATGAAGGATAAGTATTAGTATTTTAGTTTAGTTTTACTATACATATGACTTGTTGTCACTTCTAGAGACAACCTCAGATTGCTTACAAGACCAGTGCCTGGAAGATTTGGATTTTCATGTGTCTCATTGATTCTCAGGAGACTGGAGACATCACATATATTTTGAACACATATATATATATAGCATGGGTTGGTCCATTCATCCAAGGACATAAGCCATGTATTTCTAGTACTCTTTCACATATACAACTCACAGAAATATATGTATAAACTAGTGGAGGTCGAGTAGTTCGAGGACCTACAGTTTAATCAACTTTGGCAGAGCAATGAAAGAAGAGAAGGAGATAGAATAACTCATCATATAGAGCTTGAAACATCAAGAATTCTACACTTATCTGAGTTAAAGATAGACATAGCGGATGAAAGAGGATTGGGTGCGATGATTCATGGAGTGCAATTTTAAAGATATAATCTCAAAGATCCATACAAGCATGTGCATTAATGAGTCAACACAAATGAATCTGTAAGAACATATGAAACATTTCTAGCAGCTACAATTACATGAAATCAGAGAGGAAACATGAACATAATGGAATTTGAAAAAAGAGGTAACGTACTGTAGTACTCGAAGGTAGGAATCACCACCATTTCATTAATATTATGAAAGATGCAAATATTGAAGTCATACAATCTAAAAAATAACATGTAGTTAATCTTTAGGATTCATAACCTTTTCTAAGTGTTTCTTCCTCCCTTTTATAAGGAGAGGGAGAACATGGAAATTAGTTACAAAACATCTCAGGCCTGATCTTCCAGCGGTCGGCATGACTAGCTGTCTCGGCTTGTATTCTCTGCCGCCTCAAATTATTACAACAAAAAGGTACTTTTCTTGGAAATAAAACAAAATAATAATAGCAATCAAAATCAACAAAACAAAATTAACAAGTGAACTGAAATGATGGTCCTGTAAAAATATCTCCACGCCACTCTCTTTGCTAGCCTCTGGTCCAACCACGCTTCTGCTACATTATGCCTCATGCTCTCTTGGCCAGTTCCCTGTCGCTTTTGGTCTCAATAGTTTCACTTCTGCACTTACAGGAACCCGAAAGTGGTTTTGCGTAGTGGCCATGACATATCCTGAACACTGTTGCCAACTCATCTGTCCCTTTAGACTTCCTGTAGAACACTATCAGAGCCATACATGCCCTGTGAAATAGTTATACATTTGTATCGGAGCTCAGGCTATTCAGGAACTTTAAACTGGACAGGCTTTGTAAAACTGTGAACTTCGCTCTCTTTAAGCCCATTTTGATTTGATCCCTTTCAGTATTTCTTCATCATATGATTGGGTGCTTGACCAAATATCAGAGGTTGGCAAATCGTCAATTTCCTATCAACGTCCTTGGTGCATCCTCATGAAACTTACGATCGTTGATCATCCTTTGTGCTTAGCCCATGGTTCCTCGGCTCTTTATGTGACCGCGGGTCAACCCCTGTATCGGATACCCTTTATCGGTGGATCACAATCGGGGTTTCAACTTTGATGTAACAACATGCCTCATCCTGCAAACGTCGATCTCTGATTAGTGACGTCATCACTCTGCCACGTGTCACTTTTTGAGTGGTGACATGTGTCACCCAGATATGCCCCCTTTGGACCCTTGAAAATGCCAGATTTGCATGCCACGTGTCCTCCATACTTCCATGTCATGATGACGTCAGATGCCACGTGGATTTATTAGGACCAATAGTATTCCACCATGTGGCCTTCTAGAGGAGAGAGAAAAGGCCCGCCTGCCCTTGGTTTTTCGCTAAAATCCTTTGTAAATCATTTTCGGCCTTTCCCAGCATTTTAACACTAACAGCGTTATTGTATATTGCACAATGCAATCCCATTAGGATTGACACTTTTGAAAATGTCGATCGCTAATATGCGATATAGGATGGTCACCAATTGCCAATTGCATTATGTACAAGACTCCTCCGATTGTAGATTTGCGACATGCCCAGCGTTGTTGTGATCGCCAATCGCCGATTTCACTGTACCTTGGACCACTGATATGTGATCGCTAATATCGACGATCATTGATCGCAAGTTCACTCTGGCCTCGCCGATATGTGAGCCCATCGATAAAGGACCTCCAATATATCAGGCATCTAACATGCGATGGGCCGATATGCCATGTTGCTCTGAGTGCGGTCGCCAATATGCCGCATGGACCCTCGATCATCAATATGCCCATATCGCTCTAGACCTCTGATGTGTGGGACCTATGATATGTTGGGACTTCTGATTTGCAGGATCCCTGATATGCCGAGACCCAGGGTTTTACACTTAGGCATTTTCTCCTTGTTTTTTTATTTTCAAAGGTAACCTTCAATCTGCTCTAACTTTTGATTCTAGAGTCCATATGGGGAGTTCTATATACTATTGGAAAGTTGCTTCAGAGAACTTTTCAATGGAGAGGGTATGATTGAGTTTTGAGTGCTTCTATGGAATTTGAGGCTAGCTCCAAACGTCTCTATTCTTTCCCCTCTTTGTACAACTGGAACTCTTTTTGCAGAAGGTAACAACATGACCTATGATTCTAATTTATGATGGTTATATGTGATATATGATTCTAGTTTATGATGATTGCATGCGATTCATGATTTTGATCTATGATGGTTGTCTTTTGAGCTAACCTGATGTGATACGTTTATACATGATGATTTGGTCAAATATGTTAGTTTGACTTATTGTGACAAGAAGTAGACAAGATTGCATGTGTACCTTATTGACGAGCTATCAATGAGGTATGATGTGAATTTATTTCAATTTATTTTAAATATAATGGAAATTATGTGCTTGGTACAAGAATGCATTAACATGCCCTGTTGGGTGGTTGAAACTGACTACAAGAATTAGCAACAACAAAAGTAATTCGAATAGACAACAATATGTCGGTAAAACATTCAGGAGCATGGTCATTGTGGGACACAAGTTCCCAATAGTGTCCATTGATTTCCATGAGAATGTTATGAGCTATATGATGGTTTTAAGGCAAGGATATGTCTTGGTTTTTGGACCTCCCGATGTGAGGAAACCTTGCCGAGGGATGGAATTTCCCAGGATGGGGGTTGCAAGGAGAACTTGGAAGGTGTGTGACTGCACGAAGGGGGCGACTGGATTGCCCAAGGGACTGTGTAACATAGAAGGGAAGGTCAAGGATATATATGTTTTGGTCATTAACATTGCCAGATGGAACCAAATTCACATTGAGAGTGTGCCCTAGAACAATGAGTCGTTAATTGTTCACTGAGACGACAAGTGGCGCAAGATTATAGTGTTGGACATTGGATGCAACATTGATCTTGTAGTGGATTCTGGACTTACTGGGAAGGAGGTGAATCCTGGTATTACTTTGAGGGTGGAGGTGTGAGCCTATGGATTCCCTTATTGCGGATGCAACCATCATATCCTTTTATTTTCTAGTTGAGCAAATGTGTGTTTGTGTATATGTGTGTATTATTGTAAATATTGTATCGAGCTAGATTTATAAAGCTCCATAGACAATATGATTATTTGTTGGGTGAAGAAAATGTGTGTGTGTGTATATGTGGTTATTATTGTAAATAATGTAATGAGCTATGTTATATAGCTCCTGTAAATTATATGTTTGAGCAAATGGCCATTGTAAATACTGAAACGAGCTATGTTATAAAGCTCCATGGGTAGTATGTTTTGTTTTGAGTGGTCTTGTTGGTTATAGGTGTCATTGAACATCGAGGACAGTGTTCCCCCAAGGGGGAGGGTTCTGTAACAACCCTGGTTAAAAATCCATGTAAAATTATATAAGACCAAGGTCATGGGACACTTATTCCAAGCTGTGGGTGTTCATTTGAGTTATTATGGATAAAGGAAATTGACAAAGGCAAAGGAAATGAGAAAGGCATTGAAAAGGCAAAGTGGCATTAATTGACATTTATTTATGAAAATAATGGAAATGGGAGAAAAGGAAGGTGAAGAGTCATAGGTTGCATGTGAGGAGGAAAATAATGGAAATTGAAGAAAATAGGGGCCTCGTTGATAAAAAGGCTTTTGAGGATCAGTTGACAAGCTTTTGCTCTGGCTTGGTGAGTATAAGATTTTTGTTAAGGCTTGGTCAGTTGGTAGCTTTTGTTAGTTTAGTTTTGGAGCTCTCATTCTCTTCTCTCTCTCATACTCTTGGACACTTAGAGTTTTCTTGGAGCACTCTTGGAGAGTGTGGCATACTTGGATGCTTAGAGCAAGAAGGCAAAGGAAGAGAAGGATAGCGCAAGAGGACATCAAGATCAACAACTACAACGACTTTTGCTTGCAGGTATCGAGTTGCATGTATGTTTTCCTCACTAGTTTTGGAAGACATGGCACATGCATGTGGTTTATTGGTCATGATTTTTCATTGGCATGGAGGATTTTCTGGATTAACAGTGGAATTGCATAGTCTTGCCATTTCCAGGATAGTCGTGGTGTTGTGGGTTCATTTCTTTGTTTTTTTGTTGGTTCTTATGTTTCCTTTATCTTTGGTGGAGTTACTAGTTCCTGGAAGCCTTGGTTGGAAAAACGCTATGGAATCCCGGTAATAGCTTGGGTTGAGTTACTAGTCCTAGAAGCCTTGGTTGGACAAACACTTTGGAAGCCCTTGGTGGGTTGAGTTACTGGTCCTGAAAGAATTGGTTGGACAAATGCTCTAGAAGCCCGACGACAGTTTTGGGTTGAATTACTAGTCCTGGAAGTCGAGTTGGAACAAATGCTCTGAAGCCTTGGACAACTTGGGTAGATACGGATCTGGTAATGGTTAGTGAGGTTCAACCATGAGTTGGAATCACTGGTTGAGGGTTGAGGTGGTTTGGCCTCTGGAAGCCCTTGTTCGATTTTGATGGATTTGTTTCATGGTATCCCACATTCATGTTTGGAATATGGCACAGGGCTAACTGGCTGAAAGAAATATTTGGTTCAGCCTGGTTTATGGTTGAGTGGTTCGTGGAAGTCCCATACCTGGTCGGCCTATGCAATCATCAATAAGAGCTCAATGAATGTACAATGTATCTATGGCCTAATAGATGAATTTACAGCTAATGTGTTGAGGCATCAATGCTTCTTAGCGATTTTCAGATAAGTATGGGACCCCTATGCTCAGTTCTGTAGTTAAGATCTGTAGCTTTCATGTTTGTGACATGTTTGACGAAATGCATGTCATGGCTAGTAGGGGTCCAATCTAGTCCTTGTTGATGTTTTTGCAGATGGATCTTTGTTTTGTTGTGACATTTCATTTATGAACCTGCCATTGAGTTTTGGGCAGTGACTTGGGCTCTGGGCCTGAATAAGTGGCACAAATCTCGGAGTCACACATATAAAATTGAGAAAAAAAGTCCTCGAAAACTCCCTTGCCCTTATTGTGGGAGATTCTGGAGCCTCCCTAACACACCCTTCTTCATATCAAGGGAGTGTCCAAGGATTTGATGCATTAAAACTTCATTTGGTCTCAGGGGCTAGTTACCTGAGTGGTTGGGATGGCTCCTAGGAGTTCTGTTGCTGATGTTGAAGGTTTGTGTGATGTGTTCCAGCAGTTCCACTTCCTTAACTGGCACATAGGGAGTCGAATCATATCATAGTAACTTCTCGTCACATGTTTACCCCGGTTGGCCAGTTACTTGCGTAGATGTGATAGGAGGGTGTTATAAAAATAATGTCGGCTATAATAAAAATAAAATGAATATAAGTAAAAAAAAAAATGTATGAGTAAGATGTTTAAATCTTCTACTTTTAAAAAATATTTCAGCAAAAGATTTAAATAAACTATTTGAATATCTATGTTAATTAATTTATGTGAATGTCAACTTCATATATATTTATATATAGAAAAGAAATTGTTAAAATAAAACATTTTAATGTTGTATATAAAAAAAAATATTCAATGTGAGTTATCAATAAAACATTTTAATAAGAATTAATATTGACATATACTTAAAAATAGATTAATAATAAAAAACCATTTTAATTTGTGTGATAAAATGTCTCTATGCACATGTAATGTAAAATTAGTATATATTATATATCATTTTTTTAAAAAATGTGTATATTTCATGAAAAATTTAAGTTTCTATGGTTAAAACGTTTATTTGGTCCTATAGATATTATATTTAGCATTTAAAAATATAATTTAAACAATGAAAAATAACACATTGTATTTTACACTCTAAAAAAGTTTGCATGTGAAGAAATTTGATCTCTATCGACTCATGTTAGATTTGTACTTAAAATAGATCTATACTGGTTGTATAAGAAAATAAAGAGAAAATTAAATGCATTCTATTTTACATTATGCAAAATAAATGTAAAAAAAAAATGTTATAAGGTTGAAAAATATATATTTTTAAATATTAACATAAAAAATTAAATTATAAGTTTCTTTAAAAAAATGAAGATAAATATATTAAAAAGAAATAATAAATAACTTTGCAATTTACATTTAAAAAAACATTATACCTGCAAGTGAAATTATTCATAAACTAATCATTATTGCAAGCAAAGATTGCACTTTTACAATAAGAGTGAGTGAATTCCAAAACCTCCAACCTCATGGCACATAAAACTTTATTTTCACAACAATTGTTGGTTAAGTGCCCGAGAGAATTAATAAACTATTAGTTGTTGAAAACTTCATATCTATGTTAAAAATTTGATGCAAAATTTTTCAACTTAATATCAATTAAATGATTAATTTTACATACTCGTAATACTTCCCTCGAAAAATATCCTCCTTGTAACTGCATATTTAAAACAAGAGGGGTTGCGCGGCAGCTAGTCCCTGCCCTAAGCTACATCAATTGTTTATTCTGTAGACTAAGCAATTGTTGGTTCAAGCTGCACCTATTAAACCAGCAACATGACTAGTTGTTGACCTTGAACCAGTTGATGCATCAGTAGAATTATCAAAGACATAGACATAGGCACAAGTAGTGTAGAAAGCAAAAACATGAATATGAAGATAAGATTGTAGAAATGTACAATTTACAAATCAGTAATAAGAGTATGGAGGTGTTGCTTTTTTGTTTTTGAGATTGAATATTACATTTATAACTTGAATTGTAATATAGACAAACATGGTCATGAAGCACAATTGTTCTTTGAGTGCGGAAATTTTGATACTAGATTGCAATCAGATTGATTGTTACTGAATCAATAGCCACTCAAGAGCTCGTTCTGATGTTTGTTCCACTGTAGGGTGAAAACCTGTTAAGACCAATCACAACATGAAAATCTTTATCAAAGCATGCAAATCTTTGATCCTTCTTGTGCATACTGTTTTGCTTGGAGATTTGAAAATAAAGCAATGATGCACAAAATAAGAGCACACAATAAGAGCATGACACAATAAGCCCCCTAGGAAAGAACCGTTCTTATAAGAACTTGTGAGTTCAGAGGGACAAACTGTTGGAACTTGTGAATTAAGAGGCACAACAATTCAGAGGGACAACATGTTGCAACTGATAGTCCTACTCAATTATAGAGATCAATTGGATTGAGGCAACCAACAATCTTATTACAGTATGATGGTCTTAAAGTTATTAGCACAAACTTAATGAAACAAGCAACAGATAACACATGCCTCTTTGTTGTTGAATTGTTGTTTAGTAGATCCAAGTGCATGAACACCTGCAACTACAAGGTAAACTTATATATTCCAACATCATATATTAACCACGTAGAGAGACCATCCACGTAAGCACCATCGGTTAGAAGAGACTTGGACTAGGTAAATCCACATGACCTGCACTTATAGGAGCCTTGTCCCAGCAAGCCAAAATAGGCCCATAGCAAGCAAGTAAATTGAAGATTTATGGGTTCTGTCAAAATTTATCTCTACACTTCTCACCATGATCCAAGCTGATACCAGGAGCCCAGTCAAGTATTAGTCCCAGTCGAGTAGTAGCCCATACATAGTGGATTGGTCTGGAGCAGCTCTGTGGAGACGACCCTCTGGCATGGTAGGTAGACTAGGTAGAGTAGATATGCGATATCCCAAGTGAAAACTAGGAATAGAGCTCTCTCTTTATTTAGCTTTGTTAGACATGTGACATCATATAGTAAGTCTAAGAGGTGAACACTTCTATGCTGGTTGTAGTTCCAGTTAAGCTTTGTGCTATGAGTGCTGCAAGTGATTTTATGCATAGATTACACATTGTCTATTGAGGCTATGTTGCACTAAAAATTGTCACCTTGGCATTATGCAATCTGTGTGAGTCCATTATCACTCATACTTTCCTCCTTTGCAAGTCTTAAGCCTCAATTCCTCATATCAAGCCTTGAAAATAAGAGAAAGCCCTCAAAAGTCTCCAAAACTCTAGTTCCGCAATTTCTCTTTGCATTACTTGCAGTCCCGCACCTAATGGTCATGTCTCCTGCGCACCTGACCGCTCTCTCTTTGTGTTATGGATGCGGATCCCTGTAAAAGTTAAAAGGCGCAAGTATATTCTAAAAAAACTCATTTTGAGTCATTTCTAGAAGCTTCTGGAAGGAATCTTGAGGTGGCAAGTTCGCTCTCTTGAGGTTCATGCATACCATACCTTAAGGAGCTAACCCCTTGATGTGAGGAGCTTATCCCTTTGAAGAAGGACTCTATCCCTTAATAGGTGGACCTGTAACCTCCTCCCTTTGCACTATAAAATGAAGCATTGGGCTAGTTACTAGGGAGGTTGAAAGTTGAATATTTTTGAGGTGAAATGCTGCTGGAACTAAGTCTTCTTAATTGAGCTTTTATGAGGAGAGATTACATACCTCTAAGATCTCATTTGGAAGAGTGCAAGGGTTGTCAAAGTAAAGGGAATTCCTGTTTCGGACCCTAGGAAGAGCTTGTTCAACATCAACGCTGAAAAGGTTGTAAGGCTCTTCTACTTCAAAGTTAATACAAATAAGTTTGTTTTTCTCAATAAGTTGTTCATTTATGGTTTATTTTATGGATTCCTTGATCACCATAATAGATATGATTTACTATATTTGCTATGCAGGTGCTATTTGATGTTTGCTTGTTTGTGTTTGCAGGTCTTTAAAGGATAACTCTTCCGAACAATCGAGGGATGACTACAACAAACAAGTGTTGGATCTAATTTTATGGCTAAATTCAAACGATAAAAAACTAAAACTTCAAATAATTAGTCAAACCCCTATTACCCTATTGATAATAGTTGAAATTAGATGCAAATCTTGAAATTTTTTCTTTTTACAAGTAATGATACACAAATAATCACTAATTTTTTTAAAATAAACAATTTTCAATTACCTATATTGACCATAAATCATTTAACAATAAAAATATCAAAATACATATAACAAAATTCTTATTATTATGCAATGCGAGCAGGTATTACCCATTAGGTTTCATGTTGACTATGTATTATTCTAGTCAAATATATTAAATAATTTTCAATTTCACAATGTTGAACTCTATCATTTTTTTTTTAATTTTTTTTTTTGCATTTATCGGTAATCCCATTGGGTATAATTTTGAAGATCTTATTGAAGAATGCTTTGTAACTCGTGATAACCCAATTTAATGTTCAGACTGCACAAATATTAAAAATTTTACTTGACCACTGTCAGACTGCACTTCTGCTACCATGGCATTCGTGCTTGTTAACTACAAACTCCAACATCTCGTTCCGCTGTACATTTAAATCACTACCCTTGATCTTGATGCCATCGAAGTCCACAAGAATACAAGATGGAATCCACTTTTTTCCAATGTTTCGATACGTGGTGTTTCTTTCTTCATTATTACTTAATAAATATTTTGCATTACTGCATATTATAATAAAATTTATTTTCATACACGTGGTTTATGAGGAGGTCAATTAACACAGAATTGAATTAAATTGAATTGAATGAACTGAATGAATTTTAATGACGTCCACGAGACCCAACGGTCTAAGGGACCTATACTCCAAACCAAACAAAACATCACAGTCTCAAGTTTCCCTCTAAAACAACCCTTTTGCCATGAATCTTGATCAAGAAATTCACAGTTTTGTGAAGCCTTGCTTCCTCAAACAATGTGCTCAAACTGTCCACCTTTAGATTATTTTCAAACTGATTACGAATGTCCTCATAAGCCAGACATTCCATGATGAAGTGTCATTCAGTTTCAACTGCTCCTTTCCTGCAAAAGATGCAAGTTCTTTCTTCCCACTCTTCCTTGGGAGTTATCCATCTACCTGTTTCACACCTAAGATGGTGAGATCTGGTCCTCAGCTACGCTATTAAAATTTTAGCCTTTCCCTTGATTGTGACACTCAAATAAGTCTTTTCATCATGCAACTATGATGGGTTGAAATTTTTGACATATATCGATATTTTTTCTGCCAACCTGTTTCTCCCACATGGCAGTCCTGAATTTTTCAAGTACCCACTTTTTATCTCCTCTTTAGAGTTAGGACAATCTTGCCAATTTATTCCCCATTTGCTCATCCACTTGTCATTTTGCTTCCTCCAAGTTTTCTTCCTACGCTTTAGCTCCTCTGCAACAATCATCTTGGGCCAACGGTGTTCATCCATGCTTTCCACCTTTTTTAAATAACTTAACAAACGAATGATTGTTGAAGCCTCCATTGGGAACATTCCAGCCTCCGCTAGCAAGATCTCATATGGGACAATTGACTTGACTTTGAGGTTACTAATGATTAAGTGCTTTTGAATTCTTTCTAGTTGTCTCCACTTGTGATTTGACATGTTGCTCCCCCAAACTTCACATCCATAGAGGACAACCGGGGTAACCAACACTCCAAAAAGAGTTTTCTTGGTTTTCCAGTCCCACAATTATGCTTTCCTGCATCTGTTCTGAAGGAGGTAAGAAGCTCTCCATCCCCCTTGTATCCTTTTAGTTATGCATGTCTCCCAACTGAGCTTGTTGTGAAAAACAATTCCTAGGTACTTGTATTCTTCCATTATCTCCAAGGATTTTTCCTCAAATATAAAGCTAACCTGCTGCTTTTTCCGCTTTAAAGAGAAGATCATGACTTTGGTTTTGCTAGTGTTTACTTGCATCCCAACCTCTTGACAGAAAATCTCTAAGGCCTTCAAATGATCTCTCAAACCTTGAGCAGATTTTGCAATTAGGATAAGATCATCAACATACAAAAGTAGCTTCACCACATAACTCGCTAGTTGAATACCCTCTCCACTGGTGTTGTTTAGCCATTCTTCTAGCTTATCAATATATAAACCAAATAGAGTGGGGGAAAGGGGGCACCCCTGCTTGACCCCAATGTCACTACCAAAGCATTCTGAAAAGCCCTCTTTAGTTATGATTTTAGCACTAACTTTCTCATACAACTTATGGACAACAACCCTATATTCACTTGGGATTCCAAGCTCTTCCATTCACAGTGAATTTACTGGGCCGTGTGTGGCTTATACCATTTTTAAATGACGAGTTCCATAACACTGAATTATAGAATAACAAAAAGTCACCATAAAACAAATAAAAAACACTTATTCCCAGGCATGGTGTTTCTTTCTTCATTATTAATATATTTATTAATTAATTTTTAATATAAAATTGATTTTTTTTAATATTTTTAAATTTTTAAATATTTGATTTACCATATAAATATATTTTCCAATCAGAGTTAAATATTATTGATTTCCCCTTTAAAAAAACATTTTAAATTACATGAAGCCAAAACCATTTAATAAATTTAAGTTAATGTTTCAAATTATAGTAATATTGATTTTCTGTCTAATAAAATAAAATAAAAATATTCTAAATTACAAGAAACCAAAGACATTATAATGATTATATATACTTGGATTGACGGGATATTTATCTTAAATCTTAAAAAAGTTGTATATATAAAATAATATATTTGTAAATTTACCTATATTTAAACTAAAAAAGCACTTGCTATTATTTAATCCTTATTATCTTTATATAACACATTAGTTTTTAAGTTGACTAATTATTATTAAGTCAAATGTTAAATATTTTTTAATTTAACAGAATATTACTTTAATATTTTTTAAAAATAATTTTATTTATATTTATCTGTAATCTAATTTGATCTTATTACCAAATACATTATTTAACAAACCAATCAACCATACTCAACCATACTCATATGTGTGAGTACGATATGTATAATATTTAAAAAATTCGGAATCAACCATACTCATGCCGTCCATGCTAATTTATTGTTGTTCCCATAGACATTCGATGATGAAACCCGTAATGCCAACATTATACAATACAATAGCTTTACTATTTCTTTTCATAATTAATGAGTACAATACAATAACATACAATACAATAATTAATGAGTACAATAACTTTACTATTTCTTTTCATTTCTTTACAAATCATTACCAATACCAATGTTTAGAATTTTACCTTTTTATTTAAATCTTGTTAAACATAGATTACATTGATGAAGACTTATATTTGCAAGTTGTTTTATTTGAGATATTCTTGTTTTAAATATTTAGGATGCCGAGGAACATGGAGGTGCATAAGAAACATGTTGCAAAAGCTTTTATTTATTATATTGAAATCTTCAATATGAAGAGTATTTTATACATTATTTTATTTAACAAAATTATATATATATATATATATATATATATATTATTTTTTAATAATAATGTTGATAATGATCCATATTTATTGAAATTAATTTTAGTTTATAAAATTTTAAAAATAATAAAGAATTAATTAATTTGTTTTGAATTTTATGCTCATGTTTAAAAGGTTGAAAATAAATATTTTTAAATTTTTATAATTTTATAATAAATTTGGTTCATTACATCATAATTTCACAATGAAAATACTCTATAACAAGATGCTCCATGTTGATATTTAATATTTAGCATTTATATCATTATATTTCTTATGAGTTTTATTTTTATGGTTAGGCCAAGTATCACAATGTTCTGCATAGATCCCAATGGTTTAAAATTCATTTAATATCTCCCTCGATCGGGGTGTGGAGGGTAATGGAGTGCAGAGGGAAGAGGGTGTTATGTCGAAGGGAACAAAAAATGGAAGCCGGCAAGAGCAGCCGAATATGGTAAGGCTATGATGAAGGGTAATAAATGGCAGGTAAGTGGGCACTTAACCCGAGACCTATGCATGAAGGAAAGGGAGGCGGACAACAAAGCAACGCATGTGGTAGGTACCTCGGACTTGAGGTTAGTTAGGTGTGAAAGCAAGTTAAGGCAAAAGGTGGCAAGGGTGAAGGGTAATTGCATGCAGGCTGAAGAGGAGGAATGACCAGACGAAGGTGGTGAAAGCTGTGAACCGGGGCGCAAAGACCAGCAAACGACTTTCGTATGGAATTCCTAGTATGTCCTCTCAGCCTCCACCTGTGTTGTTCGGGTCACAATGCTATGGAAAATGGAGATTAAGAGGGAATCTGAGGAGAAAAGCTATGAAAAGTTTAGTAAATTCTGGCTCTGTGTTAATGGTTCTGAGTTACTGGATAACTACTTGGTAAACTTGCATGGGCTCATCCTTATAGCTCTATGGGAAGGGGGGGAGGAGACTTCGAACCTTGTAAGAAGGTCGACCGGCCAAGGGGGAGAACAAGATTATCGGGACCTATAAACGATGACAAAAGCGATACTATATGCGTCTCCCCTTGTAATTACCCGAGGAAAATCTCTCAGAATCAAGGGAGGGCTACTCCGTGGGGATGGGTGGGGAAAACAGGGCAGGGTAAGAGGTCTGGGGGGGAATCTAAGCCTAGAAAAAACTATAGAATGCCTGCTTGTAGGAACTGACACAAAATTACGAAGTCAAAAGGTCTGAAGGCCTATGGGAGATTTCGGGGGAGCTGCTGCTCCTTGGCTTGGGTAAGGAAGAAGGCTAGATACTACAACTGACAACACAACCAAAGGCAGTCTGTCCTGGTGGCAAAATGGCCGATAAAGTCAAACTACCCTGTTTTCAGTAAAATCTATAGGCAGCTCAACCATGAGCACAGAGGGGGTTATCTGGGTTCCTTATGGGGAATGCGTAATAGAGGAGGCATAGCGTCAAGGATAGAGACTGTTGCGGAAAGGTTTCAAACAAACAATGAGAGGAAGAATATGGGGAAATTTGACAAAACAAAGGCAAAAACTCAAATCATAAAACATTATACGTATACTAAGGATAACCTTATTCCAACTTATAATGTCTTAATTCTGGTTTACATTATAGGTAGCATAAACGCCAGTGTTTAGAAGGCCTCGATGCAATGAAATTTGCATCAAGCCAGTGTTCATTAGGCCCCGGTCCAGGAGTGCAGGAACTGTAAGAGCAGAGAGCAGACAACGATGGTTAAGGAAGGCAGACAACAGGGAAGGAAAGGGAACAAAAGAATAGGAAAGACAGAGAAAAAAATGAAAGGCCTGGAGCCATCCGCAAGCAAACCTCTGAGGAAAAGAGGAAGGAAAACAGGACAGGAAAGTATGCAGAATCTTATCAATGCCTACTATGTAGGAACCCCGGCTAAAGTGAAAGCAGTCATTTCTAAATGGGAAAGAGAGTTAAATGCCAACATCGAGAATGAAGAAATTCAGGCAGAAGAATGGGAGACTATAATTAAGGATCCAGGCCATACCCGAGGTCGCCAAACATTGTTTAGGCAGACCATCCAACAATATTGGGTTATGAAAAACATCCTGGCTAAAGCAATGACCACTTACAAGGAAAGAGAAGAACCAGAAGAGGACAGACAAGCAGAACCAAGCCTAAAAGATCTCCAGAAGGAGATTCAGTCAGTTCAAATGCAACAGTATCATAACAACCTCTGCCTGAAGAGAATTGAACAACAGCTCCAGACAATGATGCAAAGTGAAGCACCTAGGTCGAGTGCGAAAGCCCTGACCCCAGTCGATTCCTCAGATGAATGAAGCAGAAGTCCAGTTAGTCAAATTTTGTTATTATGTCGATTAGCATTTACTTTTTAAGAATGAAGCATATAGAAGATAAGGTAGCCAATGTAGCCTAGATGAAAGAATAACTCTATTTAAATTTTGGACAGGTTTCTGCGGTCTGCTGGCAGGTTGAGGCCACCAACAGAATTTTGAAAACTATTGACTATTTGTTTATGAAATATTAATAGAAAAGGGAGAACTACCAAGATTACACAAAATAAAATCATTTAATATCTTGAACAATTTTTTTATGGTAAAGTTCCAAATATTACCATTAAACTTATCTGACCTCTTTTTTTTAATTAACCATTGAAAAAATCTATTGACACAATTAAGTGTTTCTATCTTGTTACAATTAATTATATGTTTGCTCAGAGAGGCACACTACAAACCAATATGGGGGTAGATCTCACATAAACATGTAAATGTAAATGTAAATGTAAACGTAAATGTAAACATTTAACATGTAATGTTTAACATTTAACATTTTTAATTTAATGTCGACCCTATTTAGAAATCAAACAATCTCACATAAACATGTAAACGTAAATGTAAACATTTAACATGTAATGTTTAACATCTAACATTTAGAAATCAATCTAATTATTATTACGTATATAAATTTAAAATATAAAGAGGTTTATGAACACTAAAAAAATAGGTATGGTAATTAAATAAAAATATAAATAAACTCAAGGTATGGTAAAAAATAAAACCTCTTTTGATACTTACTCCAAGGGTATGGTAAATAAATAAAAATATAAATAAACTAGAGGTATGATAAATAAATAAAACGTCTTTTTATATTTAGTCCGTAAACCTCTTTATATTTACGAAGACTCAAAAAGAGGTTTTTTAGGTGAAACTTATGGGCCAAATACCATTTTAATACCATGGGCTAAATACCATGGGCCAAGTACCATTTTTATAAAAGAGGTATGGTAAATTAATAAAAATATAAATAAACAAGAGGTATCGTAAATAAATAAAACATTTTTTTTTGTTTACTTCATAATTCATTTTATATTTACGAACACTCAAAAATGAGATTTTATTCAGGTGAATCCTATGGGCCAAATTATTATTATTATTATTATTATTATTTTCGCGAAAAAGGTGAATCCTATGGGCCAAATTATTATTATTATTATTATTTTCCCGGAAAAAGTCATAATTTTATTCATATGAAAAAATTACATTTTGTAGATGCTTAAAGCATATGCAGATGAGTTGTTCCTGTAATGACACGAAACAAAAGAATTACAAAGAAAGAAAAAAGATTCAGGTAGCCTATACTTTTCTGCCCTTCTTCTTCTCTACTCGTTGCCAACCGCCAGTGTTGGGAGTGGGTGCAATAATAGCAAGCTGGTTTTCCATTGTGTTCATTGGATGTTCTTTGTCAGATTCTGATCCTTCGGATCCATGAGTTCGTTTGATGCCACTTACTTCCAATTGAAATTCTTGTTGTTGTTTCATATTGTATGGCCCCAAATTAGTATCCGAGATTTCCTCTTCCTGTGTATTTTCCTGTCTCGTTTGTGTGTCGAGTTCTGTTTTGTTTCTTGTAGGTTATGTTTTCATGTCCTCTTCTTCCAGCGGGTCGGTAAGCTGCCACCCTTTGGGCTTTTTTTGTTGTTTCTTACTCCCTTTGGGATCCTTCTTGGCCAGTGGACAGGCATATTGGAGGTGCCCTATTTGCAAGCATCCGCGATATCTGAATGCTGTGTTCTCGTAGTCAAGCGGTTGTGTCCACAGAGAATTATTGAAATTCAATGTGATGTGATCTGGTAGCCCCTGACTCGGGTCCACTTCTACACATATTCCGACAAATGTGAATATTCCCCTAATAGCTCTGTCGTCATCCATTTTTAGGAATTTTCCCAAGGAATTCCCAATGGCTATTAAAACTTTGTGATGCCAAAAATGTAGAGGGAGGTTATGTAGCCTAACCCAAACAGGCATTGTTGAGACTATCATAGTATTGGCATCAAAATCAGAAAACCAGGGGGTGATGAAGAGGTCAGCATTGCCCCAAAACCAAGGCCCCTGTTTGATAATATTGTCTCTTTCTTGTTATGTGTTGAATCTAACTATAAAAAACCCTTTTGGGCATAGGTAAATTTCACATTTAATAACCAAGTGGAGAAGATCCATACATGCAGTGCATCAGATTTTGGCCAGAAACCATTAAATCTACAGATAACAACATTTTTGGATAGATCTGTGTATAGATCAGTTACCTCCGGCAAAGATACTGTAAGCATTGGAGATTCCGGTTTTTGTTCCACAATGTAGGGGCCTGGTAGATCTAGTGTTGGTGCTGGTTTGTTTCACATTTTTTCCTTTCCTTTGACTGCATCACGAAAGGAACCTATATTTTTAGAGCTTGCTCCATTACATCCACCTCGCAGTCTCAGATTAAGAATGATGGTTGAATCTTTGCTGATGCCATAGTCCTGAAGTGTATGGTTGTCCTGCAGAATATGTCCTGTATATATTAGATTTTGGTATTTTGTTGGGATTCCATGATATATCTGGATTTCCTTCTTTAATTCTTGGATACTCGTCCCTTTGCTGAGCTACATGCATTAATGTCTGCCCCTTATCGATTTGATGAAGATTTGTATCAAATCTTTCTCCATGCATATTGGAACAACCTTGATAAGGCCTCGATCTGTTGGATCGAGCATTTTCTTTGTAAGCCCAAGGGCATCACTGGGCTTTGGAATCTGTCTACGCCGTGTTATCTCCGGATTATGCTTGCGGAGGTCATTTTTCAGAGGCCCGGCCACAATCCCGAGATTACCAGCTATCAACAAGAAAGACCGAACTTCCAAGGCCATGGCAGCTTTGGTTGGATCCGCCACGGCAACGATTCTCAGCTTCCATTCAATGGCACAAACCCTCGCCAATTCAAAAGAAAACAAGGACTCAACAGTCTGCACGATGACCCATAGCCAATCTCGCGCAGCCTAATCCGGCAAGACAACGTCTTCTTTGTCTTTAAGCTTGTGGACGGTGGATCGATTGAGACCAGTGTATAACTGCTTGTCATTGATCTGAATTGGATCCTTAAACTCTCTTAAAGCTACTCAAACTTTGTAAAAACTCATACCGAAGTTTAAAGTCTTGTGGATGTCGAAGCCTATTATAAATAACCTCTTAACAACAACAATTTGTGGTCGGCATGGAGCAATGAGGACCCTCGGTCAAAGCGCACTGACCGAGGCCCATGGGGACCGCGTAGGAGGCGAAACTAGCACCTGGGAAGCCCAGATCAAGAAAAGGAGGCAGTTTCTGATGCGTGATTAGCGCTAATCGCGCATCGCTGGGCAAAACCCCTCGAGAAGGAGAGGCTACGAGCGCTTAGTCGCATGGAAGCCAGGGAAACCGTGGGGAAGCACTAAGGCAGAAGGCGGGACCCACGCTCCAAAACCGATGGTATCTATCGGGGGCACCCTTGGGCGGTAAGCGGAATTGGAGAAAAATGAGCGATTCCACTCAGCGCCTGACGCGTGGCAAGCGGAGGGGAGAAAAAACTGCCGCTCATCGCGTGCTAACGGTAGAGCAAGTCAATCACGCGAAATGAGCGAATGACGTCGGATCTAGGGGCTCCAGATCTAACGGATGAGAACGCGCCCGATGAAAGAACCAAAATTGACAGGGGATTGAGCCGCGATGTACAAGGACTTGAGGTCCGATTTGACCGCTGAGGTGGCGGATGAGTCATTTCCCGACATAACCGAATAATCGAACTGACGAGGAAAAGCTGGTGCAGTTTGTAGGAAGACAAGTGGCCACTCCCTATGAGCCGTTGATGAAAACGCAGAGACAGGGAACTCCAAGCAAGCAGCAACGGGCGATCCGACGGGAGCGGAAGAGGAAACGAGCAGTCATGGGAGCGGATTGGTTTGCAACCACGAACAGACAAAGAGTAAGGAGGAAGGAAAGAGAGAGCAGCCTAGGAAGCAATAAGCAGACTTGGAAGCAGAGGAACAAGAGCTGAGCTCACTATAATAGGCAGAGCCACCAGAGGTTGGAGGCAAAGCCGTAGAGCCAGAGAGCTCTAATAGACTTCTAAGAGCCACCAGAGGTTGGAGGCAGAGCCGTAGAGACAAAGAGCTCTAATAGACTTCTAAGAGCCACCAGAGGTTGGAGGCAAAGCCGCAGAGACAAAGAGCTCTAATAGACTTCTAAGAGCCACGAGACTGCAGTGAAGTTACAACACAACAGGAGATCGGATGATCGAGTTGTGGCTGGTTGTTTGAGGTGTGTCAAAGATAGGAGAAGGAGTTCCAAAGGCAAAGGCAGAATTCTAAGGGAGTCAGAGAAGCCAGAAGCTTGAGAAGCTCAAAGCACTGACAAAAGGAGTCCAGTCCAGAGAAGCCTAGACCTGTCTGCAGAACAAGGATAGCCAGGGGTAAGATGGCATTCTAAGCCCATTGGTTCGGCTGTAAACCAATGGAGTTAAGTGTAGCACTTGTAAAAGAATTGAAGCCATAATCCCAGAGAGCCTAATCGCGTTGATTAGAGCTCAAGGAGACGTAGCGCAAGATATCAGGGTGAACTCCATATTATATTGTTGTCTGATGTGTTTGTTTTTATTGCTGCCTTAACTACTGTTATATGCATTTATATATCAGTATAAGTACCTTCCCATTTCAGTACAAACAACAGATTTTAAAGTAAATAACCAACTAACAACAAATATAAGCATACACCCATATTTTCAAGCATTTCTTATTTCCGCATTGGTTGATCAAATAGACTTGGGAAAATTTAAAGCTTTGGAAGTGAGAGAGATTCTTGTAAGTTAAACAAGAAGCCTAAGAGCCCCATTTTCAGATCAGGTGGTATCAAAGCTTAAGATTGATTAACCCCACCTTCAAATAAGGTTGTATCAGAATGCTTGATTGACAGGGCAAAGATTTATTGTCTGAAAAGTGTTCGGGCAGTCAAGGATTGATTGCCTCATCGATTGTATGCTTGGTTGCAGACTGTCTATTGTTTGAGTTTGCAGAGGTGAAGGGAAAGCTATTGATAGCTCAGTCCAGGAAGGACAAGAAGGAAGAAGGGATGAAGGCATTCTTCTATCCCAAAGGACCTCAGGGAAATCCTTGAAGCACAAAAGGTTGTTGCAAGAGGTTACTGGATAAGCTCTTTAATAATCTTGTTTGAAGTTCTTTTGTGCATTTTGAAAATGACAACTTCTACAAGTGAGTTCTCAAATTCTTCTTGCTCCCCAAGTTCCTTTGATGGAGACATGAAGCAAGACTTGTCCACCATGATGGATATGGTGAGAGAAATGTATGAGGATGGAAGGAAGAGCACATACTTAGAGAGTAGCTAAATTCCGTGGAGGAAGAGAAGCAGATGCTTTCTGGCAAATTGCAGGAAATGGAGAGGCAACTTCATATTGCAAGTATGAACCTGAAAAGGATGCATGAGTTGGAGTCACAACTCTTTGTTGCAAAAGAATCCTTGGCCAAGTATCAACTTGAAGAAGAGGTAAACCATTCCTGTTTGTCTTCAAATTCTTCTAAGAATGCTTATATTGGTTCTTTTGAAAAACATACCAGAGGCATAGGTTCCAAGCTAATGTCCAAGATGGGCTATGAAGGAAAAGGATTGGGCAAACATGCACAAGGTATTGTTGAGCCAATAATGGTTGAGGAAAGGCCTAAGTATTTGGGTCTTGGCTATGGACAGTCTTATGGAGAGAGTTCCAAAGCTGCCATGAAGTCCATTGAAACAATTCCCAAAAGGAGTTTCATTGCAGGTCCTCTACCTCAGAAGTGTGAGGATTGTATTCAGGAGGAATGCAATAGCTTGAAACATCATTCGCCTGATGTAGGTGTTCAGAAGCACATACTTGAACCAAAGGGTTGTGGAAACTCTAACAGCCTTGAAGAAAGTGATAGTGTTCCAAAGGGAGTTACTTCTTCATTTGTCTCACCTCCTCATGAAGGTAATAAAGGTGAAAGAGGCAGATACAAATCTGGTTCTAAACACATTCCTTTTGATTTTGTAAAGCATGGAAAAAGAATTGCATGTTCCTTATATCTTTAGAGTTTGAGGAGTGGTAATTTCTTCCAATCCTTTACAAGATGTGGTCGGATTCATTTCTTGATGCTCGATGTGATCTTTCACTTCTTGAACATTTTTCTTCTTGATATGTCCTTCTGTCTTACTAGTTTGAGGAGTGGTAATTCCGACCAGTGAATTACAAGATATGGTTGGATTCATTTCTTTTTTCTTGATGTGGTCTTTTACTTCTTGTACCTGTTTCTTCTTGATATTTCCTTCTATCTTGAGAGTTTGAGGAGTGGTCATTCTTGCCAATAGTTTACAAGATATGTTCTGACTCATTTCTTCTTTCTCTGGGGTCGGGTCCTGGCATATATCGTCTTCTTTTGATGTTTCTTGATCCATTTCTTCCTCCTCTTCATACTCTATGTAAAATAATTTATTCTCAGCACACTTATGACCTTTAGTGCATTTGCTATCACAATTGTAACAAAGCCCTTTTTCTCTTTTTTCTTCCAATTGTTGTGGTGTAACCCTTGTAGGTCGTGGAAGGCTAGGAGGAACAACACGTCCATCTTTATAGTTGTGAGGGGTAGACTTCCTTGTTGCCATAATTTTACTTTCAAATATGTCACAAAGCCCTTTTACTCTTTCCAATTGTTGTGGTGTTGCTCTAAAGAAGGTGTTGCTCTTTGTATCTTCATAATGTGCTATCATTTCTTCCGTGAGAATTGACCATGTAACAAGTTTTTTACGAGAACAAAGCCCTTTATACCATAAAAATTGATCCGGTTCTAAATATGAAGATGCAATACATACCTTTTGTAACAGTGGTACACCATGTAGATCAAAATATTGCTCCATCTGAAGTATCCAATTTACCGGATCCTTGCCATCAAACTTCCTCATCTTGCTTTTCTTGATTTTAGGACCTCGAACTTGAAACGACTGTAACTCTGTACTTGCGGATATTTAAGTTCTGAAATTGCTACCTGTAGTAGCCCTCTGTGTCCTCTTTCCAATGCCACCAGTATTATTCAAATTGGATTCTCCAAAAAAGAGTTATGCACAATCTCCCAAGATGACTTGATTATAGACCTTTCTAGAAGAGCGAACTTGTATGAAGTGCCACGTGTCAATTTTTCGACCTTTGGCTCTGAAAAAGATATACAAGAAACTACAGTCCGTCCTCTTTCTGTACCTTCTTACGAAATTTCAATCCAATGCAGAGAAAGTTATGACTATTTTCCCCAGGTCACCTGTTTGGAATGTAATTCAGGAGTCTGCAAAAAGACCAACTTCCTCAGATCATATCTCCGAAAATATAGCACAAAAAGCTCTGAAATTTGGACCTGAGATTCAGTGCGATTTCTTCTGAAATGGGTTTTTTTTGCAACTTCTGAAACGTCGCAGAAAAAAAATTATAGCGAAAATTCCACGATGACCTGTTTGGAGGAGCGAAACCCTATAATCCCAAGCTCTGATACCAAATGTTATGAAACCAGCTCAAGAAAAGATAGAAAAGATAGATCAACGCCTTAGAATTCAGCCTCTTTGAGGGGGCAACCTCCTTTACATTACATAAATGAACAATTCTTGGATGATACAAATGAATAGACCTCCTTTCTATATATAGGAGTCTAAGGGGTCATAACATAATCAGAGCCGACATAACAATAATAATGTAAGGTCACAATAATAACAATAGTGGGCTTATATGGGGCACAATAGTAACAATATGGGCACTACATGGGTACACCAATATAATAAGTGGGTTGTACTAATAACAATAAGGGGTTACACTAGTAGTATAGGGGCCTAACAGGTCATTTGTTGTAAAAGCATGTTTTATTGGTTTGTTATCTAGCTAATCATTTGTATGCAGATATAAGACATGGAAGGGTTCACAAGATGTGAAATCTTTTTTTTTGTTGAAGCAGGAGTTAGCCCATGCAGTTGTTGTCTGTATGCCTGTTGTTGTTAACAGTTGTTGTTGGCAGCTTTTCAAACAAGTACAAATGAAAGTTTTGTGGAGTAGATGTACTTCACATTTGTTTGAGCCACCTTGGATCAAGGATCAAGGCAAAGAAGTTCAAACTACCTTCTGTAGTTCACAACAGAAGTTTTGCATGAAGTCAAGGAGGAAAACAGTTCTTCCTGAGATGGCCAACCCATCCAAGAAGGGAAGTGGTAAGAGATTTTGGTTCAAAGGCCCTATGCAAAGACAAGTGTAGGGAGGCTAAAAGAAGAGGGTGTTGTTACACTCATTTACTTCTTAGATCAGTATATTAGTCTTTTGGTGGACCAAAAGTTCTTTTAGTGGGAAGGCGTGATCCGAATTGGATCCTTAAACTCTCTTAAAGCTACCTGAACTTTGTAAAAACTCATACTGAAGTTTAAATTCTTGTGGATGTCGAAGCCTATCAGAAATAACCTTTGAACAATGACAATTTGTGGTTGGCGTGGAGCAACGAGGACCCTCGGTCAAAGTGCGCTGACCGAGGCCCATGGAGACCACGCAAGAGGCGAAACTAGCACCTGGGAAGCCTGGATCGGGAAAAGGAGGTAGTTTCTGATGCGCGATGCACTAAGCTGGGCAAAACCCCTCGAGAAGGAGAGGCCTTGAGCACTCGGCTGCATGGAAGCCGGGGAAATCGTGGGGAAGCGCTAAGGTGGAAGGCGGGACCCACGCTTCAAAACTGGTGGTATTTATTGGGGGCACCCTTGGGTGGTAAGTGAAATTGGAGAAAAATGAGCGATTCCACTCAGCGCACGACGTGTGGCAAGAGGAGGAGAGAGAAAACCGCCGCTCATCGCGCACTAACGGTTGAGCAAGTCAACCAAGCGAAATGAACGAATGATGTCGGATCTGGGGGCTCCAGATCTAACGGCTGAGAACACGCCCGATGAAAGAACTAGATTTGATAGGGGATTGAGCCGCGATGTATAAGGACTTGAGGTCCGATTTGACCGCTGAGGTGGCGGACGAGTCATTTCCCAACATAACCGAAGAACTGAACTGACGAGGAAAAGTTGGCACAGTTCGTAGGAAGACAAGTGGCCACTCCGTGTGAGCCGTTGATGAAAATGCAGAGACAGGGAACTCCAAGCGAGCAGTAGCAGGCGATCCGACGGGAGCGGAAGAGGAAACGAGCAGTCATGGGAGCGGATTGGTTTTGAGCCACAAACAAACAAAGAGTAAGGAGGAAGGAAAGAGAGAGCAGCCTAGGAAGCAGTAAGCAGACCTGGAAGCAGAGAAACCAGAGCTGAGCTCACTGTAATAGGCAGAGCCACCAGAGGTTGGAGGTAGAGTCGCAGAGCCAAAGAGCTCTAATAGACTTCTAAGAGCCACGAGGCTGCAGTGAAGTTACAACACAGTAGGAGATCGAATGATTGAGTTGTGGCTGGTTGTTTGAGGTGTGTCAAAGATAGGAGAAGGAGTTCCAGAGACAAAGGCAGAATTCTGAGGGAGTCGGAGAAGCCAGAAGCTCGAGAAGCTCAGAGCACTGACAGAAGGAGTCCAGTCCAGAGAAGCCTAGACCTGTCTGCAGAACAAGGACAACCAGGGGTAAGATGGCATTCTAAGCCCATTGGTTTGGCTATAAACCAATGGAGTTAAGTGTAGCACTTGTAAAAGAATTGAAGCCATAATCCCAGAGAGCCTAATCGCGTTGATTAGAGCTCAAGGAGACATAGCCCAAGATATCAGGGTGAACTCCATATTATATTGTTGTCTTATGTGTTTGTTTTTACTGCTGCCTTAACTACTGTTATATGCATTTATATATCAGTTTAAGTACCTTCCCATATTAGTACAAACAACTGATTTTAAAGTAAATAACCAGCTAACAACAAACACAAGCATACACCCATATTTTCAATCATTTCTTATTTCCGCATTGGTTGATCAAATAGACTTGGGAAAATTTAAAGCTTTGGAAGTGGGAGAGGTTCTTGTAAGTTAGACAAGAAGCCTAAGAGCCCCATTTTCAGATCAGCCATCTAGCTGATCTGGTCGGTGTTGGGGTGTATCTTCCATGCCGTATCCCAATACTATAGATTCATATTCCACACGGTGAAAATCACCCTGGTTCAGGAATAGAGAGCATGCCCTTAACCTAAGTGGGAATCGATCTACCGCAGAGGATTCATTATCTAGTTCGAGACGAAGCCAAACCGTTGATAGAAAGTCATAGTTGGCTAACCCAGCTGCCAATTTTCCGTGGGGGCTTCGTGCTGTGTAGCCCCAATCTCTGGTTTGCAGTGCGGCGGCGGCGCAGATCGTTGTTTCAAAAACCCTAGCCATGGCTCCTTCAGCTTCAGATCAATCCCCAAGCGGAAGTTGGAGTCTTGTAACAATGTGCGAGAAAATTTGTAGAATTGTTAGTGTCTCCCAAATTATTATTAATACCATGCAAAAAAAACATTATTAACCCTAATATTAATATTAATAAAAAATAAAGATTGCACATGTTATTGACCTGTGGTATTGAGAACCAATGGTATTGACCCATGATATTTACGTGGAATGTAGTCTATTTAAAAGAGGGGAATTAAACTAGCATAGTTCCATTTTACTCTGGATCCACTAAGTTCCGAGAGGGATCAAATATCCTGATATGCGAACTAGCATAGAGCAAAAAAGGATTTGATCCCTCTCGGGGCTTGGTAGATCCAGAGTAATGATGGATCTACGCTGATTTTACTAATTATATTTTCTTAAATTAAAAATTATATATATTTTTTTTAAATTATAATATTTTCATAATTATTTAATTTTGTTTTTAAATTAAACATACATTTTTTTTTAATATTCAACTCCAATTAATTAATGTTTCTATATGTTTCAACCAATTAAAAATTTATAATTTTATCTTTTTTAAATAAAGAATATATATTTTCTTTAACTAAAATATTTTCATAATTATTTAATTTTGCAAAATAATATGATAAGCTATAAAATATCTAATATATTTTTTCAAAACAACTATAGTTATTGGAAATGTTAATGGAAATAGAATTTTATACTTCATGTTAATAGAGCCGGATTTTCGGGTTTACATGTCCATTATTCACCGAGGAGGGTAGCACAACCATGTGGTAGACTTCATTCCACGACCATGGCCACTTGAGCTACTCTAGACAGACTAAATCAATCTAATTATTATTATTATGTATAAACACTATAAATTTAAAATATAAAGAGGTTTATGAATGCTAAAAAAATAAATATGGTAAATAAATAAAAATGTAAATAAATTGGAGGTATGACAAATAAATAAAACTTCTTTTTATACTTACTCCAAAGGTATGGTAAATAAATAAAAAATATAAATAAACTAGAGGTATGGTAAATAAATAAAACTTCTTTTTATATTTAGTCCATAAACCTCTTTATATTTAAAGAAAGCTCAAAAAATAGGTTTTATTTAGGTGAAGCTTATGTGTCAAATACTATTTTAATACCATGGGCCAAATACCATATTTATAAAAGAGATATGGTAAATTGATAAAAATATAAATAAATGAGAGGTATGGTAAATAGATAAAACAATTTTTTTTTTTTACCCCATAATTCACTTTATATTTACGAAGACTAAAAAATGAGGCTTTATTTAGGTGAAGCCTACGGGCCAAATTACTATTTTTTTTTTTCTACATAAAACTACTCTAGGGTATTATATTATATACATGTAAAAATTACAAACAGAGAAACAAGTGTTCCATGGCCAATTATGGCTCTGTGGCATGCAGCTGAGAATGGCATGTTCTGAGCAAAAGCTGCCCCAAAAATGCCTCAAAGAGCAAAATTAACATTGACTATGCCCACGCAGGGGCCGAGACTGTAGCAGAACCAGACATTGACATTGACTGTGCCCACGCAGGGGCCGGGACTGAAGCAGAACCAGAATTTGACATTGACAGTGCCCACGCAGGGGCCGAAACTGAATTAGAACCACCTACACAGGGATGACATTGAGAGCTGTCTGACTCCCAGGCAGAACTGAAAGACTTAGTGACAAACAGAGCATGACCTGTGAAGAAACTACTTAGCCCACGCTCAAGACTCAAACCAGACAGAGAATTATGAGACATTACCATACGACCGAGACCAAAAATCATCAAAATGAACCTGGCATGGGAGTGACTGTAGAAATTAATTTGCTGGGTCCGAGTCTTCCGGCTCCATCTCCACAATTGGATATCCCCAGCCCACCAGCTCCTCGTCCGAGTCCTCTCCCGCTTTAGACGTCGACGCATCCCGTGCTGCTTCCTGAATTGGCTCTTTCCCTTTTGTTTCCCTCTGTTGGTCCTCGTCTTTTTTCTCCAAATTTGCAGAGGAAGGAACTCTATTGCCCTCTTGTTCTTCCTCTGCTTCTTGTTCTTCCTCTGCTTCTCTAATGAAGAGAATTGAAATGTGAACATTAAGATTGCCCAACCTGAAGATGGTTGAGCCATATGCCGGAAGCACCAGCGGCCTGGGCAATTGCTCTGGCGGGGCATCAGCGTCCAGGAACGAGAACGCTTGCAGATGGGGAATGCCAGCTCTGCGGAAGCAGTATTGGCAGCAACAATGGTGATGCGCCCCTGCAACTGTGGGAGGGCGACCTGGTACTCCACTGCCCCTTCCCCTTCGGCATGGTTGCCTTTCTCTGGTTCTGGCCATGAGGAAATAATGAACCAGAATTTCCACGTCCCTAAACCAATACCTGAACTCCAAGGTAGCCAAAGGCCAGAGGATGTTCCAGCACTGAGCTTGCTGAGAATGTCGCTCTCCATACCAGTCCGTCTCCTTAAGATCATTGGCGTGCTCTTGGAACCTGAGCGCCATGAATGAACCTTACTGTTTCTGCCTTCTCGCATTAATGCGATTGCAACTGAGCTCATACGCCAAGACTGCAGCGTTAAATGCCTTCTCCCTTTTGCTGTGGATTCGTGGCAGCGCGCGGTGGCCATGTGGCCTCCTCGTGCTAGCTGTACTCTCATCGCTAGCGGATTAGACACCCGCATCCGGGGCGGGCCAAATTACTATTAATACCATGCAAAAACATTAATATTAATAAAAATAAAGATGACACATGGTATTGAGAACCAATGGTATTCACGTGGAATGTAGCCTATTTAAAGGGGGAATTAAACCACAATAGATCCATCTTTACTTTGGATCAAGCCCTCGAGAGAGATCAAATATCCTAACATGCAAACTAGCATAGAATGAAAAAAAATTGATCCCTCTCGGCGCTTTGTAGATCCAGAGTAAAGATGGATCTATGTTGGTAATTTACCATTAAACCACCATAGATCCATCTTTACTTTGGATCTACTAAGCCACGAGAGGGATCAAATATCTTGATATGCAAACTAGCATAGAATGAAAAAAGTTTTGATCCCTCTCGGTGTTTGGTAGATCAAAGTAAAGATGGATCTATGCTGGTAATTTACCAATCAGTAAAATATAAATAGAGGATTCCAAAATAATGAAATATGAATCAGTAATTTTGAGGACGTGGAGGACCTCATTTCCAACATGATTTACCGTAGGCTTTGTTAAGTGTTGTGCATTGGGAATGAAAAGAGCCATCATTAATTATTAAGGAAAGCCATAAAATCCATTTAGTAATCAACAACAACCAAGCAAGACATCAGTCCATTATAGTGGAGTCATCAGGAAGGAATTGCAGGTATCGAACGAGGGAACCATTTTGGTCAAACCATTACATATATTGGAACATAGGATTCAATAGATTCAGAACTACCTAGTGGACGATGTTAAGGTCCAATGGGACAAATATAGTCCTAGATATGCTACCTAGGATCTATGCTAGTAATTTACCATTAAACCATGATAGATCCATCTTTACTTTGGATCTACTAAGCCCCGACATGGATCAAATATCCTGATATGCAAATTAGCATAGAATGAAAAAAGTTTTGATCCCTCTCGGTGCTCGATAGATCCAGAGTAAATATGGATCTATGCTGGTAATTTACCAATCAGTAAAATATAAATAGAAGATTCCAAAATAAAGAAATATCTCAATTTACCAATCAGTGAAATTTAAATAGCCGAAATTACAAACTTTAACAATAACTTGAATTCAATATTTTTACTTTAATGTAACTATATATAAACTAAGCGATAAATATTTATACTTTAATGTAACTATATTTAAACTAAGTGACAAAAAAAACTACTATATAACACTAATTTTTGAAATAATTCATAAAATTTTCTTTTATTTTAATTAATAAATATAATAATTATCAATAATCCTAAATTTTAAGAAATTTAAACTTAAAATTTCCTATCAATATAACTCAAATTAGTTAATAAACTTTTTAAATTAATATATTAGTTTTTTTGCTTCACCATACCACACCTAGTATCTAAATTGCAACATAATACCTACTTATTATTTAATTGATAGAATTTCTTATGAGTATCGATTTTTTAAGAACTTCTTTACAGCATGATACCTACCTAATATTGCTAAATGATAAAAATTGTTATTTATATCCACTAAACCTAAAACTACCGAAAACCAATTAAAAAGAATTGGTAATCACCGTTCTTACATACACTCATTAAACTTTGAAACTAAGCCATTTACATTGCAGCACCCTGGAGTCTTTTTCTCAGAAGGTGTACGGCATATCGGAACGTCATTGGTTGCTCTCTTGTCCATTCCTGTTTACTTTGGAGGAAGGGTAGCCCTTTGACTAACGCTAAATTCTGTCTCCAATCTAACCTAGAAAGGTTATTGAAACGTTTGCAATCCAATCTCCAGCTTAGAAAGGTTATTGAAACGTTTGCAATTCAATCCCCAGCTTCTCCGCTTCTGCAGAATTCACTGACAACGAGGATTTAGGATATTGCTCCCATCTCTTTGGCTTCTGCTGAATTTGAATCCAAATGACATTAGGACATCCATTTACAGAACTATTACAGAACATAGGTATAACCATCTCTTGATCTTTTTCTTCCTCTAGAAAGAGGGGAAGAGAAAATGGCAGGGAGTGGAGGATCCAGATCAGCGAGGAGATGGACTAGATGGTTACTGTTTTTGGTACTGGCAGCGGGGTTTTGGAGAATTCTCTTTCTTGGTAATCTGGACCTCGGGAAGCAATCCTCAATTTTAACTACCTGGAAAGCAAATTTCTATGAACGGAGGCAACCCTCTGGAAAAACCAATAGTTTGGGCCGTGCCGGTCTTTATTTTGCTCCATTGAATAGTTCTGCTGCCATGGATGATCCTCTAACTAAGGTCGCAGGTCACCCAGTTGATGACATATGCGAAGCGTGGCTGGAGAAAGAGGACCATTTCCCCTATTCTCGCAATTTTAGCACAGACCCAATCTGGGTTGTTGGAGAGGAGAAGGTAGGTTGTGCTTACTTACCCATTTTCTCGTTTACAGTGCATCTTACGTTTAATAGCTCCTTTGCCTATTTTCAGTGCTTCATTCCCATGTTCTATATATCTGGTACTCTATATACTCTAAATTTAGGACATAGTTACCAGTTTTGAAATGTTCGGTAGGCTTAGGAGGTTCGAATTTGCAAAATCTTTAAAAGATCAGGAAATATGGAACCTATAAAACTATAGCCATTAATTTCTTTTTGTCAGTCATTTGGTTTATTATTTCATTATCCTCAACCTTTGGCTCCCGAAATCGAGAGACTAGCCAGCAGATTCGGCATGAAAATTCTCCGGCAGACTTTTGAAGTATGGGAAAATAGCTTATTTTCCATTTAAGCAAGGATTGTGGATCATAGCTGACTTGAAGAAATCAATTCTCTGATTCTACAACGATATTTTAATCACTCTATTTTTCCCCGCTAACTCGTATTGCAGGCCCATGGTCGAAACGCTGTTGACCAAGGATCTTTGCCTATCAATCTGTCAGTGAGGGGCCAATAGAATTTCTTACTTGTTTGATTAAACAACTCTTTAGGATCCCAAACGATTCAATTGGGCCTTTTCAGTTTCATGTCGAATAGCGAACCTGCTAAAGAAGCGAATTCCTTCTGCTTGGTTCACGATCGATTCTTTCACGGGACTTATTCCATTTTCCGATCAACCTTGCATGTTTGGCCTTAATGTCAATCTTTTCAGGAAAATAAAGACCCTGATCAATCGTCTTCTAACGAAGAGTCAAGAAGATCAATTCGTAAAAGTTATACACACATTATTTAGAAATTCACTTCAGAAAAATACTTCAACCCACAAAAGTAGAAATTAAAAAAGGAGAGATATTTCACTAATAATAACATAATAAGTTATAACATTATCCATGGTTTAAATCGTAAGCTCATAACAGGTTATATTTGCCCTTTTTTTAATGATTTTCTTGTTTCTTGCATTTTTCTAAAAGGTTAATGTGAAAATTTACAAGTATTGCAGCAACTGGAAATTATTCTTTTAACTGGTTAATTATTAAGCAGTTTATTTGCTACGACAAATACCGAATAAAATCACAACTGCAATTTTCACCATAAAAACACTGCAGAAAATAAACTGGAAACTGATAAATAATATGCACATTGTGCACACAATAAAATGCCCAAAACTGGCAATCCTCTACAAGATAAACTGGGCACAAAATTAGCTAGACAAAATTTGTGTCACCTGACACTGATCCAGTTCCACGACTAGCACAAATAGGCCATACGAAAGCCCCTGTGTCATCTTTGTGTAGTCCCTCACATGCACTACATGGAAGCTACTCTGATCAAGCCGTCTAACCCAACTCAGCTTCTACGAATGACTCGCTAGCCCCTCTGGAAAATCTCCCTTCCTCCAACAACTGAATCGACCCTCACTCTAGCTAAATTGAACTCTGCCTCTGAAGCTGCCCGCGCTCCCTGTGCAACTTCACTAAGGAAACTCCACCCTCTAGCTAACTCTTCGGAACTGGAAAACTTCCTCCGGACTCACTGACTTTGCCCCTCACTGTCTCGGTGTCCCCTCTCTGGCTCGAATTCTTTCGGCTGAACGCTGCTCTCTGGAAAATTGAACTGCCAAGGAAACTCGCTTTCCAAGTGTCTTGTTCCAACCGCATCGACCTTCTCTTATAAACTCTAGTTGGATCGCCAACGACCACGATTAAATCCTTATCGATAACCGAGAACATTTTTGAGTTGATCCCTGTTAGTTTCTAGAGAAATCTACCTTCCTCAATAATCGCTGTTAATAAATCATTTTCCCTAAGTTAGACTTAGGAAATTTTTTAATTGCTAATCAATTAACTTAATTAAGTCATTTCTAGGTGGATTTTCCGGATACATTTTCCGGGTTTTGGAGTCTTAGTGTTTCTTAGCCTCTCTGACAACTGTCGAGACTAGAACACCATCGGATGCTACAAAAACTAACACTCCCTCTTAGCAAGGAAGGTGTTATCCAATTGTCTTCATAACATCCTCCATACATGCTGTTGATGTTTGACAACTGTGACACTCTGCCACTACCCACCAACTATTGCGCAACTCTGAAAATTCTGCATCTGTGTTGTTGCTGACACTGCTCTATACAATTGTATTGCTGCCAACTCTGCCACTGCACTACAACCAACTAACTCTCGCTCTCAAGTTGCTATTTCTGCCGCAACTACTGCAACCAAGATCCACTGAATATTGAATCAAGTGTTTCCATATGCTGCAACTGTCTCTTGAGTCTCTCATTGCTACTAGTCTCTGCGTTGCCCACTGAGTTTGTCTGCATTGCAATTGCACTACGTTCCTCAGCGTTTGACTGTCACTGTTTCTCAAGAACTTACTGTGAACTTTTCAACTATTGCAACAACTGGAAATTATTATTCTAACAGTAAATGAATTTTTGCGGTTTATTTTCTATGAAAAACAACGAATAATTCACAACTGCAATTTTCACCAAAATAAATAGTGTGGAATATAAACTGGAATATGAGGAAATACTGGCACACACACAACAAATATAACACCGTTATTTTTGGACAAAAGTCCTTGGAAAAACCCAATGTGGGAAAATTGATGCAACAATTGAGGGTTTTTATTATTAAGCAGTAGTGAGAAAATTCTGAGTACAATTGGATGCTAAAAGCTTGCAATTCTATAGAGAAAATACTGGCAAAAATTTAGTGAGGAATTTTCCTTAGCCCACAAGTAATCCTCAAGCAACTGGAATTGGCTCTCCAACTGCCTCTGCGCAGGCCCTGTGTCACTTCTGCGTAGGCCTGAAACTCGCTGGCTTAGAACTACCTCGAATCAACTACTGACTGACTACCGCTGGTCTAGATGCCTCTGGCTTGGCTCTTTGGAATTTCTCTTGGGCACTAGCTCTCGAAACGATCCTCCCTCCAGCTAAATCGAATTGCCCTCTAGAGGCTATTGCGCAACCCTTGCATCAACTTCTCTGTGGCTATCTCTGCCTCTCTGCAAGCTACTATCCAGAACTCGAAGACTTCCTCCGGACTCACTATCTCTGCATCCCCTCTCTGGCTCGAATTCTTTCGACAGAATGCTACTTCCTGGAAAATCGAACTGCCCAAGGAAACTCGACTTCAAGTGTTTTCCTCCATCTACCCATCGACCTCTTTTTATAATCTCCAGTTGGGACTCCAACGACCAAGATTAAAATGTAATCAATGGCTGAGATCATCTCTTAGTCGATCCATGTGAGTTTCTAGAGAAATCTCACCATCCTCAATTAATTACTGTTAATTAATCATTTTCGCTAAGTTAGACTTAGGAAAAAAATTAATTACTGATTAATTAACTTAATTAAGGTGTTTCTAGGTGGATTTTCCTGAAACTTTTTTTGGGTACTGGAGTCCTAGTGTTTCTTAGCCTCTCTAACAGTTGTTGAGACTAGAACACCATTCGATGCTACAAAAACTAATTCTTCCTCTTAGCAAGGAAGGTGTTCACTCCAACTCTAGTGCTGCACTGCTCCTACAACACCCTGTGTCTGTAACATCCTCCATACGCGCTGCTGATGTTTGACAGGAAACTCTGCTGGAAATGACTGCACTGCTCCCTTAGTCACTGCGTTGTTCCCTTAGTCACTGCCCATCAACCACTTCGCTAATCTGATTCATTTACCACTAACTATAGCTGAACCATGCTGCATCTATGCTGCTGCTGACACTGCACTGTACAACCTGTATTGCTACCAACTTTGCATCTGCACTGCAACTCAACTCCCTCTCAACTATTGCTGCTGCTACTGCAATTGAGAAGCATCCAACATACTGAATCAACGGTGTCTTTGTGCTGCAACTATCACCCGAGTCTCCGACTGCTACTAACCTCTGCACTATCCACTGAGAAATCTGCGCTGCTGTTGATTCTGCTACTAAGCCTCTTGCTTTGCCATCAACACTGCTCTGCGCTTCCCAGCATTTGACTGCCACTAGTCTGCAACTGTCACTCTGGAATCTGACTGCATCAACTGACACTGATTCTCCTGCTATTAAATGTTGTGGGCCCTTGTAGCAAGGTAGTGATCCATGAGGAAACGCCTTTTGATGCTCACCTCCATGGACCTTTCCCGAACCTCTGCAACTTTGAACTCAGATCTACTCATACTGTTGCTGCTACTGCTCTGTTGCTATTTCTGCGTTGCTGCTGCAACTACTGCAATAATGAGTCTGATCTTCCCAGATCCTGAAGCACTAGCTTCCATAAGGCTGCTCCCTCTGAAGCTAGACTCCTTCTAAGTCTCGATCTCCCTCTTGAAAATCTCTCTGCTCCATCCCGCCCTTTCGCACTGTCCTCCTGCACTGGAAACTAGACTGTGTAGCTCTGCATTGGGAAGCTTCTGGTTGGGATTGCACCTGCATCCTATAACTGGGCAATTCTCATTGCCTGTGTCACTGCAACTAGTTTTGCAACTGTCTCTTGAGCACTGACTACAACTAGCTATGCAATTGTCATCTGAATAACTGACTGCACCTGCTACTATGATAGTGTGGGCCTCTGTAGCAAGGGTGATGGTCTCGTTGCAACAATCTGGAACTAATCTGATTGATCTCCTTGTTGCAACTGTGCTGGACCCTGCCCAACTAGCACATTGGAGTCTCATACCCCTCCTAGATCTGGTGCCCCATTGTCTCCTTTCAAGCTTAGTCCTTGGCTGGGACCCGTCTTTGCTTTGCAACTCGCATTGAATAACTCATACTTCCTTCGACACCTATTTCCGGCAACTGGAAGTCGATATGCTGCCCAGATCTGCTTTTTGGCTAGCGCTCACAGCCTCCTCTGGCCTTCTCGTATGGCCATCTCTGTAAAGCGAAATCTTCTCCCTCTCTTGCTTGGTTGCTTGCTCTGCTATTCGCACTCCTTCCTGGAGTGAGAAAATATGTTTGCTAATATCGCCTTCTACAACTGGAACTATTGGACTTCTGAACTAGAAATCCTCCAGAAGAAATTCCCTCTGTGTGTGCACTTTCTCTTCTACCTGACGCTGATTCTGCTCTAGCAAAAATTGCTGCAAAACCCTTCTGTGCCCAATCAAAAAATTTGCTCAGCGAAAATATTGATCTGCTTCACTGGAATTACTTCCTGACTTTACTAATGCTTGCTGGAACTGCTACTGGGCTTTGCAAATTTTTCCTGCCACCTGCAATAGAAAAATCAAACCTTCTGCCCAACAGTTCGAACTGCCTGGCTAGCCTCTGCTCAAATCTGGAAATCGAGTTGCCAGTCTCCCTTTGTATTTGGACGATTTCTTCCTTTCTCTTCTAAGCTTCTTGTCTGATCAAATTTGCTCTGATACCATATGAAATTTTCAACTATTGCAACAACTGGAAATTATTCTTCTAACTGTAAATTAATTTTGCAGTTTATTTGCTACGACAAACAACGAATAATTCACAACTGCAATTTTCACCAAAATAAATACTGCAGAAGATAAACTGGAAACTAAGAAAATACTAGCACACACAAAAAATATAATACAATTATTTTTGGACAAAAGTCCCTAGAAAAATCCAACGCGGGAAAACCGGTGTAGCAGATGAGGGTTTTTATTATTAAGCAGCAGTGAGAAAATTCCGAGTACAATTGGATGCCAAAAACTGACACTCCTACAGAGAAAATATTGGCAAAAATTTAGTGAGGATTTTTCCTCACCCCACAAGCAATCTTGGCTCAATCATGCCCCACTCGAACTGGCTCTCCAATTGCCTTTGCGTATGCCTTGTGTCACTTCTATGTAGGCGTGAAACTCTGTGGTTTGGAACTACCTTGAATTAGCTACTGATTGATTGCTGCTAGCCTGGATGCCTTTGGCTTGGCTCTCTGAATTTTCTCTCGGCCACTAGCTCTTGAAACGGTCCTTCCTCCAACGAAATCAAATTGCCTTCTAGAGGCTACTATGCAGCCCTTGTATTAGTCTCTTTGTGGCTATCTCTACCTCTCTGCAAGCTACTCTTCGGAATTGGAAGACTTCCTCCAAACTCACCGTCTCCTCCCCTCTCTATCTCTGCGTCCCCTCTCTGTCTCGAACTCTTTTGGCAAAATGCTGCTCCCTGGAAAATCGAACTGCCCAAGGAAACTCGACTTCAAGTGTCTTCCTCCATCTACCCATCGACCTCTTCTTATAATCTCCAATTGGGATTCCAACGGGCAAGATTAAAACTTAATCTATGGCTGAGATGATTTCCTAATTGATCCATTTGAGTTTCTAGAGAAATCTCTCATTCTTCAATTAATTACTGTTAATTAATCATTTTCCTTAAGTTAGACTTTGGAAAAAATTTAATTACTGATTAATTAACTTAATTAAGGCATTTATAGTTGGATTTTCCTGAAACCTTTTGTGGGATCTGGAGTCTTAGTGTTTCTTAGTCTCTTTGACAACTGTAAAGACTAGAACACCATTCGATGCTACAAAAACTAACACTGACTGCATCAAGCTGACATTGATCCAACCTGCTACTAAATACTGGTTTGTTACCCACCATTTTGTGGGTGATATCCCTAGGAGAAATTTTTTCTCCAAGATGGTCTTCAGCTGGCAGCCAACAACTCCTTGCAGCCACCAGATAGCTCATTGTGCCATCTCTCCGCCACTTGAGCCACCCATATGGTCCCTCACCCATTTGCTATGATCGTATGTTTGAAGGTGGGCCTCCCGGACCAAAAGGTATGCCTTGTCATTTGGTTATTGAGTATTGTAGTTTGCTTATCATGGACACTTTTGGGCATGGATTAGCGGGGTGATTCGGCGGAAAGAATGGTCTAGGTCTGTGCTCTTGTCCCCTAGACCTGTTTTGGATATTAACCTTGGATTCTAGTCCCGTGGGATCTCTTTTATTGACCATTTGGCTTTAGGGATGGTATTTCACAGGAAACCTGATTTTGGTTGTGTGGTCCCGCTCCTTTATCCGCATATATTGCCCCCCTTTCCACTCATTATTACCCCATACATCATTTCTCCCACCTGGGTCCAAGTTCCTCCGTTGGGTCCACATAGGGCTGGTTCACACCTTCCCCTTGCCCACACCTTGGGTCAGGCGTGGAATGATGCACCAAAGTTTGATGCAACTAAAAAGAAAGATAAAAGCATATTTGGCCACATTCAACAGGAAAATGTACCACAAAATGCAAAAGATGGCCGGGACAAACACATTTAGCATGTGGGCAAAAGGCAATACACGAGATCTACCCCATCATCATGGCCATCACCCTGGTTCCTGCAGGTTCTATGAGCCTCTTTTATCATATAGGAGCCCATGATTGTCCCAACCCCTGGTGGACAATGAACTGCCCTACCTTAAAAGGGGGTATTCATTGCTATATCTTATAAATCACGCTCTTACCCCTTGATCCTTGAGTAGTTAATCAAAGAAAGTCATAAAAAGGCAAAAGGCATATAAAGAAGGGTGGAAAAATCAAGGCCGAGGCACCTCGTGTACCATGATTGCTCCCTCGCATACATTATAAACCCAAGTGTGGGCTTCCCTTTTATTAGCTACCCTTGTACCCCAACATGTGGCCCAGGGCTGCCCCTTCTCATCCCCTACTTCATTCACTTATCTATCACATGCTACCACCTTTTGAAGGATGTGCCTTGCACATATTATTCTCTTTAGAAGTAGAAACCACCTAATAGGATACTTGGTCAACCCCATTTGGAGTTTATGAGACATTGGCACATCCCAAAGCTCATTATGGAAGGGCAGGCCATTATGAAGTCCCCACCTGTGGTCCATGGTTGGTAAGCTCATTTACCCAATTTTTCTAATGATTTGTTGTACTGGAAGGCTAGGCTACACATTCGATCTTATGTAGGGTTGCAGATGGTCTCCATCTTGGGTTTGGTCTCCCTATATGGGGTCCTAATCTTCCAGAGGGCTACATTGGCACCTGTAGGGTGTGTGTTGAGAGCCATGGGCCTCCATGGATCCTCGAGGATGTTCAGAGATGTTCGATATTCACCCATTGGACGAGGAAGATGCATCTGGCTCACCTTTGCCTAGTCGGCCCCACAGATGTACCATACACTTGGCAACTGACCCAACACTTGTAGGATGATGTGGCATCACCTACACCATCATCAGAGCCCTTGCAGATGATCTACAGGCATCTTCGACTCATTTGGAGACCCCTTAGGTTATTATTGTGCCCCACACCCACTGGGAGCACCACAGGTTTATTGTTTGGAGAACAAGGGGCCAACCCCTTGTCCATCACTTTTGAGGGTCCTATTCCTCATTATGGCACCTATGGACCTCATCAGGCCACTTGGAGGGCCCTACGACATGTATTATTCATCATCTCACCTCTTAAGAGGCTTATTATTTCATTTGTGAGCTAGTTTGGTGGGCTTGTCACCAAAAGTTAGATTATTAACACATTATTTTATTTTTGGGGCTTATGTAGGCCATGGAGACTAATTCAAACTCCTCATTAGTGTATAAATACAAGTGAGATGAGTTCATTTGCTCATCATCACTTTCGATTAGATCTCTTCTCTCTCTTGAGAATTTCACACTTTTTCTTGGAGGATGAATTGGAGCTTTATGGATGAATTTTGATGTTTGGATTTGGTTTACCTTATCTTGGAGCTTCTCTATTGTTAAATTGTGGATGGTTGGATATGTTCTATTACATGTAAGTACATGCTTTTAATGCTATTCTTGTTTTACTTTGTCATATACATTGGATTGGGATTTTCACTATTTTTAGGGCTAATTGCTGCATGCATTTACTACTTAAATTGTAGAATTTTGTCTCTATATAGCATCTCTCAATGTATGGGCCATGTAATTTGAATGAAATTTCCTAGGGATAATTCTATCAATGAATTCATCTTGATAAGCCATCACCTTTTGCAAGTCGAAGTATAAAAGCTGTAAGGTTGCTTCCCTTTGCCCTAGAAGGCTAGCAAGGTAGTCTTAAGGCCTCCTTGACTAAGAAACAAGGTCCTCATTCATATTTATCATAGACTCCATTCTCCCAAGACTAAGGCACTGATCTACCAAGAGGTGGTCACCCAAAATCAAATCTTTTTCACCTTTTCCTAGGTCTAGCCAAGTTGGGTCACCTAGGGCATCATTTTCCCGACAAAATAGCCCTCCAAAAAGTTCGATCTCCTAGCCTCTCCTGCGCTGGTGTGTCCTCAAGGCCTCCTCCAATTTTGAAGCCATTCCGATGGTGGAGTTGTGAGAAAAGCCAAGCCCTAGCTCCGAGATCAAACTTTGCCCTAGTATCCCCAAGGCTAGTGCCTCATAGGATCAAGTCAACACCTTTAAGTGAAAATTCTTTCTTTGATCCTTCCCCCTCCTTGTCTGGGTTAAGAACATCATTGGTTGCTAAATCCTTGCCTCTTGACCTAGGCTGGGCTCACTTGGTCTCGTGGTCCCACTCCTTTGAAAAAACAATTCTTCAAAAACCACTTGGGTACCAATTTCAATAAGGATTTTAGGGACTGGGAAACTCTTTCGCAAGTTATATCCCATAAACCTAGCCCCCGAATCCCCACATCCTTCTCCTAGAAGACATTGTACCTTGCTTAGAAAGCAAGCAAGCTCCATTCTTCAACCTCTTATGGAAAGGGATTATTTGGGTCACTTTATATCCATTTGTCGATTTATCCTTCATTTGTGACTCCATATATACCGGGTCTCCTCCCATTGGTGAAAGTCTGTAAATATTAGGGAGCATTAGCTGAGGTCACAATGGGCTAAGTCTCCACTTGTTGCCCTTGGTATCGTGTTTGACTCTTTAGGAATCCCCTTTAGGTCCCCTGCTAGTTTGAGCAGTAACATGGCCCCTGTAGCAAAGGGTAATGATACATAAGAAGAGTATACTACAACTGCTGTTGCTTTCCTATGGACCTTGCCCACCTCTGTGCAACTCTGGAGTCTAGAACTTGATCTCTTCCCACCTCTCTCCTGGAGGTATAATTCCATACCAAGTGAATTGGTCCTCCAATCAGAAGGACACAAAAGAATATTCTAATTATTCTAAATCTTATTTCTCTTTGATGATACTTTTGTTTTTAAAGTTTAATGTTTATGTATTTTTGTTTAACAATTATTATCTTTAGCGTCTTTTTATTATATTCACCTTTTACATATTATATAAATAAATGATAAAACTTTGTGCTGTTTGGAATTTTTCTTTTGTAAGCTTGGCAGGACTACATCTTCATCATGTCCATTATATCACCTCAATCAGGGTGGGGGATTGAACCGGTGACTTCACATCAAGGAGTGCCTTAACAAAACACCCGATCACCGTCTATCCAAAACCCCATGGACCTGCAGTTTGGAATTTACATTAATCGTATAAATGTATTTTTTTGTTTAGAGAAATCAGTAAGAGTGCCAGACTCGTACTTGCATGAAAATTGCAGAAATGTGGTCAACCAAATTTTCCCAATTGTGATCGGGTCCTTGATATTGGGCTCAACTGGTTTGATTCTAGTTTCCATAACACTGGCTCAGATCAATTCAGACAGCTAGAAAGGTTCGGGGTCTGGCTGAAGTTCAAACCTAGTAGGGATGCTTGAGAATATTTCTCGATGCTGATGTGCCATCACTATGTTGGAATTTCTAAGTCTAATTGTTAGAAATCCTACATGTACTTTCTGATTTACTTCTGCCTACTTGTTCTGTTTAATTAACAAGTTATTTACCATGTAAACACTGGAAATAAATACGAGTACATTCTCAACACATTACAGATCATCAACTGATGGAAAAACAAGCACACAAGTGACATCGTTGTTTTTGGACCAATGTCCCCGAAAAAACCCAGTGCGGGAAAACCGGTGCAGCTATCTGAGGGTTTTATTATGAAGCAGTTTCAGAATACAATCTGGGTGCCAAACCGGCTCACCCAACAGAGAATGATCTCGGCAGTAGTACCTCTCTGGCTAAAACCTTGGATGAACAATCCCACAGCTCTCAGCTCCAATCTGCCCCATGAAATCTCTAACGTTTGCCTCTAGGGACTGCGTCAGCCTCTCTGGCCTAGCGTCACCCCAACTCACCCTGTGTCAGCCTCTGGAGGCACTGCGTCAGCCTCTAGAGCCTCTGCGTCCCCCATGCTGGCTCTCTCTGGCACTGCGCAGCTCCTGACTGCCTTTGCGTGGGCCCTGACTGGCTCTGCATGGCCTCTAGTCGGCTCTGCGTCCCTCTCTCCCGGCTTCTACGCTAATGCTCCTGGTACCCTCTCTGCCTCTTTGCCTCTCTGCTTCTGTATTCATTGCCCTTCAGCTGCAACTCTGACCACTCCTTCGATTTCCTCAGCAAGCCTTGCCCCAAAAAATCGAATTTTTGATCAACTCGGTGTGTTCTCCAAGTGACCCTCAAACCTCCTCTTATACTTTTCTTGTTGACAATTCAACGGCTGAGATTAGGTCCCTAATCAACGACTAAGATTAACTCTGGCTTGATCCATGACTTTTGGACCCTTCTAACACAGTTTTATATTAATTCACATTAATATTTTATTTTGCCTAAGTTTAGACTTAGGGACTCCATCAAGAATATTAATTATTTTAATATCTCCCAAACTGTTTAGGCTTTGCCCAAACCATTTCTGGGTATTGGAGATTTCATGTGCTTTAGCCTCTCCACCAATATTCGTGGCTAGAGCACATCCGATGCTACACCAAATCAACACACTACACTGTTGTGGGAACCTTAGGCTCCATGTCATGTGTTAAAAAGAAAGAAATGATTTTATAGAATTCAAATTATGGTCACTTGCCTGGCATTGCTACCCATCAGTGGTGAAATCCAGTGCACTTCTCGGAATCTCCAATATGGCATATTTATGATGATCTGTTTCCATTTGAAGTCAATTCTGACAGCTTCTTGTGTTTAGTTAATTCTTGTTCTCATAGCAATACGCCAAATGAATCACCAACGACACTCATGAACTCGTTGGAGTTTTTGCAAAAATAAATCTAGGCACTTTGGTCATATTAGTTTGATACTTCACGATTTCGCAAAATTTCGAAAAATTTATCTCAATCTAGCAAGTTTTATGTTAGCCTTAAACATAATTGCTGCACAAATTTCAGTCCGAAGACCTGCGATTATGGGTTTATTGGAAATAGAATTAAGCCCAATTGATTTACGACAGCAAACTGGCCTTCAGTTTGAATTAAGCAGATGTAGGAAGATGATTGAATGATTATTATAAACTGTGTAATGTCTTGGTTTCAGGGCCAATTGTTTTCACACCTTATGCTAATGAATTCTTCAGACAAGTCACGTTTATGCATGCAGTTTGTTTTGGGTCGTGCAGGTTTTATCTTTTCTGCATTAGTTTTTTCACAAGCATACCCTCTAACCTATGGTAGAAGAAAACTAAACTTAATAAACTGGGCTGATAAGGAACTTGGTTCTAACATCTGGAAACTGATGGATTGTGCATAGCCGATGCTGTCATCCATGTATGAGAAAGTAACTAATTCCATGGTGGACAAATTTAACGTCGTTATGATTTGCGACTTGATTCAGTGCTTTTCAATTTGATATCTGTAGTTTGGTAATGTTGTTGATTGCAATGTTTTATTCCCTATATTGTTGTAAGCAAGGGCTCTTTTGCATAGACAGTATCTGTCTGACTCCAAGTAAATTACTGTAAACTATTCAGATAGATTATATTCCAATTTTGATGTAAACGACTGTGAATGACATAATGTAGATAATAACACACTTAAAGAGAAGGGTAAGATCACAGCTTTTAGTTGATTTTAGTCTGACATAGCAGAATTATGTGTAAAACAGGTGGTTTACTTAACAGAAATATCTGTGAAAGAGGTGGTTAAAATCACAGCTTGTAGTTGATTTTAGTCTGACATAGCATAATTATGTGTAAAACAGGTGGTTTACTTATCAGAAATATCTGTGAAACAGGTGGTTTACTCTGATTAAATGTCCATAATTTATCACGCTGTGGGAAATCTCTCAATTCTCATTTTGAAGTAATTGACCTAATAACACTTCCATAATTTTTTAAGCCATGTAAGTTTGAATGTCATCCAGGACTGGAGCACATGTTCCGTGGGGTGTGTCTTTAGAAGCTCACTTACTTCTGAAAGGAAACCGGATGCTGGATTTGGGTTTCGCGGTGATGGCGAAACTGCAAGTGTTCTACGGTCCATGGAATCATCACATTACTATCCTGAGAACGATATAGCTGTTGCACGAGGGTGGGTAAGATCTGGAACTATTCCTTCTTTAAATGCTTGGAGGATTACTCTGCTTTGTCTTAAATGATCAACTCTGGAATTCTGTTGTTTGAATAGATAAACAGTTGAATGACATGAGATGTTGCTTGCATTTTCATCAATGAAACTGAGACAGTGTTTAGGAAATGTGAGGCAATCAACTACTAAGAGACACAGCCAGTCTGCCATAAGGCATACCTGACAAGCCTGTTACCACTTGAAGGCCCAATTTCTCTCTGGAGTAATCAATAAAAGCTTGCCAGTTATGAATATAACTGCAATGTTAGTTGAATTTATCCTGCACTAATGTGTGGATATCATTCTACTTATGCAATCACCATTGCAAGATGAACAGGGAAAACATGCTGTAATATTTTTATAGACAATTTCTGCAAGAAAAAGTAGTGGCGCACAACACATTTTCTTGTATTTGTCTCAAAGTGTACATTGTTGAATTTGGAAATACAGCAATGGGCTTCTTAGATGCTCTGTTTCTTGTGGAACTTAATCCTACAATTTCAATTTGAGTCATTGGCAGCAAGCTGAGTCCACCTGAATAGAATGAATGGGTAACACTTATGATTTAATTGATTTATGTATACATGGATGGACATAATGTTCCCGTAGCTAAACTAGTAATACTATTTTACTTCATGGTCAGCAGTCGACTTATAATAACCATTAGGGCTTTTGTTTTTCTTTCGTTGAAACTGCTAGTCATCTCTAAATAAATGGTTGTGAATCAGTGGTTGACCGGATGTCCTTAGCTATCATTCATTTTGCCAATGCTTAATACGTCTTGCGGACTTGCTGTCATTTAGATCTGGATTACCAGTGTTGTAATGTTTGTATGCTCCATTGGGCTTTGCCTGTATAGTTTTTTGAAAATGTGTAAGAGTTGCGCAGTCTTCTGGAAGAATGTTCTCTCGGTCCTTTTTTTCTGAACAAAATGTTTCCTTTTAACTATTAATTAAAATAACATGTACATGGTTTTTTATAAAAAAAAGTGCTGCATAAAGCAGCTTACCACGATCTAAGATGCTAGCATCTATAAACTGCCTCAAGGACTAAACCAATAACGGTAAATGTCAATTCCTTAGGGGCTTAACAACAAAAAAAACTGATCAAGCCAAAAGGCTACTGATATCAACATCATAATAGCAAAAATAAAAGCTAGCTGGCTAAGTAAAGATAGACATCATGCAGCCGCATGTGCAATTCCTGTGTCAGGTGGCAGGTCTTTGTCATCAGGGTTGGGTCTTAACCATGAATGGCTGGTTTGTCAACATGTGGGGTAGGGTCTTGTCCATCATTATATTGCTTCTCAGGTTACTTCTTCATGGATGTGGCTAACTCAAGCTAGGGAAATTTGTCATTTTTGGTTCAAGAAGGTGGTCACAAGGCTGCGGGGGAGCGCCCCCCTGAATCCGCTTCTGAAGCACGCTTCGAGCAGGAGTGACCCGGGAGCATGCTCCCTCAAAAAAAAAATTGCTCCTTGGCTTTCTTCGCAAATTTTTTTCCGCAAAGATGTTCCAAATGTAATTTTTTTTAAAGAACCAAGAGTTTCTGAGTGAGGCAGCCTAATATTCAAGCCTATGGCCCTACTACTGATGTGCAGTTCATGGTTGTTAAATTCTTAAAGTAAAAGGATGAGATGTCATCCTTTTACTTAAATTTTTAACATTACCATGAAATGATTCAGGATATTTGAGAGTTGTTTTGACCTCATTGGATTTCATATGGAAAAAGTAGAATTTTTGATCACACTCAAAATCCAGTGGAATTATCAGTTTTTCAGGATTTCAAAATTGGGGTGACTTATGTTTCCATTGGATTTTGTCATGTATTCGGGTATGGAACTTGTATTTAATGAAGAACACCAAGTCCTCTATGTACCTTGATGTTAGTGACATTGGTTGTCAAACTCCCCTATCATGACCCTACTAAAAATGTACCCATCACTCGAACAAGATCTTGACTTGACATGCTACGTTTTTTCTATCTTATGTTAATGCTTAGAGGGTGATATTAATGACAAATATCCCAAGATAGGCAATGATTTTGATGATATGTAGGTATTTGTTGTAGCATGATTTTTTTGGATGCTAGAGGCCATCTAAAGCCTATTTGTTGATGTATTTTCGGTTCAGAGATGGATTGCACTCGATGCTATTTTGGTTATGTGCACCCTTACATGTTATATAAATGAGAACTTGTAATTTGTGGACCTGTGGTTGATGAAGATTATAACTACTAGATGAATGATGTTATATGGTTTAATCAATGTTTTTATGTATATCACTAATTCATCATGCTACATGCTTTTGTTGACATATATGCATCAAAATATATAAACTTTGCTCCCAAAATCACTCCTGACTCAGGAGCTTTTGAAAATGCTGCTCCTCGCTCCTGCCTCCCCTCCTGTTTCCCACATTTGTTCCTGCTCCCAAGCAGCCATGGGTGGTCAACTACGGTGCTCCCTGTTATGGTGTTCAAAGTCATTTAAGGGACTCCATAGATAGTGCATGGAGCATTTGGAGGTACTTGATTGATTGTGCATGGAGCATTTGGAGGGACTCGATTTGCAAGGCGCCACAAATGGGGGGTAGTCCCTATGAAATGTGAGGATGAAAGACTTCTCGGGAACCGATAAGTTTGGGAGACAACTGAAGGGCCTAGCAACTTGGTTAATGATGACTAGCAAGTTTAATTATTAACACAATTTAATTGGATTCTTTGAGAGACCAGTGCCTTACGGAGTCAAATCACTCACACAATATAAATTAGTTACCAAGTTACTGGATGAACAGTCATTGCTTAGGATGCATACTATCTTATATGAGATGTGACACCTAGAACTAAGTGAAATGCAAACTCTTGGTTAATTTTAGGTTTAGATGCCTATCTAAGTGAGTCCGTTCTCTCAACTTTTTTGAAGTTAGTCTCAAGTGTAGGTTGTGGAGAGAAACCTAGGGGAAGATAGCAAATGACTATATTAACGATACCTCCCCTGGAGTTCTAACCACCCGAATGCCTTTGACGCTGTAGAGACTGTGGCTCTGACAACTGCAAGGTCATCATGTTAACCACAAGTGAGGGTCTAAACTTCGCAAGCTAGGTGAGAAAGGTGGTCCTATCGTCTTTCAACCAAGCTTATGCTTGGAGGTAAATTAATTAATGCACTACTACTCCTAGAATGCAAGTGCAAAATGAGTGATTAGCTTTAGGTGAGATCGTTAAATGTTTTAAGTACTTTGAGACAAATTATCTAAATAATAATATTCGATTTAGAGAAATAAAGGAAAGTACTTAACAATTACAAGGATAATCTTCACCAAAAGCAGTGCTCAATGAACTCCTTAATTACCAATTAGGTTACCCAATGACAAGTAGAGTGTAAGGCAATTCAAGATTAGAAATCTCACAATGGACAATTGCTTATCAAATGACAATAAACATAAAGTGCACAAGTCCGATGTTTCTCTTAACAATGTTAATGTGCCAATTAGATAATGCCAATCCTTCAACAAGATATCAACACAATTAGCAATTCTTGAGATTACTTAGATGACTTCAAGATTACTCTTATCACAATATCAATATGGTGATCAATCAAGTGCTTTAAGAGTGAGTTAACTTCAATGTTGCAAGATTATGATTCTTAGATGTGATGCTCACTTGCAAAACAATATGTTAGTGCACTTATTACAAAAAGTAAACTCACAAGAAATGCTAATTATGACAATAACAATGGAAAGCAATTTAACTTTCTTTTTTTTGTAAGTAGGAGCTGCTTTATATTATATGAATCTAAAGATTACATTTTCTTTCCGGTTTGCATGGTTGGTCAGATTCGAGACCTAATCAACGAAAAAAATGTGCTTTCCTGGGCTCTTTGCTTTTACAAAATATATAATTCTTCTAGGCTCTGGACTGGCTGGCCTTGGCTGCTTTTGTTACAAAATCAGTGGTGAAATTGATAGAGCCAGAGACCTTTATGTGGTGATCCTTACTACTATCTGTCCCTTGCTTTTCTACATAATGTAAACAAAACCAAAAATGATTGGTCCATAGGGCACAAAACCAAAACAGAGGAGGTGCAGATTGCATCAGACAAATTAGTTCTCGAGGTTCTCTTCCAACATAATTGACTTCTCTGGAGTTCCTCCAATGAGGGTGTCCACGGAGGCAAGGTGGCTGGTCGAAGTGCCTCCCGTCTCCCGCTTGATGATGGGCATGCTCTCATGTCCAACCTGCATGGACGTCGTTCGTCTGTTAAGCAGGGCGTAGTGCGGGGAGTCTTTGGTGGATAGTTTCCACGTACACCGTAAACTTGTTGTTAAGCTTGTCTAGCGTATCCTCTAGGGCTTTGTTGGCTTGAATGTGTTCTTGCATCGCTAGGCCAAGAATTGTCTTCATTTGCCAAGAGAGATTGATAGTGCTGTTGTACAGATTTCCATGGCCCTGGTGAACCCCGGATCTGGGATCCAATCAAACTGAGCATCTATGTCTTTAGTATTTGTTTTTTGCTGAATAACTCTGGCTTGATTCTCCATTTCCGTGATTCGCTTTCATGTCTCTTTGGAGATAGTACTATTGTAGTTGTGGGCTGCATGCCTAGTCGTCGCTTCTGCTCTTGTCCTAGGTCGCAGGTTGGCTTGAGTCCACCTATCCATATTCCTTCCTCTGCGACGAGTGGTAGAGGGAGTTTTCTTTGCATGGGGCCATGCTTGTGAACGAGATGAAGGAAATCTTGCAGACGAAGCTAAGCAGGGGGCTGGAACTGGGGGTGTGAAAAGGAGTAAAAGAGAGGGCTTGAGAGCAAAGGGAATGATGGGGATGATCTGCAGGCTTGGGGTATTCATAGAACAAGTCGGAGATGGGGAAGCCGAGGAGAGAGGTGATGATAATTAAATCTTGAATGCTTGCCAGAGCCATGTATTTAATATCCGTAGCAAGTCGAGGGATTCTAATGGTGCGCGGGTGGAGACGGCGACGATCACTACCTAGAAACATGATTGAGATCCAAGGAACCATGAGAGAATAATTGGATTTGATACAAGAGGCAGGGTTCATCACATCGAATTAAGGAGAATGTACTATCCAACCCTCGAAGATCTGCAGGCTGGTGGCAGAGTCATTATTGCGATGACCTTCTTTGTCCTTGGTATTGATTGCCTCACACTCGCGGCTGAGGGGACCTTCCCCTAACTCCCTCCATGCAAGGGATTGCAATGTTACCTTGCTGACTGCGGTGCCTTGCTGGAGCTTGCAGGCATCAAGAGTTGCCAATGTCGAGTCTTCTTCCACAATCAGGGGGTCAAGGTGTTGCTCTTTTGCAATGGCCAGACCATGCTCCAGAGCATGGAGCTCCGTCGCATTGTTGGTGGCAGTCCCTAATTTCCTAAAATAAACCCATTGAATCTCACCTTTAGAGTTTCTGAAGACACCACCAAGGTCTGCGACACCCGAGTTGCCTTTAGCGGTGCCATCATAATGCAATTTTATCATATTGTTCTCCGAGGGGGACTAGTGGTCAAGAGCTCTGGGGGATGCAGTCGATGGGCTTGGAATGGTCGTGAAAAGTTTGTGCAAATCTAGGAGATGGAGAATGCACTGGTCGACAGCGCGAGGGGGGCCTTGGACGAAATGAAGCTTAGATATGGAAACAGTTTCGTGGATGATCTGCTTGATTATGGTAAGAAGTTTTCCCCCTGGCTGTTTTATATTCTTGAAAGTTCATCCATTGCATTCTTTACAAATAGCCCAACAAATAGTCCGTGGTAGGAGATTCCAGGCCCGGTCGACTACCAGGTTGGGGGATATGCTCGAATGCTAGTTGTCCAGTGTGGTTTGGATTGAGGCCCTGTTTTTGTCTGTTGTCCTAAATATTTCAGCGGCCCTCCATAGGTTGTTGGTGTAGTCACAGGTATTTAGTAGATGGTTGATAGTCTCTTCTTGCGATTCGCAGAGAGGGCATCTCGAAGGTCTTGTAAAGCCTCTTTGCCAGAGATTGCCCCAAGGTGAGAATTTTACCATGCATAACTAGCCAGAGGAAGAGGATGATTTTGGGCCATTGGTGCCTCCCCCAGAGAGTTTTCCATCTTTGATGCTGTTGCAATTGATCATGATTAACTATATACCCGTAAGCCTCCTTGAGATTGAAGAGCCCGATTGAGTTGTTTCCCACCTTAGCTTGTCTTCTCCATGGTCCACCTGAATTTGCCTCTCCTTCAAGGGATGTTCAAAAGAATTCCAGTCTAAGTTTTCTGATAATTGAAGCCACCCTTGCTTGTCCAACCATTCTCTCCATCGATCTCCTAGAGCGAAAGGCTTCCAATAGTGGGCAACTTGGAATTTTCCTTTTGCTTGCATGGTTCCTTGGAGAGTGACATGTTGATCATTGCTGAGGATTGGGAGTTGCTGCTAGGCCTCCTCCCAAAAGAGGGCATTTTCCTCGTTGCCTATCTCCCAGAAGCTGTGCCCTTGAATAATATTTTTGTTTCTCCATGCCTGGTTCCATATGACCGAGCCTTGGGCTTGACCTGAGAGCCTGATGAGGTCTTGATGGGAGTGGTTGGGAGCGCATTTCGCTCTCCAAAGCTATCCCCAAGGCGTACCTGGGTTATCCAACCACCTCCACTAGGTTTTGGTCCTAGGGCTTTTCCCAAAAGTTCTGGATCTTTGAGGCTGAGCCCACCCGCGTTCTTTGGTTTGCAAAGCTGATCCCACCCCACTAGGGCCCATTTCTTCTTCGTATCCAAGCCCCTCTAGAGGAAGCTTCTTTGGATGCCATGAATGGTGTTTGTAATAGATTTTGGGCTGCCAAAGTCGAGAATAGGTAAAGAGGCATGGCTTGAAGAACAAATTTAACTAAGATGAGTCGCCCAACAAGGTTGAGGGATCTAAAGGTCGAGCTAGAGAGTTTCTTGCGCAGTCTATTGATTAGGTCCTCCCAATTTGATTTCCTTGACGATTTATCAATGAGTGGAACCCCTAGGTATTTAGAGGGGAGGGAGCAGAGCTGGAATCCCAAGATTCTAGTGATATTTCTTTGAATGGCTAAGGAGTGTTAAAGAATAAATTTTTTGATTTTTCAAGGTTAATAGAGGTTCCCAACGCTTCAGAGAAGAGGTTAAGAATGCGTTTGAAGGTAACAAATTCATTAACAGTTGGAATACCCATCAAGAAGGTGTCATCTACGAATTGCTTATGGGTGGAGGCTGGGGAAGAGTAATGCAACTTAAGGCTAGTGAGGCTATTATTGGTGCTGGCGGCTTGGAGAGATTTGCTTAGACCCTCGGCCATGAGAACAAAGAGGAAGGGGGGCAGAGGGTCCCCTTGCCTGATTCCTCTCGAGAGGGCGAAGGGCTGGGTGGGTGAGCCATTGAGCAGAATGGAGAAGAAAGCTCTCGAGACCAGAGCCATGATCCATTCAATGCAGTCCTGGTGGAATCCGAAAGCCTTGAGGACTTCACACATATATTCCCCACTGATTTTGTCAAAGGCTTTCGACATATCCAATTGCATCATCATTCCAAGCTTTTTGAGGGTTTGGAGCGAGTGAATAGTTTCATGAGCGAGAATGATACTGTCGAGTATTTGTCTGCCTTCCCACTTGGTTGACCGAGATTAAAATGGGAAGCAAAGCCTTGATCCTGTTAGCCATCACTTTTGAAATGATCTTTACAGAGGGCCATCGGTCTGAATCTATCTGAAGAAACGACTCCTTCCTTGGGAATTAAAGTGAGGAAAGTGGCGTTAAAAGCGTCGAGCACTATTTTGTTAACCTGAGAGTCCTCCACCAAGGCATGGACCTCTTCATTGATGAAGTGCCAACAACTTTTAAAGAAGTCAATGGTAAAACTGTTGGGCCCAGGAGCTTTGCCCAAGGGCATGGCTATCAAAGCTTCCTCCACTTCTTGCATGGAAACCTCTCTGAGAATCATGTTATTGTGATCCTGAGTTAGGATGGTGGGGATGTTACTGGTGATTTCTCTAATGGCCTAAGTCTTGTTTGTGTGGGGCTCCTCTTAAAGTTTATTGTAGAAACTGTTCAGTTCCTCACAGATCTCCTTATGGGTGCTAGCTGTTCTTCCATCCATAGTTCTCAGGCTTAGAATTCTATTGGTTCTTCTGTGTTGGATCATGGAGTGATGGAAGAATTTGGAGTTTTTTTCTCCACATTTGAGCCAACGAACCCTAGGTTTTTGTTGCCACAGCTTTTCCTCCTACTTGGCTCTTTCCTCCCACTTTTTTTGAAAATCTCTTTCCTCCTTCATTTGATCTGTGATACCTTGATGGATGATTCTTTGCTGGAGCTCCTCCATGCTCTGTTCCAACTTCTTTTTTCCTGGAAAATGTTACCGAAGACATCCTTGTTCCATTGTCTTATTTTGTTTTTTACATGCTTCAACTTTTGTTGGAATTGGTACATTTGGGTGCCATTATGGGGAGGAGAGCTAGCCCACCAGTTTTTATGTTGCTTAGGAATTCCGGATGCTCCAACTAGAAAGCCTCAAATCTAAAGGGGCGATTTTTCGGGGTTGTTGAGATATGAATTATCAGAGCTACCGGCTAGTGATCAGATCCCAGTTGTGGTAGTATTTTGCATTATGTTTCCCAGGAGGCTAGGAAGATTGATTCCGAGATGAGGAATCTGTCGAGCCTGGAGGCAATCTGCCTATCTCCTCCTCATTTGTTGTTCCAGGTGTAGGTACCATTGACTATCTGCATGTCCACTAGTGCCATTTTATCTATGGTTTCTTGGAAGGCTTTCACGTTCCTGTTCAATTTCCTGAGACCTCCTTTCTTTTATGAGAGATCCAGGATCATGTTAAAGTCCCCTCCTATGATTTTGAATAGATGGGGTATGCTTTCAAGAATTCTCATGACTGAAGATAGCATTTGGATCCTCTCTTCCACCCTGTGAGGCCCATAGATATTGGTAACGCATATTGTTTCAGTGGCGTCCGTTATTTTTAGGACTGTAGTGGTAGAGTTTCTAGTCGCTATTGAAGAGATCAATTCATATAGCGAGTTCTTCTACATGATTAACTGCGCTCATGTCGTGCCACGTGTTGCATTGGCTAAGTATCTGTAACCCTTGCAACATTCCTTTTGCAGGGCTGGCATGTCTTCCATGGCTAACTTTGTCTCTTGGAGGAGTACTATTTCTGGTTTGCTAGTCATTATTCTTTGTTTTAATAGTCTTTTTTTTCCAGGGCCATTTAAGCCTCTGATATTCCATGAGATGCAATTCATTGAGAAAGATGAGGAGTTAGGGTGAGAGCTCTTACCTTGCCCTCATTGATTAATCTTGCGCCTAATTCTTGAAGGAGTTGGCTTGTGGTTTTCCGTCCTCGTTTTCGGCCTAGACCTTTAATGTTGTACTAATCGACTATGATGTTTGACAGAATCTCCTTGTAGGCATTATCCTCAGGGTGTTTCCTCGTTGTGGTCTGTTTCAGCTCTTCTTGTATTAGGTATGCTCCTTCTATTTTTTGGAGATATTCCTTGGGTATTGCTGCCAGGCCAATTTTTGCCCATACTTCTGCTATCGAGTTGAGGTCAATTCCTCCTAGAGCTTCTTCTATGACTTGGTCTGCTTCTGAGTCTTCTTTGGGTTCAAGATCCATGTCTACGTCTTCTGAGGGCAGGCTATTCTCATGGTGGCTCTGCTTGGGAGCATCGTCCTGATTTTGTTCTTGGAGCGATGGTTGTTGATTCAACATTTCGCATTCTCAAGGCTATTCTCATGGTGGCTCTGCTTGGGAGCATCCGTCCCGATTTTGTTCTTGGAGCGATGGTTGTTGATTCAACATTTCGCATTCTTCCTTAACATTTCCTTTGTAGTTTGTTCTTCCGGCTCCTCTTGCAAGGCTTCGAATTTATTTCTGTTGGATGGAGGTTGTTGACCCTGTTTTCCTTGATTTCTTTTATTGTTCCTGCTTCTAGTGGTTGCCTTGATGAAGCTCTGTTCATCCATTTTCTTTTGTGCTTGGGTATTAGTTTGTTGAGAGACATTCCGGGGGCAGTCTCTGAAGAGATGACCGTGCTCATGACATTTCCTGCATCTGAATGGTATATGCTCATAGTTTATGTTCTGGAGCCATACCTCGTCCTTGAAGACCAGTTTAATAGCCTCTGGAAGCCCCTGAGACATCCAGATAAATGCAGATTTTGGCATATGAGACGTAGTAGCCATCCCTGGTGCCCTCCGACATTTTGATGTATTCTCCTATTTCATCGCCTATACCTTTCAACACAGAGGGCGACCAATAGTCCGTGGGGAGTGAATAGAGTCTCACCCAAATAGGGACCCTGGTGAAGTCTTCCTTTTTTGGTGTGAAGTTTTTCTTCCAGTACTGCATGTATAACCCCACAAAGTTGAAGAAATAAGGTCCACCTTCAAAGATATGGTCTGGAGGTAAAAAACGATAGTGAAAAAAACCTTTAGATCCTAGTTGTAGCCTTATTTCTCCTTTTGGATGCCAGTTGGTCTGAATCCATCAGTTTAGGGCTTTTTTCGAGGGCCAGATGCCCATGAATTTGCAGATGATAGCGTGTTCTTGCATGAAGTCTCTGTATGCTGCAACATCAGGGTCTTGAATCTTTAAAAGCAGTATTTTCTGCACCTTTTGTTTGCAGTTGTTGCTTGTTTGAGTATGAGGCCGAGGGCTTTTTTCTGTGCCCGACTGCTTGGAGCCCTCTTCATCATTCAATTGTGAGGCGGTGTTCTTACCTGAGCTCTCTCCACTCCTCTATCCCTTGAGTGAGCGCCATTTGATTTTCTGGAGGAGTTGAAGTGTTATAAGTTGTGAGTTTTGTAAAGTATGAGGTTTCGGGCTCCTTGCCTTTGCCTGAGACAACATCTCGGAAGGAGGGGGCCTTTGAGCCCCCTTGACTCTGTCATGGAAGTGATCAGAACAGTGAAAGCCCGAAAACCCTAGTAGAGCGAAAAAATCCCCACAACACACATTATCCTGCAATAAGGATAACTATTGGTGGAAAGCAATTTAACTTTCAAATGACAAGCAAATATCCAATTCCTTTGGTTAATAGCAATGACAAGCAAAAGCACCCAAATTTCACGATGCTAGCAATCCTTTAGGAGATATTCAATGACAATGAAAGGAAGAGAGCAAGCTACAAAAAATTCACTAATTTGATAACCAATGACATGTAGGAATGCTTGCAATTAGAACTACTAGGCAACTTAGAGAATGATGATATGCTCAAAGATATTATTCTTTACTTGATGTTAATGGCATTAAAAGAGCAAGAGCAAACTTGTGAGAGCAACAAGCCTATCTTATGTAAGGAATGCCAATTCAGTCCAAGTATACCAATTATCTTTTAGAGCATCTATCTTCTTATTGAGAGTATTGACTTAATGAGTACACACATATTTTGTCAATTAGATGAGATTGCTAACAGTGAAATACTTATGAATGCAAGAGTGCAATAGATGGATGCAAGAGCTAGCAATGAAATGCAAGAGTGATATGATGCAACAAAGAAATCTAGAGACCAATGATCACAGCAGTAAGAGAAGCAACCCAATCAAATTACTTTGCCAACAACAAGACCATTACCAAAGATGCAAGGGATGCTAAGAGTGAATGCCCAACAAGTTTAGGTGCCACTGTTATGCCTTTTATGCCACTGTAAAAATGTATCTTGAGGCTGTAATGAAACAATGATGAGAAAAGAAAGGTTGAGGAGGCAAACCACTAGGCCTTATGGCCTTTGTTGGTGATTAGTTGGGCTCTGTGACTTTTCCAATGAATCTATCCAATTGCAACCACAAATGTTAACTCCAAAAGCACTTGGAACACTTGCAAAACAAAGTGTCAATCCAAAACACCAATGCAAAACCAAGTAATGCCCAAGATATGACTGGGAGTGATAGACTAGGGCTAAAGAAAGGGCAACAATGAGGATAGGAGGCTTGTATAAAAGCCTTGGCCTAGGTTTCAAGGCCTAATAAGGCCACAGATTAAGGGATCAAGGCCTAGAAGGCCTGCGGTAGCAAGGGAAAAGGCCTATAGGCCCGCGACACACCAAAAAGGAGAAAGAGAGGGGCTTCCGTCAAGGTTTAAGGCCTGTGGTGGCTAGGAGAAGACCCAACTAGGGCTGCCGAGAGGGGAGAAGAGGCCTTATGGCTCGCGACACCAGAAACAAGCCTCCTAGACGCTGCCACAAGGGAGAGAAGCCCCTTTAGGGCTCACGGTAGGGAAAAAAGGGGCTCGACAAGGCCTTGGAGGCCTCAAAAAATTTTCAGACCCCTACAAAAACACAAGGACAGTTACGAGAGCAAAAAATTTACTATAAAAAACCACAAAATTTACCTTGTAGGGCTTGCAGTCCTCTCTTCTTGGCTGTGCGTTGAGGTTCTAGGGCCTTGGGAGGCTAGATCTAGGCCTCTAGGGCTTGGATCAACCTTTCTCTTTTGAATGAATTGGACAAATAGGTTGGACAACTCCTCTTGGAGGTGAGAAACCCCTGAAACCCTAGCCCTAGGGCTAGTTCCTTCAACCAAATTCAAATTTCCTTTGAGAACTTGAGAATTCACTTGTACAAATGAAGAGAAAAATTCCCAAAACCCCAATATATACAAAAATAAAAAATAGTAAAACCCCAAACCCCAAGTGCTACAAAAATAAAACAAGGGTTAGATTTATTTACAAATATTCACAATATTTACAAAATTTAAATATTTGCTCTTATTAGCAGATTAAATCTTTATAGCACAAAATAAATAAATTTTTGAGATTTTAGAGTAGATAATATGGATGAATAATTTCGAAAAATCACTGGCCAAAACCCTCTTGCAAAATCATTTGTCAAAATGAAAGCCCAGAGCTCAAACAAGGTCGATCCTTCCCCACAGTCTGTGAACTTGGAGTCCAAGGGCTAGTGTACCTGTAGATCTCTATTTAATCTTGAAAATAATTGTTAGATCATAAGGTGAATCAGATCACCTAAGGCAAGATAACTTTACCAATAGAATGTTCTTATCACCAACAAATGAAATAACAATTATGAGTTTTAGCACAATATAGAGCATGAAAAAACAAAATACTAGCACATACCACAGATCAACAGATAGAAGAACACCATGAATTGAAACCCCAAAGTCTTTCTATTATGCGAAAAATAATTCTAGCAGAGCAAAGCTCAATACATCAATTGAAAATTACTTCATCCAAAGATGGAAAATAGGAGCTTGATAGCTTCCTTATATAGAGAAAACCCCTCCAAGTGGAAAATAATGGTTAGTTGGCTTGATCCTCATCCAAATAATCCCATTTGTTGAAAATAACTTTATCTTCTTCTAATCTCCACTGTCGATTTTTTATTTTTGAGGAAAAATACGAATCTCTTGAAAACCATTTTTTATTAATTCAAAATATAATATTTTGGACTAATACCCTAAAAAATTTGACTTTGACTTAACCACAAAGGTCCAAGGGGTCAAATTATTTAAAAAAATCCATTTTTCCCTTGGTGGAGGGCTTCCAAAAATTAGTTTTCTTTGACCCACGATTTTTTTTTGTAAGCTTGGCAAGACTACATCTTCAACATGTCCAATATATCACTCTGATCGGGGCTGGGAATTGAACCAGTGACTTCACATCAAGGAGTGCCTTAACAGAGCATCCAATCACCGTCTATCCAAGACTCCGTGGACTTTGACCCAAGAATTTTTGATTATTTTCCACTTGGAGAATTTTTTTTTTTTTCTCTCAAATTTTTTTTGACTCAAAATTAATTAATGTTTTGGCTTGAGATTTTTAATTAATTTTTCCAGAAAAATTAATTAAATGACTAGAGGGGATTAATTACTTTTTTTCCACCCTCAAATATTTTATCCATGGTGTCTAACTATGAGTAACCATGCACTAAAATATTTTTTACATCAAATTATTACAATATCAACTCTTAGAAGGGGAAATACACATTTAAACATAGACCCTCAAGACATTACCCAATTTTGCGACACAATATGATCTAGTATGAAACCAAGTGTGTCTATAATAAAATAATTTAGCCATGGTGTCTAACTATGAGTAACCATGCACTAAAATTATTCCTAAACACACTTTTACATAGACTTGATAAACACTAGGACTCACCTAAGACATTGCCAACGAATTCCACCCTAGCTTTGGGTTTATAATTGGAAGAAAAACTCTGCCGATTATCCGTGTTTACAAACACACATAATTCAGAGAGGTTAAAAAACTTCCTAGGATGAAATCCTTGACAAAAATCATAGGCTTACCTAGGTGCTATTACATGGTTTAATGGTCATACTAGCATCATTTAGAATGAACTTTGCAAAAATTGGGTTTACAATGATAATATTAATGCTGACCGATGACTTTGATCTTTGATAATTTTGGTCCACTTCTTGGTACTCTGCTTCTTGCATTGTTGACAAAGTGTGGTCAACACAAACACTTTAGAGCTAATACAAGTAAATTCTTTGTTTAGAGGAGATATTCAAAACTTTATTGAGCCAAATATTCAACATTGGATTTGTACTCAACCAATAAAGTCCTAATAAAGTCACGATAAAATCACGATAAAGTCCCAATAAAGTCACAATAAAATCACGATAAAGTCCCAATAAAGTCACGATAAAATCAGTGACTTGCAAGTTTTTTGGAGTGTCGATTTTATCGACGATTTTTTTGATTTGAAAAACTGCCGGTTTTATTGTAAAAGTCGTGATTTTTTCTGGAGTTGATGGAAAAACTCATGGATTGTTGTTGGGGCGAGTTAAATTAGTTTTTGATGTTTTTTTTGGGTCATTTTGTATGCCCAATGATGCGTTTTGAGCTCTGAGGAGAAGTAAAGGGTTTCTAGGCTCTGAGGAGGAGGAGGAAAGTGAGTTTTTTTGAGTGGTGGTCAATTTCCCCCACTGTTGAACAAGTTCTCTCTAGCAACCACAAACTTGTAGGTATGGGTGGCGATTTCACCCATTTTTTCCTTGTGTGTGTTTTTTGTTATACAGTTCTATGGGGGTTTCAATGACCCATTTTTTCTCATGAATTTGCTAGGGAGATAGGAGTGTTTTTTCAGGCATACGTGTTTCCTTTAGTGGAGAAGGTTTCCCAACAATGCCCAACTTCCTTGAGTGAAGAGGGTTTTGCTTCCCTGATTTTTTTTGGGACTGTAGGAGATCTATAGTGAGGTAAACTACTAAATATTAGATTTATTTTATTTAATTCTTTTTATTTTGAATCTTCATTTCGATTTTTTTTTTGTGCCCTAGGTTCACACTCCAATTATTGCATTGAAAAAAAAGTGCCAAGGCATTTGGACCCTATGTGGAAATTTGGTGAATCCAGGTGGGCAGGGAAGTGGTTCAATAGACAAATTTTTAATTGCAAGTTGTGTGGGAAGCATATGTCAAGGAGCATCAACCAATTGAAATGCCATTTGCGGCAAATTCAAGGACCAAATATAGAATTTTGCCCAAATGCAAGTTTGGAAATCATTTGTAAGGCTTGTTACCCACCACTAGTGGGTGAGCCCTATAGGAGAAAATTTCTCCTATATTTGTCTTTAGCCGGTAGCCAACAACCCCTTGCAGCAATTAGATAGCGCGATGTGCCACCATTCTCCGCTACTTGTGCTAGCGATTGTGTGCCCTTGCCCATCTGCTATGATCGTATGTTTGAAGCTGAACCTTCTCGCCCTGAAGGTATGACTTTTCATTATGTAATTGGGTGTTTATGCTTGCGTTTTTTGGGCACTAGTGGGGGAATTTGGCGGAAAGAATGGGCTTGAATTGTACTCTTGTTCCCTTGTCCCAACTTGGTGGTTAATCTTGTATCCTAGACCTGTGGGATCTTCTCCATTGAATGCTAGCTTTAGGAGTGACACTACATGGAAAACCCTAATTTTGGTTGTGTGGTCCTGCGTCCCGACACCATATCTTTCACTCCCCTCCACTCTTTATAAGCCCTTTCCACACATTTCCCATCTAAGTCCACATTTGTCCATTGGGTCCACAAGGTGTTAGCCTTCCCCCTCCCCTTGTCCACACTTTGGGTCGAGCCTGGAACAATGCTCTGGAGGTTGATGCAGCTAAAAAGAAAGATAAAAGCATAAATTGGCCACTTCCAACAAAAAATGTACCACAAAATGCAAAAGATGGCTGTGACATAAAAATTTAGCGTGTGAGCAAAAGCCAAACATGAGCTTTACCCCCTATTACTATGTCCATCACCTTGGTTCCTAGCGTCCCTATGAGTGCCCCACCCATATCATTAAGGAACCCATGATTGTTTGAACCCTTGGTGGGTGATGAACTGCCCAACCTTAAGGGGGTAATCACTGCTACATCATACACATCATGCTCTCATCCCCTGGAGCCCCGAGCAGTAAAGAAAGAAAAATCAATAAAAGACAAAAGGCATATGAAGAAGGGTGGAAAAACAAAGGTCGGGGTAACTCATGTACCACGATTTCTCCCTCCTACATTCATATACCCAAGGTGTGGGCTTCCCTCATTCTAGCTACCCTTGTACCATGGCATGTGGCTTGGAGCCTTCCCTATTGCCCCATTCTGTTTCATCATTATTTCACATGCCACCTGCCATTTGATGGATGTACCATGGACTTGTCACTCCCTTAGAGGTTGAAACCACCTAATAGGGTCCTTTATTAACCTCTCTTGTCGAGCAAGGAAACACTTATACATTTTGAAGCCCATTTGGAAGGGCATGCCACTATGAAGTGTCCACTTTTGCCCCTGATTAGCAAGCTTATTTACTCAATTGCACTAATGATTGGTTGTACTAGAAGGTGAGGAGACGCATTGGATCTTATACAAGATTGTAGGTGGGTCTCCATCTTGGATTTGGCCTCCCTATACGGGATCCAAGCCCTTTAGAAGGTCATAATGGCACTTATATGGTGAGAGTTGAGAGCCATGGGCCCCCACCACAAACAGAGCATTGATTGCTATACCATGGGCTTTTTCAGCACCACGCTGCCCTAGGCATTTGGCAGATGATCCAGGTCCCAAAGGAGGATATGTCTTGTCCAGGAAGACATGGGAGGGCATGTGTCATCATTCTAGCCCTTATTGATGGAGCATCAAAATGTTTGATCCAGTTGGAGACCCATGAGATCATTGATTGTGCCCCACAGCCACTTGGGAGCACCACAAGATGTTTTGCTTGGAAATCAAGGGGCCACCCCCTTGATCATCATTTTTGGAGCCCTCCTCTTCATCATGGCACATTGAGGATTTATCTTGGCCTTCCAACGGCCCTTTGCACCATTATTTTATCATTTTAGCCTCATTAGGAAGGCTTATTTTACACATATGAGCTATTTGGTGGGCTTGTCACCAAAGTTATTGTTATTTGCACATTAAAATAATAATTAGGGGCTTAATTAGGCTAATTAGACCATTTGAACTTGTGAGAGGCTCATATAAATTGAAGAGAGCCTCATTTTGTAACTCATCATCACTTGGATTTGGGATATCTCTCTCTAAAGAATTCAAACTTGCAATTGTGGAATGATTTGGATGAATAAATGCATTTTGATGTGTGGAAAAATTTCGCTCTCTCTTGGAGCTTCTTGTTGGCAAGATTTTGGATGGATATACTCTTCTTTGTCTTGTAAGTGCAATATAATGCTATATTTTTGTTTTAATGGATGTCTAATGCATGGAATCATTTTCTTATGGTGAAATAATGTGCCCTAATTAATGTGAATTAGTGGAATCATTGAAACTATTGGAGATTTTTGCATGTGTTACTCATTGGACAAAGAATGAATGAATGTTCCTAGAGGATTATTTGCATTGCATCCTCGAAACTCCATAATAATTGCCATCGAAGTATAAAAGTCTAAAGTTGTCGTGTAGCTGCATCCATAGGGTTAGTGAAGTTGCTTCTTTAGGCCTCCTTGAAGAGCGAGTTCCCAAATCTTAATCATTTTGAATCCAATCTTACCAATAGCTAGGCACTGGTCCCAGATCCTTGGTGATCACATTAACACAACAAAACATCATTCTTTTCACCTCTTTTCTTTCTCTTTTCTTCGATCCTTTAAGGCTAAGGAGGTTTTCTAGGGCTTGGTGATAAATTTTAGGGAGGAGGAAGATCAACCACTTCTATAACATCAAAGAACCTATCATGGCTTCATTCCTTCTTACAATATCACGGTTATCATCATAACATCCTTTATCATGCTCACCAATATTATCAAGTCAATTTTACTTATGAACATCTCCAACATCTTGAAGATTATGTACCTGCACAACTTAAACAAGTACAACCAAATACAAAAGCATGAAGTTAAGTATATCAGAATCATGTTAATATAATGGAAGCAATTAGACTTTAGACATCAAACACCTAGTTAGGTTCATGATCAACAAGAAACACATACTTCTTGCTATGGTTATGTTCATAAACCCTTTGACTACAATATAAAGCAACTCAATCAAGAAATCAATCTCATTCTATCTAGGACCTCATTATTACTTTCAGAGATATGTTAGACTCTACTATGATTCACTGCGAACCCTGGATTCCAGCATTGAGACACAAAGCCTTAGATATTAGCAGTTGATAATAATCCTACCATGCATATAAGGTTTCAACAATGTTAGACACTACTAGGGTTTGTTTGCAAACCCTAGATTTTATCATCAAAATTAAATCATATCAGAAAACAATATTATCATATCCTAGAATATCAATTACTAGGGCTTTGTTACAAACCCTTAATTCATAATCTATGAGCATCAATAATTAGGTCAACATACGTGCAAAAACATATCTAGGATTTCATGCACTAGCAGTACACACCAATATCTATACAAACATCAATATGTCAGAGTTAGACATATAACAATTTTGATCAGGCTAGGGTTTCGATCAGACAAACGAACAAATACCTAGGGATTCATTCATAGGACCTTGCTATAGATATTATACATGTTTAGTTCATAAACCCTAAATTACCAAACCCTAAAGATCTAGGGTTTCAATACATGACTTAGATATTAACAGCAAACCCTAAAGGGCTAGGGTTTCTATAACAATTCCAAAACATCAAAAGAATAGGAATTCTAGATTTCATCAACAACCCTAAGTAGACTAGGGTTTCAATATTAGCATTGACATACCCTTAGGTTAGGGTTTTACAATGAACCTTTTTAGGGTTCCATAAGAATGATAATATAATGAGGGTAGATTCAATCTAATGATTAATCACCCTAACAAGAATCTTTGTGATTCAAAACCCTAGACATAACGATGTTAGTAATGTAAAACAAATTTAAAAGAGAATGAACATACCTTTTATATGAAGAGAACTTTGTAACAAAGCTTATAGGCTAAGACATACCTTGAGTTGTTTCTTAATAAACCTTGTAGGACATCATTTTGAAGGACTTCCTTTGCAACAAATCTTCTCTCACCTTTAAGTCTATCCTTTGAGGTTTCCTCCATAACCTTCAAGTCTATCCTTTGAAGTTTCCTCCATACCTTTTGAGCATTCAACAAGCTTTTCCTAACCAAGGAAAGTATAAAGAGAAAGGTTATTAGCATACAATATAAACAAATTGTGAGAAGGAAACCAAACATGAAACTATGAAGAACAAAGAACATAATACTTATCTTTTTGGTAAAATGGCGGAGGCTCCCTCTTAATCCATTCTTGAGGGAAACCTACAACTTATCAAAATAAAAGGTGTTCTAATAAGACATGTCAGACATACAAGTTCTAGAAATCAAAACATAAAGAAAAACAATTCAAAACTTAAACAAAAGACTAAGAGGGATAAGAGAGAGAGGTCTTAGTAGTATAAGTCGTTGACTTCTGATTCTTCAGTCTTGCTCTTCTTAGGTGGTGCTTCCTCGACAATATTTGCTTGACCCTTGTCTCTCCTTTTATTCCTTGGATTCTTTGGACAATGGCTTTTATAATGACCTAGCTTATGGCAATTATAACATTCGATCTTGGATAGGTCAACCTTCTTCTTTGGTCCTTTGAACTTCTTGAAGGTTCCCTTCTTCTTGTGATGAGCAGAATAGGCATTTGAGATGTTTTCTTCTTCATCCTCCTTGTTGTTGTTAGTTAACGATACTCTAGCTTCTTCTTGACTGCATGCATTCCACATTTGCTCAAATGTTGGTGTATCCTTCCAACTGTTAAGTCTTGATGCAAAGGCACTCCAAGATTTTGGTAGTCCTAGAAGAGCAATAATTATGAGCTCCTTTTTTGGGACAACTTCATTTATTGCTTGGAGTTCCTCTCTGATTCCAGATATCCTTATAAAGTAGGATGCCACAATATTGTTCTCGTCATCTTGATAGTTCTTAATTCATTCTTGAGACTTGCTATTTGACCAATATTCTTGATGGTGAATAATTTAGATGGAGCCTCATACGTTTTGCAGAATCTATGTTGGATATGTATGGAATGAGGTTGTCTTTTCCTCCATCCACTATTAGGTTCATAACCAATATTTTTGTTTCTCTAAATTTTGCTTTCTCTGCTTCATCTGAAGGCTTCTTGATTTTTCCTAGAACGAGATCCAAAACTTTGTTCTTTTCGAGAATGAGGTCTATCCTCTTTTTCCAGGCCCTGTAGTTGGAGGCTCCTTCTAGTTTGTTTTCTCCCTTCATTGAGTTTGACATAGTTCCTGTAGATAGTAGATTTCTCTTTTTATATAGTCCTTTTTCTTAATGACCTTCTTTCAATCTCCTTTTCTTCAATAGATCTTCAAACTGCGTTTTTCCTTCTTCTTCACCTTAGTTTGATAAGTACTTGTGATTTCTTTGAATTATTATTATAATCTTTCTTATGTTCTTCTTTTATTTTAGTTCATCAAGAAATTACCATAACAAAAACATGAAGATCAAGGGCACTGGATGTAGGCGCACAGCCAGGGGAAAACCCTTATATAGGGGAAAACCTAGTCAAGAACTCTTCCTTTAGTAATTCAAGATGGGATAGACCAAGACCCTAGACCAACAAGCCTTCCTCTGCCACCAAGTTAGCCCTCAAACTGTTCTTCCAACCTTCAAAGATCAACTGCAACAATACTGCATCAACACTGCATCAATACTGCATCAACACTGGATCAAAGACAAATTTTTGACCCACTGCATCAGAATTTCGGCCCAACTTCAAGACTACAATTTCGACCCTCCTATAGCTTCAGTTCCTTCACACGTGTGAGACAGGAGAGAATTTCAACTTCCTTAGCAAGATAATGATCTTCTTCTCCTTCGCTAGCCTTTTCCTTCTTCTTCCTTGGAATTTGTACCTTTTATTGCTTCGAGATACACTGCAATTCAAACTTGTTGAGTGATCTTCTTCAAATGAGTCAAGTTGCTGCTTATATATAGTCCTTCTTGGTGATCGAATTCTTCCCTTGAGGCTGACTTGCCCTTCCTTGAGGTCGACTTGGTGGAGGAGGCCTAATTGACCTATTTTACATTAAAATAATTTTCTTTCTTGACAAATAATTCTCAAGAAGGGTTCTTTACATTGTGACATGGACAAAGACACTTGACATAAACCCTAGAAGTCTTCAATGGAGACTTTGACCTAAAAACAATTGACCCAAACATGCAACCCATGCTTTAATAAGTCAATTTTTTTAATAATAAAAGTCTTTTTTCTTTCTTTTGACAAATACATTTTAAATATAATCATGAATACCGACACTAGTTACATTCTTCAACAAAGAATAATTTCCAGGTGCTACAATAGTTGAAATTTTCACTGCTGCTGGCAGGTTGCTTGTGGATTGGTATCTTAACTTGTTTTGGACACCTTTTGCTGCACACTGTATTCACTTGATGTTTTTTTCTCTTTTCTTTTTGTAAACTTCAAATTCTATTGTCGAATCAAGAAATTACATCATATACAACCAAGTCAAGATCTTTCTCCTCACAATCTGCCACGGGGGTGTTGAAGAATCTAGGGCAAAGTAGTGTAGTGTGATTTTGTGTTACTGGATAACAATTTGTGAAGTCTTTTTACTTTTCTTGTTAGCTTATTCTTCTTCTTCTTATTAGTGCATATGTGTGTACTTCATCAAACTGCTACCAAAACATAAAAACAAGAACACAAGATGTTGGCTCTTTGCCAGGGCCAAAACCTCTCTTCTCTTGAGAGGAAAACCCTTTAGTGAATTTCTCTTATTGAAGCTTTTATTGATCAATGCCAAACCCTAGACCCCTGACTAAGAGATCCTCCAAGCACAAGTCAAGTCTTTACTCCTTTTTGCACCATATACCTCGACACTTCTTCTGACACTTTGTCTTCTAGCACTTCGTCTTCCAATTAGAGTCCTTTTACCTTAGAGAGATAGGCTCCTTTGCTAGGCTTGGGAGTCCTTGTAGGCTTGATCTCTCATCCAAACAATGAACTGTTCACTAGCTGCTGTTATAGCTCAGACATACCCTTACTGCACCTCACATGTGTGACTGTTTCTAGCCCTAGAAACAGTCCTTTATACTTCGGTCTCCTTCTTTCTTACTTCGCTTGATGTCCTTCTTCCATGCTGGAGTAGGAGGCCTTTATGGGCCTAGTTTTAGCCCCAAACAAACAGAAATATCCAACTGTGATCTTACTGCTATTATAGTCGCAGACTGTCCTTCATTCCCTCGCACGTGTGACTGTGTATACCCTAGAAACAGTCCCTTACTCTTCGTTGTTCCTCCTCTTCGCTTTGTTGCCCTAGTAGCCCCTTTTCCTTGGCTTCCTTCGAACTCCTTGTTCTCTTTTTCTTGCAGATTTCAGAGCACAATTGATGCGTTGTCTTTGGAGTGGACGACCTCTATAAATAGAGGACTGTCCCTCCATTTAAGCCGACTTGACTAACTGCATTTAGGCCGACTAGTCTTCTTAATTGTAGGCCGACTTTGAGGGCAGTTTGGTGGTTGACTTGTTGAGCAGACTTCAAATAGTTTCCATGGTGTTATAGCATGCTTGAAGGAGCTTGTTGAAGGTGCCATTGCCTAGGAGTAGACTTGACTTTGCTTGGAGGTTTCCCTTTGACTTTAATATATATTTATACATAGTGTAACATGCCCTTAAGGCCTTCAATATTTTCTCTTGACTATTTGACTCACCTATAGCACTTTGACATGTGCTAGACCTACTATAGTGAGCAAGAAACTCAGTGATATATTATAAAAATAATTTTTTTTTCTTGAATAAGTACAAATATAGAAAGTACATTTATGAAGACTAAACCTAGTTACACTTCCTTCAACACTCCCTCATAACTAGGGAGGTATTCATAAAACATTACAAGGTGTTTGGCTATTATCAATCTTGAAGAATTCACATAAGAGAAACCAGATTTGCAATCCATCTGTTATAGCATCATATTCATTAGCATTGTCATAGTGCAAGGCCTTGACTAACAACTCCATCTCTTTACAAGACCATGAGCTATAATGCTGGGGAGACCAATGATTTATAGACACCTTTATCATTGTCTCTCAAGGTACATACCCACCCAGGTGTTCACTGAGTATGACCTTCTAGGACTATTCTTATCTTGGGTTCCCAGCCCTCAAAGAATATCGGTCCTCTTGCCTACTCTTGTCTTGGATGCCTTACAAATCCTCAAAGAGTATCGGATGCCAGATGATTACCCAATCCTCCCATTCTTTCTTTATGAGTGAAGACAAGAATGTTGTGTCTAACTTGCGTCTGCATTTCCATTCATGGCCTTCATCTAGACTTACGGTTGTCAGTCCTGGTCTAGTGCATGACCCATGAAATGGAAAACACAATTGTCACTCCTTTGTAATCAGCGGTGATCCAAAACTCCCTCTTGATCAGGGACTTGTCAGAGGTCCCTCTTAACTGGGGACTCTTTCCTTCATCATCAACTTATTCTTCGTGGGTTCTTCAGTTGCTTGATCTCCTTCCTTTCTTGATGTCATTAAGTCTTTGTTTGAAATTCTTCTAGGTAGGGCACCATCCATCAATCACTTTCCTTCTTGGTTTGTCATGTCATTGCTTCGTGGAAGGTGACCATCAGGTTTTCTTGTCATCTTGGCTACTCCTTTGTCATCTTGTCCATGCCTCAGAATATTTTTCTCATGGATGCTTTGATGTACTTGCTAGGTTACATGCTTTGACCTAGTAGCCCATCATGACTTTATCCTGATATTGCTTTTTCTTTTGTTGGATGGCTTCTTTGTCACGACATCTTTGTGGAGTAGAACCAATTATATGCATCTTTTATATCTCCAAGGCCTTCATAGGTGTCAAGGGTCCTTTCTTCCTTTATCAGAGTTGTCCTGCCTTCTTTTGGGAGATATCTTTCAAGGCATTTTGTCAGATAGTGATTCTTGGTGATCATGGTGTTCTTCACATGCTTGATCTCTTTCTTCATTAGCTTCTTCTCAGATAGATAGGTCAACCATCTAATGCTTCTTGTGAGAGCATTCCTTCATTGTTTGCTTTCATGGACTTGTTAGCATTTCTTCTTGCTTCTTAGTCATCAATCTTATGTTCCTTATGTGAGCATATTCTTTTGTTGACCTTCATTGCATTGTGGTACATGCCTTCGAGCATATTCTTGGTGAAAGAGATTCTTTCATGCTTGATCATGTTATAGAACTTGTGCCCATGACTTAATAATCTACAAATGATAACATGACTTAAACTTTGATGCATACATACCTCATCTTCTAGGAGTTCATTCTCCTTGAGTAGTAGATCAGTCCTCTTCTTCCATGCAAGAAAGTTATTGGTACCTACCAATTTATTGCTTTCCGTGCAAAAAGACGTTGATGTATATTCAGAAGGGGACATGTACTTGATAGATTTTGAGATGTAATGGATTTGCTTCCTCCTTAAAGGCTCAATGGCTTGTCTTCCCTGGATTTTGATGTTCTTCAAGTGGACGTGCTTGGTGATGAGGTTTGTTTGAAGACTTGTAGCTTGATGTAGGTTCTGCTTCAATCTACTCTTCTTTGTGGGTGCCTTTATATAAGGCTCTTCTTCTAGCTTTGTAGACCTCCTTGGTGAATGATGGATTGTAGACCCTTCTTGACCTTGAAGTGATTGAGACTTCTAGGCTTGATGCTTCAATCTTGTAGATGCTTCTCCTTGATGAGTGTTCTTGAGTTGCCCTTTCCTTGATGTGTCACCTTAGCTCTGATACCATGTTGAAGAATCTAGGGCAAAGTAGTGTAGTGTGATTCTTCGTTACTTGATAACAATTTGTGAAGTCTTTTTACTTTTTTTGTTAGCTTATTCTTCTTCTTCTTATTAGTGCATATGTGTGTACTTCATCAAACTGCTACCAAAACATAAAAACAAGAACACAAGATGTTGGCTCTCTGCCAGGGCCAAAACCTCTCTTCTCTTGAGAGGAAAACCCTTTAGTGAATTTCTCTTATTGAAGCTTCTATTGATCAATGCCAAACCCTAGACCCCTGACTAAGAGATCCTCCAAGCACAAGTCAAGTCTTTACTCCTTTCTACACCATATACCTTGGCACTTCTTCCGGCACTTTGTCTTCTAGCGCTTCGTCTTCCAATTATTGTCCTTTTACCTTAGAGAGATAGGCTCCTTCGCTAGGCTTGGGAGTCCTTGTAGGCTTGATCTCTCATCCAAACAATGAACTGTTCACCAGCTGTTGTTATAGTTCAGACATACACTCATTGCACCTCGCCTTTATACTTCGGTCTCCTTCCTTCTTACTTCGCTTGATGTCCTTCTTCCACGCTGGAGTAGGAGGCCTTCATGGGCCTAGTTTTAGCCCCAAACAAACAAAAATATCCAACTGTGATCTTACTGCTGTTATATCTGCAGATTGTCCTTCATTCCCTCGCACGTGTGACTGTGTATACCCTAGAAACAGTCCCTTACTCTTCGCTGTTCCTCCTCTTCTCTTCGCTGCCCTAGTAGCCCCTTTTCCTTGGCTTCCTTCGACCTTCTTGTTCTCTTTCTCTTGCGGATTTCAAAGCACAATTGATGCATTGTATTTGGAGTGGACAACCTTTATAAATAGAGGACTTCCCCTCCATTTAAGCCGACTTAACTGACTGCATTTAGGTCAACTAGTCTTCTTAATTGTAGGCCGACTCTAAGGGCAGTTTGGTGGCTGACTTGTTGAGCAGACTTCAGATAGTTTCCATGGTGTTGTAGCATGCTTGAAGGAGTTTGTTGAAGGTGCCATTGCCTAGGAGTAGACTTGACTTTGCTTGGAGGTTTCCCTTTGACTTTAATATATATTTATCTATGTTGCACGCGTTCCCGAACCCGGGGGTGGGGTTCTCGAACCCGTCCCTAAGTACCGGATTCAGGTACAGGTTCTTCTTAGAAGAACCCATAAGAATCGGGTTCTAAAAAAAAACAAATTGGGTTCTTTTCCTTTAACGGGTTCTTTGGGTTCTTCAGAAAAAAAATTATTTTAAAAATTTAATTTTCAAATAATTTTTTATTGAAATTTAAAAATTAATAATATGATATTTATTATTAACAAATGTCAAAAACTTAAAAGTTAAAACCTAAACTTTTAACTAACCCACAGCCATCGAATTTCATTTTTGTTTTTGGTTGAGCTGTTCCGATTTACCCATTTCCGGCGGCAGTGGACAGATTCGACGACACCTTCAGACGGACAAAGCATCGGTGGCGTTAGGCTTTAGGTGTTCCATCACCAGCGGTTGGCAGAGGACGTTGTTTGCGCAGGGGAGACGTCGGCCAGTTTGAGCTGGTGTTTGCGCAGGGGAGACATCGGGCAGAGACGTTGCTGTTCAGGTGTGTTCTCGGAGGCTGCATATGTTTATTCTGTGAAGCGTTCTATCATCTATGTATATTCTGTTTCCCTGTGCGGTGACTTTCTTTGTATTGTGGCTCCGTGTGGTTGGTGTTTTTTTTATTTCGTAATTTGACATTTATCAATAGATCAGTGTGAGAAATGTTGGAAATTGCCATAGTGCTGTATTTCTTAATTTGGTTGTGCAGGGTTTTGTCCATTCATGTATCTCAATGCACTTAAGCGTAATATCAAATATGAAACATCAACTATGATTAGCTTAACTTGGTTAGTGAGTGCAGGATTACTGCTCCTTTGCACATTTTTCCTTGTTGTCCAGGCCTGTATCTTGTCAACTTTGAATGAACCCACTCAAATTAACATTTGATGATGGGATGCGAACTGATGATGTGTGTGGACAAGGAGATACAACCATATGGCCTTATTGAGCTACCTCCAATTGCTATGGATGAGCAAGAGCCTCAAGATGAGAGTGATTCCTACCTGGAGAGCATGCTAGCTGAAGATCTAAGTGATGTTGGTGACATGGATGTTGATGACATGGCTTGAGGAAGCCATTGTTCATTAGGCTTTAGCTATTTTTATTTTAGTATTTTAAAATTTCCTAGTTCATGTTTGAAGATGCCTTAAGGCAAATTTTGAATGTAGTATGACAATGGACATATATCATGATTCATGATTCTTATTAATATGTAAACACTGAACAATTTTTTGGTGATAAATTTTGAAATTTCAATGTGAATGTTGAATGTTCAATGATGTGCATGTTTAAATGATTAAAATTTTCTTGTTTAAAGTTGAAAAATATACAAATTCAAATTTCATATATATTATTAATTATAATTTATAAATTTATAATTTATAAAATTTAATTATTAAACTTTAATATTATTATATTACTCGACGAACCCATGTAGCCTGTTTCAAAAAATGCCGTCCCTGTCCTCGTCCCCGAACCCACGTTTCCTGGCAACATAGATATCTATACATAGTGTAACATGCCCTTAAGGCCTTCAATATTTTCTCTTGACTATTTGACTCACCCATAGCACTTTGACATGTGCTAAACCTACTACAATGAGCAAGAAACTCATTGTCATATATTATAAAAATAATATTTCTTTTCTTGGATAAGTACAAATATCAAAAGTACATTTATGAAGACCGAACCTAGTTACACTTGCTTCAACAGGGGGTAACCAGACCAACAACGAAAGAACAATATATTTGTTTAAAAACTAACAAAAAACAAGTAATGTCTGTGATGCTGTCTAAACATAAAGACAAGAAACATAACTAAGAACATATAAATGCTCCAGGAAGAGCTGCTATGATCCAAAACGATAACCATGAGAGCAATCGGGTAGAGGTTGAGACGTCTATGGGAGCAGCTGGAGTGCCAGGAGAGGCATGTCCTTTTCCTTTGGTAAGCAGTGCTTCAATTCTTGCAAGCTTGAGGGCGTCTTCTAGAAGTTTGTTGAAGGCCTTCTTGTTAGCGGTCATATTTTTGGATGCTCCAGTGTCCACATGCCATTCGACACCAGACACGATCTTGGATGAAAGACATAAAACCATAGAGAAACATGTCTCAATGTTGGAGGAAAGGTCATCCATTGTAGTGGATGCTTATGCACTCCTTGCTACTACTGTTGCCTGCCCTTCCCCTTCTTCTTATCCTTGGTAGTTAAAACACTTGATGTGGTTTAAGTCCTCCCTACCTTGATTAGAGAAATCTGAATCCTTTTTCCTTTTTGATCCTTTTGATGTCCTCCCTTGTTATTGCCCTTCTTCATCTTGTTGATGAGGTCTAGATTCCGACCTTCTTCCTCTGTAACTATAACATTCTCTGGTCTCATTTCCTCTTGGATGATTTCATCCCATAGCTTCTCAAAGGTGGGCACAAACACCCTGGACAAATTGTTGTCAAGAATATGAAAACCCATTCAAGGTTATGGGTATTAATACTTTACTGTCAACCTCTTCTCTAACTACTGCACATTGATCATTGAGCTCGATAATCTTCATCAAACAAGTGGCTATGGTATTTTTCTTGCTCATCCGTGTGGCTCTAAGCTTATTCCTTAGAAACATATTATGATTGATGTTCTAACTCACTTATCTTGACCATTTTTTTTTTTTAAATTTTGCCTAGTGCATGGCATATCTGGGCTCTACAATGCTGGTCATCATGAAATCTTAAAGATCATGCTCCTTAAACAACATTTGTACCTAACAGTTTCATTGAATTAAGTTGGAGGGACCTGTTGTCGCTCAAATTGTATAGGTGAATGCGACAATGACTCAGGGAAGGGGCTGTCACTCTGATCCCTGCCCTCTCCGTTCTAGTTGTCTCCCTATAGCAGGCTATGGGGGGTGGTCCATATGAAATTTGTGGATGAAGGACTTGTAGGGAACCGACGAGTATGGGAGACACAACTAAATGGCCTAGCAACTTGCATAATGATGATTCACAAGTTTAATTGTTAACATGATTAGATTAGATTATTTGAGAGACCAATGCCTTACGATGGAGTCAAATTACTTGCAAAATATAAATTAACTACCAAGTTGCCGAATGAACAATTGCTGCTTAGGATGCACATTATCCTATATGCGATGCGAACAGAGGACCAAACACGAGCAATTTCCTTCACAAATAAAATCAAGCCTTTTGAAAATCAATCCTTGTCTCAAATCTTATGGTGAATCTCTGCCGCACGAAGATTAGAAATCACCGTAAAAGGGGGTTAGTTTGTTTCACACCAAAGAAAATGATGTAATATAAGAAAAACGTAGGGCCTAGCTCTAGCAAATACATAGATGCTTGTGGCCCCTCCACTTTAGAAAACCCACAAATATTTGTGGCCCCACAAAAAGAAAAGTTTGCTAAGATCTATCCAAGCCACAAAATATAAAGATCTTTCTAGAAGCTAAAAAAAACTTTCTAAAGGCTAATGGCCCTATAAAATAAGTTTAAAATCTAAAAATCCAAATAAAAATAATCAGATTAGGGCTAAAATTCAAATAAAGACTATGAATAAGATTTCAGACCCTAGAAAGGATGTATTAAAATATTTACAAACTACTGGATCTATACAAAGGGTTAGAGGAAATATATACTAATTATTTACAAAACATAAATATTTACAAAATCCAAGTATTAGCTCTCATTAGCAATTCAAATTTTTGTAGCCCAAGATTAAGGAAAATTCTTTTTTGAGATTTTTTAAATAAATTTCATGGGTGAATAATTTCGAAAAATAAACCAGCGAAAACCCTCTTGCAAAATAATTCGTCACAATGAAAGCTTAGAGCTCAAGCAAGGTCGACTCTTCCCCATAGTTTGTGAACTTGGAGCCCAAGGGCCAACGTACCTGTAAATCTCTATTAAATCTCAAGATAAACTGTTAGATCATATAGTGAATCAGATCACCTAAGATAAATCGTACCAATAGGATGTTCTTATCACTGGCAAATGCAATAACAATTTATAATATTCAGCACAATATAGAGTATAAACACATAAACTAGCACAGACCATAGATCAGCATGTTCGCCGCCTCACTTGCACACCTAGGTTAATGTGGGAAAAATTCTCAACCCCACAATGTGTGATCTTGGTGGCAAACTCAGAGAAGGGGTTGTCACCTATTCCCAACTCTCTCCGTTAGAGCTCTCTCCTAGCTAAGCTAAGGGGGTGGTCCCTAATGAAAAGTTAGATGAAATGTGAGTTTTCTAGGAGACCAAGGTAAGCAGAAGGCTTGTGAAAAATAGCTTGTTTCCAAAGACATGAGCAAGTAAATAAACATACATGAGTAATATTAAAAGATTCACCTAAAGATAAAGAACATAGACCAATGCTTTAAAGAAATAGTTGCTCAAGATAAATGACAAATACTTGATCAAGATAGAAACTCAAAAGATGATGACAAATAATCCTGCAAAATGGCAAAACGTTAGATAAAATATAAATATAGAAAATCACTTGCAAGACACAAATTGCACTTACAAGGAGATGCTCAAATAAAGATAATAACATTCATGATCATAAGCACATATAATAGCAATTTGAAGGAAAATAACTTGCAAATGAAATTCAATGGATGCGAAGTATTACTTACAAAATATAAGTAGATATTCACTTGCGAAAGGGAATAATCAACAACAATTGATAATTTCATTAATGAGACATGAGATCATTCATTATAACAAGTACATGAAATAAACAAAATTTGCAAGTAAATGTGAAATTCTCTAAGGTAATTAAATTAAATTGATGCCAAACTAGCTATAAGGTGAGATGTAATTATCTCGGTTAATTTTAGTGTATATGCCTACTCTAGGTGAGAGATTCTCCCTTCAACCTCTTACTAAGGGGTAAATATTGGGGTGATCTGCAAGGAAGAGGGGCTGAGGGGGCACTTGTCCATGTTAACGATACCCTTCCCCTAATCCTTACAAATCATGTGTGCCGTCGTTCCTACAAGGGGACAAAACCACCTTCATAATTGCAGGGTCACACATTTTACTTTGTACCAAATGGAAGAAATTTTCAAAGAAAATCTTTGTCCTATTATGTCTATACAACCAAGCTTATGCTTGGAGGTAAATTTTAAAGATGCAAGTCTAAACTAGAATGCCTAATATGAAATGCTTGAACGCTATTGTTTCCCAAGAGAGTTTAATAAGATAAAATTCTTTAAGTATCCAATGTATCTTAATGGGAACAATGGATGGAAATTATCATTAACTCACAGGCTTTGTAAAAGTAAATTGCATGTAAATAGAAATTCACAAGTGGCCCAAAATTTGCAAGTTTGCTCCAAGTAAATGAAAAATGCTTCGAAAGATATATCAATGAGCAATATGATTAAGATAACATTAAACACAAGTTGACATAAAATGGTGAAGCATGTATCAACAAAGCATATGTAGCAAAATGCTAAGGAAATAGAATATAGCCAAAAGTGAAATGCTTGCTTATGATATGTTGTAACAAATAGAATGAGCTGCCCAAAAGATTCATAAATATTGTGGCTTAAACAACCATGAAAGTAAATTTGCCCAACACAAGAGATTTACCAAATGAAAATGGCAAACTTGATTGCAAAATTGAGAGATTGTGAGTGCTATATGCTAATACTATGATTTAAACCATGCATAAGTTAAATTAGATTAACAAGAGAAAAACATGTAAGTAAGTTAGAAATTACTCAAAGAATCAATCCACTCAAAAGAGAAGTCCTTCTAAATAAGGAGGTGGGATGCCATGGGAGAATTCCCAAGCTCGCTGAAGAAAAAATGAATTTTTATTAGACGTGTTACAAAGGAATGAGAGCTTCTCTAGGTCTCAAAGAGCCTCAAGGAAGTCTTTACAATAAGACACTTTAACTGTAGAATTTTCTTGATGAAAACTCACTACAAAGAGATTTAAGAAAGCCATTTTTGAAATCTGAAAATTACATACAAATTTCAGACTTGAAATGAGGAATAAATAACATAAAAAAAAGATTAAGCCTCTCCTAAGGCCCATGGCCTAGAGAGAAAAAGAGGCAGCCTTCTAAGGAACTCAGCTTAGCCAAGGATGGGCCTCAAAAGGGCTCACGACCTTGCTACAAAGCTGCCCAACAAATGCAAGGGGTCTTGCAAAGAAAAAAATAGTAGTTTCTGGAAGAATCTCTCCTCCAACTTGATGCCAAAGTGAACTTGAGTTGTTGCTCAAAGGGCTGCAAAACAAATTAGGAAATTAGTGGAGAGAGCATGCAAACAAAACAAATAATAATACACAACTAGTATACAAAACTAAACCAAGTCATGGGAGTGAAACTCCATGCTTGTCTAGTCTAGGAAAATGCTCTAATTAACTCATATAATCATTGGAAAGCTCTAGATTTGGATCAAATGAAGTATGAAATTTGAATTATAAGTGATTCAAGTAGAATATGGGAAAAGAGAACTCCCATTTTTTTGTTTCTCTTTGGATGAAGCCCTTGAAGTTAAGATCAATGAGTCTTTTGTATCTTGAGTCTGGGAGTGAGTTGATCTATGTGAGACTTCTCCCATGCCCAAAAGAATACTTCACACAGTTCCAAGAAAAGATTTTCTACACACTTGACAACAAATATTAACACACGTGACACAAAGGAAATAGGGCAATATGATGGGTGAAAGAAACTAAAAATTTGTCCAAAAATAATTAGCATTTCTCACTTCTAGAATACTACTCTAAGTCAAATATATATGCAAGATAGCTTGCACATATCAATCCACAATGAATGACAATAGAAGCTAATACAATCCAAATGCATAAGAAATTGAAGAACAATAAAAAGTAATTGAAAATAGATTACCTTATGATAGAAAGATAACACTACCAATCATACCTAAAGTCTTTGTTTTATTAGCAAAAACAAGTATACAAAAAGGCAGAGTTTCTTCAAGCCCAATAGCTCATAACATGAATGCATAATGAAAGCCCAAAACTGACTTGAATAGAAGAAATGGAGATAATCTCAAGGTAAACTCCAATGCCAAATGGAACATGGTGGAAATCACAAAGGAAATTCGAATTCCAAGTTTAGAGGACGAATTTGAGATGTAGCAACATTTTCCCTTCAATCCCATGTGCCAAATTCGTTTTCCCTTGTTGCTGTGCCAAGTGTGGGGTGTTGTGGGTGGAGAAGACAACATATTCCCATGAAAATCTCTAGTCAAAACTCATGGAATGACACCAATGTAAGTTGTTCCCAAATCTGCTCCTCAAAACTGCATTAAACTGCTGCAAGCGTGAAGGATGAAGTGTAGTGTGTTGAGCTACCTTGGAGATGTGCGTACAAGTGGAAGGAAATATAAATAATAGTGGAGACATGCCCCCACAAATGTTTCAACCAAATATTTCCCCAAATCTCCTATGCTTTGCGTTAATCTCCATGAGAAATTCAAGCTGCCCAAAGCATGTGCGTTCCACCAAATCTGGCCCACAAAAAGATTTTTCACATGTGCTCAAATTCTTGTGCCATGTGGTTGCCAATTTACCCCTTTAACCCACTTTATTTTCCACTTAATTTCCATGTCATTTGGCATGTGAATTTTTTTATTATTTTTCTCCACTTTTTATTTTTGGGCTAATTTATTGCCACATTTTCCACCAAACATATAAAAAATGGGTTTTGATGGTCTAGAATTTATTTTTTACCCCTCAAAGTGTGTCTTAATAGAAAGTTGAGGGTCAGAGGTGTAATTTTAAGCACACATACCCCATACAACTTCTCTAGACATCACTTATTACATTTTATATTCAGAATTTATTAAAATTTCCATCCAGCGAGAAATTTTAAAAATTGAAAAACTGACCCCTAGACTTAATCAAATTACGCGAAATTTTATGAGTGATCTAGTATGTTAATATACAATGACTCTAGACACTATGACTCACCCAAGGCCTCGCCATCAAGCTGCACTCCGGCTTTGGGGTTATGCTCGGAGGAAAAAACTCGATTAATTATTAAGTGTTAGAAAGTACCAATAATTAACCAAGTAAAAAAAAACCTCCTAGAGTAAACTCACTTGATGACACTGTCCCAAGTTACTTAGGCCTGTTATATGACTCAATTCATTACACTAACATCACTTTACATCATCCCCGTAGGGCTTGCGAAATTTGAGTACAACATAGAAGAATATGAAAAGAAGAAGTTAGAGTTAAAAAACTCTGATGATATGTGAGCTTTGATGGTACATGAAGCTTCTGACATATCCTCGGGCATGGAGTCTTAAAAAAATTTCAGGTGCAACTTTAGTGGTCAACACAACTGATAGAAGAACACCATGAACTGAATCCCAAAGTCTTTCTATTATGAGAAAAATAATTCCAGCAGAGCAGAAGCTCAATACATCAATAGAACATTACTTCACCCAGAAATTAGATGATCAAATAGAACCTTGATAACTTCTTTATATAAAGAAAACCTCTCCAAGTGGAAAATAATGGCTAATTGGCTTGATCCTCATCAAAGTAATATCACCGTCGAAAAATATCTTAGTTTTTTTTTAATATCCACTGCCAAATTTTTATTTTTGAGGAAAAATTCGAATTTATCTTAAAAACCATTTTTTATTAATCCAAAAATTAATGCTTTAGATTAATTTACTCAAAATATTGATTTTGACTTAACCACCAAGATCCAAGGGCCCAAATTTTCTTAAAATATCAATTTTTCCCTTGGTGGAGGGCCTAAAAAAATTGATTTTTTTTGATCCACGAATTTTTTAATTATTTTCCACTTGGAGAGAATTTAATTTTTCTATAATTATTTTTGACTCAAAATTAATTAATTTTTTGGCTTAGGATTTTATTTAGTTTAGCCAGAAAAATTAATTAATTGACTCCAAAGGGGATTAGTTATTTTTTCCACCCTCAAATATTTTAGCCATGGTGTTTAACTATGAGTAACCATGCACTAAAATATTTTTTACATCAAATTATTACAAATTCAACCCTTAGAAGGGGAAAACACCTTTAGACATAGACCCTCAGTAATATTACTCAATTCTGCAACACTATATGATCTAGTATGAAACCAAGTGTATTTATAATTAAATAAATGGACCATGGTGTCTAACTATGAGGGACCATGCACTAAAATTTTTCCTAAACACACTTTTACATTAGATTCGATAAACACCTTGTCAACGAATTCCACCTTAGCTTCGGAGTTATCTCTGGAAGAAAAACTTTACCAAATATGTGTGTTTACAAACACACATAATTTGGAGAGGTTAAAAAACTTCCTAAGATGAAATCCTTTGCCAAAATCATAGGCTTACCTAGGTGTTGTTACATAATTCAATGGTCATACTAGCATCATTTACAATAGACCTTTCAGAGTTTGGGTTTACAAATGATGAATTCATGCTGACTGATGATTTTGATTTTTGAAATTTTTTCTCCACTTCTTTTTACTCTGCTTTGTCGGACTGTTGACAAAATGTGGTAAACAGGACCTTCCAATTTGTCTTCATTTTTGAGACTTAATGTAGTCATACCACTGCTCTTGGAATACATTGCTTAGAGAAAACAGATTGGTAACCTAAACAAAACCTATCAAGGTTTACAGTGCTTTTTCCAAATACAGATCTTGGGAATCACACCCCCGAAACCTTCCAACAATTCCTATCCCAGGTAGGAGCCCCACTATCCATGCATGGAATTCTGGAAGGTTTCAGCAAACATGCTTTCATACATGTCAAAAGTTACACCATGGAAAGTAGATTGTGCGCTCAGAAATTTAAACTAAAAATCTAGATAGCTAAAATTGAAAACATCAATCAAAATAACAGCTATAGAGTATTTTTAATTGACAAACACTTACTGCTGATACTGTGAACAGCAAACACAGAAATTTGAACTCTCCAAACAGCATGACTGCTTTTAATATTAAATCTGAATTCAGTAAACTAAACATTGCTATAGCTCAAAAATTAAAACTCTTGAAGCACCACAGTGGTGTGCCTTGCTTCTCCTTTATAGACTAGGAGGAAGATAAGGTACAATGAATTTGGATACATGCACAACAGCAGGCCAATTGAAAGTATCATATCCTAACCCTAATTTACCTTCCTTGCATGATTAGATGAGCCAAGTGAAGTGCACCTCTACTAGAGTTGAAGTGAGGCATGCAAGCATGCATCCTCCTTGAGGCCTGCACCCTAACTAAGACTGAGAACCCACATGCATGAGGTCCTAGTCGAACTAGGGAACTGCAGCTTTTAACTAACTGTGCATCCAACTACCAACTGAAGTAAACTCAAAATAGAACTGAGCTGTTAAATCTGGAAAACAACGTATCTTTGCTGGAGGAAGAAGGTGCCATAGCTGGAGCACAGTCTGAGTTACACAGGTAAAAGCTTAACACTTGTAACATTTATTAGCTCCTTGTTTGCTGCTGTAATTAAGTGGCACTAACTGAAAATCTCTGGCTGTAAATGTTGAGTGAAGCTTGCCTTTGCAACTGGAGTCTGTTCTGTGGCAACTAGATTTTGTCCACTGCAACCAAACTATATCCTTTTGCAAATTCTGTCCCAGCCCATAGGATTCTGCCAAGGTCCACTACAGACATATGACGCGAATGGGGTCTACTTGGAATAAAATTAGAACATCCATTGTAACTTTCCTTTTCTGTGGCCCATATATGATGGGGCTTACTGCATTTGTACTAGCTGTTTTAATGATGCATTTTTTGTAGAATGACGGCTTTGGTTTTCTTTGAAGTTGCTGTCGTACATGATACTGATTTAACTAAGAGTATCCAAGTAGCTACATAGCTCTGTGGTGCCATTCAAGTTGGGTCTACAGTTGTGGCATATGTTCTGATGCTCACATAAACAATTAGTTTACATAGTTGCTTTATTTCCTATTGTTGCAACTTGCAAGTATAATATTGTCACGTGAAATGAACTGTTGAGGGTACATAATGTGTCTACGTTAAGCAATATTTTTGGACTAGCAGGTCATGCTAAATTCGTCTTTCATTCCATCAAAATCTATAGGATCAGCTCATCTTGAAGTTCTTATATGTTCTTTTTGCAGGAAAGGGTACAATGTTATAATGACAACCAGTCTCTTGTCAGATGTACCTGTAGGTTACTTTTCATGGGCTGAATATGATATTATGGCACCTATTCAGCCAAAGACTGAAAAGGCCCTTGCAGCTGCTTTCATTTCCAATTGTGGAGCTCATAACTTTCGTCTACAGGCACTTGAACAGCTTCAGAAGCTCAATGTCCCAGTTGATTCTTATGGTGGTTGTCATCGAAATCGAGATGGCAGGGGTATGCACAGATAAGATTTTTAATATTCCTTTACAGTACTCATTCCTGCTTAGCGTCCATTTTAGGTGAACTTGCATGAGTAGGGGAGACAGCATATTTAAGTAAAGTTGCTTCTTTTTTGTAAGTGCAATAAATTTGATTTTATTATGGGAATGAAATGATATTATTCTAAAATGTTGCAAATAAATTATTATTCCCAAATTGTTTTGCAGTAGGAGAAAGTAAGTTTTGGTCTTTTTCGTTAGTAAAATACATTTGATTTTATTATGCGAACAAAATGATGTTATTCTAAAATCTTGGCAAATAAATTATAATTCCCAACACATTGTTGCAAGTAGGAGAAGGTCAATGTTGATCTGATCGCAGATACAAACCCCTTGAAAAGCATTTTCTCAGCTACCATCGAACATTGATTACCTGGTGCATGTACTGGCTCATAAAGGTGGAAGAGCAGGATTGTTAGAGCCTTCAGTTGATATGTGTCAATTGGATTGCCAAGTAAAGCTCCAGAAATTGGAATGACATTATCTACCTGTCTATCTATCTATCTATACACACACACACACACATGGTCAAATTGACTACCTCTAGTCTTCGGATTCCAGAGGGACATGGGTTCAAGACCAAGTGCATGTCGAGCTAGCTATAAAGATTGTGGTGCAGGGGGTTTCCTGCTTTGGGAGGGAGGTACAGCCTTGGTGTATGCTGGTGGACTAGTCTGTCCTAGGCGAGTGGGGGGCACCAATGCTCTTTATAGAGAGGAAAGATGGGACTTTGCAGCTATGCATTGATTTTAGACAGCTGGACAAGGTCACTCTGAGAAATAAATATCCTCTACCAAGAATAGATGACCTATTTGATCAGTTGACAGAAGCAAAGATCTTTTTGAAGATGGATTTGATGTCAGACTACCATAAGATAAGGATAAATGATGAAAACCTTACTAAAACATCTTTCAGAACTAGGTATGGACACTATGAATTTGTGGTGGTTCCATTGGACTAAAAAATGCACTATCTTCACGTGCTTAATGAATGGGATATTTAGAAATTACTTTTTAAAATTTGTCACTGTATTCCTAGATGGCATTCTTATTTATTTAAAATTGGAGGAGAATGAAGAGCGCTTAAGGTTAGTACCAGAGGTGCTAAGAGAATATCAGTTGTATGTTAAATTAAGCAAGTGTTCATTTTATCATAATAGATAGATTCATTACATGAGACACGTCATCTCTGAGGAAGGAATATTAGTAGATCCAAAGAAAATCGAAGCTATTAGGAGGTGGCTGTGATGTCCCCTGGGTAAATATTTCTCGCAATGTAAATAATTGTAATAATGTAAATTCGCTGAGAAAGGGACACATATTCCATTGCTTGAGGTAGGAGATTGCTTGAGGAATTGGCTGTTTTAATGGCAGGCATGGGCTGAAGTGGTCTTAAATGGGATGACTGTGCAATAAGTTAACCAACCAGAAAAGCACAGGCCCAGGGATCCTTAGTCTCTAACAACAAGCAAATAAGGATAAAAATTGAACAAAGCAGTATGGGCTGCGCTGTCCAAGAAAGGGGGCTGCGTGGATTCTGGAACCTCGCGAAGAGGCAGATGATTGGTTGTTGAACATCACAAGGAAAAAAATCAATGCGGGGGACTTTGTGGGAGACTCTTACACTCGCTCTCACGTAGACATAGAGGCGCGCAAAAAATATGCATGCGGAGACAACGAGAGAGCAAAAAATGCAAAAGAGAAGGAACACCGATTCCTATCCTTAAGTTTTGATCTTTGCATCAGAGCACCAGCTGAAGAATCCTCTGACACAAGGCTTTCTGGGTAAAGTATCACACAAAGAGAGTAGTGGCTTGCTTGCCAATTTGAAGAAACCACTGGAAGTTGGTGGCTTGAAGAACCTACTAGATTGGAAGGATTCACCCTGGTGCTTGTGAGGATTGAAAGAAACACCAGAAGTTGCCTTGGGATAAAACTCTGGTGCTTGACTCACCGATGAACCACCTGGAGAGTGATTTCTTTACCATTGGCAACTTAACCACTAATGAACCTTCCTTATTGTGGCTCTCTTCTCCTGTAGAGTGAACTGAAGTTCTCTGCGCTGTGGTACCCTGGCATGAAGTGAATATACCTGAAATGTTGAATATCATGTGGGTAGCTGGTGGATGAAGGCAGTGTAGCTTGGTGGCATTCCTATTTTTATTGTTCTGTTGGTCAAAATCCCACAAAAGCACTCCACCTCAAGCTTTGGAATCTGGCTCGGGGGTGACAACTACAAGTAATAGTAGCTGTAGGTTGACTATGGCTGGGTGTAGAGTCAAAGTCCCACTCTCAATTGGAAAAATATCTCTATTGCATAAGATAAGTGATGCTCCATCATTTGTAACCAAATGTCTAAAATGTGTTCATTGTGTTGATTACAAGCCTATAATGATGTTAATTTCATGCTCAAATATGTGGTTCATGCCTTTGAATCAAGATTTCATGTCTATCTATGGAATGTTGATTTCTTGTAGGAATTTTTGGCATTATATGGCTTCCTGGTTGCTTCTTTAAGTTTGTTATATGTTTATTAACAACCTAAAAGGCTTGCAGATCTCTGAGTTGTTATGAGCTTGCAATTTGTCTAATGGGCCTCAGCGAGTATGAATGGGCAAGTTCCTGTTCTATTTATTGAATCACTTGCAGAATTGGCTATTAAAACTTGTCCCATGATTTAAAGCGTAGGAAAGATGGCAACTTACATGTACGTGGGATCATATCCTAGTACTTATATTTATGTATATGCATATATTTTGTGCAGGCGATTCCTTCACCTAGTTGGGGAATTTAATCACTTTCATATCAACAACAATCATGACAGTGGGTTGGGAACAACACTCATATAGCAGCGTAGGAGGGGTTCCTTTATTCCTATTAACAATGCGCAACTTAAGCGTATACCCTCGCTCTTTCCCTTTGTGAAACTCCTCTTCGACGACATCTTTCGGCTATGGCATATAATCTTAGCGTTAACTTTGGTGTTCATGATGTTTTGACCCTGCCCGCATGTGGCCAGTGCTCGTGACCTTGGTCTTCTGGGATACGCCAACTAGGCCTTGTTATTTCTTCTAGCGCCCTGATAGCTCAGAAGTCGAATGGCCGCTCTCTAAGGTTTTGTTCGAGCGTTCGTGCTCTGCTTCCACTTAATCACGGAGCCTTGTCACCCCAGTTTGCTCCTTAAGTCGCACTCGTGTTTCCTTCCGGGAGACAGACTCCAGGGAGACAAGAAATGTAATAAGTTCGTTACCCCCGGTGTTGGTTAATACTCGACACACTTGTCCTTGGCCTCTAGCTACCACGTTCGCCCGATCCTTGTCATCCCAGAGGTTTGGTCAGTGGTTGTAAGGGAGAGCCCGGGATTGAAGACCCGAGGTGAGGTGGCAAGGGTGGCCTGCTCCTACTCTTGTTAAGTGAATATATTTATATATATGTGTGTGTGTGTGCGCGTGATAAAAGTCCTCCATTGGGCTTTATGAGTCGACGACGTGGGTCTACCCGTGCCCTGGAGTATGAACAAGTCGACAGCTGATAGGTGGCTTATGTCAGCCACATGGGCGCCATGTTGCATGCTCGATGTCATGGCATTATTTAATTGGCCATGACTTCAATTGGTCATATTTGTTGATCCGGGAATTGGATTGGGACAAATTTTATATCAATGGAATTATCTCGACGAGACAAATGCAATGGCATCATTTGTTTTAAGTTTTGAAAGGGTAGAAGAAAGTGAAAAATTTAGACCCCAATTCCATAATGTGACAATGGGAGTTGGGTCATCATAGTGACATGCCTCCTGCTAACCTTAGTTTGGGCTGGGGATAGTAGGGGGTATGTTACAAAGTGGTATAAGAGCATGGAGGTTCAACACTTGGACTGGATGGGCTCTATCATGGGAAGTGATAGAGAAATTTCCCGCATAAGGGGTTTCATAATTATTTTTAGCAATTTAACTAAACTAATGTTTAGGTGTTAAAAGCCGATCTATTATTGATTTACTACTTGCCTGATAATAATGCATGGATGCTTGGTTTAGGGATGGAGCTCAACTCTAAGCTTAATATCTGAATGTGACTATGATGGCATCCTAGTCATAGTGTTGTTTGGATTGTGTACTAACTGCAGTGATGTCAACATGTTATTGGCAATGTATGTGCTTGCTATTTGGCATTATGAAGGTCTGGACAACGGTGGCTGTGACCTTGGAGTTTGTCATTTCTTGAAGTTTGCAGAACTGTTCGCAAAGCGGTGAGTATGATTACTTGTAGCATATCATCATCGTTGGTTAGGTGATATGATCTTTCATACTTGGAACAATTATGGATGAGAATGTTCATGCCATTTAAAGGATTTGGAGAAAATCCTCGTGTGAGGTGTATTTTGCATAGGACGGTGGACCACTTGGTGCAAGGAGTGATAGGTGTTGATTTTTATAGCATCGGATGTGCTCTAGCCTTGAAACTTTGCAGAGAGGCTAAGACACATGCATTCTCCAAAACCCAGAAATTGTTTCTGGAAATTCCTTCGTAAGGCTTGTTCCTCATGGTAATGTCTTCCTTGTATAAAGAATGGGGTGCAGCATGTAAAAAAATGGCTGGTTGAAGCATGTAAAAGGTCGTTATCTCACTATGAGATGGGGCATCCATGTTCAATATTCAAACTGGATGAGTTTAAAGGCAAAGGTCTTCTGTAGTCCTTGTAGATAGAGAACTTGCAACTTTGTGGTTGCTCACTCATACTGGTTGTAGCAACGTGAAGGTAATGATAGGTTGATTTCTTGCCTGTGCATGCAGGTGCTGGGTGTGACGCTGAAATTGAATGGCTATATATATATATATCCATTCATTGTGAGATTGCTTGTATGTGCATGATATACTGCATAAATGTGAAAAGGTATAAGTTGTAAAGTGATATGCATACGCTTATACGTTGATAGCCTTAACTGAACTAGAGACTGATAACAATTAAGGCTGGTAATTTTGAAGCAAAAGGGCTGAATTTCAATTCTGTCAAGGCTTGATTACGCATGAGCCAATGCTGGTATGATAAATTGTTTTAATTAATTCCTTTAAAGTTGCAGATGCCTTGATTACTAGCCTCGGTATAGAGGCTGAATTTAAAAGTGCTGTTTGGTCTCAGTACAGAGGCTGGATAAAATTAATGATGCTGGTTTGGGCATAATAGCTGATTGATGGTTTAAGCATAATCGCTGATTTTCAATTGTAGCAGAACTCGTCAAGGGAATTGAAATCTTTTGAGAACTGATATGTGCATGTACATGTAGCAATTCTAGTTTTTGAAAATTTATGTTGAGATAAAAATATGCTTATTTATGTCATGGGTTTTGAGGCATGTGACTAATATGTGAATTGAAATGTGTGTTCAGTTGTAGGGTAGTATGCTTGGTACAGTAGGGCAAGGAAACTGGTATATTGCTATATTTATTAATGCACTAATAATCGTGTGTGCACGCCAGCATATCAAGAACCTTTAGCACAACAAAAGAAGGGCAGCTTGCAAGAGCTCTCAAGCATTTGAGGCAACAAGGTTCACTGCTGCGAGAAGAGGGAAAAGGAGGGGGGCTTTCCCTCAAGACTCTCTGATAAGTATTCCTCCTGGGAAAAAATGGAAGGGAAGTACAAGTTTAAAGGGGTCTGCCATGAAATTTTGAAGAAGGATAAGTCTAAATTTTTATTCATGAAATATTGAAAACATCGGAACTCATGGGGTTGAGTGAGTATGGTGGTTGATCATTTGATGTTTTGTGTTCCCTTATTGGTTCTGTGTTTGATATGTTATTTTAATTTTTGACTGTTGATTGGTGCATGGCTATGTGACTTTGTTTATGAATTTGAATTACTGTTTGGTCTTCCATGTTTTTCTTCATTTTTTTGTTGTTCTTGCCTTCTCTGTTTTGAGAGTTTTGGGAATTGTTGGGTAAAGAATAAAACTAATGGGGCTCGGGAAGAGCTGAGTGGAACCCAATAGGCAATATAAGACCCGAATGAAGCCTAATGTATGAATAAAGGGCAGCTGAAGGCAGGAAGGAAGAATGTGACAGCAGTTGGGCTGGTTGGGTCCATGGGCATTAGTGGATAGTGGTGGGACAACCATGAAAAAGGTAACAAGAAAAGGTAGAGTAAATGGGCTTGAGGTAGCAAATGCCTTGGCCAAGTTAGGAATTGTTGTTCTCGATGTTGTGCATGCCTTGCACATATAAAAGAAGTTCTTTTAACCTTGACCTTATGACATAGGTAATTGTGTTGTGATCATGATTATGATGATGATTGAATAGATGTATATGATGCCATTGTGATTGACAAGTTATTGTCTGGATTGTTCTTGTGGAAGAATGATTGGTTATGATGCAGTTAGCATATGAAGGGGGATGACATGTTTGTAATTCCCAGTTGTGTGAGGAATCAATTGGGCAAAAGTAGCCTTGGCTGTTTATGATTTTGATATCATGTGAATATGATTATGATATTATGCCCATGTTTGTATTATAGACAGGGAAGGCTGAAGGATATATCAACAAATGGAAGCAATGTGATTTGTGGCATGCTGAGACAAGCATGGATAATTAGAAACACCATAGATCCTAGATTTGGATTGTGGATGCACGCGATGAAGCGTGGGAAAGACACTACAGAGCAGTGGCTTGCCAAGGACTGATGAAGCCACTGAGAGTGGTTTTCGTTGGACTGAATAACCCACTGGGAAGTTTGTGGATTGATGAGTTACTAGCCAAGAGATATAGATACTGAGGTACTTAGGATGATTGAGGAAGCAACAGGTATACTAGTGCTTGCACTCTCTGAAGAAATACCTAACAAGGGTGATCTCTATGCTCCCATGGTAGTTTGTCCAGTTGAAGAACCTTCCCATGTTAAACTCTCAGTCTCCTATGGTTGCCTGAAGATTGAAGAAACCACCTAGTGTGGCTTGCCTTAGGAACCATTGGGAACCTTTGGTATGAAGAACCTACTGATTCATCAATAGCTTGCCACTGAGGAATCTTCCCATATTTGCATGTTGAGCTCTCCTCCTTCTGTAATTGAGTAGTGGCTTGCCTTGGGACTGAAGAATCTTCCCATGTTATAATAAGACTACTCTCCTGATTTAGGGATGTGATTCTCTGTGAAAGAAGGAATGCTTGTGATAAAGGCTGAACTGAGACTCTTTGCGCTCTGCATGAACCTCTGACTGATTTGTAGCCACTGTGGTGTAACTACGAGGAGCTATCGAGAACACCTCATAAATGAGCTTTGTTAAAAACGTGTGTGAATGGCTGAGTAACTAGTCAAAGGACAAGACAAGAGGTATAATTTAAATTTTTGCAAATTCTTTATGATGAATCTCATGAGAGATTGTATGCCATGTCACAGGAAAGCATGGGAAGTGTTCGGTTTGGGTGAATGAAGTTGACTGAAAAGATGATTGCAATAGCTTGGAGATATTAGAGTGCGCAACAAAGCACCAAGAAAGCTGCAAAGCACCACTGAAAAATGGCCAAGTTAATGGGTATATATATATATATATATATCTCCGTTGAGTTGCTGGGCAAGCGACTGAGTATGTGGGTTGTAAATGTTTTACAAAGCTGTGTGTACAAAGCTCCATATAAACTGTGTTTGTTTCATATATGGTTATTGAATACTGAGGACAGTGTTCTCCCCAAGGGGGAGGAGATTGTGTTAACCCTGGGTAAATATTTCTCTCAATGTAAATAATTGTAATTATGTTAGTTGGCTGGGAAAGGGACACAAGTTCCATTGCTTGAGGAATTGGTTGTTTTAATGGTAGACATGGGTTGGGGTAAGTGGTCTTAAATGGGCTGACTGTGCAATAAGTTAACCAACCAGAAAATGATAGGCCCAAGTTGTCCTTAGCCTCTAACAACAAGCAAATAAGGACAAAAATTGAATAGAATAGTATGGGCTGCGTTGTCCAAGAAAGGGCGTTGCATGGAACCTCGTGAAGAAGCAGACGATAGGCTGTTCAACAACACAAGGAAAAAAAATCAACCGAGGGGACTTTTTGGGAGACTCTTACACTGACTCTCAAATAGACACAGAGGCGTGCATAAAATATGCACGCGGAAACAATAAGAGAGAAGAAAATGCGAAAGAGAAGGAACAACGATTCCTAACCTTAAGTTTTGATCTTTGGATCAGAGCACCAGTTGAAGAATCCTCTGACATAAGGCTTGCTGGGTACAAAGTGTCATAGAGAGAGTAGTGGCTTGCTTTCCAGTCTAAACAAATCACTGGAAGCTGGTGGCTTGAAGAACCTACTAGAGTGGAAGGATTCACCCTGGTGCTTGTGAGGACTGAAAGAACGACCAAAAGTTGCCTTGGGATAAAACTTTGGTGCTCGACTCACCGATGAACCACTTGGAGAGTGATTTCTTTACCATTGACAACTTAATCATTAATGAAGCTTACTTATTGTGGCTCTCTTCTCCTGTACAGTGAGTTGAAGTTCTCCGCACTGTGGTATTCTTGCACAAAGTGAACATACCTGAAATGTTGATTATCATGTGGGTAGCTGGTGGATGAAGGCAGTGTAGCCTAGTGATATTCCTGTTGTAGTTGTTTTGTTGGTCAAAAGCCCACAAAAGCACTCCACCTCATGATTTGGAAATTGGCTTGGGGGTGACAACTACAAGTAACACTGGCTGTAGCTTGCTGCTTGTCTATGGTTGGGTGGAGAGTCAAAGTCCCACTCTTAGTTGGAAAAAATTCTCTGTGCATACGATAAGTGATGCTCTAACTCTTGTAACTAAATGTATAAAATGTGTTCATTTTGTTGACTACAAGCCTATAATGATGTTAATTTCATGCTAAAATATGTGGTTCATGCCTTTGAATCAAGATTTCTAGTCTATCTGTGTAATCTTGATTTCCTGTAGGAAATTTGGGCATTGTATGGTTTCTTGGTTGCTTCCTTAAGTTTGTTATATGTTTATTAACAACCTAAGAGGCCTGCAGATCTTTGAGTTGTTATGAGCTTGCAATTTGTCTAATGGGCCTTCGTGAGTATGAATGGGCAAGTCCTTGTTTTATTTATGAATTGCTTGTAGAATTGGCTATTAACCCTTGCCCCATGATTTAAAGAGCAAAAAGGTTAACAACTTATGTGTAGGTGAGATCATATACCAATACTTATATATATGTATATGCATATATTTTGTCCAGGCGCTTCCTTCACCCATGTGGGGAATTTAATCCCTTTCATATCAACAACAATCATGACTGTTGGATGGGAAGAGCACCCCTATAACATCGTAGGGAGGTGTTCCTTTATGCTTGTTAACAATGTGTGACTTAAATGTATACAATCGTTCTTTCCCTTAGTGAAATTGCTTTTCTACGACGCCTTTCGACCATGGCATATAATCTTAGTGTTAAATTAGGCGTTGACGATATTTTGACCCTGCCTGCATGTGACCAAGGCTCATGACCTTGGTCTTCCAGGACACCTCAACCCGACCTTGTTATTCCTTACAATGTCGGGACAACTGGATAGTCGAATGGCCACTGTGTAAGGTTTTATTCGAGCGTTCGTGCTCCACTTCCTCGTAGTCCCAGAGCCTCGTCAGCTCGGTCTGCTCCATAACTCGCACTTGTTTTCCTTCCAGGAGATAGAATCTAGGGAGCGGGGAAGTTTTCGTTTTCGTTCCTTAACATTTGCGCATGGCAATAAGTTCGTTACCCTTGGTGTTGGCTAATACTTGACACGCTTGTCCTTGGCCTCTAGTTGCCACGTTCGCTCGGTCCTTGTCATCCTGGCAGTTTGGTCGGTGGTTATAAGGGAGAGCTCGGGATTGAAGACCTAGGGTGAGGTGGCAAGGGTGGCCCACACCTTCTCTTGTTAAGTTTATATATATATATATATATATATTTGTGTGTGTGTGTGTGTGAGATAAAAGTCCTCCATTGGGCTTTATAAGCCGACAACGTGGGTCTACCCAATACCTAGAGTATGAACAAGTTGACAACTGACCGGTGGCTTTTGTCACCCATGTGGGTGCCACATTGCATGCTCAATGTCATGGCATTATTTAATTGGCCATGACTTCAATTGGTCATATTTGTTGATCTGGGAGTCGGATTGGGACAAATTTTATATCGTCGGAATCGTCTCGACGAGACGAATGTGATGGCATCATTTGTTTTAAGTTTCGAAAGGGTAGAAGAACGCAAAAAATTTAGACCTCAATTCCATAGTGTGACAATGGGAGTCGGGTCATCATAGTGACATGCCTCTTGCTAACCTTAGTTTGGGTTGGGGATAGTAGGGGGTTTGTTACAATGGTCCACACCTAAAAACGTATCCAATGTAAGGTCATTCATGGGGCTTGCTGTATGCTATAGGAGATTGATAGAAGCATTCTCTAATATTGCACATCCCATTATATCCTTATAAAAAAATAAAAGTAAATTTGAATAGACATCAATGTGTGAAGGAAACTTCTACCTATTAAAAAAGTTGCTTATTAGTGCACCCATTCTTAAGATTGTTGACCCAAACGAAGATTTTGTGGTATGTATAGATGCTTGCAAAGAGAGGCCTGGTGGAGTTCTTACAAGAATGAGCATGTGGTTTGTTATGAATCTAAGAAGCTTAAGGAGCATGGAAAAAATTATGTTACACATGACCTAGAACTTGTTGCAATAGTTCATGCCCTAAAGATGTGCATACATTACTTGACGAGGAGAAAATTTGAGTTAAGAACAAACTACAGTGGTTTGAAATATTTATTTGAATGACAAACTTTAAATGTTTTTTTTAGACAAAAACGGTTAATTTTATTAAAAGGCGCCAGCGTTAAGGCAAAGAGTGAATACAACGCTTTTCTGGAAACTAACCGAGGGCCTGTTTTTCCAGCTATTACAAAACACTGCTAAACGGAGATAGAAAACATCCCACTGCTGGAGACTATCGGCAGAAATCAACGGAAACATCAGCGCTTTACCTTCAGATCTGTAGCAGTTCGCTGGATGCTGAATGGGCCCAGAGGCAACGGATCTCTCCAGAGCAGCAGACGGATTCATCAGTCCCAGAACACCACGATATGCGCTCTTCTTATTAATCTTTTGGTTGCACTTACAGCAGAGAAAAAACTCAGGGCGATAAGTCAGCAGCAAAGGATCCAAGGAGCACTTCTTAGGGGATATTGCAGAAGCAATCGACCTGGTTAACTGACAGCGAACTTTTGCTTCGCAGAACGCCTTGGTTGGCTTCCATATCTGCTTGGGAGTTTAAATTCCTGAGGATGTGATAGAAGGAGATCTTGTGGAATTTGGGCAATATAAGTCTGATTCTCCGGAGGATGGTTGATAAGTGGAGCTGAGAAGGATTCTTTTTGGATTGCAGAGCCTGGATAATAATCCTGGAGTCCCCGAAGACTGAAATGGAACGGACGTTGCCTTTGATCGCTTGAGAGAGCCCCTGCCACAAAGCCAGAGCCTCCGCTCTGTTGTTGGATTCCTTGCCTAAACCCCAAGCAAACCTTAACACCTCAGAGCCATCCGGACACAAAAGAATTCCGCCTCCTCCTGCGAAACCGGGGTTGCCTTTGGAGGCCCCATCAAAAAACAGGCAATGCTCATTCAGAGCCGACCTCCATTTAATGAACTCTTGCTCCTCCAGCCTGATTTCCCAATTGGAGGGAACGTTGGTAGCGATGGTAGCACAATCTTTATGGTTTGGGACCAAACCATTCAGCCAGAGTTCCTCTTCTCTGTTCAGGGCTTTCCCAGGTTTTTTGGCAGAGCTGGCATCCAGAGTTTCTCCTAAAAGAGCTTTAACTTTGGTGATGACTTTGATCGGGTTGCAGCTTTCGTTTCTGAAAAGTCTGTTATTCCTTTCCAGCCACAGCTTCCAACAAACGAACTTGGGGATCCAGAGCCAACAATTTTTGAGGAGGATATTTTTGGAAAGACCATACGGAGATAATTTGTTCCAGGACTGGAAAAGGTTTTGGATGTTCCTGGGGAGCTCGAAATTATCAGAATTTAGCATGAGAACCCCCTTCCAGACTTCTGATGCAAAAGGGTAGGTTAAGAACAGGTGATCAGCTGTTTCTTCCTCTGACTTGCAAAGAATACACCAAGAAGGTCCTTCCATTCCGCGCCTACGGAGATTATCTCGAGTGAGAATACTATTGTGGGCTAATGTCCAGCAGAAGAAATCAATTTTGGGAAGAGAGGGGGAATCCCAAATAAAATGCCATTGAGCCGGATTTGGGGGAACATTCGGGATGGCCATAATACTTTTGTATCCTTCAGCAGCAGAATACGAACCAGAGACAGAACCCCACCCTCGTTTGTCTTTTTCTGAGGCTTTTACTGGAGCTTTCCCTTGAAGCTTATCCAAAAGAACAGAGGCTTCACCCTCCAGCCACTGAGGGACCTCCCCCAATTGCCAGCTTTCCCAGAGACCATCCTCCGACCAAGAGGAGATATCCCAGAGAGTGTTCAGATTGCGATCTTGAAGCCAGGCTCTGATATTGGAGATTTCTTCCACCTGTTTCAACGGTTGGTCACCTAGTATAGGATCATCCCAAATTCTTATTTTTCGCCCATTACCTGGAATCCAATACAGTTTATGACTAAAATGTTCCAAAGCTTTGATGCAGAGATTAAGAACAGGAGAACCTGACAAACTTTAAATGTTAGGCAAACAAGATGGCTATAATTTCTTAGTGAATATGACTCTGCTATTAAATATATTAGAGGGAAGGAGAAAAAGGTTGTTGATTCACTTAGTAGAAGAGTACATGCAATGAATGCTACAATCACTAGTATGTGTAAATTTGACTTGAGAAACAAAATTCTCACAACAAGAGAGTGTATAACAAAGTATAAGGGTTATGAGTTGGGAAAGAGTGGCATTTTTATACATAAAAGTAGAGCTTATGTTCCTAATTCTTATGAGTTAGGGAAGTACTAAAATAAATGCATAATGTTCCATATGCTAGACATCTTGGTTATCAAAAAGCAATTGTAGTAGTAAGAAGTCAATTTTTTGGCTAAGAATGAGGATGGATGTGGTTTATTATATAGTTAGGTGTATAGTGTAGGAATTTACAGGGTAAGTTCCTCAGACAGAACACCAAAGGACACCGCTCACACACAGATCACAGATCAATACACCAGTAGTTTGACGTGGTTAAAACCCTCAAAGAGGGAAACAGTCCACGGCCTGAGCCAACGCGGCCACTTCAGGCAATTTATTAATAAAAGAATGAAATTTTACATAAGCTTCTCCCATGAACGGTTAACCTACAAATGACCCTCCATGCTCTTTAAATAGAGATCATGGACCAATCGGGTGTTAAGCCACGGATCAAGTGTCGGTAATACCGAGGAGAGAATGAACCGTCAGATCAATACATATCGTGATCGTCAGATTGTAAGTTACAAAATGTACATAGTAAAGAAACACACTTTACCTAACTCTATACTAGACCAAGTTATACTTAACTATTTCCTATGTGTCGGAATATCGTAACATCCCCCCTTAAGAACAACTTGGGATAGGATTGAAGGATTTACAAATATGACACAATAGGAGAAGGAAGGAGGCACTAGAGCCTATCCCCCTTAGTGACAACTTCCTGAACTCCAACCATAAATCGAAGTTTAGTGAACTTCGCCTCTGTGAGAGCCTTTGTAAAGATGTCTGCAACTTGATCATCTGTTGAACAATATTGCACTTCAAGAACATGGTCGTGAATGAGCTTTCTGATGAAGTGCATGTGCAGTTCAATGTGTTTGCTGCGCTGATGTTGGACTGGATCTTTGCATAGTTGAATGGCACTTTGATTATCACACCAAAGTGTAGTCAGATGTTGCTGCTGAAAGCCAAACTCTGACAGGATCTGACGAAGTCACAAGGCTTCCTTACTAGCTTCTACGGCACCACGATACTCTGCTTCTGCTGAAGAAAGAGAAATGGCACCTTGTTTCTTGCAAGCCCATGTAATAGGTCCTGAACCAAGAGTGAACACATAACCTACAGTAGACTTCCGATCATCAGGGTCACCAGCCCAATCGGAATCAGTGAAACCAACCAATAGAGGAGATGCTTCGGCACTATAATGAATCCCAAACTGAACTGTACCTCGAACATAACGAAGTATTCTTTTAGCTGCTTTCCAATGACTTTCACGTGGGTTTTTCATAAACCGAGCAACAAGGCCAACAACAAAGGAAAGGTCAGGACGAGTATGGGTTAGATACAAAAGTTTTCCTACAAGTTGACAGTATAAGGTAGCATCAACTTCAGGAGAAGTACAAGTGACTGAAAGTTTGACTCCAGACTGAAAGGGAGAAGGGGCTGGCTTACAGTTTTCCATGTGAAAATGGCGTAGAATATCACAGGCATACTTCGACTGGGAAAGGGAAATACCTTCCTTGGATTGAAAGACTTGAAGACCAAGAAAATAATGTAAGTGTCCTAAGTCTGTCATTTCAAATTTCCTTTTAAGGCTAGTCTTCACATGGTTTATAAGGTTGGGATCACTACCAGTCAGGATAAGATCATCAACATAAAGAACAAGAATGATAAGAGACTTGCCCACTTTCTTGGTGTAGACAGTATTGTCAGAATGACACCTAGAAAAACCATTTTCTAAAAGAAAGTTATCCATTTTGGCATACCAAGCTCGAGGAGCTTGCTTGAGACCATAATGGGATTTCTTAAGCCGACATACAAGGCTGGAGTCTGTTTGTATAAAGCCAATAGGTTGTTCCATATAGATTTCTTGATGCAAGTCCCCATGCAAGAAGGCGGATTTAACATCCATCTGATGGACTTCCCATTTGAAAGAGGCAGCAAGGGAAAGAACAAGGCGGATATAGTTCATTTTGGCAACAGGGGAGAAGGTTTCAGTGTAGTCAATGCCTTCAACTTGTGAAAAACCCTTAGCAACAAGACGAGCTTTATGTTTATCAACTTTCCCATCTGGTCCATACTTGGTTCTGTAAACCCATTTGCATCTAACAAGTTTTCGTCCCTTTGGTAGAGGAACAAGATCCCATGTATCATTTGCCAATAATGAATGATATTCTTCATTCATAGCTGCTTCCCAATCTGGATGGCCTGAAGCTTCTGCAAAGGTGTCAGGATCATAATTCACTGAAGCTTGAGAAGTTGAGCCAGTAAAGAAGAGGTTCTATCAAACTGAGAACATGTATGTCGTTGATCTGTAGGATCACCGGCAAGATCACCTGCTGCATCCCGAGTAGCACGGACCCATTTTGGAAGCTGAGGAGCTGAAGGAGGATCTTGAGAAGGTGGGGGAGGATTTTCATCCTCGCTTTCATCATCTGAAGAAGAAATATTTTCAAAAGTAGTAAGGGAGAGGTGGCACATCCGCTGAACTAGGCTCGTAGGCCGATATATTTTCAGCAAACTTTACATCTCTTCTAATGATAACATTTTTGGACTTAAGTGGAATAAGTCTATATCCTTTGACATCTTCAGAATATCCAACAAAAATACATTTTTCACTCTTAGGTTCTAAAGCTTTATGTTTCTCATCTGGAATATGGGCCCATGCTTCACTTCCAAAAACACGAAAGTGACTTACATCTGGTTTAATTGAGCTCCATGCTTCTTCTGGAGTGATATTCTTTAAAACCTTAGTAGGAGTGCGATTTATTATGTAATTTGCACAGTTAATTGCTTCTGCCCAATAATTAAGACTAAGTCGTTTAGATTGAAGCATACAATTAGCCATTTCCTTTAAGGTGCGATTCTTCCTTTCAGCTACACCATTTTGTTGTGGAGTATATGGAATAGTATGTTGCATTTGAATTCCATTCTCAGTGCAAAAGTCGATGAATTTGTTGTTAACATATTCTTCGCCATTATCAGATCTTAGCTTAAGAATTTGATGTCCAGATTGTTTTTCAACAAAGGCCTTAAAGGCCAAGAACATGTTAAATACTTCACTCTCGAGTTTTAAGAAGTATACCCAAGTGCGTCTGGAGAAATCATCAATGAAAGTTAAGAAATACTTGTAGCCAGAGAATGAAACAACTGGAAGTGGACCACATAAATCACTATGCACGAGCTGTAAAGGGGCTGAGGCGTGCCAAGAGGCACGTTTTTCAAAACTGTCCCAATGATGTTTTCCGAGTACACATTCGGAACAAACACCATCTCTGCAAGATACCATTGGAAGACCTGTCACCATATTTTATTTACATAGATTCTGAAGAGAGCGATAGTTTAAGTGACCAAATCGCTCATGCCAAAGTTTTCTCACTTCATCATTATGAGCAACAAACACCGAGGAAAGATTTGATGACCCAAAGTTGTGAAACTTATATAACCTTGTAGAATCATCAGCAATGCCAGTAGCTAAAATTTGTCTAGGATCTCTTAGGTCCTTAATTACAACATCGTGAGGTGAAAATTCAACGATTTTACCTTCACCTGAATGAGTTATCTGATATACAGATAGAAGGTTGTAGGATAAGGTGGAACACATAATACATCATTAAATTGACCATTGTCTATATGAACAGTTCCAGTCCCTACAACACTAAGAGATCTATCATCACCAACATATATATTTTTGGTGTTACAATCATTTAAAGAAGAAATCATGGCTTTGTTTTTGGCCATGTGATAAGAAGCTCTAGAATCATTGAGCCACTCATGAGAATGAGAAGAAGAAGATACATTTAGTGCATAGCCAGACCGAGATGCTTGACAACCACATGCAGAAAGTGCCATTCTTGAAGATGAAGTTGAAGTTGAAGAGTGCTCCAAATGGATATTATGCTTCTTCATTGCTGCTTCCAAGGCTTCCATCTTCTTAAAGCATTTGGATTCTAAGTGGCCATCTCGATTACAAAAGTTGCAATGTCTATTAGTCTTTTTCCCTTTGTTTTTATTTGTCTTATCATTTTGTTGAAATGATTTTTCATTTTGAGGCTGAAATTGCTTAGGACCCTTGTTTGGTTTAGGACCATTCCTTTTAGGATACAACTTCTTAGGATTCTTTGAATTTGGTTGCTGCTGGGCGGCTAACTCTTTCTTAGAAGAGTTTCCAAGATGAAGAAGATCAAGGTGTAAGAGTTTTTCTTGTTCTCTTATTAAAGAATCACAAAAGGAATCAAAGGAAGGGGACTTGTAGGCTTGTCCTTGAGAAATGAAGGCTTCTCTTGTAGAATGGAAGGTGGAAACAAACACAGAATAGGCTGGTCCCAACTTAGTAAGAATGGAGTAGATAAGGCTACTATCTTCTTTCTTAACCTTAACACCTTCCAAGAGAAGTCTAAGGGTTTTGAACTTGGACAAAAAATCTTCAATGCAAGAAAAATTATTGGGGTCCAATGTAAGCAACTCATTTTCAAGTTGATGGGCTTTAAGTTCATTTTTAATTCCAAAAACTTTAGTGATCCATTTCATTGCTTCTTCAGGAGTATCAAGTTTTGCAATATGGAATCTAAGATTTGGAGAAACAGACATCCCTATCAACCCACGCGCTTGGTCTTGCCTATTTTCCCATTTAGCTGCCTTATCTTCATCTTTCGGTTTGGTTTCTTGGCCTGAGGCTATTCTGTAGAGACCTTTACTTCTAAGTAAATCCACAATGTAGGACCACCATTGGAAGTAGTTGGTGCTGTCAAGAATAACTTGGCATGGAATTTCCATTTTAACAGAAACTGAAGCTATAGATGCTGAAACTAAGTGTCCCAATGGAAAGATCTCAAAAAATTAGGCTGGTTCAAAAAAAACGGCTCTGAAAACGGCTTCCGGATGTAGAAGTTATGGCTTTTTGAAGAAAATTTGATGAAGATGCCGACAAAGCGCGGGAATGTGCGGAAATGAAAAATCCGCCCCCACAAAAAGGAGACTTGAACTCAAGACCTCTACTCTCATAAATTAGCTTTGGACCAAGTGAGCTAAACAAAAAGTTTGAGAGAGAGAGAGAGGGGGGGTTGAAGCTTTGGGTTGCATGCTTGCTTTGAGAAAGCTTTTTTTCCCTACAAAACAAAAAACACAAAACCCAACACGGACGTACAAAAAAAAAACGAACCTTGCGGCTCGAAGTTAGCGTTAGCCGGAAACTAAATATTTTCCTCAATGTTTCTGATTTTCCGAGATCACACTAAGGCGCAGCGGATACGCATGAGAAAAATCCTTCCTTTCCGTTTCTGATTTGCCCAGGCAAAGAGCATACACAAAAATGAAAGGTATAGATCCGGTAATAAAAAAGGCTAAATAAACCGAAACCGAAATAAACAGAGAGAAAATAACTGTAAACTGCAAATAAACACTGTATACCTCCAGATCTTAAAAATGACGTAGCTAGGGCTACCGGAAACCTTTTCGCATGAAATGAAAGGGGTTCCTCACTGGAACAGATGCTCCCAACACAATAGAGCAGTCCTCTCGGCCCGAAAGTAGTCAGAAACAGTAGATCTAGGAAACGACAGTCGGATGCAGTTCTACCGGCTTCAGATTTGGATCACCAACGGACGCGACCCTCAAATAGCTCTGATACCATGTAGGAATTTACAGGGTAAGTTCCTCAGACAGAACACCAAAGGACACCGCTCACACACAGATCACAGATCAATACACCAGTATTTTGACGTGGTTAAAACCCTCAAAGAGGGAAACAGTCCACGGCCTGAGCCAACGCGGCCACTTCAGGGAATTTATTAATAAAAGAATGAAATTTTACATAAGCTTCTCTCATGAACGGTTAACCTACAAATGACCCTCCATGCTCTTTAAATAGAGATCATGGACCAATCGGGTGTTAAGCCACGGATCAAGTGTCGGTAATACAGAGGAGAGAATGAACCGTCGGATCACTACATATCGTGACCGTCGGATTGTAAGTTACAAAATGTACATAGTAAAGAAACACACTTTACCTAACTCTATACTAGACCAAGTTATACTTAACTATTTCCTATGTGTCGGAATATCCTAACATATAGAATGTCAAGAAGTAAATGCTAAGCACAAAATCCAACAGGTTTGCTACAACCATTACCAATTCTAGAGTGAAAATGACAAGTGGTAACTATTGATTTTATCACCGAGTTGCCCAAGATTGCAAGGAAACATGATTAAGTAATGGTAGTGGTGGACATATTAGCCAAAGTTGCTTAATTTATTCCAGTTAAGTTGGTTCATAATGTAGGTAATATAACAAAGACTTACTTGAAAGAGATTGCCAAGTTGGATGGGATACCTAAGGCAATTATTCTAGTAAGAGATTTAAAGTTTACTTCAAACTTTTGGAAAGGACTATTCAAAGGTTTCAGTACGAATATGAACTTTGGTACAACCTATCTTCCAAAAATAGATAGGAAAACAGAGATAGTCAATCAAGTGATTGAAGACATGTTAATAATGTATGTGATGGATAAGCCATCCCATTGGGAGGATTACCTACATTTAGTAGAATTTGTCTACAATAATGGATATCAACTTCAATAAAGATGAGTCCATTTGACGCATTGTCATGTAAAAAGTGTAATACTCTAGTTAGTTGGGACAATCTAGCATACATAGTAGTATTGGGGTTAGACTTGCTTAGAGAGGTGGAAGGCAATTGTTTAAGATCATGTAGAATTTAAAGGCACCATATGACAAGAAAAAAAGTTATGTAGATTAAAGTAGAATATCAATGGCATTTAAAACTGGGAAATATGTATTTTTGAGAGTGAAACCAACTAAAAATTCCTTGAAGTTGGGTAGTTGCATTAAGCTAGCAATTAAATATTGTGGTCCATTTGAGTTCTTGGAAAGGATAGGGCTTGTTGCATACGTGCTTGCATTTCTCGCTACCCTAAAAGTTCATAATGTTTCATATGTCATTGTTGAGAAAGTATTTTCATGATCATAACTATGTTGTTTATTAGTCTCTAGTGTGGATTTTAGATAGGAAGGTCATTGTGCCAAGGAATGGAGCCATCGGGTAGGTAAAGGCCCAATGGACCCACTACAACACTAAAGAAGCAAAGTGGGAGTTGGAGGACGCTATGTAGGAGGCGTATCCACATTTTTTTCGAAACTTTTTGATGTTAAAAGAAACTGTTGTTATTGTATATAGTGATGATGTGCATCGAGGATGGTGCAAAATCTAGGGTGAGGGGGGAATGTAATAGATGAGTTTTGATCCCTGGACCGATAATGTATATGTGTACATGATGAATGGCTATAATCTAGACAATTGTGAACTATAATTGTGCAATGAATGTTAATAAAATACGTCACGGGCAATAGAGGAGGAAGGAGAAAGAATGGGGGCTATGACTCCACAAGAGGAAAAGACAAGGGCAGCTTAGGGCGCTAAACAAAGATAATATTATTTTAGTTTTAGCCTAAGTCCTTAACCTTTTTTAATTAGTGCTTTTTAATCCACGATTCATCTTATCCTAAGCTTTGAATCAATTACATGGAGGTACTGGGCTCTCCATAGAGATACATGGCCCCTTCATGTCATGCAAACCTATGATATGCCTTTTTGGTCATGCAACGAGTTTGAATTATTGGGGGAGTTCAAATTATAAAGGTAGTTCTAGTTACCATTCTATCCCAATCACCATCCTACTTGAATTACCATTCAGTGGGGTAATTCAACTTATCATTTATTGGGAGAATTCAAATTCCTTTTGGTTGGGGAATTTGGGAAAGTTAGAATTACCAATATCTTGGGGAAATTTAGGAGAGTTCTCTCTAATCATGAGCGACCGTAGAATTGTTGTAGAAATTTTACGGATTTACAACTAAGAACTATGAAGGAAATGAAGATTGTATGTAATGGTAATTGTTGTCGTCAAGGAATTGAACTACAATTTAGAATCCATGGAATCCCAATAGTGCGATTTCTTGGCTAGCATGTGCTAGAGTTTTGGAGGGGAATGGGATTCCTTTGGTTGTGCAGGTTGATGGGGAAAGAGGGTTGTAGATTGGGACTATTATAGGTGGAAATATTCACTGTGAACTTGTAAGTTGGGTTGGGTGAATAAACTTAGAGCATAATGAAAATTTCGCTTGTGAACTTATAGTCTAAGCTCAGGGTTAGCCTTTGTTGTCGAGAGATTTGGATTAGTAGGGAGCTTATGTTTTGGTGGAATGGCCTTCTTCTGTAGTTAGTTGGTGGATAATTCCCAAAATATGTGTTCATGACTTACTATAAAGTTCCTCCTCTAGAATGTTTTAGTAGAATAGAAAGTAGTATATATTGAGGTAGAAGCATTGTAAAAGATGTCTTAGAGAATTATTGTAATTGAGATCTACTCTATTGGAGGTTGCTCCCTTGAAGAAGCAAGTGAACATTGTGCACCTAATAATCAAGGTACCTTATTTTGATTACTATTACCATTGCACTTATTATTTTGATTTCTTTTTGCTAAATATGTGGATGGAATATTTCTATTGGGTATGCTACATGTAGTTGTGATTATGTTGAGTTAATGCTGTTTATGTCATGGATTTTTTTAGTGTCTAGTTGTTTAGTTCTATTTGTAGGTTTAACTCCACATTTTAAATTTATTGTGCCATGGTGACTTAATGGGTTAATTATGTTGTATAGGTTTGCATTATATTGCTTGCATTTGCTAATTAATTAATAGTAGGGCAGTGAGGAAAGTTATCAATTCACATGTAATTCAAACATATGGTATTAAGAAAAAAAATTTGGAGTGAAAATTGGTGGCTTCACGAGTACCTCATATCCTCAATAAAACACAAAGGGTGTTGGGTATGTTACACCATTACAAGGGCTCAATAATTTTAAAGCATTATTTCACAGATATTCTAATGTGATGGATGCCTAAATTGTAAGTTATTGCATACTTAAGTTCCAAGATATCAGCCCAAGGGGTTAGTTCAATTGGTTGTTGCTAATGTCTTTGGGAATTTGGTTTGTTTTGTGTTAGCACATGCCTAGATTGAATGCCCCTAGATGAGGTGCATTGACATATGCCAACAAATTTACTAGGGATTCCATCAATGAATGTGTGAAAGCATCCCTTGGGTTTCCTTGCGCGGTTTTCCTTGGAAAAAAAGTGCTAGCATCTCCTTCAACTCGTTTGTTTGCTGCCCGACTTGTTTATCCACTCCTGTTTGTCTACATTCATCTATGACCATACACGTGTGACCAACACCCACCCTCGTCACTCATTTGTCCTCAACCTAGTGTGGTTTGCACTTGAAGCCCTAGTTTAATTGCGTTCTAGCCATCGTATACCCAACACTTGTCCATGTCCTTAGCTTGGACAACATTTGTTAGCAACAAACATACCTCCAATGAACACTTGTGCTCAACCAAACTATTTGTTGTTGTCCATGGATAGGTGTCTAGCTTAATGCCCTAGCTCGACAAAGCTCCTTGACCCAACTCTGTTCGAGCTTACGACTTGTCCTCGTGTCCTAGATCCATTTGCAACTTGCTCATGAGAACAATGTCCTCAATTGCAGCTCACATCCTCAAGGTTTCCTTATCCCGCACACATTTGCTTGTTTAATGTTGGTTGTGTCCATAGAGATATATGTATTGGGAAAATCAAATTTGCTGGGTTTCGAGCAAGGTTTCTTCGACAACCCACATCCTCAGAGTTTTTTTCATAGCCCATGATCTGTAGACTGTGTGGATCCTTAGGCTTTCAAGCGAGGTTTCATTTGAAGGGTTTTGAGTGAGGAATCATCATTTTTACAAATGAATGAGGGGTTTAGTCATTGTCTTTGCCATGGCTGGAGATGCTCGAGAGAAATACAAGAGAAACACTTAGTTCTTGGATTGTGTTGGAAAAAGTAACTATGTTCGGTCTTCAATAATGTACTTGAGTCATTATGTAATGTACTTGTCAAAAGAATAAAGAAAATAATAATTATTATTATTATTGTGACTTATTAAAGCATGGGTTTCATGCTTGGGTCACCATGTTTTAGGTCAAAGTCCCCATTGAGGACTTCTAGGATTTATTTTGGGTCTATAGAATTATTGTACATTTAAAGAGACCCTTCTTGGGCTTTTGAATCATGTAAATCGGTTAAGTATTGAGTCAAATATGAATTATGTAACCTCCACACCATGTCGGCCTAAGAGAAGATCAAGTCGGCCTAAGGACCCATTCTACCCCACAAGAAGCCTATAAAAGGAAGGACTACGAATTCATTTGGAGCATCACTTCTCATCTTCTCATCTACTGGGAAGAAGTGCGAAAATCCTGTTGCTGGGTAGAAGTGCGAAGTGGATAGCTGGGAAAGTCTGTTGCTAGGAAGCTGAAGTGAATGCGAGTTTGGGGGAGTCTAAGGAGAAGAGAAAAATCGAAATTTTGGTGGTGGTCTCACTCTGTTTCGTGCTTTGGATTGGGAGAACGAAGTCTTCCAAGTTGGATTGTTGTCGGAAGCTGCTGGCTGCTGCATAGTTGAAGTTGCTGGGAAGAGGTCAATCTTCTAGAGGTTGACTTGGTGTGGAGGGAAGGTTTGGTCAAGGTATAGGGTGAAGAGTCTCAAAGAATACTATTGAAAGGAAGAATTACTTTGACTGGGTTTTCCCCTCGAAGGGGGTTTTGCTCTGGCATGTGCCTACATCTTGTGTTCATTGTTTTATGTGTCGTTGATTTTGGTAATTGTTTGATGGATTAAAGAAAGATTATATAAAGAATTGTAATAATAAGAAACATCACAAGTAATTATCAAGATCGAGAAAATCTTTACTGCCTTTCTGATTTTCCAACATGGTATCAGAGCTTTGGTGAAGAAAGAAGAAAAAGGCAGATCCATTCATAGGCACTATCTCAGGGAAGGAGACTATCATATTCAAGGAAGATGTCTAACTCTATCAAGGGGGAGATCAAGCTTGAAGGAGCATCTAACTTCAGATCTTGGAAGAAGAGGATTGACCTAATCCTCGAGAAGAACAAGGTGCTAGACTTGGTTAAAGGAAATGTAAAGAAGCCTATAGAAGAAGCCAGTGATGTCGACAAAGCGAAATTCAAGGATCTAGAATTGGTGGCTATGACTCTGATGGTAGAAGGGATAAAAGACAATCTTGTCCCATTCATAGCTAACATCGATCATGCTTAGGAGATGTATGAAGCCTTGTCGAAGCTGTTCACTATTAAGAACATTGGTCAAGTAGCAAGTTTGAAGAATGAGCTGAGGACTACGAAGATGACTAAAGAAGATACTGTGGAAACCTTCTTTGTGAAGATAGCTAGACTCAGGGATGATCTCTTGGCCATTAATGAGATTGTTCCGGAAAAAGATAAGTATCTCATGTCTTTTTAGTTTTGGGCTCATGCATTCATTTAGTTTTGATTATGTTAAATACTAATCACCATTCTTCCTCTATTGTCTTGATTAGGGAAAACATTTGCAAGGAGGATCTCTCAAGACAAAGTTAGTCAAGAAACAAAGGTATTCTTTGAATTCATTGATTGAAAAGATTATTCATTTGATGATCTATTACTAAGATTGTTATGACTAGCAATATTGAATCCTAGTGATTCTTGTTTGGGTAATTCATCTCTTGATAAATCTACCCACCCCACATTTATCTAATTTGCTAGAACTTTAGATAGGTTTTGGAAAACCCTAACCGAAGGGTATGTTGTTGCGAATGTCTGAAACCCTAAACTAATTAGGGATATTGTTAAATTTTAGTTGAAGTTTTTATTGATGATGTCATGTTTGGGATTGCGGTATGATTGAGAAATCCTAACTTGTTAGGGTTGAATAGTGAGGTCTAAAATCCCGAACCTTTGAAGTTTTGGTAATGTTGGGTTTGCTATGTTTCTACATTGGAACCCTAGCTCATTAGGGTTTGGTAGAATATGTGAGCAAGACCCTTATATTGTCGTAGAATTGATTTACTTGGTATGTGTGTGTTGTCTGATCAAACCCTCGTATAATCAATATGTTTGTGTGTCTAACTCATTGATATTTGTGAAGTTGGGTTTGACTATCTCATCATATGAAATGTATTTGAATGGTGATGAAATCTAGGCATATAGAGATATGTCCTTTTGGTTGAATCCCTAGCTTGGTCTAGGTTAGATGTATTAATATTATTAGACATATGATATGCTCATGTATGGTTATGAATTCCTAGAAATGTGTGTTAACCTAGTCATTGATGGTCACGAGTCTTAGGATTTAATGAAGTCCTTGTCTGAGATTCTAGGATGATGATATATGAAAATATAGGGTTTAGTAGTGAAATCCTAATAGTGATATTGTCTAGTGTGAAATATAACAATCTGAGATTTATGTAATGATTGTTGAGTCTGTGAAAATGGAATTCTAAGGTTTTGGAATTAAACCTTAGTCAAAGTAAAATCTCTGGAATATGATGATTTGAGATTTGTATAAAGATTGGTGAATTTGTGAATTCTAGGGTTTTGGAGTTAAACCTTAGTTGAAGTAGAAATCTCTAATGAATGTTAACTATATGATAATTTGAGATTTGTGAAGAGATTGTTGAAATTGGAATTTTTGGTTGAGTTTGATGATTGCTCGGAAATCTAGGGTTTGCAAACTAACCCTAGTGGTAGTTGGTCATGATAGTGACTGATTGATGGTTGATTAAAAATCTAGAGGCTTGGAACTAGTTGGTCAGCTTAAGGACTAAGCTGTGATTGACTTTGATGGATTTGTTTGTATGAAATCTAGGATTTGTATGAATCCCTAGTGAGAAGTCTAACATATATGTTTTGAAAGGTTGTTAGATACTTTGAAGATCTATATTTGTGTGAATTGTTTCTAGGGTTTGCTATATGTTGTAGTAAGGTATGTCATACCTTTGGAAGACATATTGAAACCCTAGATGGAATGAATGTTGTTATGAAATAGTTTAGGGTGTATAACAAAGTCCCTAGCAAGATGTTGAAGAGTATATGTCTCTTGTTCGAAATTGAGTTTGGGTATCTGTTATGAATAAATTTGAAATGCTTTCGTGATTTTGATAGGGATAACATCATGCTTCTATAGTTTTGGTTGTACTTGCCATCTAAGTTGTGCAGGTACGTAATCTTCAACTTGGTGAAGATGCTCAATGTGACAAGCAAGCTGTGCAGGTACACAATCTTCAACTTGGTGAAGATGCTTGATGTGACAAGCAAGCTGTGCAGGTACACAATCTTCAACTTGGTGAAGATGCTCGATGTGACAAGCATGATGAGGTTGATGATAACTTTGATGAAATGGTTGGAAGCCACGAAAAGATTCTCCTATGTTGAAAAGGAAGAAGCTGATCTCCCGGAGGAAGCATGAATAGAAGAGATCTCCCTAAGATTAAGAGGGAGTCCAGATAAAGAGGTGCTTCCTGGTTGAGAGGGAGTGTCAGATATGGTTCTCTGCTTCATGTGTCATGCACTAGACCAGGACTAATAACCGTAAGTCTAAGTGAAGGCCATGAATAGGAAAAGGAAATTGGAGAATGCATTTTGAAGTGCTAAAGCAGGATCTCACTGAAGAATATGTTGCTGCATATGAAGTAGGAAGAAAAATGTATGATTGAGGAATCTTTTGTCAAAGATTCGGTTGATAGTCCTACTATGGAAAGTTGAGAAGCAACATTTGTTGCCTGGAAGACCCCAGAGGTTTGTATTTGATTATATACTTGTGAAAGTATGTTATTGATTGGGGTTGTGTTTGTACAGGTGAATCTCTCGAAGGAAAGCATGCTGGTTACCAATTAGTTTGATTGGGAGAGATTGGTTATTCTTGATCTGCTGGATCAAGGGGTGTTGAGGCTTTGCAAGTGAAGCATTGCCTGGGGAGACATCTGGCTGACACTTTGTGTTGATGTCTGAGTCCCTGAAGTTGGAAAGGTGGTGTTGGTCATTGAGCTCTGACACACACCTAGATTTTGGGTTGGTGGTTAGCAAGTAAGCCTGATGGTACCTAGAGGGGATGAAAGCTTGAGTCCACCTTAGTCCCACTGGGATAGATTCCGTTGGTCAGGAATCTAGTCCATGGCATTGTGGTGCCTAAATTGTTGAATGACTGGTTGGATAGATTGCCCTGGTCAGGAATCTAGTCCATGGCATTGCGGTGCCTAAAAGTTCTTCATGGTTCATATAGTTTGAGATCTTCCATTGTATATGTACATTATGAATACCTCCCTAGTTAAGAGGGAGTGTTGGAAAAAGTAACTATGTTCGGTCTTCAATAATGTACTTGTCAAAAGAATAAAGAAAATTATTATTATTATTATTGTGACTTATTAAAGCATGGGTTTCATGCTTGGGTCACCATGTTTTAGGTCAAAGTCCCCATTGAGGACTTCTAGGATTTATTTTGGGTCTATAGAATTATTGTACATTTAAAGAGACCCTTCTTGGGCTTTTGAATCATGTAAATCGGTTAAGTATTGAGTCAAATATGCATTATGTAACCTCCAGAGTCCACACCATGTCGGCCTAAGAGAAGATCAATTCGGCCTTAGGACCCATTCTACCCCACAAGAAGCCTATAAAAGGAAGGATTATGAATTCATTTGTAGCATCACTTCTCGTCTTCTCATATATTGGGCAGAAGTGCGAAAATCCTGTTGCTGGGCAGAAGTGTGAAGTGGATAGTTGGGAAAGTCTGTTGCCGGGAAGTCGAAGTGAATGCGAGTTTGGGGGAGTCTAAGGAGAAGAGAAAAATTGAAATTTTGGTGGTGGTCTCACTCTGTTTCATGCTTTGGATTGGGAGAACGAAGTCTTCCAAGTTGGACTGTTGTCGGAAGCTGTTGGCTGTTGCAAGTTGCTGCATAGTCAAAGTTGTTGGGAAGAGGTCAATCTTCTGGAGGCTAACTTGGTGTGGAGGGAAGGTCTAGTCAAGGTATAGGGTGAAGAGTCTCAAAGAATACTATTGAAAGGAAGATTACTTTGACTGGGTTTTCCCCTTGAAGGAGTTTTACCTTGGCATTTGCCTACATCTTGTGTTCATTGTTTTATGTGCTGCTACTTTTGTTAATTGTTTGATGAACTAAAGAAAGAAGATATAAAGAATTGTAATAATAAGAAACATCTCAAGTAATTATCAAGATCGAGAAAATCTTTACTGCCTTTATGATTTTCCAACAGATTGAAGTGGTTCGGAAGGGGAGAAACCTCCCTCGCTTGCCGTGGTCGAGGGGGTGGTACAAGAAAAGCTGAACGAGGGATGCCTTCGTTGTGCTCTGGAGCTTAGTCTAAGAGTATGTGGGCTCCTCCCTCTTGTGGCTCTTTCGGGCCCCCCCAATATAGCTAGACACCTCCTTCCTTCTTGACACTCTAGATTTGAAGGAACTCACCCTTGAGAATGCATGGATGGGCCCCAACTCCAAGCTCTTGCTTTGGTTTGGGAAACTCGAAGATATGCTTATAGCCCTCTAGGCTAAGAGAAAGTTGATTTCTCTCCTACCCACATAGAAGATCTTTCTTGATCTTGACCTTACCAAGGTCGTGCTCAAGTTATCTAGGGACCTAGTCATAGCTATGTGGAAAGAAGAGAAGTGGGTAGTCATTCGTGATCTCAAGGCCATCATCTACGATTTAGCCCCTTCCAAGTACTCTCATCCTTATGCCAAGTGACGGTCTCATTTGGATGGGGGTATGTTAAGGGGAGTCGAGCCACCATTTCCATTGGTTGCTGGAACTATAATGGTGCATTTTGGTCTTCACCCAGTACACTTAATGATGCAGTTGGGTACCATGGCCTCCTTTTCCTCATAAAGACCCACGCTAACCCCATGTGGACGCCACCCCCTATCTATGGGTACCATTGGGCATGGTCTTGTCGATGGGAGACTAGATGTGACAATGTTAGAGAATTTGGTTGAGTTGCATGTCTTATGCGGGATTCCCTTTGGAGGAGGGTTACTATGGTGTCATCAGATGAGCATTTCATATTTTTGTGGGTTTGGTTACATCGAAACAACCCCGTTCTCCGAGACAGCTACATTGAAGTTTGCTAATTTCCCCTGGCCTCATCTTACTTCGTGCTACATGGTGAGTTTGAGGGAGACCCTTTCCTTGATCTCTATGTAGACATCTCCCACTACTCCACTCTTGGGGAGATTGTTCTTCTCCGTGATTTCAATGCCTGCACCAGAGACCTATAGGTACCCCTCCATGACAAAGTTGAAGATACACTTTGCCTCCAAGAGATAGGTAGAGTTTGTGGGTCTTCATAAATTTTGTAGGACAAAAATGGACCTCGCACAGGCTATGGGAGACATCTCTTGTGTTGATTGGAGTAGAGAAGAATTGTTTTGCTTGTCTAAGTGCTAAGACTAGCAAAAGAACACAAAAGACTGCCACTTTAGCAGAATATTAATTTATTTAACTATTTCCTAAAGTTAAACTTAGGAAAAAGTAAAAGTTCCTAAGTTAACTTATGATTTAATCTCGGTTGCTACAAAGGAGAATAGGGTTGAGGTTGAAATTATACGAGGAGATAGAGCGAGTTGGTGGCAAGTCAGTTGAGCACAAGCAGGTGTGAGAGAGCAGTGAAGGAAGAGCGAGGGTTTCAATAGATCATAGAACTCAACATCCAAGTAGAAGAAATCGAGTGAGGGTCGAGCCTTTACATCCCAACACAAAGTTCTATTCACACTTGTCGACTAGATTGTTGGTCTGCGTAGGAATTTTCGGAGATCCAATGTGTAGGAAGGGAATCGATTAAGCTAGAGAGTGGAGGAGTATTTTACTTGTGATACACTGGGAAGTTTCTCCCTTGTTGTAATTCTTAGAAGAAAATATTTTGCTGTAGAAGAATAATAAAATACACACAACATTGCAGGTTTTCCCCAGAGTTCAGGTTTTTTGGGTTCTTGTATTCTATGGTTGATGTGTTTCTCTTCTAATTTATTTTACGTTATGCATATTAAGTTCGATAACTCAGTGTGTTTGTGATTTAAGTTTCCAAAATATCAATTGTTTATATTTTTGGGTTTTTACACTTAGAAATCACAAATCAGTTTACTATGTTTTAAGGAAATCTAACATCTTGTAGCTGGGTGAAGCACATGGTTTATTGATCTTGAATCAGATCCCTTGTTTTTCGGGCTCAGGAGCTTTTACTTGCCTCTCACATAGTCGGGAAGCCAGTGTGGATGTCTTGGCTAACTAAGTCCTTCTCCCACAAGTTTAACATCTCAGTTTCTCCGACTTCCCTAGGTAAACCACGCTCTCCTCCCATTCTCCCTCTCTACTTCCCCTCCCTCCACCCCGATAGCCCACTCCACCAGCCCTCGCACCACCTCCCTTTTTGACATAGAACACACTGCTTCTTACACCACTCACCTTAAGGAGTTGCTCCCCCCATTTCCCACTTCAAGTCATTGAACACTATTGAAAAATGTGCAACTAGGTTTGGTCTTCATAAATATGAAATGTACTGTTGATTCTTGTATATTGTAAAATGAAATAAAAATTATTATTATTATTTTTGGAGCATGGTTTCATGTTCAAGGTCTTTTATTTTAGAGGTCAAACACCCATTGAGTGTTTTTATGGTTTGTCCGGGGTCAAGAAGTCAAAAGAGTCATTGTCATAAGTGGAAGACCCCATCGGGCACATTGTAACTTGTAAAGAAAATTATGTTTGTCATTAGAAGTGTCAAAATACCCTTCAAGGCCAAGTCAGCAGGGCAACTGGAAAGTCGACCTAAATTGAGGAGCCACGTCCACCTTAAGAAGCCTATATAAAGCAGGGAACTCGACCTCCTTGAGAGACAATCATCACTCACTTATTCAAGCGAAGGAGGAAGAAGAAGAAGGCAGAAAAGAAGGAAGAGGACGAAGAAGACTTGTTTCTAGGCTATTTCTCTCTCACACGTGTGAAGGAAGGCTAGGGTTTCTGCTGTTGGTCTAGGTTTTTTCTTCTGCAAGTTCGATCTTGAAGAAGGAAGAGAAAGAAGGTCAACGAAGGTCACTTTAGGTCATCCTCAAGCACTAAAAGAAGGAAAGAGTCAAGCGAAGGTCTGAAGAAGTCTTGGGAGGCCAACAACTGCTGCTAGGAGGGCCGAAAATTTCAGACCTGTAATAGAACTGAAATTCTGAAGCTAGGGGTTGAAGTTGTGCGGCTGGAAGAGATTTCACTGGGTTTGACTTGGACAAAAGAAGCACATCATCTGGAAAGGTTGGACTTGGTCAAGAGGTCTTGGAATTCGTCAATTGAAGAAGCTATAAGGAAAGAAGAGATTTGCGGGTTTTCCTCTCAAGTGGAGAGGCCTGGCTTGCAACCTACATTCAGTGTTCTTGTTCTTCTTGTTTTGGTAGCTGTTTGGTGATATACAAACATAATAATAAGTAAAGAAACTAATAAGTAAGAAAAAGTAAAAAGAGATCACAAGCAGTTACCAAGAAATGAGAAATCACTCTAATCATTGCCCTATAGATTCCTCAATAAACACAACCCTAGACGAGTATGAGATAATTTCCTCAATTCCCATGGAAGCAACTTTTGACTCCTACCCCACTCTACTTGTCATCACACCCACAAACATACCCATGCCTGTTGCCCCATGAACCGTTGGCTTGATGATGAATGTAGATCCCTACATTGTGAAATTTCCTTGAATACATTGACTGGAAATTATTCTCCTAATTGCATACAATTTATTTGTTTACGACAAATAGCAAATAACTCATTGATTCATTCTTCACAAATAAAATAAGGAATTGAGAAATAGATGCACACATAAAAATTTGACACAATTATTTTGGACTAAAAGTCCCCAGAAAAACCCCAAAGGGAAAACCAGTGCAACAAATGAGGGTTTATTTTATTATGCAACAAATATGGAGAATTACAACTATTGGCCTTCTTGGCTCAACTCCAATTTTATCTCACTGAAAATACTAGGAGAACCCTTCTCCCTCTCAGCAAATCAATCTGGCCTCTCCTTGGCCACTCACACTCTCCCTGGCACTCGCACCATTGGGCAAAAATGCGCACTGCAGCCTCTGGGACTTTCGCATTTCCTCAGAAACACCTCCTGCCAAGTCACCTTGCCTGTCTCTGCCTTTGGAATAAATTCGCTAGGCCTCTTGGGACTTGATCCATGCATTAGCAATTGAATCGATCCCTCTCTCGACAACTTGCACTGCAAAATTCGACCTCCCTGCTGGATAATTTGACCTTCCTTCCCGGATGATGGAAACTGGAAAACCACCTAAGAATTTCTCTGGAAATTCTTCTTTGGAAATTATCCCTGCTGCAAACCCCTACTACTCTCCTTGCTTGGCTCGAATTCTTCCCTCGCTAAATACTGTGCACTGGGTAAATCACACTGACTTGCTCGTTTGATTCACAACTGTATCTATCTCCATCCCATTGACTTTCTCTTATAATATCTTGCTAGAGCATCAACGACCAAGATGTAATCGTGATTGATGGCTCAAATCATCTTAGACTTCATCATGTCACTTTCTGGAAGTCTCTAGAACACAAGTCGATTTCCCCAATTAATACCCATTAATCTAAGACACCTGACACGGGGACACAGGACACCTGACACGGGGACATAGGACACGCAGGACACACAAATTTGAGTGTTTGACACGGGGCACGTAGACCCCCCAAAACAGGACACGTAAGACACACACACACACATAGACACACACACACATATATAATACTAAATAGATATTTCAATTATTTCATATTACACAAATTCTCATTCATATTACAAATTTAGACATAGATCAAGATTCTACATTGTAACTTTGTAAGTTGTAACATTATGCATACAAATACAATCATGATAGATTCATCAATGCTCCAACAGGAGAAAGACAAGACACTGCAGTTTTCTCATTAAGTCATCAAAGTCGAAATATGTTGCATAGGTACTGAGTCCCGAGGACTCCTAGCTAGCAATGCCAATGGCAAATAGAAGTAGCAAATACAAAGCAACTACAAGGTAGTAGGTAGCTCATCAATAATCATCATCAAAATCAACATCACTATCATGGTCACCACTGCTCTCATTTGCATCCTCCTCCTTTGTATCCTCCTCCTTTGTATCCAATGTAATATCTGCATCTGCTGGTGTAGAGGATGACCCCTCAAAAGTATCACCATCATCAAAAGTGACAGGCTCTAGCACTGACTCATTAAGATCCAAGTTGGCCAATGGCAACTCAACACTGCTGTCCAAACCCATATCATTAGGAAACACATGCGACATCTTTGTCTTTCCCTTCAACCACTCCTCCCTTTTCCTGTAAATAAGGCAAAGGTTGGTGTGAAAATACACCATTGTCTCTGCCCTGGACTGCAAATAAGACAGGTAAACTGCTGTAGCGAAAATGGAAATAAAATGGAAGCAAAATGCACTTACTGGTTGCTTGAATCACCTCCAAAATCGGGACACGTTGGTTGGGCAAATCCGATTCGCGTGCCCAACGAATCCCACGTGGTCGGACATGCTTGAGCCACAAATCAGAAAAGTGTCCGTGTCTGACACGTGGGATTCGAGACATCGGGGGGGGGGGGGCAAGACGAATCTGGTTTCTTAGCCATTAATTAATCTATTTTCCTAAGTTAGACTTAGGAACTTTTTAATTATTGATCAATTAATTTAATTGAAAGGTTTCTAAGTGTTTTCTCTTGAAACCTATTATGGGTTTTGGAGATCTCGTGTTCCTTAGCCTCATTGACACCTTAGAGATTAGAACACCTATTCGATGCTACCCCAAATCCATAAACGCTCCCTCTTAGCGATGAAGGTGTTCTCCTCTATACCCATCTGTATATTTGTGACCTGCTGCTCTGTGGGAACATGTTGTAGTTGGACTGCTCCACACTACACACAATCTCTGATGAAATGGTATCATATGTCTATATGTTTCGACCTATCATGAAACACTGGATTCTCAGAGAGCTTGATGCAACTCTGATTATCACAGTAGATACTGGTCGCCTCCATCTTCTGACTGAACAAACTCACTAGCAACTTCCGAAGCCAAATAGCTTTGCATGTGGCCATGCTAGTTGCCATGTACTCTGCTTCTGTAGAGCTCAGTGCTATGGACTTCTGCTTCCTGCTGCACCAAGATAGAATGCTTGATCCAATGCTGAAGCAACACCCTGATGTGCTCTTCCGATCCACTGAATTGCCTGCCCAATCTGCATCTGTGAAACCACATAACCTGACACCATCACCTTGAGTATACCTCAACCCATACTCAATTATGCTGCGCAAATACCTTAGAATATGCCTTATAAACTGACTAAGAGTGTTGACCGTGAAGCAAATATCTGGCATGGTGTTGACCAGATACACGAGGGAACTGATGAGTTGTATATACAAGGTTGGGTCAACGTCCTCGTCCTCTGATGCATCGATCTTCCTCCAGTTCGTAATCATAGGCGTAGACATAGGCCTAAAGTCCTGCATCTTGAACCTCTTCTGTAGTGTATCTCCCTGCCCCTCTGCCATACTTCTAGGCCTAGAAAGTAATGCATTCGTCCTAGATCCTTCATGTCAAACTGTGTTGCTAGGTTCCTCTTGCAGTCCTCTTTGAGCTCTGATGACCCTGTTAGAAAGAGGTCATCCACATATAACACTAGGATGAGTGGCTCACCCTCTACCATCAGATAGTAAAGGTTGGGATTTGTATCATTCTTGACAAATCCCATCTCTTGCAAGTAGCTGTCAATCCAACCATACCATGCCCAGGGAGCTTGTTTGAGCCCGCATAATGCTCTCTTTAGTCTGCACACGTGCGTGCCCCTCTCATGTGTCTTGAGGCCCTCTGGTTGTTCGATCTATACCTCCTCTATAACCCTGTTCAAGAATTTTGTCTTGATGTCCATTTGGTAAATCTGCCATCCCATCTGTGCTACTAGGACCGGATGGAAGTATATTTGGCAACTGGGGCGAAGGTATCCTCATAATCTATGCCTTCCTTCTGCACATACCCCTTTGCTACGAACCTAGCCTTGTACTTCTCCACGATGCCATCTACAATGTACTTGATCTTATAGATCCACCGAGAGCCCACAACTGACCTATCCATAGGTTTCGCACTACCTCCCAAACATCGCTCGTCATGATAGAGCTATACTCCACCATGGCATCCAACCACACTTGATGTTATGCAACCTCCTAAATTCTAATAGCTAGAGGGTTCAACAACCTATGCCACCAATGCTTGGTACTTGTCTAGCTGTCTGTGTTCTCTCCTGCTCGTCGTAGGAGCTCCTATGAACTCCTTCACATCCCTCAATTTCTGACAAACTTCTCTGCATGTTCGACCACTAGTGGTGGGATGGTCGACCAACTCCTCATCCTACCTCTGCAGCTCTGTTTGTTGCGAACTCACATGATCTCCTGTACCTGAGGTCATGCTAGTATTGGTAATTGTACTAGATTCTTATGACTGCCTTTGTTGCTGTCCCTATGGTTGCCCCTATGCTGGACCAATAGAGCTTCTGTTGGCTCACTCTGATCATCTGCTGGCATCTCACAAGATCTCTTGAAGGCTCTGTCCTTCGTGAACTTCACGTCTCATCTCACGATAATCTTCCTGTTGCTAGGAATATAGATCCTATATGCCTTTGAGGTTTCGCTATACCCAACGAAGGATCCTTCTCTGCAGTATGATCTAGCTTAGTGCGTTTCTCATTCCATATATGGTAGTAAGCTACACTACCAAACATCCTGAAGTGACCAACCTCAGTCTTCTTCCCTGAGAAGGCTTCTTCTGGTGTTATCTTCCCCAACACCTTTTGAGGAACCCTGTTTTGCATTTACACCAATGTTTTAAGACTCCGACTCCGACTCCGACTCCGACTCGGCCGAGGATCGACTCCGACTCCGACTCCGAAACGGTAATGACTCGGCCGGCTCGATTTCAATGACTCGGTCGTTGTAAAAAATACATTAAATATTTTTTTTTTATTAAAAGACATAATTTTAAATATTTTAAACATAATTTTAAAGATTTTCATTCATGTTTCCAGAATCCAAACACACAGCATTATAATATAGATGGAAGACTAGGGGGTTATTCCCCCAATCATGGAGGGATATGTTAATAAGCTAGCATAGAAAATATAACGGGACATTCCCAAACAAACCAATTCTTAGAGAGATTGGTAAGCACTACCAAAGTTTGTTGATGGAAAGTGTGGTTGTCTTGAAATAAAACTATTTTTCAACAAGAACTTGATAACCCAAGGATCACAACTGCAAAGGCATGTGGATTAATGATGAAAACCATCAAAGTGTGGGGAATTAAAGGCCATAACACCCTATTTCTAGATCAACAAGAGAAAGATTGGATAGTTGATCTCCTTATGGGGTAAACCACTTGATGAATCTCAACATTCCAACAACCCTCACAAAGACGAAAAAGCTAGCTTTGAAAGGAGGTAGACTTCAAACAATTGCAATAATCACCACACAATCATATTCTTCGTTTCATAAAGAGTTAAAGGGCAACCCAATGGTAACAATTGTTGAGACAATCATCCTTGATCCACATGAAGATCAAGAATTCAGCTTTGAAAGGACATCAAGAATAACATAACGTAACCATGTTGAAGCTTCGCATTAAAGGGCTAAAACTCCTGGACCCAAGTTGCATCAAGAATATAATTGTCATCAGGGATCCTTCTTTAGTCATCAAACTTATGAATAATGTGACTACTCTGACTGATGGCAAACTTGCTCGGCATATTTTGAGAATCCAAAAGGAATCATATTGCTATGGAAATGTAAGTATTTCCATGATCTAATGGGGCATAGTTTTTTGGTAGATAGCCTCATCAATAATGCTTCAAAATTGAATGGTGGAGTTTTAAAAACAATGAGGAATATCCTCCTTCCGATACAATAGTTTTTATAACAAAAGTCATCCTTGAATGCATGCCCTCCATGCTGCATTTTAAATGAGGCGCAGATCATATAGATGGGGGAAATTTTCAATTGACATTATCACTCCTGTACCTTTGTACACTGCTCAGTTAACGAATAGCTGGCACTTTGAATTGATCTTGACATCAAAGTGTAACGAAGGTGAGATTATGGAGCCATTCATAGGTTTTGGTAACTCTGGTTTGGAGAGTCAGAATTGGAGCAGAGCTCTGTAAAGCTTGCCACCCCTTCAACTGCTTTCTTTCAATTCAACTCCAGCATATCACCTGGGAAGTAACCGTCCCTTTAGGCATGTCTGGATTGGAGCAGAGCTCTGTAAAGCTTGTCACCCCTTCAACTGCTTTCTTTCAATTCAACTCCGGCAGATCACCAGGGAAGTAACAGTCACTTTAGGCAATGTCTGGTTGAACTTTCAGTAGTATGCTTGGGCACTCTTGATTTATTTATAAAATGTGGGTACAAAGTGGCCTGTGTGGAGAGCCTTTTCTTTGGGTTTGGAAAGGAATTGGGTATATTGTCTCCATGCCAACCAGTAAGGACAGTGAGTATGCTTGCAATCTCTGTGAATTTGTGTTCAAAAACAATCTGTGTTAAACGAGAAAGAAGCAGCACATCAAATGCTGGAAGAAGTGGCCATGGAAAATCAAGAATCACAGCCCGCATATGTCAGCTAGGTGAAAAATCCCAAAAAAATGAATATTTTAATGCGGTTTACGTGTGCCTGGCCGTTCCCTTGTGACTCGGCCGAGTCATATCGGAACCGGCCGGGTTGGCCGAGTCACCCATGACTCGGCCAACCGGACCGTTTCCAAGGCCGGGTCACTCCCTCCAGCTGCAACTCGGATCAACTCGGCCGTTTCGGTTTCGAAACGGCCGGTTTTTAAAACACTGATTTACACTATTGTGTTACATGCCATCGACCATAGAAACTTGGGCATGTCCTAGTCATGCAACATAGCTTTTGTAGCCCCATCTATAGCCCTGTTTTTCCGCTCCGCTATGCCATTATGCTGTGGATTGTATGGAGCTGTCAACTCCCTCCTGATGCCCTCCTTCACATAGAAATCTGTGAAGTCACTGCCTGTGTACTCTCCTTGATTATCCGAGCGAAGCACCTTGATCTGTTTCCTAGTCGCATTTTCCACTAGAGCTTTAAACTCTCGGAAACGACTGAAGACCTCATCCTTGGTCTTCAAGAAATAGATCTAGGTTTTCCTAGAGCAATCATCGATAAAGGTGACGAAGTATTTGTACCCTCTGAGAGATTTGGTGGACATAGGACGCAAATATCTGAGTGTATAAAGTGCAACACAACATCTGATCTACTGTCACTTCTTGGGAATGCTGCCTTAGCATATTTCCCAAGTACGCACACATCATCATGTTCTATGCTTAATTCTGGAACACCTGTCATTGCCTCCCTGAGCTTCGTAAGTGCTCCATGGTGTAAATATCCCATTCTCCTATGCCATAATTCATTTAGGTCTCTCCCACTTCTACTACTATCACTGTTGTTGCTACTAACTAGTGCCTTTGGAGAGTTGATCTGCAACTTGTACAACTTGTTGTTATGAACTCCAATCTGCTTCACCTTCTTCCAGCTTTGGTGTTTAATGAACACCTTCTTCCTTACAAAGTAGACATCATATCCCTTATCATGTAGTTGTGACACTGAAATTAGGTTCATTCCTAAGCTGGGCACATGCAACACATTTGTAACACTACTGCTTGCTCCTGACACCCTCTGAATCTTGATGGTACCTCCCCTAACCGGAGTACATTTACCCTTGTTTCCCATTTGGATTTGGAAGTCCGTCTACTCCTTGTAGCTGGAGCAGTAGTCTCTAACTCTTGTCATGTGAGTTGACGCTCCACTGGCTATATACCAGAGTCCCTGTGAAGTTGAGCTAAAGAGGCAAGCTATCTAAGTGAATTCATCTTCCAATCTAGAAGAGAAATTTGTAGCATCTTGAATGTTGAATCTCTCTGCGGCTTTCCTAGAGATATCTGAGAATCTTACTGGAGAAGTCCTGGGTATAATTTATGTGTGCTTTTCTCTTTTTGCCTTGCACAAATTTGTAATTGCAACCCTTGCTACAAATCTTCTATGCCTAGATCCACTCTGCAAATCAACTGATCTGCTCACCGGAACTTCTTTCCGGTAACCACACTGCTTGCAAACTCAGATTTGAGGCAATTCACACTTTTCCTCTGAACTGGATCTAGAAATCGAATTTCCTACCTCTGCAATTCGCACCTGTGGCCTAACATGTGTAGATCTGGAATTATTGTGCTCAAATCTCCCTCTGAAACAACACAATTTAGCTTCTTTCGCTTCTGAGCCTCTGATTTGATCAATAATGCTTTGATACCATGTGAAATTTCCTTGAATGCACCGACTGGAAATTATTCTCCTAACTAAAATATAGTTTATTTGTTTATGACAAATAGCAAATAAATCATTGATGCATTCTTCACAAATAAAATACTTTGTGGAAGTCAAATAAGGAACTGAGAAATAGATGCACGCACAAAAATTTGACATAATTATTTGGACTAAAAGTCCCCGGAAAAACCTCGAAGGGAAAACCGATGCAACAGATGAAGATTTATTTTATTATGCAAAAAATATGGAGAATTACAACTGCTGGCCTTCCTAGCTCATCTCCAACAATTTTATCTCGTTGAAAATACTGGGAGAACCCTTCTCCCTCTCAGCAAATCAATTTGGCCTCTCCTTGGCCACTCCATTCTCCCTAGCACTTGCACCACTGGGCAGAAATGCGCATTGCAGCCTCTGGGAATTTCACACTACCCTGGAAACACCTCTTGCCAAGTCGTCCTACTTGTCTCTGCCTCTAGAATAAATTCGCTTGGCCTCTCGAGACTTGATCCGGGCACTAGCAACTAAATCTATCCCTCTCTCGGCAACTTGCACTGGCAAACTAGGCAACTCGCATTGCAAAATTTGGCCTCCCTACTAGATAATTCGACCTTCCTTCCCTGACGCTAGAAACTGGAAAACCACCTGAGAATTTCTCTGGAAATTCTCCCTGTTGCAAACCCCTACTACTCTCCTTGCTTGGCTCAAATTCTTCCCTCGCTGAATACTGCACACTGGGTAATTCACACTACCTAGCTCCCTTGCTTGATAACTGTGTCTATCTCCATCCCATCGACTTTCTCTTATAATCTCTCACTGGAGCATCAATGGCCAAGATCTAATCACTATTGGTGGCTTAGATCATCCTAGACTTCATCGAGTCACTTTCTAGAAGTCTCTAGATGAAAAGTCGATTTCCCCAATTAATACCCATTAATTAATCAATTTTCCTAAGTTAGACTTAGGAACTTTTTAATTATTGATCAATTAATTTTGATTGAGATGTTGCTAAGTGTTTTCTCTTGAAACCTTTTTGGGTTTTGGAGATATCGTGTTCCTTAGCCTCCCTGACAGCTTAGAGACTAGAACACATGTTCGATGCTACCCCAAATCCATAAACTAATACACACATGACCCGTCCTCCTCCCCTCATCCTAGATGCAATAGAAACTTTGTGATGCCCTTCGCCACTTTCCAGAAGCCTTTTGGCATGCCCTTTTTCTTTGTTCCCATACTGTCTCACCTAACCTTGGCCCCGAGACTATGTCTCCCACACCACCTCCCTTTATGATATTTTTGGACAACCACCCACTCGCCTCTCTTGCCTTCCGACACTTGCCACCTTTTCTCCGAGTAGGACATTAGGAGAGTAGTCAAAGCCATGTGTACTAATAGAGTAGCTAATGAGGAAGGGATTTAGGCTAAATTCCTTAAGGATGGTGTCCAATCCCTTGATTCCTTTGTTGCTGATTTATTTAATCATGTGGTGTGTTGAGGCTTCCCCTGCCTTGGGCTAGACACACTATTCATTCGATCCAAAAATTAGGCAGTTGCTGTGATCCAAACAATTTTCAGACGATCATGGTGAGTCATACATTCTCCAAGCTTCACATCATAGTCTCACATCAATAGCTTTTTAAGGAGCTAAAGAGTCATCATCTCAGGGATAGAGGACAAGTAGGTTTTTGCCCCAACTACTAGAGAATTGATCACATCTTCACACTCCAAGCCATTATTGAGGAGGCTTGTCATTTCTCTTCTAAGGTTTACAATTGTTTTGTAGACTTTCCAAAAACATTTGACACAGTCTCGAGGGCGACTTTATTTTAGAGACTCTGCAACATTGGCATATTTGAGATCTATTGGCAGCCATCATGAGATTGTATGAGTCAGTCTTGGGATGCCTCGGGATGGCACACGACCTTTCTGATTTCATCCAGAGTACTATTGGGGTAAAACAATGCTGCATCCTCTCATCGACCCTCTTTGGGGTCTATATTGATGTGCTAGAGTCCTTTGTTCATGAGCATATCCAGGAAGGCGATGGCTGTCGTCTACATCAGGTGTTGATCTCCCTACTCCTATTCACAGATGACTTGGTCTTGTCGGGCTCCACTCATGTGGGCTTATAGAGATAAATCAATGCAATGCCCAATTTTTGTGATCTTCGACAGTTGATGGTCAACCTGGGTAAAACTAAGGTTTTGACCTTCAATGCATCAAAGTGCTTTCTTACAAATTTACATTTCTACTACCAAGGGACAAAGATTGAGATCACCAGAACTTACACTTACGTGGGAGTATAGTTCGCGGGGCCTCGTTTGGCTTGCGACGGGTCCTCTAGCCTTGACTTAGTTAAAGATATGATTCCTTAGCCCTCATTGAAAGATAGTGCTTCTAGGGGTAGTTTCACGTCATCTCAACCCAATCTCATGGAGGCAATTATTAGACCCACAAATCTCTATGGCTTTGAGATTTGGGGACTGAGCTTGTTACATTCAGACTAGACTAGACTGGAGCGGGTACATACCTTGCTTCTCAGTCACATCATCCAATGTAAGCAGATGGTTCCACAACCCACCATTAAGGTAGAGTTTGGCGTCCACCCTTTCTTGCATCGAGGTCATTTTTTGCTTGGTTTCTTTCCTTCATAGAGTTCGATCTTTTGGAAACTATGTCATTTGGTGAGAGAGATATCCCTACTTTGCACTTTGCTCCTCGGAGGCTCTTGCCTTAGATCCTTCCCTGGGGCAGGTGTGATGGTCATACTTAGAGGCATCTTGACTTTTTTAGATGATTGCTATTTTCCAGAGTGCCTTCCCCTATTCGGATTCTCCCTTGATTCGCCATGTCATCTCTTGCAGATTATACACGTACTAAACTTGGCTATTAGAGAGGATGTCAACAAATTGTACATTTTGGTCACTTGGATCTCACCCCTGATGAGCTTGGGCTTGAAGATGTCTTTCTAGCTAGAGAACATTTTGGAGATGCATGATGGCATGATCATTTGCCCCTTGTATACTTGCAAACATTGGATGCACTTTCTCATGATTCCTTTGCGATAGCTTTGGGTCGACTCCCATCGGCTCCAGATAGAGACTGATCAAATCACCATATACCGTGATTTGAGAGGATCTATTAGTTGTGTCACCTTTAGGAGTCAGATATAGATATTCACCTCATTTTTTGGTAAGATCAGAGGACACTATCATTGCCTCTATAGTGATTCATGAGTCCCTATCTACTTTCTTCAAGTACGAGGATCAAAGATGCTTAGCCCTCTTTGTCGAGGAGATTTTCAGCCATAGAGCTCACCTCTTGCACGCCATGCCTCACCTCAGGATGACCGGACCAATATTAGATTACCTCACACTTCCTTGTTGATCCATTAGATTGGAGCAACAAGCGAGAAGCAGAGTTCTAGGGTGCACCCGACAACAGGATGGTGAGACCTTGGGTTTTTCCTTAGCCCCCCCCTCTAGGAGACCACCCGATATTATTGAGACAAGTTTGGAGATTTCACGATGGACATCAGGCCATATGTTCTCGGAACAGTTGTGCCGACTCTCCCACATTGTTCTCAAACTTGTTTTACCCTTCAGTCCCATTGACCTACTTTTGTGGTCATTTGTTGGACATCAATAAAATTATCTTAGCTTACCTATGCAAGCTAACACCAACACTAAGCATAGAAATTACTATATAAGGAGGACAACTGGAATGCTTGATATTATAGTAGCTGTATGCAAAAGTTTGGGCAACGAAAGAGTTGAAGTTGAGTTTTATTTGCCTAGGCTTGTTCTTGATGAGCAAGTGTGGTATTCATATCTATGTAGATTTCAAGTGAATCATGATGGTGCAACAACTACGCTTTCATCTCATGCAAGAATTCACTTTGGTAGAACAAGATGGAATAGTCTATGCTATCAACAATATAATACAATAATAGAAATGTAGAATTTTACAGAACCATGTTTAAATGTCGAATGATGCTTACATTATTCTGTTAAATTTTGATTCCGTTTTATTTATGGCTCATGGTTTATTTTGATGTTTTACATTAGGTCTATTCCTTGATTTTCATGAGAATTTTCCACTATGTTCATGTATTATACTTTTTAGTAATTCTGTTGTTGTGATGACCTATTGGTTGGCAGTGAACAAAGTAGAGGCTCTGAAGCGTTATAAATTCAGCCTAGCCTTTGAAAATTCTAATGAAGAGGACTATGTCACGGAGAAATTCTTCCAGTCCCTAGTTGCAGGTTTGTTGAACATTCATTATATTTGGTTATTAATCTTAATAATACAAAATGTTGTTGCTCTTGATGGACTTTCAAAACTTATTTTGAATTTTCTTCCAGCACTTATCTGTGACTTTTACTAGTGAAATTATTCATATCAGCTTGTCAGTATCATTCTGGTTCATAGTTATTTCTCTTGAAATAAAATATCCCAAGGATCGTTTACATCGTGTTCAATGCCACTAATTTTGTTGGGGAAATGCATCTGTGACAGTTCTGATTTATTATTTCATGGTTCTTCAGGTGCAATCCCTGTGGTGGTAGGAGCTCCCAATATTCAAGACTATGCACCTGCTCCAAACGCAATTATCCATATTAAGACCATAGCTGAAATTAGTTTGGCGGCTCAGACTATCAAGTACCTTGCTTCAAATACTACTGCTTATAATGAGAGATTAAGGTGTGCTGCATGACCTTTTCAATGACAAATTTGGAAACATGACTGTTTGATATTATGCTGCATTTATAATATAGTAATTGTGAAGACATCAAATCCCTTGTTGCTCTGGATCTAAAAATATAGAACTTCCAAATTGTACAGGTGGAAATTTGAGGGCCCTTCTGATTCATTCAAGGCCCTTGTTGATATGGCAGCAGTACACTCTTCTTGCCGCCTTTGCATTCATCTGGCAACACAAATCCAAGAAAACGAAGAGAAAGCCAAGGATATCACTAAACACCGCCCATGCAAATGCGAGAAAGGTTCAGAGACATTATACCATCTATATGTAAGAGAGCGGGGAAGATTTGAAATGCAATCAGTTTTTATAAGGTAAGCAAAATGTAGTAGCTCAAAGATTTTTTTTTGAAGTGAAACTATGATTTCTATTGAGTAATAATTGAATATAATAATATGTTGCCAAAATTGGCACTCTGCACAATATTTGGCACAATGTCAGGTGCATAGATGCAGAATCCAAATTGGTGCTAAATTATAATGTCTTTTCCAATAGCTATGAATGAAAATGTTCCAAAAGTTGGGGGATTATGAACACCAAATTTTTGCATTTAAGCATATGCAAAACTATTTTGACATTCCTTATACAAAAAGTAGGTTGGAACATTCGAATACTACAATAACTGAACTGTTTCCTGCCACGTGGCTTGTCCAATCATGGATAGCTGTCATCAAAGTCCTCTGTGTCCCTGTCTAAGGTAGCCCATAGAAGATGTTGGTTTGTGCAGCTTGCGGCTTCATGAGAATCAGATGGTTCTGAATCCTTTTTTCCTAACTTTTCATCAAGCTCATTGTACACTTCTCCAGTTCTCTTTTGCTATCAGAAATGACATCTTTAATATCCCTTTACTAGTAAGTCCTTCATTATAACAGATGACAGCTGCTTTGTTTAAAGTCTTGCTATCCCACCTCTAAATTTGCCTCCCATTTCATTGAAGAGTCTGTGCATTGCCTCCTGACATTTCCGAAATTGGTAGTACTTACCACCTCTGATATGATATCTGTAAGATTCCCAGGTCCAGAAGGTTGCCAAATGTTAAGTAAATTTCTGAGTTTTTTATGAGTTATCAGTGACATATTTTTTCGAACAGTTTATTTGTGTACTGCTGTAGTTATTAATTTATTCTCACTGTCTCAATTACAATTCATAATGGTAGAGGAACTCAAACCAATCATCAAACTAGTCACTGCACCATGTCTTAAACTCAGAAAAATAAATAACCTTAGGTACACATCAACACATGGTGGGTTGGCTAGTTCATAAGCTTCAAAATTCTTTGTGTTTCAAATCCAGAAATTAAATATAAATCAATCCACTGTCACTATTCACTAAAACTGATTGGAAAAGGCAGCACATAAACAGACAGAACCTGGTATATAGATGTCAATTTTTGAGTTAATATGTTCTTTGCTTAGGTCAGTTACTTCATTAATCCATTAGCCCATTATTAATTCCACTAATCCATTAGCAATCACATTAACCATTATCATATGACAGTAACTGATAAAAGAACATCAAACATAAATGTAGAAGACAAGCCAAGACAAGAGGACACCAGATTTGGCGGATGCCAAGGAAAAACCCCAAGATGGGGAAAACCCTTTGATCAATTCTTCTTATTATTATATCAAATGTTCAGCAGAGAGAGAGAGAGAGTACAAAAATCAAAATTGACTTGCCAAATCAGAGTCAAAACAGCCTTGTCAAATCTGCAGTCAACAGCAGTCAAATTATGCCCTAACCAGAAAGTCAACAATGGTCAACGCAACAGCAAACAGTCCTCTATGGAGCTTGATCAAAGGCAATCAAACTCGGCCTTCTGAAGTGGTCAAAGTCAGCCCAAAACAGTCGTGTAAACAGCGGTCAAACTCTGGTCAGGTCTGGAGTCAGCCCTGCGATTGGTCTGCAGTCAAAGTCAACAAAATGCCTTGGTTCCTGAGCCAATAGATGCGTCATGCCAAAAAACAAAATTTTGGTACCAAAACTGTAGTCAAAGGAGGTCAAACCACCCCCGGTCAATGTTGGTCAAACTCTGCAACAGTGTCTGAAATTTCATCAAACATAAATGCAGAAGGCAAGAGGACAGTAACTGATGATAGAACATCAAACATAAATGCAGAAGACAAGCCAAGACAAGAGGACACCAGATTTGGCGGATGCCAAGGAAAAACCCCAAGATGGGTAAAACCCTTTGATCAATTCTTCTTATTATTATATCAAATCCTCAGCAGAGAGAGAGAGAGAGAGTACAAAAGTCAAAATTGATGTACCAAATCAGAGTCAAAACAACCCTGTCAAATCTGCAGTCAACAACAGTCAAATTTTGCCTTAACCAGAAAGTCAACGATGGTCAACGCATTAGCAAATAGTCCTCTATGGAGCTCGGTCAAAGGAAGTCAAACTCGGCCTTCTGAAGTGGTCAAAATCAGCCCAAAACAGTCATGAAAACAATGGTCAAACTCGGCAGTCAGGTATATGGTCAACCCTGTGATTGGTTTGTGGTCAAAGTCAACAAAATGCCTCGATTCCTGAGCCAAGAGATGCGGCCTGCCAAAAACGAAATTTTGGTACAAAAACTGCCATCAAAGGAGGTCAAACCACCCCCGGTTAATGCCGGTCAAACTCTGCAGCAGTCTCTGAAATTTCAGCGCTGTAATTCATCCTTCTGCTGCCACACGTGTGAGGAAAAGAGATGCCCAATAAGCTGTATGAACCAATCAGATGAGGAGAGAGAAGGATGTGTGAGTGAGTGAGGTGCCAAATGAGGTTGGAGGTCTCTCTTATTTATACAAATCGTTGAGGGTGAAGTGACATGTCTCTTGGGCTTCATGAGCCTACATGAAGATGTGGAAGATGTGGCTGACCTTGACAATTTGCACAAGTGTGGGGATAAATTCAAAAACACATTTTTGCTTGTCCAAATTTGATTATCTTTAGGTTGATTTTGGTCATCTTGAAAAGAGGAATTCAATGCAATATTCATCTCCATCAAATGAGCTGTCCAATAGTGGAATTTGGCCCTAAATGCCAATTTTGACACTCTCTCTCAACTAGGGAGAATTCCACCTGCCAATCCATCCATCATCATGCCATCTGGTTATCATATACCATCTCTGCATCTCGTATCTACTCTGTTGAACACTGATGTAACAATGAAGAGGAATTGATCAAGAGTGAGTCACAAGACCTCGCCACTCTCCACTGACAAAAGTCAGGCTAGGTGTAGAACCCTAATCGGATTTGGTTCCAAATCAAGTTGTTGAACACCATGCATCCTAGTCATAGGGAGTACAGCAGTACATGATGCGTCCATCGGTAGTGTTATGGTCCCTAACCACTTTTCCCAACTCATTGGCTAGATGAGAGGTACTTCCCATGTGTCTCGGACTACATGGGTAGGGTGATGTTGGGGAAACAACAGGGAAAGAATAAATCACATCTTGCTCACAATCACACATAGGGAAAGGATAAACCACATCCTACAGTCACATGTCACAACCATCGCAGGGAAAGGATAAACCACATCTTACACGCTTACAAACGGCCAAGAGTAGGGAAAGGATGGACCACGTCCTACATGCATGCCAACCAACAATCATAGGAAGGATCCTACACGTGGGGAATGGAAGAACCACGTCCCAATGACATGTCAACCATCGATTGCAGGGAATGAGCATCCTACATGTGGGGAGAGGATGAACCACATCCCACCAACATGTCCACATGTGACAACCAAAAAAATGCCTATATGCATCTCTCACTTGGGTATCTGTGAGAGAAGGTGAACCACTCATCCTGCTCATATGCCATAGGAGAAGGTGAATCACTCATCCTATGAATATATCTCCAACTATCGGGGAAGGCAAACAACTCACCCTATCATCATGGAGTATCATAGGGGAAGGTGAGCCACTTACCTTGTACACAACATACCTATAGGGGAAGGTGAACCACTCACCCTATGGTCGCACATAGCTCAAAGAAGTACCCTAGGAGCTCCCAAAGCTCAATGTTCAACCGAGACCCTCCTAGTAGGGTCTATCCATGACTCCCAACCTCTCTCTGAAGAAAGATAATCTTGACCTTACCAAGAGGCTATGTAAGGATGACAATAATCTACTCATCCAACCAACAATGATGGAGCTTGGTAGCTCTCCAATGTACCATATCAAGATAAAGTGGTACCCAATACTTGGAGCTGTAGTGGAACATGGATTCTCTGAAAAATGAATCCCACTCAAGAATATCGCAATATAAAGCAGTAGTTACCAGCACGTGTTCAAATGGCTTACTGAAGAGCTTCCTCAACCAACTGGCTTCATAATAAGCCATACTTGCCACTATATACATTCATCCATACTCGCTGCTATATACATTCAGCCTCAATAGTGCTTCCAAAGCAACCAAATTAAGATATATAGCACTAGATGTGCTCTTTCCATCCATCACACTGCCAAATGAGCTAACATCAAAATATTCATGGAATCTTAGATTCCAGCAGTGTACCTCAGATTATAGATAATAGAATCACAAAGATATCTCAATAAGCAACTATCCAATATATGAGGCTCATCCATAGATTGACTCAGAGTCTTCATAGCGAGGCATATGATTGATAGGGTGTTTATCAAGAACACCAGGGATCCCACAAGATATACATATGCATACCAACAACTTCTCCATCTCATTAGACCTTTAAGTGCAGGGAATAATGCATCAAGGCTAGGTCTTCCATCTTGACTTTAATAGTCAACTCCCTCTTACATTGATAAACGTGAGGGTCATCAATCAGAGATCATAAATAGTTGCATCTTTACAATCTAATCAACGTGGCTTGTCCATAACTCCCTTTGAATATAGGGAAAGTGACCTTGCCAAAACATAATCATCGAGCCACCTGTAACTTGTCCCTTTTCCTTAGGTCCATGTGCCAAAGTCATCAATCATAATCATGCAACTTCCATGCAGCCTCTCAAGTAATAGGGATATATCAAGGCATCATCAGAGTCATCATAATCATAATCAGCTACCATAACTTGCTTTCATCAATAGACATCGGGAAACATGAGTCATCGGGTCATACTGTCGGGGATTCTATAGCTCATCTAGCTTTCAATCATGAGCTTCTCATGCAAGGGATGAGACTTTCCACGAGGCAACTGCAACAACAAACTTCTAGGAAGCTTGCTTCAGATCAGAGAGTAAACTCTGAAGAATCATCATGGTCCTTCTTCAACCAGAGTGAAGAAATCCTCCCATGAGATTGTCCCAAAATAGCTGCATTATCCTTCATTGCTAGATGACTGCAACCAACGCATTAAATCACCCAATCCATGATGAGGAGGGGTCCTTCGCATCCAAGCATCCATATTCATAAGACCATCCTTCATAAGATCCTGGCACAACGCATCAAAGTGCCCAATGACCCAATCAAGATGCCAAAATCAGGGTCCTCACAGTTCCCTCTGCTCATCGTGCTTGCCAAGACATAGGATCTGCCATGCACATCCTTCTTCCAATGCTTTCTTCATGAGGCACTTGCAATAGCCATAGACAAGTACTACCAAGCACAATATGTGATCATAAAAGCATCATATACGATCTAGGGTTTTCATACGCTAATGGAGGATGGAATTCAAAACATCATCCTCATCAATCATACCCTAGAATCCACAAACCCTAAAAAAACAAAAGAAAGGGTTTCTTATGAGGGAACATAATAGGGTTAGGGTTTCATATGTGAGCTAGGGTTTCCCATGAACCATCTAGGGTTCTTATTCAAATCAATCCCTCCATCAAAACATCCTTAAAACAAATAAAAATAAATGCATTGCATGTACCTTGAGAGATACCATACCTCTGATTTTATGTTCATACAGGCTGCTACAGGGGTCTGCTCCAAAGTGCCTTGCACTTCTTCTATCTGTCAAACTTTCAAGGGTACTATCATCCTTATCCAAAGGTGCCAACATAAAGGAGCTGCATACTTTTCCTTTGCTTCAACTGCTAGACAAAAATAGGATCACATGGAGGGCTGCCACTAAACCTTCTCAACAAAATCACATCAGCTGCTAGATAATGAGCAACTTAGTCAACAATATGACATTATGGAGGGCTTTTACTATTCTTCAAAAATCATTTTCAAATTGATGTCTAAAGGGACCATCCCTTCTCATAACTACATCCTCTATTTTCATTGGCTTCAGGGCACCTTTTATGAAGGCTTCAAAGACATGAATATATATATATATATATATATATATTCCTTATTGATTTGCAAATCAACTTCAATGGAACTGGCTTATAATACTTGTATATATATATATGCGCGTGTAAGAGTGATAAAGACTTGGCCTCTTCTTCAATACACAGAATAGGGTTCCTTGATTTTACTGATATGGATGACATAGGATGCCCACTGATTGTCTTTTCAAGGCTACAATTCATACCTTGCAAATATATGCATACAAGATCTCGGCTTCCTTAAATTATGGAGGGCCTTAGAACTGTCCTTTATAATGTTGTGCCACTAATTCCAGGACAAGTCCTCCTCAAGATGACTGATAGGATACCACCCTTCTAGCTGTAAATGAAGTCACCTTTTAGGGCCTCATAGTCCAGTGACCACAATGTATCAAAGTCCACACAATTGCCGATTTTTTTCTTCAGATTAGGGCATTTAACTTTCTTCAAAACATTGAGAATATCAAACTGATAACAAGGATGCACTGTCAAGAGCAGCAAAAGCAAAATACCCTTCAATTCTACTTGTGCAAAGAAGTCCTCCAAAATTGCTTCAAACAGAGGGCAGAAATACCTTGTTTATACTTAGAATCAAGCCTTCAAAGTAATGTACAAAGATGCCATGAATTGATCCACATTAAATTCCTCAATGTAGACGAGGAATTTAATGACTCGGTTTGAAGGTTGTTGTGGCTCAATTACAAATGCTTTCACTTTGAAGTTTGAAGAATAACACAGTGAAACCCTCTCCAATCAAGTCACAAAATTTAATGCTGTAGGTTTAGTCCATGGTTCTTTATATGTTTTGAATAACCACAAGCCTCCTAGAGGGCTGAAGTCTTGTGAAAAGGAGCTGCATTAGTCTCAAGCGTTTGCAACCTTGATGCATGCCATAAACCATAGAATAATGTGAATACTCTGCCTAGATTACTGCCCTACCATTGGGCCGAGAATCCTCCACTGGTGGCCAATCAAAGGTTCATATCCCACAGCCAGCACAACCCTATGCCCAACAAAAAATGATAAAATTGTGCCACATATGACCTTGGCTGAGGCTGAGTAGCGTCAGATAGTCTGCTCCTTCAGCGAGTGACCTAAACAGAAAACAAGAGAAAAATGCCAATCTTCCACAGTAGATTCACTTTCTAAAGGGACGCAATACTGTTGAAGGAGGACTTTAGGATCTTCAGATTTGATTAATGGCCTTCATGAGCTATTTAGCCCAACTCTTGCATATACCTAAACATGTGTTATTTTTCGAGACCTCTCATGTTTTCTAGGGCTTGCAGTAAGATACTTGAAATGCATTAGTAGTCCACTGCGTTATCTTGACTTCAAAGAAACTTGACAACATCTCTTGTGATTGCATTCCTCCTCTTGGTTGGGCTTGACCTCACCTAGCTCTGATACCATGTTAATTTTTGAGTTAACATGTTCTTTGCTTAGGTAAGTTACTGCATTAATCCATTAGCCCATTATTAATTCCATTAATCCATTAGCAATCACCTTAACCTTTTTCATATGACAGTAACTGATGAAAGAATATCAAACATAAATGAAGAAGACAATCCAAGACAAGAGGACACCAGATTTTGCAGATGCTAAGGAAAAACCCGAAGGTGGTGAAAACCCTTTTATCAATTCTTCTTATTATTATATCAAATGTTCAATGGAGAGAGAGAGTGTACAAAAGTCAAAATTGGCTTGCCAAATCAGACTCAAAACAACCCTGTCAAATCTGCAGTCAACAACAGTCAAATTCTGCCCTAACAAGAAAGTCAATGATGGTTAACGCAACAGCAAACAATCCTCTATGGAGCTCAGTCAAAGACAGTCAGACTCGGCCTTCTGAAGTGGTCAAATTCAGCCCAAAACAGTCATGAAAACAATAGCCAAACTTTGCAATCAGGTCTGCAGTCAACCCTGCGATTGGTCTGCGGTTAAAATTAATGAAATGCCTCGGTTCTTGAGCCAATAGATGCTGCCTGCCAAAAAAAATTCTGGTATGAAAACTGCAGTGAAAGGAGGTCAAACCATCCCCGGTCAGCACTAGGCAAACTCTACAACAGTGTCTGAAATTTCAGCCCTATAATTCGTCCTTCTGCTGCCACACGTGTGAGGAAAAGAGATGCCGAATAAGCTGTATGAACAAATCATATGGGGAGAGAGAAGGATGTGTGAGTGAGGTGCCAAATGAGGTTGGAGGTCTCTCTTATTTATACAAATCATTGTGGGTGAAGTGACATGTCTCTTGGGCTCCATGAGCCTACATGAAGATGTGGTCGACCTTGACAATTTGCAGAAGTGTGGGCATAAATTCAAAAACACATTTTTTCTTCTGCAAATTTGATGATCTTTAGGTCGATTTTGGTCCTCTCGAAAAGAGGAATTCAATGCAATAATCATCTCAATCAAATGAGCTGCCCATTAGTGGAATTTGGCCCTAGTTGCCAATTTTAACAATAGATGATAGACATATGCTGCTACAGGAGTGCCAAGCTTCAACTAACTCTTGTTCAACTATATGAAAGGACTGTGCAAAGCTTAACTTCAACAACAAGGCTGAACACGTCCCTTTTCTACCCCAAATCTCAACCTTTATCCTCCAACAATCCATGCAGAATTAATCTTTAAAATAGTATGCTGTTCCAGGGGCGAATAGGGAGCAAGGGAAACTGTTTCACGTCCAGCAGCAAGGAATAAGACAGCGTGTGAACCCCAACAAATAAACCCTCAGCTTACATCATTCAAGAGTCACGTACACCAACCGACTTGAAAGGAATTCAATCCAACTCTGTCTAGGGGACACGACCCAGTAATTCCAACCAAAACTCGAACCTTGTAAAGATATTTCTCGGCTAGCAAGAAGGAAGTAGCTCGGCTCAAAAAAAATAAAGGAAACTCTCTCCAAGAGCTCTTTCTCCAACTCTCTCCAAGAGCTCTTTCTCCAAACTCACAAAGATGCACGAATGAGGAGGATTTCTCCATTGGAGCTCAACGGTGAAATCTAAATGACTTCACTCTCAGATTCAAACTAGGGTGCCTAGTTTCAACAACGAAGTTTGCTATGGTGGCTAGGGTTCCAAAACCCTAAGCTTCTTCTCCAACTCTCTTCGAGAGCTCTTTTTCCAAACTCACAAAGATGCATGAATGATGAGAGTCTCCTCATTTTCCTTCTTTAATGAGTTTATGATTTCCTTTTTACCTTCACCTTCCGCTTTTCTCCTTTTTTTGCTATTAAATTCACTTATATAGAGTCACTTTATGATATTTCACTTTATAAAGTTAAAGTGACTTCTAACTTGCCTAGGAAATATTACCCTTTCCCCTTTTTGAACTTTATAAAGTTTCCTTAGGCAATTTAAGCCCCCTTATTAAATATTTCCCCGCTTTAGCCTATGGGAACCACTTTAGGCTAGTGGACTTCGTCGTAAGCTTCCTATGGGGATGGAGACATTCCTCCCTGCCCAAGATTGCTTGTCCTCAAGCAATTTCAATTTAGGATGTTTGAGCACTTGTTTTCCTTCTCAGGTAGCATCTTCTACCGACAAAACCCTCCATTTACCAGATACTCCTTTATCATTCTACTCCGTAACTTCCTTTCTCTTGTATCTAGGATCTTCCGGGGAACTAAGGTCAATTCTGCCTCCTCATCCAATGATGGGAGCTCTATGGAAACAACAACATGCTGTATCAAGGCCTATTTGAGGCACGATACATGAAAGACGTTGTGAAACTTGCATCCCTCCCAAAGCTTGAGTTCATAGGCCACCTCTCCTACTCTTCTCAAGATCTTGAATGGCCCGTAGAACCTGGGTTTTAACTTTTCCACCCCTTTGGTTTTGAGGGAAGACTTCTTGTGGGGGTGAAGACGAAGGTACACCATGTTTCCCACTTCAAAGCTGCGCTCCACCTTGTGTTTGTCCGCATACAATTTTTATTGGTTCTGAGCCATATGTAGATTGTTCTTGAGGTTTTTTAAAATGTCTTGGCTCTCCTAGATCCAGTCTTTGGCCAGTGGTGCTTGACTGTACCCAAATATCTTGTCTACAAAAGTTGGGGTGTCATATCCATGTAATGCTTTGAAGGGAGTCATACTAATGGTCATGTGGAAAGTGGTATTGTAGCAATGTTCCCCCAGATGCAACCACTTCACCCATGTTTTTCGTTGGTTGGTCACATAATTCCTGAGATAGCCTTCCAATCACTTATTGACCATCTTTGTCTTCCCATCAGTTTGTGGGTGGTAGCTAGCACTATTTTAAGAATTGACCGGCTCAGAACCGACTCAATCGAGTTGGTCCAAGTCAAGGCCTCATTGGGTCAACTCGGCCATCGAACCGGTTCGGCCAACTGGGTTATTACCGAGCTGGCCGAGCTGTCTAACAACTCGATTGGCTTGGTGATAGCAACCCAAAAATTAAAAAAAAAGCGATTTTTTTTTTTGTTTTTTTGGGACCCCAACTATATTTGTAATTTTCCTATAGCTTATTTGGGGTCCATCCCCTCTCTTAAACCCTATAAAACCCACCCAACCCCTCTCATTTCCTCACAACCATCTCATTGCATTTGAGTGAGAGTTTGTGAGGAGTTGTGGAGTTTGTTTTTGGAGCAACAGTGAGGAGTCTTGGGCAAGCATTGTAGCAAGAGTGAGGAGCTTCTTGGGCAGCCATTTGGAGCAGCATTGAGGAGTTGGTTTGTTGGAGCAACCTTGAGGAGGCAGTTTGTGCCTGGAGGTATTTTTTTTCACTTGTAAAACTCTGTTTTTGCTTATTAATTTTTATGTGCAAATCTGGAAATTGAAAAGAGTGTTTTTTGTGAAAGAAATGAACATTGAAGCAATGCTATTTTTTTTGTTTTCATTTTCAGATTTTTTGCTTTCATTTCCAAGTCAAAAAATGGCACCTAGAGTGAGAGATGTTGCTTGGGCATATGTTGAAATGGTTGATAGTCAAATGCATTGCAAATTTTGCCATAGAAAAATTAAGGAAGGTCCTGGGGGCATTAATAGGCTGAAACAACACTTGGCGGGGATTAGAGGCCAAATTACTCCATGTGAATCAGATGAAATTGGGGAGATTAGGAAGGAATTGTTAGCCAACTTTGAGAAGTTTAAAGAAGAAAAGGCTAGGCAAAAAGAGTTAGAGGCTGAAATTGGGAGGAAGAGGAATATACAAAAAAATGCTGGCTACCAACCCCCATTTTGATTTTGAGGGTTCTTCTTCTATCCCTTGTATTGATGCATCCAACCCCTTCTGATATGTTCCTCCCTCTTTGGAGTCTATTCAAGAAAAGGGTAAGGGTAAAATGAAAAAGAAGGGTGATATGAATATCAAAAGTTATTTCACTGTCACACCCTCCTCTCCATCAGATGCACATGGTCCTCAAGCTAGTAGAACTTTGCAACCCACTTTAGATGACTATTGGAAGAAAGAATTGAGGGAGACTGCTTGTGATTACATATGTAGATGGTGGTATGATGCTGATATCCCCTTCAATGCTTCCCGTTCACCATATTATGAGCCTATGTTTGATGCCATACATGCTGCTGGAAAAGGCTTCAAAGGCCCTACTATGCATGAGATAAGGGGGTATCGTTTGTAGAAGGAAATTTCCCCCATTAATGAGTATTTGAAAGATTTCAAAAACTCATGGGCAAGAACAGGATGTACCATCATGTCAGATGGATGGACTGATCAAAGAAACCGTACCATTAATAAACTTTCTTATCTTCTGCCCACAGGGAACCATGTTTCGAAAATCAGTTGATGCATCTGATAAGGTAAAAGATGGACAATTGTTGTTTCAACTATTGGATGAGGTTGTTGAGGAGGTGGGGGTGGCTAATTTTGTTCAAGTCATCACAGATAATGCCTCTTACTTTGTTCTTGCTGGTAAACTGTTAGAGGAAAAACACAAAACCATCTTTTGGACCCCATGTGCTGCACATTGCATAGACCTCATGCTTGAGGATATTGGCAAATTAGATTGGGTCAAAAACATTGTAGATCATGCCAAAGGCATAACAAAATTTATCTACAATCATTCATGGATTTTGAACTTGATGAGGAAACACACAGAGGGCAGGGATATTATTAGACCTGCCATCACTAGATTTGCTACTCATTTTTTGACATTGCAATCTATGCTTTCACAACATAGAAACTGGCAAAAGATATTTTCTAGTGAAGAGTGGAATCAAAGCCAATGGTCTCACAAACAGGAAGGCAAAGAATTGAAAAGTTAATGAAGAAATATTTTGGAGAAAGGCAACAGAGATTGTGAAGCTTGCTGAGCCACTGGTTAAGGTTTTGCAATTGGTGGATGGGGAAAGATTGGCTATGGGCTTCATTTATGAGGCTATGGATCAAGCAAAGGAGCAAATAAAGAGGGCATACAAGGATAAAGTGGCTAAGTATGGGCCCATATGGGCAATCATTGATGAAAGATGGAACAATCAACTCCATCACCCTATACATGTAGTTGGGTATTTTTTGAACCCACGGTATCATTATAAAGCTATGGAGATAGGAGCTTTGAAGGGGGAGGTTAGAGATGGAGACTGCATTGATTGCATGATCCTATTGGAGTGTGATCAACTGGAGATACACTGACAGGCCACAACCTTTAGCAATGCTTCAGGTACCTTTGGGAAGAACCTAGCAAAGATTGCAAGTGAAGTAGATGAGCCAGGTAAACAAAAATGTCAATTTTCAAATTCTTAATACTTATTTTGTTAAATCGTTTATAATTTGAAAGTTGGATATAATTTGTAATTTTATTGAGCTAACTCATTACACTCCTATGTTTTTTGCAGCACAATGGTGGGAGGCTTTTGGTAACCATTGTCCTGACTTGTAGAAGTTTGCAATTCGTATTTTGAGTCAAACTTGCAGTGCTACTAGGTGTGAGCACAATTGGTCTGTCTTTGAGAGGATTCACACGAAGAAGAGAAACCGTTTGGATAAAAAACGGTTAAATGATCTAGTCTATGTCCAATACAACCTCCGGCTCAGACGCAACCAATTGCTGAACAAAAGACCTAATTCAGATCCCATTGTGTTGGAAGACATTGATCCAACATCAGATTGGGTAGTGGAGAGTCATCCAGCAGAGTTTGATTCTGATGAGGATCTTGATTTGGATTTACAGGTGGAGGCATCACTCGAACATAATGTTCAGTTGAATGCAGATCTTGATCCACTTGTACCAGCCTCAGCCTCAGGGCCAGCAAGTCCTCCAGTTGTAGGTGCTTCCTCTGCTTAGCCACAACAGAAGCGCATATCTCGTCTATCTCAGTTTGCAGCTGCTGCACAGCCTGCTAGTGCTACCACTTCTACAGTTGCAATTGGAGATGATGATGAGGAGCCATGGGGGCCCCTGTCTGACTCTAATCCAGAGGTTGATCCAGATGACCTTGGCTCCTCTAGCAGTAGCCAGTAGCATTGGTCACAGTTTACTTTTGTTGTAGAGGCCATTTCTAGCCTCCTTGGTTATGTGTTTTTGTTTTGATCTCTATATCATCATCATGTATGTATTGGACAGTGCACTGGGTGCCATTTTGATATAATGGGTATATTCATGAGCCTACTTTGATCATATGTTGTCTTCCATCTATATTCTAATGTTGTGTGTTTGGAAACATGAATGAAAATCTTTAAAGTTATGTTTTTTTTATAAAAAAAATATTTAATGTATTTTTTACAATTACCGAGTCATTGAAATCGAGCTGGCTGAGTCGATACCGAGACGGAGTCAGAGTCGGAGTTTTAAAACATTGGTAGCTAGTGCTCGGAGTTAGCTCCGTCCCCACGAGTCTGAAAAGCTCCTACCAGAAGCCGCCCATGAACTTGCTATCTCTGTCACTGATAATGTTCTTTGGCAACCTGTGCAATCTGAAAACCTCCCTGAAAAATAGCTGGGCCTCTTGTGAAGCTGAATATTTTGATGATATGGAAAAGAAATGGGCAAATTTTGTGAGCTGATCTACCACCACATATATGCAATATTTGCCCTGACAGGTGGTAAGCCAGTGATAAAGTCCATGGAAACGCTCTCCCACATCTGTTCCAAGATGGGGAGGGGCTGCAACAAGCCTGCTGGATGGGTATGTTCTGTCTTTTTTTGCTAGCAAGTGTTGCACTCCCTTACAAATCTCAGCACATTCGACTTGAGGCCTTTCCAGGTGAACCTCTCCCTGACCTTCCTGTCTGTATTTACATATCTCGGATGTCTGGCTAAGGGTGAGTTGTGAGCTGCCTGCATGATTCTCTCTTTGAGTTTTGATTTTGGTACAAGATAAATCCGGTCTTTATAGTAGATAATGTCATTCATAACCCGATACCTGTCATCACGGATCAATTCATCTAGAATCTCACAAGCAAATTTATTCTTTGAATACTCCACCAGCAGTAGCGACTTCCAATCTTCCGTCATTTCTATGAGTGAGAAAGTGGGTGACATCCTCGATAGAGCATCAACCACTACGTTGTTCTTGCCCTTGACATATTTTATCTCAAAGTTGTAGGCCTACAACTTGCTTATCCACTTTTGCTGCCTCTCACTCAGTTCTTTCTACCCCATGATGAATTTCAGGCTGTTGTGGTCCGTTTTTACCTTAAATTTGCATCCTACCAAATACTGCTTGAATTTGGCCAATGCATGCATTATGGCCAACATCTCCTTATCATATATTGAATAGTGTAGCTCATAATCTCTAAGCTTGCAACTTTCGAACGCTATGGGGTGTTGATTCTGCATAAGGACCGCTCCTATTCCTGTCCCCGAAGCGTCGCATTCCAGCATGAATGGCTGGGTGAAATTAGGTAAAGCAAGCACAGGGCAAGTGCTCATCACCTCCTTCATCCTTTCAAATGTTTCCTATGCTTTCTTCGACTAGCTGAAGGCTCCCTTTTTGGTGAGATTTGTAAGAGGAGTTGTTAACTGTGAGAACCCCTTAACAAATTTCTTGTAGTAAGTGCAAAGTCCAAGGAAGCTCTTCAACTCTGTGACATTCTTTGGGGTGGGCCATTCAATGATTGCCCAAATTTTCTCCTGATGCACCCGTACCCCATCGTGACCAATAACATGCCCTAGATAGAGCATCTTTGTCATGCCAAACTCACACTTGGACTCCTTTGCATATAATTCCTTCTCCTCTAGAATCCCCAACACCTCGTCCAAGTGCCTCAAGTGGTCTTCCCATGTCTTGCTGTAGACCAATATGTCATCGAAGAAGACCAACAAGTACTTCTGCAACTGCTTATTAAATATATGGTTCATATAGGACTGGAAAGTCGCGGGAGTGTTGGTTAGCCCAAATGGCATGACCAAAAACTCGTAGTGCCCATAGTGGCACCTGAAAGCTGTCTTCGGGATGTCTTGCTCCCGAACCCAGATTTAATGGTAGCCAGAACGAAGATCAATCTTCGAAAAATATTTGGCCCCTTTCAACTCATCCATCAACTCATCGATCCTGGGAATAGGATACCGATTCTTGATTGTTTTCTTATTGAGAGCCCGATAGTCTATACACATCCGCAAGGTGCCATCCTTCTTCTTAGCCATCACTACCGAAGAAGCGAATAGACTAGAGCTTGGGTGAATATGGCCCAATCTCAATAGCTCCTTTATGGCCTTCTCTATTTCATCTTTATAAAATTTGGGATGCTGATAAGGAGTGGTTATTACTGCTTGCACACCCTCCTCAAGTTCTATAACATGTTCAAAGCCTCTATCTGGTGGTCTACCTAGAGGAATATCAACAAAAACTTTATGATGTTTACGAAGTAATACCTGTATGTTGTCACCACTGCTCTGACTTCTTGTTGTTTGTAATAGGCACTCTACTGCCCACTCGATATCACCTCGTCTCAATACAGCTTCCATGTGGTTGGTTGATACAAACTTTGGTGCGTATTTATGCATGGCTCTTAAAACTACGCTCCTGCCATCTTCTGGATCAATGAACTCCATTTACATGTTCTGTTGATCTGTGGTGTACTTCCCTATGTAGTAAAGCGACTAACACCCTAACACCACATTAGTATTCGGCACATCCGCCACGAAGAAGTCATCTGTCACTGTATAGTTTCCCATGGTGAGCTGTAGCTTGGGAATGTCCTTGTTGCAGTCCATCTGATGTTTCCCCGTTATGATGACTGTAAAACCAACGAACTCTACTGTAGGAATTGCCCTCTATTCCACTAGTTCTGCATCCATGAATTTGTGAGAAGCCCCACCATCAACTTGTACTATCACCCCTGTGCCCGGTTATAACCCCTTTAACTCTGAAAGTATGATATCTATGGAATCCCGACATAGAGGCAAGAATAGGAGCTTTTCCCTCTGCATGCGAGGACTCGCCCCCAACGGTCTGGTGAAACTGCCCCTGTATCTGTGCTTGTGTAGGTTCCTGTACCGGTCCTTGTACCTGCTCCTCATCACTATCATCACTGTCACTCTTCGAGTGCACCTCAATGTAGTGGGCCTTGCCCACTTTGTCATTGCCCGCACACTTGTGCCCTGGTCCCCAAGGTTCTTGACCACTGAAACAAAGTTTTTTCTTCCTCAGCTCTTTCCAGGTCTCCTCATCCATCTTTGGTTTCCCGGTCCACTCCTTTTGAAAGGGCTTGACCTCTTTACCTTTTTGAGGGAAAGAAGGTTTAGGAGTGAATTTATTTTTGGAAACGACATCCTGTAAGTCCCTGGTTTTATTGATTGCCGCACGAAGTGTGGTGGGTTCAAAACTCTTGACCCATCCATGTAGAGGTTCTGCCAACCCCTCTACAAATAACATAAGCAATTTGGCCTCTGAAATATTTGTCACCATGACTGCCAGCCTCTAAAACTCCGCAATATATGCCTCAAACTACCTATCTGCTTGAGTTGTGCAAGCTCTCTAAAATGAATCTTTGGATCCTTTCTGTCAAAGCGCTCAATAAGCCTCTGAGTGAACTCTATATATGATGTGATGTTGACATGCCCCAACGTCACCAACCCATGGTACCACCACTCATGGGCTTTGTTATTGCTAAGATTATACAGGCACTGCGACAACCGCTCAAGGCGGGGGTTGTCATTCTGATCCTCGCCCACTCCGTTCTAGCTATCTCCTAACAATATGCTATGGGGGGTAGTCTTCGTGGAAATGAGGTGATGGAAAGCAAGTTGGGAACTAACTTGCCCGGGAGACACAGTTGAGTGGCCTAGCTACTTGGTGAAAATTTAGCAAGATTAGGGATTTGATTAGATTTAAAATTGAGATCAATGCCTTATGGAGTCAAAAGTTCTTTCTTACTATAAATTATGACCAAGTAATTGGATGGGCAACCGCTGCTTATATGATTGACTAACCTATATGAGATGCAAATCCTAAGACCTAAGTGTGATGCAAGAACCTTGGTTATTTTTAGATAATATGCCTAATCTAAATGGAACCTTTCCCTTAATTGTTTTGACAAACACTCTTCAGAGTAGGTTGTGTTGAAATTTTGATGTTCTACGCTGTTATAATCACTTAAATCTAGAACTTCTTTATGTTGCAAAATAAGTTAAGTAATTGTAAATAGAACATAAACCATATAAACCATATGCACAATGGAAGACAACCAAGAACTCAATGAGACACAGTGAAGTTAGGTCAATGACTATGACAAAACCCACAAGGGGAAAACCCAACCAGATTCTTCTTTTATTAGAAATCAATTGTTCAGCAGAGAAACAAAGTACAATGAGAGAATGAAGAAGTTCACCCAAATCTGAAGAAGATCTCTGACAACAGTAGTTGATGCAAACACTGAATCACTTTGGCCCTCCAAGATCTGTTCTTGCTCTTCAAGACTCTTTCTCTCTCTCTCTCAATCTTCCTCCGGATCCTTTCTGTCAAAGCGCTCAATAAGCCTCTGAGTGAACTCTATATATGATGTGATGTTGCCTTGCCCCAACGTCACCAACCCATGGTACCACCACTCATGGGCTTTGTTGTTGCTAAGATTATACAGGCACTGTGACAACCGCTCAAGGCGGGGGCTGTCATTCTGATCCTCGCCACTCTGTTCTAGCTATCTCCTAACAATATGCTATGGGGGGTAGTCTCCGTGGAAATGAGGTGATGGAAAGCAAGTTGGGAACCAACTTGCTTGGGAGACACAGTTGAGTGGCCTAGCTACTTGGTGAAAATTTAGCAAGATTAGGGATTTGATTAGATTTAAAATTGAGATCAATGCCTTATGGAGTCAAAAGTTCTTTCTTTTTATAAATTATGACCAAGTAATTGGATGGGCAACCACTGCTTATATGATTGACTAACCTATATGAGATGCAAATGCTAAGACCTAAGTGTGATGCAAGAACCTTGGTTATTTTTAGATTTTATGCCTAATCTAAATGGAACCTTTCCCATAATTGTTTTGACAAACACTCTTCAGAGTAGGTTGTGTTGAAATTTTGATGTTCTATGTTGTTATAATCACTTAAATCTAGAACTTCTTTATGTTGCAAAATGAGTTAAGTAATTGTAGATAGAACATAAACCATATAAACCATATGCACAATGGAATACAACCAAGAACTCAATGAGACACAGGGAAGTTAGGTCAATGACTAGGACAAAACCCACAAGGGGAAAACCCAACCAGATTCTTCTTTTATTAGAAATCAATTGTTCAGCAGAGATACAAAGTACAATGAGAGAATGAAGAAGTTCACCCAAATCTGAAGAAGATCTCTGACAACAGTAGCTGATGCAAACACTGAATCACTTTGGCTCTCCAAGATCTGTTCTTGCTCTTCAAGACTCTTTCTCTCTCTCTCAATCTTCCTCCAGACTCTCCAACTCTCTCTTTCTCAAGTTTGAATTCTCTTCTCACAAACAAAAGTACGTGTGTCAATTGAGGATGAGAGGTACAAATATATAGGAAGAGCAAGGAGGTCGAATTCATGAGGGAGTAACTCCTATGCCTTGAGGAGGAGTTACATATGCCAAAATAGGAGTGTAACTTATGCCATAAAGGAGAGGAGTGTAACTTATGCATTTAGGAGAGAAGTGTAACTTATGCATTAAAGAGGTGTAAGAGGAATCTTTTTATGACGAGTCATTAAATTGTGTAAGAGAGTGTAAGAGGTGCGTAAGAGCATTAAAGAGAGAGATGAATGAATCCATTAAGAGAGAGAGTAGGAGAGAGTAACATATGCATTAATTGAGGGGAGTTACATATGACATGATTGAGTCTCATGATTGAGAGACTTGAATTTCTTTTTAATAATAATATAATAATATCATAAAGAGGATAATAGTAATAATAATAATAATATTGATGATTAAGTTAAAAATTAAACAATTGAGATTGATTAAGGACAAGTTAAGTGATTTTCCATCATATATATATGATTACAAATTGATGGAAAGTGATTTACTATTTTTGGAAAGTCATGGTTGCAAAGATATACATGTCTTTCTATTTTTAGAAAGTCACTTTAGAAAGGTCTAAAATGAAATTTTATTCAAGGAAATTCATTCCATAGTTGTCAATTTTCAACACTCCGTCTCAGCTAGGGTGGAATTTCTTTTTGATACAAGGATCTCTTATTAAAATTGGCAACTAGGGCCAAATTCCACCTTGGGACAACTCATTTGATGGAGATGATGATTGCATTAAATTCCTCTTTTTGAGAGGACCAAAATTGATATAAAGATTGCCTCATTTGGTCAAGCAGAAGTATAATCTTGGATTTATGCCCACACATGTGCAAATTGTTCAAGATGGCCACATCATCATGTAGGCTCAAGAAGCCTAATGGACGTGTCTCTTCACCCACAACAAATTGTATAAGTACAAGTGACCTCACACCTCATTTGGCACCATCATCACTCACACATTCTTCTCTGTCCTGCTCTCATTGGTTCGTACAACGATTGGGCAACTTCTCTCTCACACGTGTGGCAAGAAGGACCGAGATTTCAGGGAACAGACCAAGTTTGACCAACGTTGACCAGGAGGTTGTTGGCAAGCTTTGACTGCGATTTTTGGAGGATCTTTTCTGTCTCTTTAGGCTGCATTTCTGGGCACAGAAATAGAGGGAATTTGGGCAGTTTGACCAATGCTGACTTTAGGTTTGACTGCAGAAAATTTACAATAGTTTTTCTCTCTCCTTTGACCGAGCTGTTTTGGGTTGACTTTGACCTATTGATCAGGCCGAGTTTGACTATAGAAGACCTAGCTGTTTTGAGGATGATTTATTGCTGATTTGACCAACGTTGACTTTCTGGTTATGGCTAAAGTTTGCCTACAGTTGATTGCAGAAATTGAGAGGGTTGTTTTGACTTTGAATTGGGCAAGTCAATTTGACTTTGTACTCTCTCTTTGCTGAACATTTTGATATAATAATAAGAAGAATTGATCAAAGGGTTTTCCCCGTCTTGGGGTTTTTCCTTGGCATCCGCTAAATCTGGTGTCCTCTTGTCTTGGCTTGTCTTATGCATATTCTTTTATGTTCTATTTACTTTTACTATCGATGTGATTAATGGTTAATGTGATTTCCTCTGGATATCTAAATTAAAATTGCTATTGGGATGCTTAAGGAACATTGAAGTAATTGTGCTAAGCATTGAACATACCATTGTTAACTAAAATTAACATGGGACCAGAGCCCCGTGAAGACAAAGCCCAAGCAAGAGAGAGAAATGCAATCACTAAGAAAATAGTTGTTGGACAAGAACATTGGTCTAGCTTCAATGACAACTACATCATACTTCAAATCCGAGGACAAGCTCAAGGACAAATCTAACTATCATGCATGGAAGATGAATTTGGATTTGACTTTGGAAGAGAATGATGCTATGGAATATGTAAAGGGAAGAGTGGTGGAGCCTTGTTCAAATGCACATGTTGCTGCAAAGACGAAATACAAGAAAGGTGAGGTCAAAGCTAAAAGAATTATCATTGATTCCATTCAAAAGCATTTGGTTGCCTATATTTTTGATTTGGAAACATCTAAGGAGATGTATGATAAGTTGGTTGGGATGTTCAAAGTAAACAATGCAAATCAAATCCTCTTTCTCAAGAACAAGTTGAAGGACATCAAGATGGATAGAGGGGAGTCTATCCAATCCTACTTCATGAGGATTACAAAAATCAAGAATGATCTTCTATCTATTGGAGAAGTTGTTGTTGACAGGGAGCTCACTCTCATTGCTCTTGGAGGTCTCACAAGAGCATGGGATGTGTTTAACACCATTATTCTTAACAATGACAGGATTCCTAGTTTCGATGAATTATTGGCTAGATGCACACAAGAAGAGACGAGGATGATGGAGAAATACAAGCTTTCAAATGGAAATGAACCTACTGCTTTTTCCACTCATGCAAAAAAGAAGAACAATGCTGGTCCAAAGAGACAAGGTCAAGGATTCAAGCAGGGATTCAAAGAAGGAAGAAAAGGAAGGTGCTACAATTGGAAAAAGTTTGGCCACTATGCTAGAGAGTGTCCTCACAAAAAGGATACTCCACGGGATGATGAGAACAACAATCACAACATTTTCAAAGGCAATGGCAATCAAAGGAACAAAAGGTTCAACAACAAAGGAAAGAGGAATGCTCTCGCTGCTTGATATGGTAAATGGTCGACCTCCCAAAAGGACGAGAAATTCCAGGTATGAGGAAACTAATGTTGTAGAAAAACAAAAAGAATTTTATCTTATTTCCGCCCTCACCACTGCCTCTCCTCCGGACACTTTGGATCATTGGTTGATTGATAGTGGTGCCTCAAGGCACTTCACTAGGTACAAGGAGGCCATCTCAAATTTGATTGAAAAGAAGACTAATTTGGAGATCATACTTGGAGACAATGCCACCTACCATGTGAAAGGGATAGGGACTATCACTCTTCACTTAAATCAAGGTCAAACCCTTCATCTACAAGAAGTATTATATGTATCTGATAATTGATTTGAAGAAGAACTTTGTGTCTATTTCTGCGATGGAAGATAAAGGCTTCGAGGTAGCATTCATTGATGGAAAGGTACATTTTTGGCAAAGAAACCCTAAAGATGCATTTACACTTGGATTTAGGGTTGAAGGTCTTTATCAAGTTGGAGGAAGCCCTTTGGGAGCAATGACTTGCGATACTTCTCTTCAATCCGAATTATGGCATCGAAGATTTGCTCACCTTCATTACAAAGCCTTACTTGGGGTAAGGAAGATGGTCACAGGTATGCCTGAATTCAACATAGATCATGAAGGTGTTTGTCAGGGTTGTGTAGCTGGAAAACATACAAGGGGACCATTCCCTTCAAGTGAAAGTCAAACTACCGACATTCTTCAATTGGTCCATTTTGATCTATCTGGTATGTTGCCTGTAACATCATTGGGAGGATACTTATACTATGCAATTTTTGTGGATGACTTCTCTTGTAAAACGTGGATCTATTTCTTGAAGAAGAAGGATGAAGTGTTCAAATGGTTCCGTTCTTTCAAAGCCTTGGTTGAAAATCAAACAGGGAAGAAGATCAAGATATTGAGGACCGACAATGGAACTGAATATGAATCAAATGAATTCAATGACTTTTGCAGAGAGGCTGGCATTAAGAGGGAGACAACTGTTGCATACACTCTTGAGCAAAATGGTGTTGCTGAAAGGAAGAATTGAACAATCATAGAAGCCACCCATGCCATGCTTCATGACCAAGGCCTACTGAAGTTCTTATGGGGAGAAGCTACCAACACTGCCATATATGTTCAAAATAGGAGCCCACATCAAGCATTGGATTTCAAGACACCCAAGAAGTTTTCACTGGTAAGAAACCTGATGTTTCTCATTTTAGAATATTTGGATGTCTTGTGTATTTTCATGTGCCTAAAGAGAAAAGAAACAAGTTAGAAGCATCTGGGAAGAAAGGAACATTTGTGGGCTACAGTGAAAATTCGAAGGCATATAGAATCTATGTGCCTGGTCAAAGAGAAGTGGAAATAAGCCATGATGTCACTTTCGATGAAGATTCTGCCCTTGGGAAAGCCAGAGATCTCCCTATTCCAAGGAAGGACAATGATGATGTTGCAAGAAAATAGGATGAATCTTTGACAGATGAACCAATGCCCGATCTTGAAGGACTGGTGGATCCCATTGCTTCACCTCTTGGTGATCCCTCTACCTCATGGAAAAGACCTTTGTGGCTCAAAGATACTCTCAAAGATGCTGAAAGACATATTGCTCCAAGAGGGACATTTCGTGAAAGTAAGAAGCCGAATAGGTATAAAGGGTACTTAGCTGCTATGAGTAGTATTGTTCAATCTGAGCCATGTACATTCAAAGAAGCTGTGAAACACCAAGTATGGAAGGATGCGATGAATGAGGAGTATGAATCAATCATGAAGAATGATGTTTGGGATGTGGTTCCTAGACCTAAGGACAAGTTTGTGGTCACCTCAAAATGGCTTTACAAAATCAAACATGGAGCTGATGGGAGTGCTGAAAAATACAAGGCCAGGTTCGTTGCTCGAGGCTTCTCTCAAAAGGAAGGAGTGGATTATGACGAGATATTTGTACCGGTTGCTCGATATACTATTATCCGATCTATTATTGCTCATGCTGTCTCTCAAGGATGGAGCCTACACCAGATGGATGTTAAGACTGCTTTCTTGCATGGCTCGCTTAAGGAGGAAGTCTATGTAGATCAACTTGAGGGGTTGGAAGTACAAGATCGAAGGACACATGTGTGCAAGTTGAAGAAACTTGAAAGCCCTCTATGGGTTGAAGCAAGCCCCCAGGGCTTGGTATGAGAGGATTGATAGCTATCTTATGAAGTGGAGATTTACAAGGAGCGAAGCTGACCCTAACCTACATTTCAATGTTGAAAAGGACAAACCTCTCATTCTGGTCCTTTATGTGGATGGTCTCTTTTTGACAGGTGCAAACCCTCTCATTTATCAATGCAAGAGGGAGTTGGCTTCCGAGTTCGAGATGAAGGACCTAGGTTTGATGCACTACTTCCTAGGCCTGGAGGTTTGGCAAAAGCCAGGTGAGATTTTCCTTTCCCAAGGAAAATATATTGTGAAGCTGCTCGAGAGATGTGGGATGGTGGATTGCAAGTCTGTGTCTACTCCGATGGAACTCAACTTCAAGAAGCTATGTGGAAGTGCTGCTGGGCCCAAATTGGAAAATCCTTCCAAATATAGACAACTTGTGGGGGCCCTGATGTTCTTGGTAAACTCCCGTTCGGACATATGCTTCGCTGTGAATACGTTGAGTCAATTTATGGTCGAGCCTCATCACATACATTGGATTGCTGCTAAGAATCTCTTGAGATATCTCCGTGGCACAATCAACTATGGACTAAGATACACTACTAGGAATTTGAGGCTACATGGATATACTGATGCTGACTGGGCTGGCAGTGTGGTGGATCATAAAAGCACGTTTGGATGTTGCTTCTCATTGGGGTCTGCTTCAATTTCTTGGATGAGCAAGAAGCAGAAATCGGTTGCTTTAAGCACCGTCGAGGCTGAATACATTGCAGCTAGTATGGCCTGTTGTGAAGCTGTTTGGTTGAGGAAGCTCTTTAGTGAGCTATTTGAGCACGTGTTGGATACCACCGTGATCTTCTGCGACAACCAAAGTGGGATTTTCCTTTCAGAGAATCCCATGTTCCACGACCACTCCAAGCACATTGATATCAGGTACCACTTTATTCGGGATATGGTATAGCGGGGAGCAATAAGGCTCCAACACATCAGGGCTAACAAGCAGGTCATAGATATCCTCACGAAGCCCTTGGGGAAGGTCAAATTCTTAACCTTCCGAGAGAGACTTGGAGTCGTGGAAAGACCCTCCCATGAGGTTTTCGCTTGAGTTGAACATTGAGCTCTGCGAGCTCCTGGAGGCTTGGTGTACTCCTTAGAGCTATGAGCAACCTTAGGGTGAGTGGTTCACCTTCCCTTGTGATACCCCATGATGGTAGACATGTGTGTAGGGTGAGTGGTTCACCTTCCCCTACGATTGCAGACACATGTATGTAGGGTGAGTGGTTCACCTTCCCCTACGATTGACATATGCATAGGATGAGTGGTTCACCTTCTCCTATGGCATATGAGCAGGATGAGTGGTTCACCTTCTCCTATGGCATATGAGCAGGATGAGTGGTTCACCTTCTCCTGCTGATGCCCCAGCATACATCCTACCCATGTAGTCCGAGACTCATGGGAAGTACCTCTCATCTGGCCAATGAGTTGGGAAAAGTGGATAGGGACCATAACACTACTGATGGATGCATCGTGTATTGCCGTACTCCCTATGTCTAGGATGCATGGTGTTCAACAACTTGATATAGGATCAATTGAGGTTCTACCTTTGGACTGACTTTTGTCAGTGGAGAGTGGTAAGGTTTTGTGACTCAATCTCGATCTATTCTTCTTCATTATTACATCATGGTTCAACAGAGAAAAGATGAGATAACAAAGATGATACATGACAACAGGATGGCATGATGATCGATGATGACAGATGGATTGGCAGGTGGAATTCTCCCTAGTTGAGAGGGAGTGTTAAAATTGGAAACTAGGGCCAAATTCCACCTTGGGACAACTCATTTGATGGAGATGATGATTGCATTAAATTCCTCTTTTCGAGAGGACCAAAATTGATATAAAGATCATCTCATTTGGTCAAGCAAAAGTGTAATTTTGAATTTATGACCACACATGTACAAATTGTTCAGGTCGGCCACATCATCATGTAGGCTCAAGAAGCCCAATGGACGTGTCTCTTCACCCACAAGTTCAACGAATTGTATAAATACAATTGACCTCAGACCTCCTTTGACACCATCATCACTCACACATTCTTCTCTCTCTTTTTCTCATTGGTTCGTACAACTATTTGACTGCTTCTCTCTCTCACACTTGTGGCAAGAAGGACGAGTTTTCTAGGCTGAATTGCAGGACTGAAATTTCAGGTAGTAGACCAAGTTTGAGTAGTGTTGACCAAGGGGTTGTTGGCAAGCTTTGACTGTGACTTTTGGAGGATCTTTTATGTCTCTTTAGGACACATTTTTGGGCACAAAAATCGAGGGAATTTGGGCAGTTTGACCAGCACTGACTTCAGGTTTGACTGCAAAAAATTACGACATTTTTTCTCTCTCCTTTGACTGAGTTTGACCAAGCTGTTTTGGGCTGACTTTGACCTGATTAGTCTGAGTTTGACTGTGGAAGACTAAGCTGTTTTGAGGATGATTTATGGCTGATTTGACTAGTGTTGACTTTATAGTTAGCGCTGAAGTTTGATTGCAGAAATTGACAGTGCTGTTTTGACTTTGAATTGGGCAAGTCAATTTGACTTTTGTACTCTCTCTCTGCTAAACATTTTGATATAATAATAAGAGGAATTGATCAAAGGGTTTTCACTATCTTGGGGTTTTTCCCTGGCATCCGCCAAATCTGGTGTCCTCTTGTCTTGGCTTGTCTTCTGCATATTGTTTTATGTTCTCTCTACTTTTATTGTCATTGTGATTAATGGTTAATGTGATTGCCACTAGAAATCTAAATTGATATTGCTATTAGGCTGCTTAAGGAACATTGAAGTAATTGTGCTAAGCATAGAACATACCATTGTTAACTAAAATTAACATCGGTGCTATCTCTACTTTGGAACAATGATGTTACAATCCAATGAAGAAGAATCATCATAGGGGAGATACATCCATCACCCTATACACACTTGGGGGGATCCACTTGTGAACACATGACAAGGATCTCGCACATCCAAGGCTCATCACTACTTTGGGGGATCCACTTGTATGACAAGGATCTCGCTCATCCAATCACTACTTTGGGGGATCCACTTGTATGACAAGGATCTCGCTCATCCAAGGCTCATCACAACTTGGGGGGAACCACTTGTCAACACATGCAAGGATCTCGTTCATCGAAGGCTCATCACTGCTTGGGGGGATCCACTTGTCAACACATGACAAGGATCTCGCTCATCCAAGGCTTATCATCCATGACCACCCTCTTTAGGAAGGGTCACATCTGTCAGTCCAAGTTTCTCTCTGAAAACCAAGAACTTTCCTTTCTGCAAAGGCTTGGTAAGAATGCCAACGATTTGGTCATCAGTGGATATATGATGAAGTCTTACTACTCCTCTTTGCACCATATCCGAGATATAGTGATATTTGATCTTAATGTGTTTGGTCTTGTCACGGAACACATGATTGTCAGCAAGTTGATTCCCACTCTTATTGTCATAGTAAATTACTGTAGTATCCAATACTTGCTCAAACAACTCTCCAAAGAGCTTCCTTAGCCATACTACCTCACAGCTACCCATGCTAGCAGCAATGTATTCAGCTTCAGCCACGCTGAGGGCAACAGACTTTTGCTTTTTTCTCATCCAAAATATCATGGCAGATCCTAAGCTGAAGCAACACCCTGATGTGCTCTTTCTGTCAGTAGAGTTACCAGCCCAATCAACATCAGAGTATCCATGTAGCCTTACATCTTTGACAGTATATCTCAATCCAAGATTGATGGTCCCATGTAGGTACCTCAACACATGCTTTGCAGAAACCCAGTGTGCATGAGCATGCTTAATCATGTATTGACTTAGAGTATTGACTGCAAAGCATATATTTGGTCTAGTGTTCACTAAGAACATCAGTGCCCCAATCAGTTGACGGTACTTAAAAGGATTAGCCAAATCAGGTCCTGCAACTTTACCACAAAGCTTCTTGAAATTCATTTCCATTGGAGTATTCATGGACTTACACTCAGTCATGCCAAACCTTTCTAGTAGTTTGACAACATATTTTCCTTGAGAAAGGAAAATCTCACTAGATTTCTGCCATACCTCCAAGCACTAGAAAGTAGTGCATCAAACCAAGATCTTTCATTTCAAATTCAGAAGCTAACTCCCTCTTACACTGGAGAATAAGAGGCTCACTATCGGTAAAAAATAAATCATCAACATACAATACCAAAATCAAAGGCATACCTTGGACTGTCTTAAAGTAAAGATTTGGATCTGCATTGCGTCTGGTAAAACCAAGCTTCATCAAGGAGCTATCTATGCGAGCATACTAAGCTTTTGGAGCTTGCTTCAAGCCATAGAGGGCTTTCTTCAACCACAAACATGAGTTTTTGGATCTTGTACTGCAAAGCCTTGTGGTTGCTCCACAAATACTTTTTTAAAGAAGCCATTGCAGAAAAGCAGTCTTCACATCCATTTGGTGAAGAGACCATCCTTGACTAACAACGAGAGCTATAATAGATTGAATGGTGGTGGAACGGGCAATGGGTGCAAAAATTTCATCATAATCTATTCCCTCTTTCTGAATGAAACCTTTAGCCATAAATCTAGCTTTATATTTTTCAATACTGCCATCAACACCATGTTTAATTTTATACAACCATTTGGAAGATACAATAGATTTACCTTGGGGCCTTGGAACCACTTCCCATACATCATTATGAATGATGGATTCATATCCTTCAGCCATTGCATTTTTCCACACTTGGGCCTTAACAACTTCTTCAAAAAGGCATGGTTCAACTTGAATAATGTTGCTCACGACTACAACATATCCTTGGAAGCGGCAAGGTTTCTTGCTTCCTCTGAAAGTTCCTATGGGGCAACATTTTTATCAACATCGTGAAGAGTGTCACGAGGTCTCCTTTTAGAAGGAGGATCACATGGAGGAGGATCCAAAGGATCCATGGGCTCCATGGGTTCATCAACAAGATCAATTTTAGCTTCAAGATCTTCTTGTATTTCAAATACATCATCTTGACTATCAACATTAGCAAGAGGAAGAAGAGTGTCTCTTGCTTTTCCAAGAGCTGCATCTTCATCAAATGTTACATCCCTGCTAAATTCTATATTTCTTTGACCAGGTACGTATATTCTGTAAGCTTTAGAATTCTCACAATAACCAACAAATGTACCTTTCTTACTTGAAGCTTCCAACTTGTTCCTTTTCTCTTTTGGGACATGCAAGTAGACAAGACAACCAAAGATCCTTAGGTGATCTAGATTCAAACAAGAACGCAACAAATTACAGAGATAACCATAAACACAAAGATGCAGCGGAAATAATACTTCATTTCATTAATATAAAACACTGAAATATGCTTACAAATAGAAATGGAAATAAACCAGCTAGGGCGATGGTAGCTTATGTCTGAGGAGAGATGTGGTGGCTACATGCCTCTCAACCGTGTTACACTGAGGCTCGAAGGCCTATTTATTGTTGAGAAACAATGCAAAACCCTAAACATCTAAAAACCTAACCCTAGAAGATGAAATGCCAAACTGTGGGCCCTGTTTGGGTAAATTGGTACATCAACTTCTCGGGGTCGTAACTTTGGCATACGATCTCCGTTTGACGCGCACAATATCTCATTAGAAAGATCTATCCGAGAATTACAGCTTTGGGAAGAGAAACATCAGTCCATGGATCCATGTTGTTCCCAATTTTCCCAAAAAAACATCGTTTAGGGCCTTAAAACAGCTCTAGAAGTTCAGGACTCGAAACACTGCTAAAAATAGTAAACTGTGCTACAATTAAGGAAACTGAAATGCTGAAAGAAACATTGGTGGGGGTCCAAGTGGACTTGGCGGGTGGCCACCAATATCCACCTGGATCATTCCTCCCCCCTTAGGAAGCAATGGTCCCCATTGCGTTGAGTTCCTCCATGAGATGAGGAAACTTCTACTAAACTTGGTCCTTGGTGAGCCACTTGCCTTGGTGAAGGAGTTGGCCTGCTTTGACAACTCAATACAGTTGGATATTCTGCTGGCAAGTGTGCTTGATCTGTGTGTCCATGATCCGATCAATTGCAGCTTGTTCCATGCAATCTGGATTTAACTCTATGGGTGTGAGCTATTCTGCGATGTCGGATGTGTCGAGTAATGGTGGAAAGTATGGCCGAAGGTGGTCCACATTGAACACTGGGTGCAAGCCAAGGAATGGGGGAATGCTGAGCTCAAATGCATTGTCTCCCACAACCTTTGTAATGGTGTAAGAAACATACCAGAGTGGTCTGAGTTTCCGATAGGCTCCGGTAAGGCGTTCCTTTTGCAAATGCAACCAGACTTTGTCGCCCACTTGAAACTTGTGTGGCACCCGATGTTGATCATGTTGCTGCTTGTACTTGGCATTTGATTTCTCCAGAATGTCATGGACTTGCTGGCAAATATGTTGGATGTGCTCAATGAAGCTGTTTGCCTTATCTGTTTCAGACAAGACATGAGCCGAATCTGCGTGAGTAGCTACAAATGTTATGGCCACATCAATGGGGCATAGTTGCTGGAATCCCAAGCCCACCTGAAAAGGGTTGTGGCCACTCGAGCTGTGGAGAGCCCGGTTGTAGCTATGCTGAACATAGGGGAGGCTCTCATCCCATGTGCGTGGATTCTTTGAGTTGTACATGCGCAGAATGTGTATGATCATCTTGTTGACAACTTCTGTCTAGCCATCAGTTTGAGTATGGAAGGCTGTGGACTTAGTGAGTTCGGTGTCCAGCATCGGCCAGAGACTGGATCAAAATGTACCAAGGAACTTGCTGTCCCGATCTGAGATGATAGACTGTGGGATCCCAAAGTGTACCCACACTCGTTAAAAGAAGAGTTTAGTAGTGGCTTTTGCTGTGATATTCTTCTTGCAGGTCGCCATAATGGCCATCTTCAAGAACCTGTCGACGACCACAAAAACATAGTTGTTTCCATGCTTAGTGGAAGGAAGGCCTGACATGTAATCCGTGGAGATGGATTCCCAAGGTCGACTAGGGGTAGGCAGCGGGGTATAGAGGCCTTGCTTCTTGATGGTCGGTTTGGCAATGGCGCAGGCAGTGCATGATCTGATGTACTTCCCGACATCCTGTCGAAGATTCGGCCAATAGAAATACTTCTGTAGTACTGCCACCATTTTCTCGACCCCGAAATGCCCAACAACCCGACTGTAGTGTGCTTCCCAAATCATCTTGGCACACTCGCTTGAAGGAACACAAAGGTGACCCAGGTGGCATAACAGGGCATCCTGGAGGTGAAAATCTGGAACATGCTGACCCTCCAAGAGTGTCTGGTATGTGTGGCCGAATTCTGGGTTACTTTTGTAGAGAAGTGGCCAATCAGAAGTCTCGTGCCCATAAGAGTTGAGCACGGTGGTTAATGCCATGATCGGTGGTCGACTGAGGCAATTTGCAACATTATTGGTGCTGCCCTTCTTATACTTGATATTCAAATGGAATTGTTGCAGGTATGTGGACCACTTCTGATGGCGATCATTTTGCAATTTCCCTTGGGTCTGTATGAATTGCAGGGGTCGGTGGTTTGTGTGGATGACCGTTTCCTTCCCCAAAATGTAATGCTTCCATTGTCGGCAGGCCTGCATAATGGAATACATCTCTTTGTCATAAGTGGGATACTTCCAAACTGTGTCTGAAAGTGTCTCACTGTGATATGCCACTAGATGCCTGTGTTGAGTAAGGACTGCCCCAATAGCATAGTCAGAGGCATCTGTCTCGACCTCAAATGGTTGTTGCAAGTTTGGTAATGCGAGCACTGGTGCCGTGCAGAGGCGATCTTTCAACTCTGTGAATGCCTTTTGTTGAGATTCAGACCAAAAGAATTTTGCTTTCGCTCCTCCCTTGGTGACTTGACTCAAGAGCCAAGTGATATGAGAAAATCCCAATACGAACCTGCAGTAGAAGTTGGCAAGACCTAGAAAGCTGCGGAGCTCTGTTAGAGTGGTTGGAGATGGCCAATCCCGAATGACTTGGATCTTGGCTGGATCCACATGCACCCCCTGTTCATCAATAATGTATCCCAGATACTGACCCTGGGTCGCATTTATCCAAGTTGGCACATAACTTGTGTTGTTGCAGTGTTTGGAGAACCTGTTGGATGTGGTGGAGGTGCTCTTCCCAACTCTGGTTGAAGATCAGAATGTCATCCAAGTATACAACTACAAATGAGTTGGTGAATGGCCGCAAGATGTCATCCATTAGCCTTGTGAAGGTTACAGGAGCTTTCGTCAATCCAAAAGGCATAACCAACCATTCGAAAAGGCCCTCCTTGGCTTTGAAGGCAGTCTTACACACATCGGAGGGTTCGAATGGTACCTGGTGATATCTTGACTTCAAATCGATCTTGCTGAAATATTTTGCCCCCTTCAGTTGGTCCAGGAGGTCATCAATCTGTGGGATCAGGTGCCTATTATGGACAGTGATCTTGTTCAACGCCCGATAGTCAATACAGAGTCTCCAAGTCCCATCCTTCTTCTGTACCAACACGACCGAGCTCCCACAGGGCAATGAACTTGGACGGATGTGACCTTTCTGCAGCAGCTCCTGAATCTGCCTCTTGATTTCATCTTTCTCCAGAATGGAGGGCCGATAGATTGGTCCATTGGGCAGCGACGCACCTGGGGTCAGATCGATGGCGTGCTTGACCCGACAGTGCAGAGGAACCCTTGCAGGAGAGGTGAAATGTCCTCGTATTCCTCCACGACCTTGTCCATTTGTAGTTGTCGTGCGGAGGGGCCCTGTTTGGAGGTTGTGGCCACCGTCTTCTTCTTTCCTTGGGGGCGTATCATCAGGAAAACAAATTTCCCGGTTTTGGAAATGAGCTTATTGCATTTTTTTGCAGTAACCAAAGAGATGGCGGTAGGCGGTGCTACCTTTGGTATCCTGTACAACTTATTTCCCAAAGTAACAATAACAACACGGGGCCTTGATTCATACACAACATGTCGCTTCCACAAGTATGGTTGTCCTAATAATACATCACAAAATTCAAGGGGAGCAATGTCACATAATACCTCATCCGTGAAGGGCTTGATGTTGTATGGAAGGTGACATTGCTGGCTCATGCGAAGATCCCGTCCTTGGTGAAGCCACTCGATGGTGTACGGTTGTGGATGTGCTGTGGTCGGTAAGCCCAGCCGCTTCACGACCTCTGCCGAAATGAGGTTCTTTTGGCTCCTGCTGTCGACAATGAACTGTAGCGGGGAGCCCTTTACCCACATCTGGGAGTGGAAGAGATGCTTCTCCTCCTCTAGATCTTCGGGTTCCTCCTTCTGGATCTTTGTGGTGGCAACGGTGGCGTTGGGCTCCGCATCGATAATCTGCTTCCCTTTGTCATTCCCCTTGTCGGGTTCTGACTCAGAGTCGGAACATGCATCTGATTCTGAAACCTTTAGCTTGGCCACCAGTGACTGCTTGGCCTGACACTCACTTGTGTTGTGAGTGGAGCTCTTATGGAACTCACACCACTTTTCCGTGTCCTTTTTCGGCTTCGCGGCGCTGTTCTTTGCTTGCAGCTTTGGCGGGTTGTCTTGGGTCGCCTCGCCTTGGCTTTGTCCTTTGTTCTGTGGTTTGGGGGCACCTTTCCATTGCTTTGGATTCGCAGATCCAAAGTCTCGCTTCTTCTGTTTAAACTTTTGCTCGACCTTGACGGCATATCGGTATGCCGTGCCGAGCGAGGAGATGTTCAAGAATTCTATTTCATCTTGGATGTACTTGTGCAGGCAGCCGTGATATTTGAGTATCAAATGTTGCTCCGAATCCTTGATACCCAATTTTGTGCAAAGGGTATGGAAAATATTGGTAAACTCCGGCACGTCTTGGTCCCTTCCCTACCGCAGCGTGGTCCACTTTATGTATTGATCCTTATAGCTTCCGACAGGGTAGTACTGCTCCTTGATGGCATCCTGGATTGAATACCAAGTGGGTGTGGTTGAAAATAGTGAGCCTGTACTTTCATCCTTCTGCTTGCAGTAGGTTTCCCACCAGTCCTTGACGTGGGGGGCTGTTTTGAGAAGAGCGAAAATAATCTTTTCCCGACTGGAAAAATCATGAACAGAAAAATAACTCTCTAGTAGATTTAACCATTTATCGACGACATCTGCATCTATCTGACCCTCGAATATGGGGATTTCAAAATTAACTTGTACCTAAAACGGTGTGGCGTTTCCGGAGTAGCTGTTGGAAGCCGATGTGTCGCCCCTGTGTAGCCGCTGAAGGATCTGGGCAAAGCTGTCCATCATTGCGTTCCTTTGTTGCTCGAGGGCTTCTTCGAGCAAGATTTTGATAGGATCTCCTGCCCCCTCATCTTTCTTTTCATCCGCCATGGGAGGTCGTTAGGATTTGCGAGGCTGGTCTTGCAAAGGTTCGACCAGTTCAAGCCCTAACTCCTTATATCTCGACCTTGTTGGGGACATGCAAAGAAAAACAGAGAAAAAGCAGACCCCTCTAATACCACTGATCCAGATTTAAACAAGAACGCAACAAATTACAGAGATAACCATAAACACAGAGATGCAGTGGAAATAATACTTCATTTCATTAATATAAAATACAGAAATATGCTTACAAACAGAAATGGAAATAAACCAGCTAGGGCAATGGTAGCTTATCTCTGAGAAGAGATGTGGTGGCTACATGCCTCTCAACTGTGTTACACTGAGGCTCGAAGGCCTATTTATTGTTGAGAAACAATGGAAAACCCTAAACATCCAAAAACGTAACCCTAGAAGATGAAACACCAAACTATGGGCCCTGTTTGGGTAAATTGGTACATCAACTTCCTGAGGTCGTAACTTTGGCATACGATCTCCGTTTGACGCACACAATATTTCGCTAGAAAGATTTATCTGAGAACTACAGCTTTGGGAAGAGCAACATCGGTCCATGGACCCATGTTGTCCCTAGTTTCCCAAAAAAACATCGTTTAGGGCCTCAAAATGGCTCCAGAAGTTCAGGACCCGAGAAACTACTAAAAATAGTAAACTGTGCTACAATTAAGGAAACTGAAAAGCTGAAAGAAACAATGGTGGGGGTCCAAGTGGATTTGGCGGGTGGCCACCAATATCCACCTGGATCATTAGGTGCCCAGCTTTGGGCTTCTCGCCAGTGAAGACTTCTTCAGGAGTCTTGTTGTTTAGGGCACGGTAAGGAGATCTATTTGGAACATAGACAATTGCGTTCGCAACTTCTCCCCATAGAAACTTTGGTAATTTTTGATCATGCAACATAGCTTTGATCACTTCCATGATAGTTCTATTCTCTCTCAGCCACACCATTTTGTTCTGGGTTATATGGTACAATGGTCTCTTTTCTGATTCCAGCTTCTTTGTAGAAGTCAATGAAATCACTGGAAGTGAACTCTCCTCCATTGTCAGATCTGAAAATTTTGATCTGCTTTCTAGTTTGTTTTTCTACTAGAGCTTTGTAATCTTTGAACATGTTAAAAGCTTGACTTTTATTTTTTAGAAAATAAATCCATGTTTTGTGAGAAAAATCATCCACAAAGATAATATAATACAAGTAACCACCAAGAGAATTTATAGGCATTGGTCCACATAAATCAGAATGTACAAGATGCAATACCTAATTGGTTCTACTTTTGCTTGAAGGGAATGGTCCCTTCACTTGCTTTCCGCTTGCACATCCTTGGCAAATGCCATCATGATCAGATCTGATTTCCGGCATTCCGGAAACCATCTTTCTCACATGAGGTAATGCTTTGTAGTGCAAGTGAGCGAACCTTCAGTGCCAAAGTTCACTTTGATGATTGATGTCATGGATTAGTGCATGAATAGGTCTTCCATTGATTTTGTATAGACCTTCACATCTAGATCCTAGAGTGAGGGAATCTCTCATGTTGGATCTAGATGGCCGAGTAAGAACTTTATCATTTATGAAAACAACTTTCATTACTTTATCTTTTAAAGTTGATATGGACACAAGATTCTTCTTTAAATTAGGTACGTATAAAACTTCTTGAAGTGTCAAAGTTTATCCTTGATCCAGATGAAAAGAAACAAAATCAGATCCCTTTATGGGATATGCAGAGTTAACTCCAAGAATGATCTTCAAATCTGTCTCCCTCTCAACCAAATTAGAGAGTACTTCTTTGTAACCAGTAAAGTGCCTTGAAGCACCACTATCAACCAACCATCACAAGAATTTGCAGGAGATGAACTAGAAAGAGTAGAAACAAGAAAGTACTTTGATTGAGTCTCAACTACATTATTATCATACCTTTGGTTCCTTGAGGAACGATAGTTTCCTCTGCGAGCAGAAGGAGCTTCTCTTCTTCTTCTATAATCAGATTTGTTGGAGTGATTGTTGAAGTTGGATTTTGATGCTCTTTTGCTTTTTGAACAGTCACGAGCATAGTGGTCATGCTTGCGACAATTGTAGCATTGGACTTTTGATAAATCTCTAGTCCATTGAGAGGAGTTGTTGGGAGAAAACTTTCTCGAATAGTGCATTCCTCTTCTTCCTTTCTTCTTTTTGCCTTGTACAACAAAGACAGTAGGTTCTCCCTCCTCATGCTTGGGAATTCTCCCTCTGGAAATCATTCTGGCTTCTTTTTGACTGCACTTTCCCAAGAGCTCATCAAATGTAGGAAACTTGTCATTATTACTAATGGTAGTAATAAAACTTTCCAAAGAAGAAGGAAGACCTCCAAGCGAAATCAATACCAGTTCTTTATTGGAAACAATTTCACTAGAAGTTGACTCTTGATCTTTGATTTTTGATATCGTCATGAAATATGCTTGAATGGTTTTTCTTCTGTTCATCTTAACATCTTTGAATTGATTCTTCAGAGCAAGAATTTGACTCAAGTTGTTCACTTGATACATTTTAGTCCTTGTCATACATTTCTTTGGCTTTCTTCAAATTGGAAACATAAGTGATGTGGTGGTCTCCAAGAGAGTCAAAGATAGTCTTTTTAACCTTGATTTCTCTTTTCTTGTATCTGGCCTTGATAAGAGAATTGGAGTTTTCAGCTGGTTTTGCCACCTCTCCTTCAACATACTCTAAAACATCATGTTCCTCAAGAGAAATATCCAATCTGGCATTCCAAGGGAAGAAGTTTGAAGTATCAACCAACTTCTCTTCATTCTTAAAGTAGGAGGAAGACATCTTGATCTGCTCAAAATTTCAGCAGCAAATAGAAATGGACAAGAAGAGATCTTTTAGCTGTAAATGAGACATTTCAGCAAAAAAAATGGTAGTGAAATTTCAGTAGAAAATGAGTAGTAAGTAGAAGGAACAACAAGAGATATTTCAGCAAAAGGATAGTTGCAAATGATGCAGACAACAAACTATATTTCAGTAGAAAGAGAGCTGCAAATGGAGTGGACAACAAGCTATATGTCAACAGAAAATGAGCTGCAATGGAGTGGACAACAAGGTATATTTCAGCAAAAAACGGGCTGCAAATGGAGTGGACAACAAGCTATATTTCAGCAAAAAACGAGCTGAAAATGGAGTGGACAACAAGATATAGTTTAGCAAAAGGAGAGCTACAAATGGAGCAGGCAACAAGCTATATTTCAGTAGAAAAGGCGCTGCAAATGGAGCAGACAACAAGCTATATTTCAGCGAAAAGAGAGCTGCAAATGGAGTGGAGAACAAGCTATATTTCAGCAAAAAAGGAGCTGCAAATGGAGAGAACAACAAGAGATATTCTAGCAGAAAGAGAGCTAGAAATGGAGCTTGTTTTCACCAAAGCTCTGATACCATGTTGAAATTTTGATGCTCTATGCTGTTACAATCACTTAAATCCAGAACTTCTTTATGCTGCAAAATAAGTTAAGTAATTGTAGATAGAACATAAACCATATAAACCATATGCACAATGGAAGACAACCAAGAACTCAATGAGACACAAAGAAGTTAGGTCAATGACCAGGGCAAAACCCACAAGGGGAAAACCCAACCAGATTTTTCTTCTATTAGAAATCAATTGTTCAACAGAGATACAAAGTACAATGAGAGAATGAAGAAGTTCACCCAAATCTGAAGAAGATCTCTGACAACAGTAGCTGATGCAAACACTAAATCACTTTGGCCCTCCAAAATCTACTCTTGCTCTTCAAGACTCTTTTTCTCTCTCTCAATCTTTCACTAGACTCTCCAACTCCCCCTTTCTCAAGTTCGAATTCTCCTCTCACAAGCACAAGTAAGTGTGTCAAGTGAGGATGAGAGGCACAAATATATAGGAAGAGCAAGGAGGTCGAATTCATGAGGGAGTAACTCCTATGCCTTGAGGAGGAGTTACATATGCCAAAATAAGAGTGTAACTTATGCCATAAAGGAGAGGAGTGTAACTTATGCATTTAGGAGAGAAGTGTAACTTATGTATTAAAGATGTGTAAGAGGAATCTTTTTATGACAAGTCATTAAATTGTGTAAGAGAGTGTAAGAGGTGCGTAAGAGCATTAAAGAGAGAGAGGAATGAATCCATTAAGAGAGAGAGAGAGAGAGAGAGAGAGTAACATATGCATTAATTGAGAGGAGTTACATATGACATGATTGAGTCTCATGATTGAGAGGCTTGATTTTTTTTAATAATAATATAATAATATCATAAAGAGAATAATAGTAATAATAATAATAAGTGTGATGCTTAAATTAAAAATTAAACAATTGAGATTGATTAAGGACAATATAAGTGATTTTCCATTGTATATATATGATTACGAATTGATGGAAAGTGATTTACTATTTTTGGAAAGTCATGGTTGCAAATATAGACATGACTTTCTATTTTTATAAAGTCACTTTGGAAAGGTCGAAAATGAAATTTTATTCAAGGAAATTCATCCCATAGCTGTCAATTTTCAACAGGTTGTGGGATGGAAGCCAACGAGAAGTAGACACAGGCTTGATTAATGATACTGTGGGATGGAAGCCAACGAGAAGTAGACATAGGCTTGATTAATGATACCTCCCCTATGTTCCAACCACCCAGTGCCTCCGGTGTTGTAGATATTGTGTCTCTTACGACTGCAAGGTCATTGTGTTTTTAACTAAGAAGGGCTGAGTCCCTCAAATTGAATGAATTTGGTTGTCCTAGGAGTCTATCAACCAAGCTTATGCTTGGAGGTAAGTTGTTAAATGCAACTACTCTTAGAATGAAATGCAAGATGGATGAGTGAAGTTCTTAGCTTAAGATTGTTTTAAATGTTTAAGTACTTAAGTTATGATTATTCTTTATGACAAGAGTACTTAACGATAAATGAAAAGACAATCTTAACCAAACAAGAATGTGCCAAATACTTAAGTGTGAAGTAGATACCAAAGATAATCACAAAGTTCTAATGACTACGGGATGTACACAAATCCTGTAATAACTTAACTCACACTTAATCAAGATATCAATTGCAAGATTATTAAAGACAATGCCACAATTGAAACAATTAGAGATCTTCAAAGATATTTCAACCAAGTAAATGCCAATATCAAATCCACAAGATGCCATCACACAAGATAACTGATACAAATACCCAAGCTTCTTAAGATTATGAACTTAAAGTAGAACACTTATTCAATAATGATTCAATCACAATGTCAATTTGATCTTAATGCCAAAAGTAACTTAAACAAGATTTAGAAACTTAGAGCTTAGATGTGTGAGTGTCTTAAGTGCAAACTTTGACAATTATTAGAGCTTAAGACAAGACAAGCGAATGTTAGATTTCCAATAATCAAAATCAATAGTAATACTTCAGAAATATCAACACTTGTTATCCTTATGACAACAGTAATAAAATCACTTTAGATTCGAGAAACAACAAGCCTATGATAGCCACAAATGATCAATGAGATGCCCAACACTTTTCTAATGTAAATTATGAGTTTTAGCCCACTTTAAGATGCAATGTTCAGACTTATATCAGATCTGATTTAACTTGTTACAACAGTAAGTAGAACAGAAAATCAATGAGTTATTTATGCCACAACAAGGGCCAAATCTAGCCCAAAACTTGGAAAAATTTGCCAAAAACTGAAAAGTTTAGTTTTTGAGCCCTCTTAGGTGTGTTATTTAGAAAAAGTTCAGATATGATTTAACACTTCTGCAAAAAGTTTCCAACAAGCCAAAATTTAGATCCAAGCTAGATCCTTAATGCCCAAGTGGCCAAATTTCTAGAAAATTTGAATTATGCAATTTTAGAGTATTTTGACCAACTTAATGTGTTTTTAGGGCTTATGTATCACTGCCATGAATCAAAATTTGCAGCTGTAATAAAACAATGAGAAATTAGGGTTTGGAGAGCAAACCCTAGACCAAAAGCCTTGAAGATCACTTTGTCCAAACTTGCCACAATTTTTTGTTAAATTGGCATTCGCAACTAGGGCCACACTCCATGTGGGTCAGCTTAATTATGGCAGGTGATATTTTTATTGGATCCCTCTCGTCAAGAGGTGTAGGATTGATCCAAAGATCATCTGATTCCGATAAGTATTTATGGAGATATGAATTTATTTTGATTATGGATCTATCATCTAGCCGACCAGCAACTTGAGTAGGCTGAAGCCCAAAAGACATGCCTATTCAACACCTATATTTTAGTATAAATTGAAGAGGACTTGAGGTCATTTGGACATACACATTCTTCATGTGCTCTCCTCTCCACGTCTTGGGTTTTTGGAGAAGGAGAGACACTAATGAAAGATGCCCTAATTTACACGCTGGAAATGGAGACACTCAGCCACAGATTAAGGAAACAGTAACACGTTGTTCATGGAGTCATTCACACGCAGATTATGGAAACATGTAATATGCTGTTCATGGAAATGAGCTGCAGTGATGAAGAGGTGCCGTAGTACAACACATGGTAATCTACACGCTGTTCATGATCGGATTCAACGCAGTCAATACTCCTTCAACGCAGTATCTACACGCTGTTTAGGATGCAGGCAAAGATGCATGGACACACATATATATACGTTGTCCAGAAACACGCAATATGGGAATGAAGGAATATGGATATAGGCAGTCATGAAGGAAGTGAAACCCTATGCCATTCGTGGAAACATATAAACTGGAATACGCACTGTAATACATGCAGGTAGATACGCAACAACTTCATGAATGTATGTGGATACGCAGCAACAACAACTCTGTATATATATATATATATATACGCACAACCCCGGTGGATACGCAGCAACAACAACTCCGTATATATATATATATATATATATATATATATATATGCGCACAACCCAGGTGGATACACAGCAACAACAACTCCGTATATATATATGCACAACCCAGGTGGATACGCAGCAACAGCAACTTCGTATATATATATTATGCACAGCCCAGGTGGATACGCAGCAACTCAATGAATATATATATAAGCACAATTATACATGGAACGAAGTCATTAGAACACAATGCAGTCATAACAATATATTGAATTCGCTGGACAGTCATGAAATGCTGGACAGTCATGAAACGCTGGACAGTCATGATACGCTGGGCAGTCATATGATATACCATGCAGATATATAAACGCAGGCCCTAGATCTGGCAGTGTGGTCACACACAATATATATACGCTTCAGTATGGAACGCTGATATATACAAGTCATATTCATTATGGGACGCTGTCATATTGATGATGTATGGAATGCAGATGTATACAAGTCAAGGCAGCACATAAATGAACACAGTTAAGGCAGCAAGGTAAGGAACATGCTGTATGAAACGCTGTCATATAGACAATCGCATATGTAACGCAGTCATGGGCAACAACATTACGTGTGATCTAGGTAGCATGATGAATGGGCAGCATGATGTATGGACAACATAGCAATTATGAGCAACATGATCAATGAGATCATGGACATGAAGGGCAGCATGATGATAATCATGATTAGTGCAGCAGGTGGACCAAGATGCAACACTACGATAGGTGAAGCCATCACCTTGGAGAATCAGTTGAAGCAGAATGTCTTCAACTGATCTCATCGTTATATGAAATGATCTATGCTAGATCGAGATAAGTCAAAGTGTTGACTTCTGTTGTAAATATACTCTCTCTCTCTCTCTCTCTTTCTCTGCTGAACTTTGAAGATAAAAGAAGATTTGATCAAAGGGTTTCCCCACACATTGTGGGGTTTGTCCCTTGCTAGCGCCACATCTTGTGTCCTCTTGTCTTGGCTTGTATTCTGCGATTTACATTTATGTTCTATCTGCAATTTACTTTATGTTGATGTGATTGCTAATATGGAAAAGAAATTAAATAAATTGCTTTAGCATAGAACATACCTAAAATTAACATTTTGCAATGAAGTTGCCACTTGCAAATCAAAATTTTTGAGCCCAAAATTCTGCGAAACCCACCAAGAATTTAGTTCCAAAATTTCAAAGATGGACTAGGGCAATCTAGGGCTAGGAAAAGACCAAAAAGAAGGGGAAACAAGTCTAAATAGGCTTGCAACTATGGTCAAGAGGCCTAGTAGGCCTCACAGCAAGCCTAAGAAGGCTACCTTTAGGGCAAGGAAGGGACTAAGGGCCCACTAGGGGCTGCGGCCTAGGGTTTTGAGGCCCTAAGGCCTGCGACACCCTAGGGGAGGCCTCAAAAGAGACAGTCACAATCCCTCTAGGGTTGCGGTCTAAGGGAGAAAGGGGACTGAGGGCAAGCAAAGGAGTCGAGGGGAGAGAGGAGGCCGAGGGAGGCTTAGTGGAGGAGGACAGAGGCCTAGGAGGGAGGAAGAGAGGATGCAAAGGAGGATGGAAGCCTAGGGGAAAGGAAGAAGGGCAACAGAGGAGGCCGAGAGGGAGATGGAGGCCTGCAACAGGCCTAGGAGTGAGGAAGAGAAGATGCAGAGGAGGATGGAAGCCTAGGGGAAAGGAAGAAGGGCAACAGAGGAGGCCGAGAGGGAGAGGGAGGCCTGCAACAGGCCTAGGAGGGGAGGTCGAAGCCCCTAGGGCTCACGACTAGCCTCAAGGAGGCCAGAAACCTAGACGCAGAGGCTAGAAGGTTGACACTGAGGGTTTGGAGGAGAAAACTAGGGCTAAAAGCCCTAAAAATTTGAAACCCTTGCTCCCGAAAATTATTTTTCTTCAGCTCCTAATTTTTCGAATTTTTTCCGTGGCTGATCCTGCAAAAAAATTTAGAGACTAGATCTTACTCTCAAGGGACTAGATCTAGCTCCATTCCAACTTCTTCTCTTGACTTTACCTGCAAAATCGAGATAAAATGCCCAAAACCCCAATATATACAAAAATATTCTAAAATCCCAAAACCCCTAATAGAAAAAATAATATGCAAAATTAAATTACAAATCTATTTACAAAATTTACAAATGTACAAGGATTTTGAAATAAATTTTGAGAAATATTTTTTATGGAGTTTTTTCTTTGATAAATGGTTAAAAACACTTTAGAAAATTAATGTACACTATAGTCTTAGCGAAGTTTAAATCAACCACATAAATATTTGGAATCCAAACAAGGTCAGTTCATGCTCGCAATTTGTGAACTTGAATGCCAAGGACTGGGGAACCTGCAAACACTATATATATTTCTCAAGAAAATTTGTTAGACAATATGGCGAATCAAATCATCTAAGATATACCAAAATGTATCAATATAATGACTTTATCCCCATCTAATGAAAAACAAATTTTAGCATTAATCAACATAATATAGGAAAGCTTGTACCCAACACATACTACAAATCAACGAACATTGAAGTCCTTGCAATGCATCCCAAAGTCTTTATTATGATTCAAATAAATGTTTCCAGTGGGACAATAGTGTTACATCAATGTTTTAGCAACAATTTCTTAGCCAGATCTTAGATGGCTTTTGACACAAATGACTCTCTAATTTATAGATAAATCTTTGAAGTGGAAAAATAACGGCTAGTTGGTTTGATCTTCGTCAAAATAATATTGGCCATTGATAAATCCTTGATGATATTTTAATCTTAACCCTTGTAAATATTTATTTTTAGGGATTTTCGAATTTCTCATTAAATCCCTTTTTTATTAGCTCAAAATTAATTATTTTGAGCTAATTTCCTCAAAAAAATGACTTTGACTTAACCACCAAGGTTCAAAGGTCCAATTTTTCTTGAAATTTCCAATATTCCCTTGGTGGGGGACCTCCAAAATTAATTCTTTTGATACCCACGAATTTTTCCACTTGAAGAATTTAATTTTTCTAGACTTTTAATTTTGATTCTAATTAATTAAATTTTTGGCTTAGGATTTTAATTTAATTTTGCCAGAAAATTTAATTAATTGACATTTGAGGGGATTAAATATTTTTTCACCCTCTAATATTTTAGCCATGGTGTCTAAGTATGAGGGACCATGCACTAAAATATTTTTTACATAAGATTTTTACAAATTCAACCCTCAAAGGGGGAATACCCATTTGGCTTAGAGCCTCAAATTACACACCCAATTTTGCGACACAATATGATCTAGTAGACCAATTGATTTGTAATAAAATAATTTAGCCAATTAGTTTAAATTATTCCCAAATCGTTTTTACATAAGACTCTACTAGAACACTATGACTCACTTAAGACTTTGACGAAGAATTCCACCCTAGCTTTGGGGTGAGGTTGGAGGGAAAAGCTCTGCGGACCATCCGTGTTTAGAAACACAAATGAGTCAGTGAGACGAAAAACCTTCTAGGATGAAATTATCACAAAAATAATAGGCTTACCTAGGTTGTTACATACATTCATGGTCTTACTAGCATCATCTACATTAAAATTTTGCAGAATGGATTTACAATAACATAGTGCTGATAGTTGAAGAAAAATATGGTACATCTGCTTCCTTGAAACTTTGACAAAATGAGTGCAACAGGGTTCACCATTGAAGTGCAGGGCGACCAATTTGATAGCTTTTTCCTCGGTCATATGATGCAGTTGAATTTAAGTGTCCAATTCTTGTATCCATGATCGAGCTGAACATTTGGATGACCCATCAAAACAGGGGATAGTCACCTTCTCCAAAGCATTGTTTTAAAAAACGGCCGTTTCGATACCGAAACGGCCGAGTTGATCCGAGCCGATACCCTCAGCCATGACTCGGCCGAGTCACAAAAAGCCGGCCCAGAACACGTTAAACAGCGATTTAATATTTTTTTAATGGATTTTTAAGGTGATTTCTGATTGGTTTGGACTCCAAGGTGTTATATGAATTTGCTAAATGTCATTTGGGGTCCATTCCCCCTCCCAAACCCTATTTAACACACTCAAATGCTCTCTACTATTGATATGCTATTCAAATTTCAAATTTCATGGTAATGTTAAATTCTTAAAGTAAAAGTGACATTCCCTTTAATCTTCATTTTCATCCTTTTACTTAAATTTTTAACATTACCATGAAATGTCTCAGGATGTTTGAGAGTGGTTTCGGCCTCATTGGGTTTCATATGGAGAAAGTAGAATTTTGGATTTCATTCAAAATCCAGCAGACTTATCAGTTTTTCAGGATTTCAGGATTGGAGGATTGCAATGTTTCCATTGAATTTTGTCATGTATTAGGGTATGGAACTCGTATTTAATCAAGAGCACCAATCCCTCTATGTACCTTGATGTTAGTGACATTGGTTGTCAAACTCCTCTGGGATTCGCTCCCAAACCAGGAGCTTCTGAAAATGTCGCTCCCGCTCCCACTTTCGCTCCTGCTCCCAAGTAACACAAAGAAGAGAAACCGTTTGGATCAAAAACGGTTAAATGATCTAGTTTATGTCCAATACAACCTCCGGCTCAGACGAAACCATTTGCTGAACAAAAGACCTGATTCAGATCCCATTGTGTTGAAAGACATTGATCCAACATCAGATTGGGTAGTGGAGAGTCGTCCAACAGAGTTTGATCTTGATGAGGATCTTGATTTAGATTTAGATATCGAGACATCAATTGAACTTGAACACGCTGTTCAGTTGAATGCAGATCCCAATCCACCAGCCTCAGTCTCACAACCAGCAAGGACTCCAGTTGTAGGTGCTTCCTCTGCTCAGCCACGACAGAAGTGCAGTCGCATATCTACTCTATCTCAGCTTGCATCTGCTGCAGTTGCACAGCCTGCTAGTGGTACCACTTCTACAGTTGCAGTTGGAGATGATGATGATGAGGAGGAGCCATGGACCCCCTGTCTGACTCTGATGATGATCCAGAGATTGATCGACATGATCTTGGCTCCTCTGGCAGTAGCTACTAGCCAGTAGTTGTAGTACTAGTACTGGAGTCTGGTCACAGTTTACTTTTGTTGTAGAGGCCATTTCTAGCCTCCTTGGTTATGTGTTTTTTGTTTTGAGTCTTTGATCATGTATGACAGTTGACTATGTATTGCCATTGGGTACCATTTTGATATAATGGATTGGTTCATGAGCCTACTTTGATCATATGTTGTCTTCCATCTATATTATAATGCTGTGTGTTTGGAAACATGAATGAATATCTCTAAAATTATGTTTAAAATCTTTAAAATTATGTTTTCTTATAAAAAAAATAAATATTTAATGTATTTTTTACAACGACCGAGTCATTGAAATCGAGCCGGCCGAGTCATTACCGTTTCGGAGTCTGAGTCGGAGTCGACCCTCGGCCGAGTTGGAGTCGGAGTCAGAGTTTTAAAACTATGCTCCAAAGTTTTCTGCAGCTCTTGATTCTGTCTTGGAAACTTCTAAGATGGCTTGGGCCTGCTCTTCAATTGAAGGTGGCAGAAATCAGTAAAGCTCATAGCAGCGTGGAAATCCTGACCGAAAGCTTGATACTGCTCCATGTAATCTGCATAAGGGATTCCAAAATCAGCCTGCTCTGTTAAGTCCTTTGCGACCTCTTGTACAAACTGAGGCATATTGGGTCTGGGCATTTTACTACCAGTGCGTGATTGGTTTTTCACATGAGTACGGGCTTGACTGCCCTCAGCACTATTGAACCCTTCCCCATTCAAGGCTTCTTCCCAGTGGAAGCCCTTGTGTTTGTCATGCCTTTCATTAAATCCACCATCTCCTTTTGACCCTTGGCGAAGTCATTTATAGCCCTGAGCAAGCTATTAAAAGCTTGTTCCTCCTTATCCTCCATATCTGGTCATTCAAACTCAGGTGCTTTCTTTATTCCCTTGGCTTTTTCTGGTGTTTCTTCATTCTCTGTATCAGGGATATCTTCCTCTGTAAGGGGAATTGGTTCTCTGTAAGTGTGTTTTCTCCTATATGTTATCCTTGTATAGGGGTTTTCTTCTGTCATGAAAACACTGTCAAGGGGAAACTAAGTATTCAAGTTGTTAACCCACGGCTGAGCCAAGACTAAGGCTCTGATACCACTGTATGATTCCCAGGTCCAGAAGGTTGTCAAATGTCAAGAAAATTTCTGAATTTTTTATGAGTTATTAGTGACGTATTTCTTCGAACAGTTTATTTGTGTACTGCTGTAGGTATTAATCTATTCTCACTGTCTCAGTTGCAATTCATAATGGTAGAGGAACTCAAAACAATCATCAAACTAGTCACTGCACCATGTATTGAACTCAGAAAAATAAATAACCTTAGGTACACATCAACACAAGGTGGGTTGGCTAGTTCATAAGCTTCAAAATTCTTTGTATTTCAAACCCATAAATTAATTACAAATCAATCCACTGTCACCATTCACCAAAACTGATTGGAAAAGGCAGCACATAAACAGAGAGAACCTGGTATATAGATGATGGACATATGCTGCTACAGGAGTGCCAAGCTTCAGCTAACTCTTACTCAGCTACAGGAAAGGACAGCGCAGAGCTTAACTTCAACAGCAAGGCTGAACACGTTCCTTTTCTACCCTAAATCTCAGTCTTTTCTTCCAGCAGCCCACGGAGAATCAATCTTTAAAATGGTATGCTGTTCCAGGAGTGAATAGGGAGCAAGGGAAACTGTTTCACGTCCAGCAGCAAGGAATAAGACAGCGTGTGAACCCCAGCAACTAAACACGTAGCTTACATCATTCAAGAGTCACGTACAACAGCCGGCTTGAAAGGAATTCAATCCAACTCTGTCTGAGGGACATGGCCCATTAATTCCAACCAGAACTCGGCCCTTGTAAAGATATGTCTCGGCTAGCAGGAAGGAAGTGGCTCGGCTCAGAAAAAAATAAAGGAAACTTGTGCTGTGGGAAATGAACATTCCGTTTCTGTCCCGTTCCTTAGAAACTCATATGGCGCCTCCAAAAAATCAAGCTGCTATAGTTTGGTACTTGTGCCTGTTCCTTCTTCCACACTCAACCGTGTGAGGGCCTATGCTCTAATGTTTTTATGGAAAATCTTTAGACTGGCCCCACAATACTGTACACAGCATATTTATGGTAACTCGTGGGCCCTAGTGTGCAGGAACATTAACCTTTTTACAACAACCTTCTTTTTATTGGCTCAAATTTATTTCTGGTGCTCCATTCTCCCATGAAAGTCTCTAGCCTGTCAAAAGAAATGGAAAATACAATCTAAGGATATAAAAACAATTGATAAAGCTTGAGTACCTCAATATTTCTCAGAAATCTCGTTCTCCATTGAAGCTCAACGGTGAAATCTGAATGACTTCACTCTCAGATCCAAACTAGGGTGTCTAGTTTCAACACCGAAGTTTGCTATGGTGGCTGTGGTTCTGAAACTCTAAGCTTCTTCTCCAACTCTCTCTAAGAGCTCTTTCTCCAAACTCACAAAGATGCATGAATGAGGATAGTCTCCTCATTTTCCTTCTTTAATGAGTTTAGGATTGCCTTTTCACCTTCACCTTCCCCTTTTCTCCTTATTTTTTTAATTAAATTCACTTTTATAAAGTCACTTTATGATATTTCACTTTATAAAGTTAAAGTGACTTCTAACTTGCCTAGGAATATCACCCTTCCCCCTTCTTGAACGTTATAAAGTTTCCTTACACAATTTAAGTCCCCTTATTAAATATTTCCCCGCTTTAGCCTATGGGAACCACTTTAGGCTAGCGGACTCCGTCATAAGCTTCCTATGGGGATGGGGGCATTACAATATCCATGATTCCACACTTCTTCATAGTTCTAGAGTGAATAAAGCTGAAGGAGAAGTCTGAGGATTGGGCTAGACCACACCAAAAAGCCTTGTGAAATATGGAGTTACATGGAAGAAGTAGTACGAGAGAAGCTTAAGGTCAGTTTGACTCCTAGGGAATAGAGTCGCTGAAAAAAAATGTAAACTCCCTATTCCACTAGATCAATTCCCAATAGTCTCAGATAACTGCTCCTGCAATGAATGCTTCCACCTCATCCCTGCAGTTAGGGGACTGGATTGAGTCTGGCTACAAATTGTAAGCATAATGCATTGTATGTATTCTTAGTGTAGGTCACATGAAACGAGAATAATGTTTCTCTCTATTTGAAGGACTTCATCGTCCATGTATATTTAGTCAGATTTTCATGAATACAGTTTATATAATGTCATTTGAAGAGGCAATAGGGCAGTTATGAGAAGATCTCTTCTCTCTATATAAAGGACCTAATCATCCATGCACATTTGGTCAGACTTCTGTGATATAAAATCCACAGATTTTATAATGTCCCTGAGCTATTGCAGTGTCCTTTTTGCCTTCATTATGGAAGTTCTCTTCAGTCCTTATCATGTTGCTCCATATTTGATCATGGCAGTTAGCACCAGAGCCTGAAGATTTGCCAGATTTAGCGCACATTCGTCTGTTCTCACATTTGTGTTGCCATGCTTGGCTTCTCAGCATCTTGGCACTGTATGGATCTGTTTTTCCTTTTGGGTTTTGGGGCATACATCCAATAAAGACAGAAAGGAGGATCATTGGAGGATCTAAAGTCTTCGCATCAACTGCATGCCCATACAAATACAATGTTTATTAATGCATTAGCTTGGGTGTAAGATACTTGAATTCTTTAAATGCAATTGAGTTGCATTTTGCAAGGACATATCAATGTTCATTGAGGTTCTTTATTTTTTCTATACCCAGTCCCTTAATTTGTCCTCTTAAGGTTTTAGAAAAGTGCAGCCAGCTTGTTTTTCTAAGTGCTGCAGCAAGAAGTGGTTGATCCCACGTTCTATAGTGTTGAATTTCTGAAAAATTGAAAGAACAATCAACATTCTAGAGAGCAGCAAAACAATTCTCTCCTATATTTATGTCAAGTGTTTTTGTGTTTTGGCTGCAGATTGCTGAAGTTTGTACATAGCTCCTTTAAATTTTTTTTCTTGTGTGGAGATCAATTAGTAAGTTGGTTGGGTTGTTTATGGTCACCATTTTACATTGACATCATTGCATTGCTTATGCAATGTACCCTTTAATCCATCATGGTAACCAATTGAATCCTTTCCTTCTAGTTAGGATTTACAAATAGAGTCGCAATGAAAGTTGAAGAACCATTGATACCAGAGTCTTCTGAGTCTGAGTTGACTCTCGAGTTTGACCCTTCTCTTTGAGGAAATTCAGTCAGTCAGCTCCTCCCAGTCTAACTTTTATTTATTTATTTATTTATTTAACACACTGGAATTTTTTTCATTAATAAAAGGGCTGAAGCCGAAGCTTACAGCAGAGAGTACAAAAGATGGCTGGTTGCCATGATGTGGTCATTCTGTGGTCCATTAATTGTTTTCAAAAGTAACCAGTCAAAAAAACTTCAAGGCCAAGTCACTGATTACAGTTACTGATTGTAATGTGTGTGCTAATAGGGAGGAAACAGATACCTACTGCTTAACCTTGACCAAAATTAACATCCCAAACAAAAGTTCAGAGGCTGAGAAGAGTGCCAGGGTCTGTAGTGCCTGAAGTAGTGGCATTCCTTGAGCAGGGTACTTGTAGAGCACTGTGCTGCTTTCCTTCATTCTGAACGTTCTGTGCCAATGCCAATAAAAGTCTGGGTGGGCTTGCTGAAGACTCACCTTGCTGTTTCATGTGAAAAATCGTTTGAAATGCAGCAACTGGAAATTATTCTTCTAACCGATAAAATTATTATTTTATTATTTTGTCACTGGCAAAATAACAAATAATTCACATTGCAATTTCTTCACAAATAAAACACCGCGGAATATAAACTGGAAACTGAGAAATATAGAGCACACACACAATAAAAATGACACCGTTATTTTTGGACAAATGTCCCCAGAAAAATCCAATGTGGGAAAACCGGTGCAGCAGATGAGGGTTTTATTATTATATGCAGCAACAAAAATTTCAAGTACAAATCTGGATGCCAATCTGGCTATCCTCCAGCAAAATATACTGCCAAAATTATTTGGAGGAAATTCCTCCCTTCTGCAACCAAACTCAGCCCCTTTGGCCCTGCTCACACTTCCTTCTGACAACTCGCACTGGCCAGAAATGCACACTGCTTGGCCCAAATAATTCACATTGCGTGTGAGCTGGGTTTGGATGAGCCGTATTGCCTCCCTTTGGCCCTGGAAGTGACTTGCTTTGTCTTGCAGGTGATCTCCTGACCTCCTGCAACTGAAACGATCACTTTTTGACACTTCGAATTGGGGTTTCTAACTGATCGCACTGGCTGCTCGGCCTCTCTACAGAAATAATTTGGCCTCCCGATTACTGTTGCTTTGTTGCGGAGAAACTCTGCTGGAAATGACTTTGCTGCTCCCTCAGTCACTGCCACTTGATCACTGGCTCGAATTCTTTTCTAGCTGAACTCTACTCTTTGAGAAATTCGATTTGCCTTGATCATTGAGTGTTTTTCTCCAACCCCATCGACCTCCTCCTATAATCTCTCGTTGGCTCACCAACGACCATGATTGATTCCTCATCAACGACTAAGATTATCTCTGAGTGGATCCATGTGAGTTTCTAGAGAAATTTCACCTTTCTCAATTAATTCCCATTAACTAATTGATTTCCCTAAGCTAGACTTAGGCAATTTTTAATTATCGATCAATTAATTTAATTGAGCTGTCTCTAGGTGGAATTTACAATTTTTGGGTTATGGAGATCTCATGTGTTTTAGCCTCTCCACAAAGTTTGAGACTAGAACACCATCCGATGCTACAAAACTATCACTCCCTCTTAGCAAGGAAGGTGTTCTCTCCCATAACATCCTCCATACATGTTGTTGATGACTGACACTTGTGACTACTGCCATTGCCCGCCAACTACTGCACAACTCTAATTCATCTGCTACTCTAAGCTGAACCAACACTGCATCTACGTTGTTGCTAACACTGCACTGTACACCCTGTACTGCTACCAACTCTGCTCTGCACTGCGATTGATCTCATGCTGTTGCAACCACTGCAATTGAGAACAAATATTTGAATCCACTGTGCCACTGGAGCGACTTTGTAGCTGCTTCCTGAGTCTCTTAGTGCTACTAGCCTTTGCATTGTCTACTGAGTAACTATCTGCGTTGCAACTGCTCTGTGCCCCTCAAGATCTGAGTTCTACTAGCTCTGCAACTGTCCCTCAAGATCTCACTGTGCCATCCTGAACACTGATCCTGATGCTATTGAATATTGTGGGCCCTTGTAGCAAGGGTATTGATCCAAGAGGAAACACCTGACCGATGCTCACCTCAATGGACCCTGCCCAGCTCTGCGCAACTCTAGAGTCTAGAGTTGAATGTCTCCCCACCTCTCTCCAGGTGCTATAGTCGCATAGAAAGTGAAATCTTCCTCCAAGCTGGGGGACAATTGATCAATCTCTACTAAAGCTGCGACCTGCTCCTGCTCTTGCATCTCCTTCTTATCCTTATTCCTTTGGGGACACTGAGTGTTGCAGTGACCAAACTCACCACACTTGAAGCACTTGATCTTCGACAGGTCCTTTTTCTTCTCACCTCCCTACGAGCCTTGCCCTTGAATGGGACTTTTCTTTGTCTTTCCCTTCGATGCAAGGGCTATGTTCTCCTCCTCCTTCACAGTCTTCGATCCTCTGCTGCTGCCACCAAGACTACTCTTGACTAGAGCAAGTCACATCTCCTCCTGCATGAAATCTGACCACAAACGGTCCCATCCAGGTAGAGTATCTCATCTAGTAATGCCTTGGATGAACGTAGTCCACTTCTTGGAGAACCCATTGATGGCTACACGCACCAGTTCAACTTCTTGTGGCGTCTCTCCTATGGCAGATAACTCATTTCGGATATCCTGAATCTTGGTAAGGTGGAGTAACTCCTCTCTTCTTGTTAAAATTTGCAACTAGGGCCAAACTCCATGTGGGTCATCTTATTTATGGCAGCTGATATTTTTCTTGGATCCCTCTCATCGAGAGGTGTAGGATTGATCTAAAGATCATCCGATTCCGATAAGTATTCATGGAGTTATGAATTTATTTGTGTTATAAGACAATTCGTCAAGGTCGGCCAACAACTAAATAACACCCACATGTGCTCAACGTTTTAGTATAAAAAGAGGTGACTTGATTGTCATTTCAACACACACTTCACTCTTGATTTCTCTCCACTTGTTTTGGGTTTTAGTGGAAGAGAGATCAAGGAGTGGAAGCCCTAGACGTTGGAGGAAAGGAGGCTGCCCTAGCCGTAGCAAAGAAGACAGGCCAACGAAGCTATGGAAGGGATCTACGTTGACCTAAAGGAGCTCATGGAAGAAGTTTAACGCAACTATGGAGGAGGCCTTAACAAGCCCTAGCTGCAACCCTAAAGAAGTCCTAACGCTGTCCTAAATCTGTCCTAACCGCAAGTCTATTCAAGCCCTAGATGCAAGTCTATTGAGGTGTCTTGGGTGCAAGAAAGGGCAGCGTATGATGCTACAAGAAGAGGCCAAGGCAGCGAGGGAGTTAAGGTTTGGTTCAAGGCTAACCGAGCTACTGTTAGAGGGCCGAGGAGTTGAGCTTGGAGGCCGAGTTGAAGAAGGGTGATCACAGGTTTGTTTGGGGCAGCGAAAAGGTAAGGGAAGCCTGTTTTGAGTGGGCTGTAGGTGACAGTGTGGGACTGTGGTAGGCCGCAGTCCTAACCACCTCAAAACAGGGACAACGTGGAGAGGTTGAGGGCTCAAACATGCCCAAAACAACAACGTGCTAGGGGAGGTGTCTCATGAGGGTGTGCCGCAGTTTTCTAGAGGGCTGTTCAAGGACTGTGTGAGGAGTTTAGGGCTGCCCTAGTGCCCTAACCAGATCAATCATGAACAACAATATACAAACATATTTGGAGCAGCGTTTGTATGGTGTGTTGGCAGCTAGATACATGGGACAGCAAGGTCACTCGGTGGGGAAAGCTATAGGACAACAAGTAATGACATGGCACAACAAGGCTACAATGGGACAATAGCAAGCATGGTGCTGCAAACTCATTAGGACAACAACAAGGTACAACATACCAAATAGGACAGCTAGGCAAGTGTGCTTAGTACAACATGGTAAATGGGACAGCTAGGCAATGGTGCTTGGTGCAGCAAGCAAATGGGACAGCAAGGCTGTGATGCTTGGTGGAGCAAGCACATGGAACAACTGTGGTAGCATGGTGCAACAATGGCACATGGGATAGCAGTGGCAACATAAGGTGCAACAGTATGATGTGTGCAGCATGGTCATGAGGTCCAGCATAATGATGATGGGTGCAACATGGTGAGGTGCAACATGATGACGAGATGCAACACAATGATAGGTGAAGGAGTCACTTTGGAGAATTAGTTGACGCAACATGTCTTCAACTGAGTTCAACCATCTCATGTATCATCTTCTTAGAGATGATCTATGCTTTTATTTAGATAAGTCAAAGTGTTGACTTCTGTTGTAATTGTACTATCTCTCTCTCTCTGCTGAACTATTGAAGAAACATATAAGAAGAATTGATCAAGGGTTTCCCCACATTGGGGTTTGTCCCTGGCTAGCGCCACGTCTTTTGTCCTCTTGTCTTGGCTTGTCTTCTGCGATCTATGATTATGTTCTATCTGCAATTTACTTTAATTTTGATGTGATTGCTAATCTGGAAATGATATTGAGCTAACTATGAAAATTGAAATAAATTGCTCTAAGCATAGAACATACATAAAATTAACACTTTTGCATCCTGGTGGTTCTCAACTTTTCCTTCAGGAACAACTTTCGATTCTTCGAAGGATTTTGATATAGTGTTGCGAGTCCATCCCACATTTCTTTGGTCGTATTCTTGGCCGCTAAGTGTGAGACTATATGATCACAAACACCATCAAGGATCAACCGCTTCATCTTAGCCATTTCCTTTCTGTAATTCTCTAGCTGTTGCGGGTCTGTAGGTACGATTATAGCTCTCTTTGCGTAATCCTTCAGACCATTCTCATCTAGATGAAAGGACATTCTGGCCTTCCAAATAATGTTGTTGGAAGCACCATCCAATGTGTCCTGATCTCTAAGTCTTGCTGAGGCCATCTCTGCAAACTCACAACAGGGTTTTAAACAAGAATATCCTCCTCTCGCTCGACTGCTAGCATTGCTACTCACACTCCCTCCTGGAATGCGTAGATCTATTCGCTACTTTTGCTACCAGCAACTGGAAAAATTCAGATTTTTCTCGAATGTCTTGGATTTGGAAACCCTCTGAGAAAATCCCTCAGTGTGTGCACTTTCTCTTCCACCCGACACTAATCTTCTACTACAATCACTGCTGCAAATTATCTGTGCCCAAATCAAGAATCTTCTTTGCAAAAAAAAATACAAACTGCTCACCTCTGCCTGCTAGAATCATTACCCGGACAAATCAGCCCTTCTTGCACTTTGCAACTAGAAATTCGTCCCTTGTCCAACAATTCGCACTACTCGGCTAGGCCCTGCGCATACCTGGAAATCGACCTACCAGACTCCCTCTGAAATTGAATGATTTCCTCCTTCTGCCTCTAAGCTTCGTGTTTGATCAAATTTGCTATGATACCATGTGAAAAATCGCTTGAAATGCAACGATTGGAAATTATTCTTCTGAGTCTTGACTGATAAAATTATTATTCAGTTTATTTTGTTACTAACAAAATAGCGAATAATTCACATTGCAATTTCTTCACAAATAAAACACTGTGGAAAATAAACTGGAAACTAAGAAATATAGGGCACACATAATAAAAATGACATCGTTATTTTTGGACAAATGTGCCCGAAAAAGCCCAATGTGGGAAAACCAGTGCAATAGATGAGGATTTTATTATTATAGCATCAACAAAATTTCTGAGTACAAATCTGGATACCAATCTGGCTATTCTCTAGCAAAAGACACTGCCAAAATTATTTGGAGGAAATTCCTCCCTTCTGCAACCAAACTCGGTCCCTCTGACCCTGCTCGCACTTCCTCTTGGCAACTAGCACTAGCTAGAAATGTGCACTACTTGGCCTATATAATTCACATTGCCTGCGAGTTGGCTGTGGATGAGTTGTCCTGCCTCCCTCTGGTACTGGAAGTGACTCGCTCTACCTTTCAGGTGATCTCCCGACCTCCTGCAACTGGCGATTTTGGCCACTCAGGTTTTTCAGCCTTTCTCCAGGTGCTATAGTCACATAGAAAGTGAAATCTTCCTCCAAGCTGGGGGACAACTGATCAATCTTTGCTGAAGCTGCAACCTGCTCCTGCTCCTGCTTCTCCTTCTTATCCATCTTCCTTTGAGGACACTGAGTGTTGTAGTGACCAAACTCACCACGTCTGAAGCACTTTATCTTCGACAGGTCCTTTTTCTTCTTACCTCCCTGCGAGCCTTGCCCTTGAATGGGACCTTCTTTGTCTTTCCCTTCGATGCAAGGGCTACATTCTCCTCCTCCTTCACAGTCTTCGATCCTCTGCTGTTGCCACCAAGACTACTCTTGACTAGAGCAAGTCACATCTCCTCCTGCATGAAATTTGACCACAAATGGTCCCATCCAAGTAGAGTATCTCATCTAGTAATGCCTTGGATGAACGTAGTCCACTTCTTGGAGAACCCATTGATGGCTACACGCACCAGTTCAACTTCTTGTGGCGTCTCTCCTACGACAGATAACTCATTTCGGATATCCTGAATCTTGGTAAGGTGGAGTAACTCCTCCCTTGTTAAAATTTGCAACTAGGGCCAAACTCCATGTGGGTCATCTTATTTATGGCAGCTGATATTTTTCTTGGATCCCTCTCATCGAGAGGTGTAGGATTGACCTAAAGGAACTCATGGAAGAAGTCTAACGCAGTTATGGAGGAGGTCTTAACAAGCCCTAGCCGCAGTCCTAAAGCATCCCTAACGTTGTCCTAAATCTGTACTAACCGCAAGTCTGTTCAAGCCCTAGACGCAGGTCTATTGAGGTGTCTTGGGTGCAAGAAAAGGCAGCATATGATGCTACAAGAAGAGGCCAAGGCAACGAGGGAGTTAAGGTTTGGTTCAAGGCTAACCGAGCTATTGTTAGAGGGTCGAGGGGCTGAGCTTGCAGGCCAAATTGATGAAGGGTGATCACAGGTCTGTTTGGGGCAGCGAAAAGGTAAGGAAAGCTTGTTTTGAGTGGGTTGTAAGTGACAGCGTGGGACTGTGGTAGGCCACAGTCCTAACCACCTCAAAACAGGGACAACGCGGAGAGGTTGAGGGCTCAAACATGCCCATAACAACAACGTGCTAGGGGAGGTGTCTCATGAGGGTGTGCCGCAGTTTTCTAGAGGGCTGTTCAAGGATTGTGTGAGGAGTTTAGGGCTGCCCTAGTGCCCTAACCAGATCAATCATGAACAACAGTATAAAAACATATTTGGAGCAGCGGTTGTATGGTGTGTTGGCAGCTAGTTACGTGGGACATCAAGGTCACTCGGTGGGGAAAGCTACAAGACAACAAGTAATGACATGGTACAACAAGGCTACAATAGGACAACAACAAGCATGGTGCTGCAAACTCATTAGGACAACAACAAGGTACAACATGCCAAATAGGACAGCTAGGCAAGTGTGCTTAGTACAACATGGTAAATGGGACAGCTAGGCAATGGTGCTTGGTGCAACATGCATATGGGATATCAAGGCTGTGGAGCAAGCACATGGAACAACTATGATAGCATGGTGCAACAATGGCACATGGGACAGCAGTGGCAACATAAGGTGCAACAGTATGATGTGTGCAGCATGGTCATGAGGTCTAGCATAATGATGATGGGTGCAACATGGTGCAACACGGTGAGGTGCAACATGATGACGAGATGCAACACAATGATAAGTGAAGGAGTCACCTTGGAGAATTAGTTGAAGCAACATGTCTTCAACTGAGTTCAACCATCTCACATATCATCTTCTTAGAGATGATCTATGCTCTTATTTAGATAAGTGAAAGTGTTGACTTCTGTTGTAATTGTACTATATCTCTCTCTCTCTGCTGAACTATTGAAGAAACATATAAGAATAATTGATCAAGGGTTTCCCCACATTGGGGTTTGTCCCTGGCTAGCGCCACGTCTCTTGTCCTCTTGTCTTCACTTGTCTTTTACGATCTATGATTATGTTCTATCTGCAATTTACTTTAATTCTTATGTGATTGCTAATCTGGAAATGATATTGAGCTAACTATGAAAATTGAAATAAATTGCTCTAAGCATAGAACATATCTAAAATTGACACTTCTGCATCCTGGTGGTTCTCAGTTTTTTCTTCAGGAACAACTTTCGATTCTTCAAAGGATTTTGATATAGTGTTGCGAGTCCATCCCACATTTCTTTGGTCGTATTCTTGGCCGCTAAGTGTGAGACTATATGATCCCAAACACCATCAAGGATCAACCGCTTCATCTTAGCCATTTCCTTTCTGTAATTCTCTAGTTGTTGTGGGTCTGTAGGTACGACTATAGCTTTCTCTGCATAATCCTTCAGACCATTCTCATCTAGATGAAAGGACATTCTGGCCTTCCAAATAATGGTGTTGGAAGCACCATCCAATGTGTCTTGATCTCTAGGTCTTGCTGAGGCCATCTCTGCAAACTCACAATAGGGTTTTAAACAGGAATCTCCTCCTCTCTTGCTTGACTGCTAGCATTGCTACTTGCACTCCCTCCTGGAATGTGCAGATCTATTTGCTACTTTTGCTACCAGCAACTGGAAAAATTTAGTTTTTTCTCGAATGTCTTGGATTTGGAAACCCTCTGAGAAAATCCCTCAGTGTGTGCACTTTCTTTTCCACATGACACTAATCTTCTACTACAATCACTGCTGCAAATTATTTGTGCCCAGATCAAGAATCTGCTCTGCAAAAAAAAAATACAAACTGCTCACCTCTGCCTGCTAGAATCACTACTCGGACAAATCAGCCCTTCTTGCACTTTGCAACTGGAAATTTGTCCCCTGTCCAGCGATTCACACTACTCGGCTAGGCCGTACGCATACCTGGAAATCGACCTACCAGACTCCCTTTGAATCTGAATGATTTCCTCCTTCTGCCTCTAAGCTTCGTGTTTGATCAAATTTGCTATGATACCATGTGAAAAATCGCTTGAAATGCAGCAATTGGAAATTATTCTTCTAAGTCTTGATTGATAAAATTATTATTCAGTTTATTTTGTTACTAACAAAATATCAAATAATTCACACTGCAATTTCTTCACAAATAAAACACTGCGGAAAATAAACTGGAAAATAAGAAATATAGAGCACACACATTAAAAATGACACCGTTATTTTTGGACAAATGTGCCCGAAAAAACCCAATGTGGGAAAACCAGTGCAATAGATGAGGATTTTATTATTATACCATCAAAATTTTTTTTGAGTACAAATCTGGATGCCAATCTGGCCATACTCTAGCAAAAGACATTGCCAAATTATTTGGAGGAAATTCCTCCCTTCTGCAACCAATCTCGGTCCCTCTGACCTTGCTCGCACTTCCTCTTGGCAACTAGCACTAGCTAGAAATGTGCACTGCTTGGCCTATATAATTCACACTGCCTGCGAGTTGGCTGTGGATGACCCGTCTTGCCTCCCTCTGGCACTGGAAGTGACTCACTCTACCTTTTAGGGGATCTCCCGACCTCCTGCAACTATTGCTGCTTTGTTGCTGCAAAACTCGGCTGACAATGACTCTGCTGCTCCCTCAGTCACTGCCACTTGATCACTGGCTCAAACTCTTCTTTAGCTGAACTCCGCTCTTTGAGAAATTCAATCTGCCTTGATCACTGAGTGTTTTTTTCCAACCCCATCGACCTCCTCTTATAATCTCTCGTTGGCTCACCAACGACTATGATCAATTCTTCATCAATAGCTAAGATTATCTCTGAGGCAATCCATGTGAGTTTCTAGAGAAATCTCACCTTTCTCAATTAATTCCCATTAATTAATCGATTTCCCTAAGTTACACTTAGGTAATTTTTAATTATCGATCAATTAGTTTAATTGAGCTGTCTCTAAGTGGAATTTCTAGAAACGATTTCTGGGTTATGGATATCTCATGTGCTAAGTAGCAGGAAACGCTGGGCAGGGGTCCGTTTCCGTACGGAAACGAAACGGAAACGGGTTTCCCCGTACCGTACGGCGTGGAAACGAGTTTCCGTCCGTACGGGCGCGTTTCCCGAGATGGAAACGCGCCCGTACGGACGGAAACTCGTTTCCATGCCGTACGGGCCCCGTTTCCTGTAAAAAAGCACTTGTTTTTAAAAAAAAAAATTTCCCAATTAGTTTAGGGTTTAGCTTAGGGTTTCTAATCACTTCTAGAAAGCGTTTCTAAAGTTATAAAAGAGCTGTGCCTCTCATTCTCTCATCACACTATTCAGCAAGGAGTTTCTCTTGGAGATTGGCAGTTGTTTCAGTAGCTGGTGTTTTGAGCATTGAGCAAAGTAGATTTCAGCAGCGGGAGAAAGAGATTTCAGCAGCAAGAGAAGGAGATTTCAGCAAGAGATTTCTGTAGCAGCAGATTTGGCTAAGCTACAGCCATATTTATCTTCTCTTTTCTGGCATTTCCGGGTAGTTTCAACCACAGAAAATTAATTTGGGTAAGCCACATTCATTTTGTTAGTTTTTTCTTACTATTTCTTCAAATTTTCTAGGGTTTATGCAGCTAAATTGCTGAAAAACGTTTTTTATTTATAGATTTGTTTTTTAAATTTATTTTTGCAGCAGATTTGGCTCAGCTACAGCCATATTTCTCCTCTTTTCTGGCATTTTAGGGTAGATTCAGCCACAGATAATTCATTTGGGTAAGCCACATTTATTTCTTAGTTTTTTCCTTACTATTTCTTTAATTTTTCTAGGGTTTATACAACCAAAAATATGAAAAACGTTTTTATAAATTTATTATTTACAGATTTTTGCAGCAATGGCTTCCAGCCAAAGTGCAGCTGCAACTTCAAACCCTAGGGCCAACCCAAGGGCTGAATATTATCCTCTTTGGAGGCATGTGGTGAAGCTTCAAAAATGTGGAGGTGGTGGCTCATGGGAATGGCGATGCACTCTTTGCAATATTACGTACAAGGGCTCCTACCCAAGAGTGAAGGCGCATCTGTTGCATGGAGGAGGACAGGGGATTGTGGGTTGCACAAAAACAGCAGATCCGTTGGTAAGGAGGGCATATCAAAGAGAGCAAGATGAGGCGGATGGTACTAAGAGGAGGCATGATGAGCATACTCAGGCTACATCTAACGTTGAGCCAAGGATTGTAGTTGAAGCAAGAAAGAGGAGAGGTGGTCTGGGTCACAGTCAAGAACATGAACAAGCAGCACCCAAACATACCAGAGGCTCAGGGGCATCCCAATCAGTTCAGGATAGCAGAATTGCTAGATTGGTGAATGTGCAAGCAAGAGAAGAAGCTGATTCCAGAGTTGCCAGGTGCATCTATGCATGTGGTATCCCATTCAATGTTGTTCGCTCTCCTTACTGGCAAGATATGTTGAGGGCAGTTAACAAAGCTCCTCAAGGGTACAAGGGGCCCAACTATGAGAAAGTCAGAACCCAGCTTCTCAAAAATGAGAAGGAACTTGTGGAGGACGTTTTAGCTCCAATTCGTTCTTCCTGGAGTAGCTCTGGGGTTACCATAGTCTCAGATGGTTGGACAGATATGAGGCGCAGACCATTGATAAATATCATTGCCACTTCCCCCAAAGGAGCAATGTTTATCAAGGCAGAAGACTGCTCAGGAGAGGTGAAAGATGCACAGTTCATTGCTGATATTATTATAAAAGCTATTGAACAAATAGGGGCTAACAGGGTGGTGCAAGTTATCACGGATAATGCACCAGTTTGCAAAGCTGCAGGTTTGATTATTGAGGGGAGGTATGACAACATATTTTGGACACCATGCATTGTCCATAATCTGAATCTGATCTTAGAGGAGATCGACAACAAAGTTTCCTGGATAAAGGAAGTCACAGGGGATGCAAGGGAGATTATCAAATTCATCACCAACCACCACCAGTCTCAGGCCATATTTCGAGAGTACTCCAAATTGGAGTTGTTAAAAGTTGCTGAGACAAGATATGCCTCAAACTTCGTGATGTTGCGCCGCCTTGTTGAGGTTAAGCATGCATTAGTTTCTATGGTGGTGAGTCAACTGTGGATTGAGTGGAGACAAGCAGATTCAGAGCGGGGATCTATGGTGCGTAGATTGTGCCTTGATGAGGATTGGTGGAGCAAGGTAGATTTCTTGCTAAAGTTCACAACCCCTGCATTTGAGCTTCTCCGGAGTGCTGACACTGACCAACCTTTCTTGGGAGAGGTATATGATGGCATGGATTCCATGGTTGAGAAAACTATGGAAATCATTTCGCAGGAGTCTCCACAACTTCTGTTTGTTGATGATCATTTTGCTGGTTTGATCAAGAAAATCATTGTTGACCGGTGGAACAATTTCAATACACCATTGCACACTTTAGCACATGCTTTGAACCCCAAATTTTATGATGAGGAGCTTATTGCTAAAAGCAATGGGAAGAGGAAGGCACCCCATAAGGATAGAGAGGTGGCTACTGGGGTGAAAAAAGCACTAATGAGAATGTTTCCTTCTCACCTACATAGGGAGGTAAAGGAGGAATTTGCCAGTTTTGCTGCAGGAATAGATGATTATGCAGATATATCAGCTTTGGAGGAGAGAAGCACCATGAATCCAGTTAGGTGGTGGATTTGTCATGGAGCAAATGGTGTACATTTGCAAAGCCTTGCCATTCGTATTCTTTCACAAGTGGCAAGCTCTTCATCAGCAGAAAGGAATTGGAGCACTTATGGTTTTATTCATTCTGTGAAGCGCAATAGGTTGGGCTCACAGAAAGCAGAGGATCTTGTTTATGTGCACTCCAACCTTCGCCTTGCATCTCGTAGGGGTCCAGAATACAACAGTGGTCCTTCTAAAGAATGGGATGTGGATGCAGAAAATCCTGATTTGGATCTCTCTCTTGCTGCCCTGAATATTGAGGAGGATTCTGGAAGTGGAATTGGTGCATCATCTTCTTCAGCACCACCATCCACTGTTGAGCATTCTGCTGCTTCTATTTTTGATGAGGATTGTTATGATGAGGATTAGTCTTTTGTGACTTGTCTCTATAGTTCTTGCAGCCTTATAGTCTTTATTGTACTTGCAGCCTCATATACTAATATAAATAAAGGCTGATTTTGGATTTTCCAGTTCCTATATTTTTATTTTCATTATGTGATGACTCATGAGTAAATGTGATCATCGTGATGTAAATTTAATCTTAATGTTAAAATGTTTAAGTAAATGCATCATTAATGCTTTATGATTGCAGTCTTGCACATATATATATTAATAATTTTTAAATGTTTTTAATATATATATATATATATATATATATATATATATATATATATTATTATATATATTCGCGTTTCCCCGTTTCCAAAATTCGGGGAGGTCGCGTTTCGTTTCGCTTCCGCGTTTCGTGTCACTTCCCCGTTTCCCCGTTTCGTGCAACTTAGCTCATGTGTTTTAGCGTCTCCAGAAAATTTGAGGCTAGAGCCTAGAACACCATCCGATGCTACAAAACTAACATTCCACTAGAATGTCTCCTTTCTGACGACTGAGCTTCCAAACCAATAATTCCGGTGCATCCAATTGACTTTTCGGTTGAAGCAGCAGTCCCATTACTATTTCTAGCTTGAGGTTGATGCTTTGCTTCTCTTTACTTGAGGTATCCTGTACAGTCTTGAAATGGGAATTCAAGTTCGAGATTGCATTCTCATGCCTCTGTAGGTTAAGCCAAATTTCTTTGAGTCCTTGGCCTCCATTGACATTGTGTGAAGACTTCCAATTTTGGGAATGTGGGCTTGCAGAGGAGGGAACTCACTCCTACCAGAGGGAAAGAATCAAATTACTGAGACCAAACTTGGCTATGCTTGTGTTGCTGTATAGACTGGGCTTGCTATCAAATTCTAGAACTAGGATGTTCAGGCCAAAACTGAGACAAAAAGCAAGCAAAAAAAATGTCTTTGTGAAGTGAAGGACAGTGAGCCTACCCAGGACAGTGGCTGCAGGCAACAATGAGGAAAATGGAGCTAAACCAGATTGCCAAAGCTCACTGAGACCAAAGTCTGCACCCCTCCCCTGAAACCGAAGAAGTGTGGTGGATTCCTTCTTGTGAGGTGACACAATAGTCCCGACTCCCACCTCGATGCCAGATATCCAGTGAATGTCATTCATTAGATGTTGTTTGGATAAATGAGATTCTGTGACAGGAAGAGCAAGGTCTTATCCCTCCCATCCGAGCTGTGTGAGAAGGGCTTGTCATGCTTGATGCCACCCAACTCAATTATTTGCTGACACGGGTTGAAGAGTATGTACTACAGTACTACAGAATTGGGTGTTCATAAACTTGATCATTGACATATAATATAGCCCCTTTTCACTTGGCCGCATTATTTTCTTTGGAGTCCACTGTGGTGTTATGATGGCAGAGGATGTGATACCAATTTGCCTCGTCAATGTCGCAGCTAATTTGCCTGGTCCTTTCCAATATGGAAGATAGACAAGAGTCTATTGGATTTGTGTTATACAACATATGCTCGATAATGAGACAAGAGCCCCCCAACACTGAAATTTTTTATTTGTAAGCTGATTGTTTGCCCCCTGGGGCTTAAAATGGGCCTTCTTGCACCTGCTGTCTACTCCTCCCAGTCTAATTTGACTGTGAGAATACTTGTGATTTTGTCTTGCAATTATGACATGCTCACAAGCCAAATGCAAGCCAGATTGATTAAATGAACATAACTCGTGAGTTATACTTGATATAATGTTTACAAAAAATACAACGAAAACAAAAAAGAGTGCTCATTTTTTTTTGGACCTGATTTACAATAGACAACCAATAAACTTGTCAACTGTGCAGATTCTATGATGTTTTGTATTATTTCATATCTTTTATATACTTTGAAAAGGGTATTGCAGAAGATTTGTATTATGTGCACATTGTAAACTTTCATATGAATAAAATATATCTTTTCTTTACTTGCCTAAAAATGCGTATTTATTTTTTTAACCCGCCAAATCAACTCTCAACTTTTCCCTGAGTTACAGTAGACTCTCGCCTTCAGCTTTGCCAAGTCATTCTCTGAGTCAGGTTGGATAACTTTGTGAAGGGAAAACAAAGTTGACATTTGGAAAGAGAGAAAAATCTCTACCCTTGGACCATAAAAAAATTAAATTGAAATATTCTCAGTCTGATTCGTGACCTTATTTTATTAAAAAGGGCTTTTGTTTACTTTTTCAAGTAGAGGAGGTCACTTTATTACAGAGTAAATTTAAAGATACGAGTGCTATGTGATACATGTCAATTTATTGTTAAAGGGGAACATTTTAATAAGTTTCCATGGGTCATAATTAGACATTTTAGTTTTGTTAGTGGAGGTCATGTTTATCATAAGAAGACCTAGAGTTGTTTTAGTCATAGCATATTAGAGTGTAAGGAGTCCTCCCGTTGATGCATGCAGGGTTAATGGGCCTATGTGACTGTGCTCTAGAGTATTTATTAGAAAGGTCTATATTATTGGATTCACCTATGTAGGAAGCACAAATCTATATCTGTATACTTATATGTTCATTTATAAAATAACCTCTTCTCCCGTTCTAAAACACACAAATCTGATTTTACATAGCAGTTTGCATTTGTAGCTCTACTTCCAGCAGATGGAGGACTAGCAGATCCTGAAGAAAATGGAGGGGGACAACATAAGTCGGGGGCATTCCTCCCTTTCCTTTGACCTTTACCAGCTGCGCTTGATGATTGAGTCATAATTTCTGTGAAATGATGAAGAAGATTGGTGGACAAATACACTTGCCCAGCACTTCGAATCCCTTATAACATTGCACAATAAACCCCAGCTACACTTCAAATAACCTCACAGCTCCAATCTGCTGAGTCAAATGACAAAAAAAAGAAGGCAAAATCGTGATTTAATGTGCTGTGGGGCGTTAATGTGGGGGACACTTGTCTGATTTTTGGGACATGTTGAGGGCACATGTCCTGTGAATAGGACATGTGCCGTCTTGTATTTGTATCTGGCACACAAAATATGAATCGCAGCCTCTTTTTGGACGTGCCCTGTTACTTGGGATATGATATTATTTTATGCTAAGTTAGATTATTGTTTTCTCCGGATCGTGATCTGATCCGATTGGCATGCATTTCCAATTTAGAGGCATTGGAAGTTCTTCTCAATATCTAGTGCTAGCTTGTTGGAAATGATAAGCTGGCAGATCCTTGAAAACACATTTTCTATATAAGCAAAAAAAAACATAAAATAAAAAAATAGAAAGGCAAAATGTGGGACCCTAAAACCTTATAAATAGCCCCTTTCCCAATTCTAAAACACACTAAACTTTGTTTTTCATTCCTGAGTTTGTGAGAGTGATTTGGAGCGAAACATATTCATAAGCTTTCTACATTTCTAGTACGTACACACACACACACACACCGTTTCCCTGTATCTGGATTTTGACTTCTTCAAAATGTGGACCTGGAGCCAGATCCATTTCCCTTTCCATACAACTTAGGTTAGAATAGTGTTACTTGGGAGCGAAAACGGGAGCGAAAGCGGGGAGCGGGAGTGAAAACGGGAGCGGGAGCGACATTTTCAGAAGCTCCTAGTTTGGAGCGAATCCCGGAGCATTTTTTATATAATCTATATATATATATATATATATTTTTATTTTTTTATTTTTTATATTTTGATACATATATGTCAACAAAAACATGTAGAATAATGAATTAGATATAAAAAATATAAAAAAGCATAGATTTAACCATACAACAACAATCATCTAGAAGTTATAATCTTCATCAACCACGTCCACAAGTTAGTAACATAGTAACATACAACATATTGAGTCTCATGATTCATCAATCTTAAAGTTTCAAGCTTTCAAAATTCAATATATAACATTTATCATCATTGATCACCAAAGTTGTACTTGTAAGCTAAGTGTAACCATTACAACAAATAATATCTAACATGAAATAAAATGTTATAAAATGAAATGAAATGAAACAACTTTCAACTTTCATGAAGCATCATATTCATAATTCATTACTAATGAGTTATAATTGCCAACTTCAAACTTAAATTGTCATATATTGTTTAAAAAAATATCATAATAAATATGAAAAAGTCAATAGTTATAAAAGCTACTAGAAACTAGAAAATAGAAGTAAATCTATTATCTATTTCTTATGCTTAGGCCTCTTGCCACCACGAGAAATGTCTAATTTTTTAGTCTTGTTGGAAAATCAGGATCTTTGTCATTAATATCATCCTCTAAGCATTAATATCCAGAGGTATCTTTTTCATTACCTCTATATCTGTATAGGGATCTTTGTCATTAATATCACCCTCTAAGCATTAACATAAGATAGAACAAGCACAGCATGTCAAGTCAAGATTTTGTTTGAGTGATGCATACATTTTTAGGAGGGTCATGATAGAGGAGTTCGACAACCAATGTCACTAACATCAAGGTACATAGAGGGATTGGTGCTCTTGATTAAATACGAGTTCCATACCCTAATACATGACAAAATTCAATGGAAACATTGCAATCCCCTAATCCTGAAATCCTGAAAAACTGATAAGTCTTCTGGATTTTGAATGAAATCTAAAATTCTACTTTCTCCATATGAAATCCAATGAAGCCGGAACCACTCTCAAACATCCTGAGTCATTTCATGGTAATGTTAAAAATTTAAGTGACATTTTCCTTAATATTCATTTTCATCCTTTTACTTTAAAAATTTAACATTACCATGAATAGCATATCAATACTAGGGCCTAGACTTGATCATTAAGCTGCCCCACTCAAAAATTATTTGTTTCTTTAAAAAAAAATTGCATTTCAAACATTACTACAAAAAAAAAATTGCAAAAAAGGCAAAATGCTCTCGAAATCGCTCCCAAAAAGGCAGGGAGTGAAAATTTTTTTAGGGAGCGTGCTCCCAACCCGCTCCCGAGTCGCTCCCGCCCGGAGCGCGGATTGGGAGCGGGATCGGGGGGGGGGGGGGGGGCCTCCCCCGCAACACTGGGTTAGAACTATACAATAATACTTGATGTAATATTCATATTTGTTATCATATAAGAAATATTGTGTTCTGTGGAAAGCCAGCCGTTTTAATATTATTGTATTCTTCGGTCTGTCCATTTATTGCAGAGCACAATGTCTGACTACTGGAGGTAAAAAATGACACTGTACTATTATGCCTATTACTGCATTTTGCAGCTGGTAGCTGCCACTTGAGGCTCTATAGTCTGTACTTGCAGAGCAAATATAATCACGTTTGTGTGTTTACATATAAGATGAGTTGGATATTACAAAATAGAACATGTGAAGATTAAATATTGTTCTTAGCAAGATGGAAATATATATTGCCGGCACTCTTATGCCTATTACTGGATTTCACAGCAGCTAGCTGCCAGATGGGGCTTTATAGTCTATACTTGCGGAGCAAATATAATAACTTATATTTATGTATAAGATGTGCTGGATATTACAAAAGAGAACATGCGAAGATTAAATATTACCCTTACCAAGATGTAAAATATATCTTTGCATTTCTAATAACCTCCAACTCAACATGATTAGGCTGCAAACTTCTCACTCTTCATTTTGAATCTACTTTTGTCTGGTTAGTTTGTTCATGCCAGACCAGCCAGGAGGGCCTGCTTTTCCTTGAATGTCAGGCTTCTCCTACAGGGATACTAGCTGCCAAATGTAGAATACCCCCTTGAAATATCTCGAAAAATCCCACCAAAAGTTATGTGTTTGTTCAAGTTTATCACTAAGGTATTTCGTTAAACTTTTTGCATACATATGGCTGTAGGTACATTCTTTGTGAGTTTATTTTAAAACAAGTAATATAGTGCCAAATAGATACCAAAAAACACTTCAAAACAGAAGTATATAATTTGTATTGAACCTAGAAATGTTCATATCACTGAAATACACTTGCAACAACAATATAACTCCTATTTCCCTTCTGAAAATAACTCAGAAAAGTACCAGCAATAAATGGCTACTTTCACAATTGATGATAGTACAGGTTCAGCCTTCAAATCCGGTATGCACATTTCAGAGTTTTATCTCCCATACACAGCAGTAACATTCAGCTCCCATAGAACATATAACTCAGCCCTCAAAAGGTAAACTCGGCCCCACAGAACAGGGATAATTCTTGACAGTAAACTGAGCAAGCAAGAATGGCATTCGGGCCCTTCATAAAGACTGTTCTCGGCCCTCCTAGATGGAATACTTTCAACCTGCTAACCAGAGGAGGAACTCAGCCTTGAGCTGGATCAAACTCAGCCTGCAAAGAAGACAACCCCTTGGCCTGATATGAGAGAAGGAACTTGACCTCTTGAAAGGTATGAACTCGGCCCCCTATTATCAGCCCGTCTCCTCTAGTGAATAGCCACGCAGAATGGGAATAAACTCAGCTTGTTAAAGAAAATAGAGAATTCCAAAAGATTGGTTATAAAATCTTTGGGGGGCTCCCCCACAACCCTGCTCTTTTGGCTCCCCCCCCAAGTAAGTTCTGCTGAATGTTTTTGATTTTGTTGATAATTCCTTTAGAAGCTACCATCGCTGATAGAAGATAGGTAGGAAGGGATTGCAGCACTGATCTAAGAAGAGTTAGGCGGCCAGCTAAATTGAGAGATTCTAGCAGGAAAGTTCAACTTCAAATTTTTATTGGAGATCTTCCCACACCTTTTGCACGAGGGGATTATGTACTATAGGGGTACCTAAATATTTGGATGGAAGGGAGCTCCTTTGAATACCAAGCAGGCGGGAAATGTGCTCTTTAACAGCAAGAGGGTTATTAAAGAAGAAAATCTGGGATTTGTCAAAATTTATGGAAGTCCCAGAGGCATTGGAGAAGTCATTTAAGTTGTCTTTAGAGTGGAAGCCTCTTTGACAGTGGGATCTCTGAATAGAAGAGTGTCATCCATGTACTGGTGATGGGAGGAGGAAAAATCAGACGAATCCAAGGGGAGACCCTGTAGCTGGCCAAGATGAAGGGCTGAGTTGATGGATCTTCCCAAACCTTCAGCCATTAGAAGGAAAATATATGGGGAGATAGAGTCTTGTTGTCTTATGCTGCAAGAAGGAACAAAAGTAGGGGAGGGATAGCGATTGAGATTAAAGTTTTAGAAATAATAGCCATGATCCAACGTGTCCAGCTTTCACTAAACCCAAAAGCAGTAAGCATGTGGAAAATGAATTGCTAGCTTAGTTTATCAAAATCCTTGGACATCTCTAATTTGATGAGCATACCTGAAGAGTTGGAGGAGCTGAGCTAGTGAATATGTTCATGGGCCAGAATAATGCTGTCCAAGATTTGTCTTCCTTCCACATAATCCGTTTGTTCTGGAGAGATGAGGGAAGGGAGGAGATGCTTTAGCCTGTTTGTAGTGACTTCGGAAATGATTTTGTGAATGACATTACAAAGAGCTATGGATCGGAAATCAGAGGGAGATTCGGAGCGAGTGGTTTTTGGGATAAGAGAGATAATGGTAGCATCTAAAGCTGTGAGAATTGAAATTGAATCCCGGTAGTCCTCCACTACCGACCAACCATCATGCCCAATTATTTTCCAGCAGGCTCTGTTAAAATCGGTTGTGAAACCATTGGGTCCCGGGGACTTACATTTAGGCATGTCCATGACTACGGCTTCCACCTCCTGCATAGTGGTTTCTCTTAGCAGAAGCTCATTTTCCTCCAGAGTTACAAGCTTTGGAATATGCCTTGTGATTTTTCGGATATCAGCCCTTCTGTCTGGAACGTTTTCAGTAAGGCGTGATTTGAAGTGATTCACCATTTCCTGTGATATATCATTATGATCCTCCAATTTTGATGGTTGGGGGTTTTAATACTTGGTCCTGTGGATGAACCTCATTAGAAGGTTCGAAATGTCGACCATCAAACATTGGTAATGCAATTAATCCAAAAGTCTGTTGCAAATTATTTGCCTGTGGTTTATCATGGACCTGTGGATTTCTTTTATTGTTCTTCTCCCCTTCTTTTTTCCACTGAATCCAAGATTTTTGTTTCCTAAGGATTTCCTCCTGCAGGAGCCTTTCCTCAAGTTGAATTTGAATTAGAGATTCCTGATGCTCTAATACCTCAGATTGTCCATCCCTTATAATGGTGTGTTCTATTGCAGCCATCTTCTTCTCTAGCTTAAATTTCTTTTTATGAATATTTCCAAAATATTTCATGTTCCATTCCTTGCTTCTGTTCTTAAGGAATTTTAATCTTTTTTGAAAGTCGTACATAAGGGTACCTTGAATGTCATTTGATTCCTTCCACCATTTCTCCATGTTGGGAAAGAAATCCGGATGCCTTATCCAGAACACTTCAAATGTGAAAGGCCGATTTTTTGGACTGCCATCCCAATCTAATGACAGTTCAATGGGCCAATAATCTGAGCCATGACAGGGAAGAATGGAGGCTTCAAAATTTGTTCTAGAAGTGGAGGGATTCTGCAATAAGGAATCTTTCAAGCCTGGAGACAATTTGAAATGCATCACCTCTCTTGTTATTCCAAGTGAATAATCCATTATTTGTATTCAGATCTATGAGTTTTGAGCTGTTGATGAAGTCTTCGAAAAGAGGGCCCTCTTCCCCAAGCCTTCTTATGCCTCCTTTCTTTTCATTAAGAGTTTTTACCATGTTAAAGTCTCCACCTAAAATCCAGAAATTCTCCCCAGTGATTTTGGTTGTTTTGTGGAGGTTTTGAAGGAAGAGTTTCTTTTCAGCTGGAGAGTTAGGGCCATGTACATTTGTTATAAAGCTTCAATTCATTGACCCTATGGGTCGAAACTTTGCAGTTAAGATTCTAGGCAGAGAGAAAGAATCCCAAAGCATGACAGAGGAAGGATTCCAAAGATGTCTGTGCCCCCTGATGCTCCTTGAACATCATGAGCTAGATATTCACAACCTCTCCACTTTGATAACTTACTGAGAGGTTCATTAGAACACTTGGTCTCCTGGATCATCATGATGTCTGGGTTTTCTTGAAGGATTTTATTCTTTAGGAGTCTTTGTTTTGTTTTCCCATTAAGATCACTTATATTGCATGATATAGCTTTCATTGGTGACATTGGGAGGAAGGTTGGAAGATCGCTGTCATATTTTCAACTTTCCTGTATTGACTAGATATTCACCCAAATCCTGAAGTAACTGGCTATTGCTTTTCCTACCTTTCTTTTTAGTTCTTTTAGAATACTCAGTTGATCTCGTGAAACATTTCTCTTAATCCCAAAAGAAGAGGATGAAGAGTTGTGAGGAGGAAAATTACCTTGTGCTTGGGCTTGCTGATGAATTAGGTCTGGATTCTTGACGTATGCTCTGGTAATAATTTGAACTTGCCTTTCTGGGATGGCTGTTGGGTCTTTGGTTCTCCATTCAGCTGCAAGGGTTTGCAGGTCAAGATTTTGCAGTTCCATTTCATCCAAGTCCTCTGGGTTAGTTAGCTTTGAGGTCATGTCCCGCCAACTCGACATCTTCTGTTGATTTCGCTGGTCAGTGGCTTCTGTGTAGGGTCTGTTGGCTGGGGTTCATGTTGCCTTGATTGCACAGTTGCATCCATTTTCGGCCGTTTTTCCCTGCTTGCTGTGTAGTTTTACTCCATTTGTTGAAGGATCATATATCTATTGCTTTCCTTGCCGGCTGCTGAAACAGGATCCCGTGGTCCTTTTTTGGCTATCTTCCTTCTGTTTGTGATTCTGACAAACCCATCTTGATCCATTTGCTGAGTTTCTTGTGCAGTTTGTTGGGTTTGGTTAGCAGGGCATTCCCAAAATAAACATCCATATTTATGGCACTTTCAGCATAGGAAAGGTATTTGCACATAATCTATGGGCTGTTCCCAGATTTCATCTTTGCTGTGTAACTGAATGCTTGCTGGAAGAGGCTTAGAGATATCCAAATAAGCACAAAGTTGTGCATAAGATGTGTAGGGTGCCTGCTTTGTTGTGTCTGAGATCATAACAAAGTGCCCTATGGAGTTGCCAATGCTCTCTAGAATGTCTGGATCCCAAAATTCCCAGGGAAAGGAATAAAGGCGGATCTAGATTGGTGCTGAAGAAAAGTCTTCTTTGTCGAGATTGGATCTTTGGACCTAGGGTTTCATGAATAAGCTGAGAAATTCATGAAATATGGCCCTCCCTGAAATATCTGTTCTCTATCTTCAATATTGTTGAATATGGCTGTGAAAATGCCCTTGGATCCCAACTTGAGGTTGAGGTCTCCTTTGAGAGTCCAGTTTTTCCTGATCCAGCTGAGAAGGGTTTTTTCTGTAGGCCATAAGCCTACAAACTTGCAATGACGGCATGCTCTCACATATGTTCAACTCTCGCTCCTATCTTTTGTGTAGGTATCTCAAGCAGAGGGTTTTTCACTCTTTATAGTAAACAGGAGCTGCTATTGTTTAATCCAGCTGCTATGGAGCCTGAGGCAGCAGTTGCCTCTTTAGTATGGCTTGTGGGGGTTGATGGGTTTACCCCTTGTTGCATCTGGCTTTTGGGAACTGAGGAATTTTTGGATTTACATGGGGCCAATTGATTCACTTTTCCTGCTACTACATTTCAGGAGGAGGGGCCTTCCCCCCATGGGGTGCCATTGAAAGACTCAAGTGAAGAAAGTGGTTGAAGCCTAGTTGCAGAGCCGATCGCACTCCAAACAATTATGTTCTATTCTTAAACTAACTGACTTGAAAGGGAAAATGAGACAATATACAACTCTGGGTCTTACATTTAAAACTAAAAAATAAGAGCAGCTTTAAAACAAAACATAAAATATTTTAATTGAAAGACATTTCAGGTTATTTTTAAAATATCTATTCAATTCAGTATGAGCATGGTGTTGCCATAGAGGGATTGTTTGGGATTTGACGAAATTGGGTTTTTTTGAAAAAAATGTCAAACGAAATCAATAAAGTCACATTGTTCTTCATTGTGGGGAAATATTAGAGAGTATTCAATACATGTTGAGCAGGAATGGCTTTTACATTTATTCGTACAACTTAGAAGGTTTCACTGCCTCCTCTTATGATTTAAAGCGGTAGAGGTCACTGGACACATCCCTCTAATGCAAATATTTACTAATGGTCATATTTAGTATTTCAGGAGTTTTAAGTTAGGAAGTACATTTTACAATAAAGGCAATTTATTAAGACTTAAAATTCCATTAGTCATTTGATTTTTTTTCAGTTCTTGGAATTTGAAGTGAATTGTCACACTCTCTGTGAACGCGCACAAAAGACTCTTGGAAAATGCAGGAACTTGTTTGGATTGTTTTCTCTCAATCTACTGGTCAGATTTTCTATTATTGTCCCAATGGTACCATTAAATTGGTACTTCCCTAATTGCCTGCTAAGCCCAATAGTATTTACAATTGTACCGAGACATTTTCCTGGTTTTGTAGATCTAACAAGTTAACAACAACATTGATCTTCTCCTTATTGGGAATGTCAAACTACCATAATTGCATATCGAAGTTAAGTATTAGAAACATGACCTTAGCATATTTCCTAAAAGCTATATTTTGTTTTGTGGGGTCTGCTAATGACTGTTGCTTTTGTCTGTCCTTTTTATTGGTCAGGTCTCAGAACCTCACACTAAAGGGTCTTGAGCTAGCGGTCCTTTCTAAATTCAGATCTCTGAAGCACATACCCATTTGGAAGACTGAACGGCCTGAAGTGATTCGTGGAAATAATAAGTTGAAGATTTATAGAATATACCCTGTTGGTCTAACTCAGCGACAAGCATTATATACATGGAAGTTTCATAATGATGAAGATTTTAAAAGCTTTGTACAGAAAAATCCTTGTGCTAAAATTGAAGTCATTTTTGTGTAAGCCTGGATAACAGATCAAATATGTCCAGCTAGCTGTTTCAAATCCAAGCTAAGCAGAAGCCAGGAAGGTTTTATTGCAACTAACACCTGATTCTGCATCCGATTGTCATAAAAATATAGTGGCAGGGAAATTTTGCAGAGATAACCCTTGATCTTGATGCCTTCTTCTCGAAGATATTCTCGAGAGGTCTTCCTGTGAGGAAAATCTTTATATTACATCACTGTAATGAAGAGATATCTGGGTAGACTTTATCCAGATATCATTATATATCACATTTAAATCTTTATCCTTTCAGATATTATTTCATTGATCAATTTGAAATATACATTGTTGTCTCAAGCAGAAAGATGGCCTAGAGTACAGAGCTATTAAGTCTGCTTAGTGTTTCAGCAACAGGCTTATTGCTTGATTTATTGCTCTGGTTATTTTTTTTTTTTTTTCTGTTTTATTTGTGGCAGAGGCCTTGAATTCCTTGTCATTGAATGAATTTATTTTGAAGATAAAATGTGTCTATATTGGAATGCCCATTAGAGACTTGAGAGCTGAGCTAAGTGGCTATTGATTATGATAGTAGCATGATGGTGGCCTGGTTTTCTGATATTTGGATCTGAATCAAATATAGACTGTGTGATTGTAAAGTTACTTTTATCATGATATCGAATACCAAGTAATCAATGTTTTGGTTTACCCTTCTGGTAGACATTCTTTTTAGTTAGGCCAATCCAGGGCCTTTTTATTCTTGCGATTGATATGCATAATCAAGTAAGCGTATTTGTCTTTTATCCTCTAATTACGAGTAACAAGCATGATTGACAGATCATTTCCAACAAGGGATACGAGCATGATATTTCAGCAGTAATCTAAGCAGACAAACAAATGTATGTATTAAGTAATTTACTAGAAAACGATCATAGTATATATATTCTGTACATAAATGATAGGGAAGATCCTGAAAGTTTTGCAGGACTCCAGCCGTTTAGAAACTGAATCTGTGACCGTTATATTTTGGATTGGTTCTTTTTAAAATCATATGTAATAGGATGGTTGCTCAATCTCAGGTCAATAGTTTGAGATAGCCTCTGCAATGAAAGTTTAGCAGTGAAACATTTGTCTATGGATTTGAGTCCGGCCATATAGAAATGTATATGTAAGTTACTAGACAACGATCTTACTATATATATTCTGTACCCAAAATGATAGAGAAGACACTGGAAGTTTTGCAGAACTCAGCCATATAGAAATTGAATCTTCCACTTATATTTTCGATTGGATCTTTTAATAAAAAGTCATAATGTAATATGATAACTGCTCAATCTCAGGTCAACAGCTTGAGATGGTCTCTCTAATGAATGTTTCACTGTAAAATATTATTCGATAGATTTGAGTTCAGTCCATCTCTCTTTTGGCTAGTTAAGTCTAATTTGTTGCTATTATGGGAACTTAGCGGAGATAAGCTCAGGAGTTTTCAAAGGCATTAATTCTTATTGTTTTATGCAAGGGAATTTTCGAGATTGATTGGCAAGGCCCTAGTCGATTTGTTTACTATTTCAATTTTTAAAAGATTTTCTCTGGGATCTGATGCAGTTGGACTACTGTCAAAGCCTCTGTTTAGTTATTTCATTCATTTTATTATATATCATGTTAAATTTGATCAGTGTAATTTCATGCTTCTTCAAACAGGCAGGTGATTCGATTTTTAACTTTTCTATCATATAAATCTTTGTTATGGTTCCTGGTTGAGAACACATGGAAAGTAATAGAAACTTATCAATTGTGTTACGGTTCTACTTCAGGAAAAATATATCATTCACATGTTTTAAGTTGAGGAAGGATCTTTAGATCCATTCATGCTGTGGTAATGGTATTTTGATACCTGGTTATATTGTGTTTTTAGTAATAAATTTTTAAATATGGTTTAAAAATTTTTATTTACAAAATAATTAAATATTAAATAAATAAGAAAGAAATGGATGGATTTCTATTGTATTTTTAAATTTAACTTTTTGTTATAAGATTTTATTAATATTTATCCCCATTTTATATATATATATATATATATATATATATATATATAAAAGTAAGATGGAAAGCTGTAAAGAGAGAATAAATCAGAAATAAATAACTTGGAATTAAAATAATATTTTATTTTAAAATTAAAATTTATAATACAATTAGCATTATTATAAATTTAGTTTTAATACAAGTGAGATGGAAACAAACATAAACATAATAGTTTTTTTTGCTTCTAATTGGAGGAAATATCCAGGCAGATCCACCCAAAGGGATCTTATCCCACTGGTTTATTAGTAGAGCCTAACCCGAGGGCATCAAGGAGAATTGACTTTGTGACCCCCATTAGTCAACGGGAACTCGACTAATTGAGCTAATCCTCAGGGCTAACGTAAACAACGTAAACATAATAGTTATAATGAATTATAAATAAAAAAACTTGTATTAAAATTCCCATTGTGCTGCAAATATATTTTATATGAGATATTTTTAGAGATAAGGTTTGAAATTGGAATTTCAAAAATTAAGTCGGTTGGAGTCGACACAATAAACTCAATGAATAAGAGATGAGAAACATTATATTAAAATTTCAAATACATTGGATAGACATTTGTTACGTTATGTATGGGATGTGATATAAGATATTAATTAGGTATTCATATTACCTTAACATGAAATATTAGCCTAATCAAATTGTGTGTACACACTAAGACATTTTGCAAATGAATTCGAGAAAATGTATATACAAACCTGATGGTTCAGCGATTAGAATTTTTACATCATAATGCTAGAATGAAAATGTGATTGGAGCTTATCTTTGTGCGTGTTGCACAATGAAAGAAGAGCAACAATGAGAGACACACACCTAAGTGCTTGATTTAAAACTGCTGTTGTGTTTTTATACATATATGCATAGTGAGAGAAGAGCACTAATGAGAGATGCACATGAAGTGCTTGATCTATATCTATTATTGCTTCTTTATGTTTTTAGTGCGATGAAATGATTTGTGCATCACCACTTTCTGCTGCTTGGATTGTAGAAGCTGCCATGAAACATATCCTATTATGTAGATGACATGAAAACATGTAGAAGAAAAGTGTGAACTATAAAAATGCATATATATGAAGGCTCCATATTTGGAGCTCACTATTTCTGTGTTGTGCAGACATGGTAGAAATAGAGGTCATGGGCCTTGTTAATTGATTTTGGATGGGGGCATGAATTCTTCGAAGATAGCCCAATCTATTAAATCGTAATGAGGCACATGGAAGGCTAATAGCAAGGAACTACTCGAGGAGGTTGGACATCAAAGTGAAAAGAATCAAATAGGAACTTAGGACCTCTTAGGTGATTTGGTTCCAAATATGCAAGAAGTTTAAAATATGATACAACATGAGATGTCCTTGTTGATGCTCAAAGAGGAATTTAGGAAAAAACATTGACATGCTTTTAATAATTAAGCCAATGAGTGGAGTTGTTCCCCTTAAGGGTACTAATACTTTGGTTTTTGTGAGTGTGTGAATTTTAGGATGAGCCTTATGTGAATGGTTCATTGATTTGAAGATGTTAAGAGTCAAGGCGCTGTCGTACTCCTAAGCTGTCTCCTAAGTTATTTGCAAATGCAATTCTAAGTTAGTGAATATACACAATTTGAGAAATTGTTAATAAATCAATGCAAGCTTAAAGTAGCTGAAAGTTAAAAGATATATGAGCTAGAATTGAGATATAAGATGCAATAAATATTACTATAAGTGAAAAATAAAAAATTAACTATTTGTTTTTTTTGTTTAGAGTTTTGAAATAAAATATTTAATATTAACTAATATACACAAAAAAAGCAATTGCAAGTCTGCCTAAATAGATTTATGTATTGACGAAGTGTTTCTATACAACCAATTGATGGTCTAAGTTTTAGTAATTAGTGTGACCCTTGTAAACATGAGGTTTCTAAGATTCCAAAGTCAAACAAGGTGAAGCCCCAAATAATGTGAAATGGTGCTACTCCATAAATGAAATGAAATCAATAAAACAAATAGCACTTAAGAGTGTTGAAACAAAATGTTTAACTAATATAGGAAAAAAAAACAATTGCAAGTATGCCTAAATAGATTTATGTATTGATAGAAGTGTTTCCATACAACCAATTGACGAGCTAAGTTCTAGTAACTAGTCTGACCCTTGTAAACATGAGGTTTTTGATTCTCCAAAGTCAAACAAGGTGAAGCCCCAAACAATGTGAGGTTGTGCTACTCCATAGATTGTTCATAGGGATTTGCATTCATGATAGTGTTAGTCTTAATGACCTTTGCAAAAAGAAACTAGCCATGACAAAAATAAGTAGAATTTAACTCTAGAAGTAAACATATATACTTTCCACCCTTAATTTTAGACATTATATTGTAACATGTTTGTTCTTTCTACTCCCACGATGAGGTACGCTTTCCTTATTGATAGAGGTGAGTGAGAAGATGAAAGATCACCTTGCCCCTTGATTAATTCTTTGGAGTATATACTTTTGGAAAAGGAAATTTGAAGATAAAATGGTCAAATACGTCTAGTCCTAGGCAGACTACACACACCTACCTATTAGTGTGCACTATTTTCAAGCATTGAAAAGACAAATAACTCTTGGAGCTCAATATAATAAAAATTTCTGTTCACCATATAATGACATAAATTTTATTGCGCTGAGAGGTGCTCTATAGCTCAGTATGGGGGAGATGTGTAGGTGTTAGGCATAATGTAAGAAAGATTGTATTTCAACATTTTTTTAAATGTATGGAATAATAATAATAATAATTAAATGTCGGCTTCATATGTTTTAATTGTGCCTAGTGGTCAATAGGCAAATCAAATCGTATGGTCTTGCTTTGAAGGAGCTAATAAATTGAGATTTGAAGTGGATAAATTAATTGATTGTATAGGAATTTACAGGGTAAGTTCCTCAGATAGAACACCAAAGGACACTACTCACAAACAGATCACAGATCAATACACTACTATTCTTGACATGGTTAAAACCCTCAAAGAGGGAAACAGTCTACGACCTGAGCCAACATGACCACTTCAGACAATTTATTAATAAAAGAAAGAAAATTTACATAAGCTTCTCTCATGAACGGTCACTTTACAAATGACCCTCCATGCTATTTAAATAGAGATCATGGACCAATCAGGTGTTAAGCCATGGATCAAGTGTCAGTAATACCAAGGAGAGAATGAATCGTCGGATCACTTCATGTCTAGAACATATCGTGACCGTCAGGTTGTAAGTTACAAAAGTACATAGTAAAGAAACACTCTTTACCTAACTCTACACTAGACCAAGTTATACTTAACTATTTCCTATGTGTCGGAATATCCTAACATCCCCCCTTAAGAACAACTTGGGATATGATTGAAGGATGTACAAATATGACACAATAGGAGAAGGAAGGAGGCATTAGAGCCTATCCCCTCTTAGTGACAACTTCTTGAACTCCAACCATAAATCGAAGTTTAGTAAACTTCGCCTTTGTGAGAGCCTTTGTAAAGATGTCTGCAACTTGATCATCGGTTGAACAATATTGCACTTCAAGAACATGGTCATGAATGAGCTTTCTGATGAAGTGCATGTGTAGTTCAATGTGTTTGCAACTGGATCATTGCATAGTTGAATGGCACTTTGATTATCACACCAAAATGTAGTCGGATGTTGCTGCTGAAAGCCAAACTCTGACAGGGTCTGATGAAGCCACAGGGCTTCCTTACTAGCTTCTATGGTTCCACGATACTCTGCTTTTGCTGAAGAAAGAGAAATGGCACTTTGTTTCTTGCAAGCCCATGTAATAGGTCCAGAACCAAGAGTGAAGACATAACCTGCAGTAGACTTCCGATCATCAGGGTCACCAGCCCAATCAAAATTAGTGAAACCAACCAATAGAGGAGATGCTTCTACATTGTAATGAATCTCAAACTGAATTGTACCTCGAACATAACGAAGTATTCTTTTAGCTGCTTTCCAATGACTTTCATGTAGGTTTTGCATAAACCGATCAATAAGGCCAACAACAAAGGAAAGGTCAGGACAGGTATGGGTCAGATACAAATTTTTTCCTACAAGCTGACAGTATAAAGGTAGCATCAACTTCAAGGGAAGTACAAGTGACTGAAAGTTTGACTCCAGATTGAAAGGGAGAAGGGGTTGGCTTACAATTTTCCATGTGAAAGTGGCGTAGAAGATCACAGGCATACTTGGACTAGGAAAGGGAAATACCTTCCTTGGATTGCAAGACTTGAAGACCAAGAAAATAATGCAAGTGTCCTAAGTCTGTCATTTCAAACTGCTTTTTAAGGCCAGACTTCACATGGTTTATAAGGTTGGGATCACTACCAGTGAGGATAAGATCATCAACATAAAGAACAAGAATGATAAGAGACTTACCCACTTTCTTGGTGTAGACAGTATTGTTAGAATGACACTTAGAAAAGCCAATATCTAAAAGAAAGCTATTCGTTTTGGCATACCAAGCATACAAGGGGTATGCCAAAAGCGTACAAGGACTTGCATAAATTTTGGTGGGTAGTAACCACTAGAAAGTCTACATGTTTATTTTACTCCTACAGAAGTGTCGAGGAAAACATAAATAATGGTGGGAAGTGACTCTTGATAAGTATATTTATTTACATCCATTTTTTATGCAAAGACTTGCTAATTATGATGGGAAGTAACTTATGGTAAATGTGTTATTTACATGAGTATGAGCTATTTTCAAGGATTTTATCTTTGGATTGAAAAATCACTACACAAATATATAAACCCCTAACACTCACTACTATTAAAAATATTCAATTGATATTCCATTCAAGGTTTTAATAAAATAAAAAATGAGAATCCTTTTATATATAGAGAGATGTGAAATTTATATAATAGTAACCTAGATCCATCTTGACTCCAAATCTACCAAGCTCCAAGAGGGATCAAATCTCTTTTCAAACCAAAAGAGATTTGCATCTCAAGAGATTTGATCCCTCTCAACTCTCGGTAGATCGAGAATTAAAATGCATCGAGGTTGTTGTATGTAATAATAAAATGACAAGTAGAGAAATTATCTACAAAGGCAGTGCACACACACACACATATTTGATCAAAATATTGTTTTGTTGTAAAAAAAATAAAATCACATTCCAAATATACATGTACATGAATGTTCCATAGTTAAAACATGTGGAATTTACTTGGTAGGGGCATTATTAGACCACTCATAAAAATTGGCAACAATTAAAACAATTCTATTCAAACCGTATGAATTACCATTATAAAATGAGATCGTTGCCTAAGTAGACACACTAAGGGAGTTACTATCCTTTCATTGGTATGTGAGATTAGTTGAAGCTTTACCATCCTAAGCATGCACTTAATCCACATCAACGCAAGAAGCTCATGCACACAAAACTTAACCTCCATTATCATATAATAATGAATGTGAGCACACGAGATGTAATACATAGTGGGTGTATGGTAGACCAAATTGTGAAATAGCTAGAGTAAATAGATAGAAGTAAAAAATAGGCAAGCAAGAATAAATTTCTATCAATCCACTCAATACTACCTCTTGATTGTCCATTATAACTAAATGTCGCAATTTCCATCAATTTCCAATCTAAATTTCCATTAAAACTTGTTATCATATAACAATTTCATACATGTGGCAAGATATCTTTTTCTTTCCCAACACCATAGCATTCAATTATGTATAACCAATGAAGTATCAAGCTTTTTTCCAACTTGAGCATGCCCTCAATAGGATTAGATTATTAAGAAAGTCATTTTTTTCAAGGAAAGTAATTAGATTCCCTCTCCACCTGAGGGCTAGAGTGAGGTTGTTGGTACTAGACCAACCCACAAGTATACTTATTTAAGATTTTACAAGACTCGAAGCCATTACAACAATATTCAAAGGTACAAAGCTGTTACAATAATATTTATCAAGACATTATAACTTATCATGTCACTAGTGGGGATTTGAACCTAGGTGGGGAAGATAACAACCATTCTGCCCAAGCACCCAAAATAACCCCAATTGACAATTTAGCAAGCTAATATCATGAATAATCATGAAAATAATAACATGCATGTTATTTTTTTAACATTTAAGGAGTGAATAAATCATTATCCATGCACCTCTTTATCCGTGAGATAAATTTACTATCATAAGCAATTGCACTAAACTGCTATGCATACAATTGAAAGGTAGAATCAATTCCACACAACATCAATTAAACAAATACAACCAAATATAATAATATATAATGTGTGCATGCAACAACGAAGGCAAACAACATCCAACCACATGTCAATTGGAAACATGCTTTATAGGTCGAGGGAAATAAATTAAATAATAGTAGAGTGTAGGGATGATAATCCATATCATCATGGTGACAAACTTAATCCACAACACCCATTGACCATATATCATAATCCAAAATAGCACTAAGTAGAGGTATAGGGTTTAGACTTGCTTCCATAAGAGGTTGACCAATATCTACTAATGATCAAATGGAACTGCATTATAAAATAGTTCCTTCCATAGGCCAATCACGACCTCCAACTTGAAACTGTATGGTTGAGTTATATTATGATAAAAATTAAAACATAGGTGCAATATACAACCAACTAAATTTAATCTCCAAGTTAGGAGTTTGTCACAAGCCACTTTTAAGTCAATATATACAAACAATTCTTCACAATTAGATATGCAGACTACCCACATTGCAAATCATCAAATGCATGGTTCCAAGACCCGCCAATAATATAGGTATGGGTTTGAGCCAATTGGAAGGTAAACAAAAGAAGAGGCTTATGGGTTTTGTATAATATCGATCGACAACGCAAAGGGTAGCTTATCTAGGTTGACACACAAAGTTAGAGTTTAGGGCAATGATAATAAATAGAAAGGTGTTGGGTTTGAGTTACAACTCACCCAAAACACTCATGTCATAAGTAGAATGACTTTGTGTTTTGAACAAATAAAATATATAGGCTTCAAGAGAATTGGCCAAGTAGAGCTTGGCCTTTGAATGACATGTTTTGAAAACAAATATAAACAATATCATGCTTGTTGAAACTAGACAATGGAAGCCAAGAATACTTTGACAAGGGTTGAATTTTGCATAGCGGACACCCAAAACCATGAACAATTTCATGTAATGTGTCAAGATAAAAACTTCTTCCCCAAGATCACTGTTTCATTTCTATAGCTCAAGTAGATATTTGGGCTCCTCCTAAAGGTTTGATATTTTGAGCTTTTCCATCTTTTGGATTTGTTGGAAACCTTGGAGCCCATTTGCAAGCTTTACATGTTTTAAGGTCTTCAATAAAGTTGCTCATAATTCTTTGGTTTTTGTTTATGAATTGGAAGGATTTTGGTTTTTTCTTCCTCAAACTTCTTGTAGCTTTTGCTCCCTTTCTCAAGAATTGTTTTATGCAGTTTTTCATTGAAGCTTTTGGAAACAAAAATTTCATGTCTTGATACATATCTCCACCATTACGGACTTCAAAATAATTCAACCCTGGAATCTATCACAACTTTGGAATTTTTTGAATTAATGATTGGCCATGACACATTACACTTATCGCAAGTTTACAAACTTTCACAACCTCATTACACATCACACCTATCACATGGTTACAAACATTCACAACGCAATTGTGATATATTGCACTTATTACATATTTTGTATTTTGAAAGAGTTTCAACCTATCATGAGCTGCAAAAAAGTTACGAGGAGTCATAATCACCGTGACAAACCTTTTTCTGGAAAAAACTCAAGCTTTGCCAAATTGCGACGTGTTACATCGTCGCGAGGTTCGAAGGTTTTAGAACGCAATGTCAAAAGACAAAAATATTGAAAAGTTATAGTTTTGAAGGTTGCAGCATGTCACTCCATACGCTATTTACAAGTTGCAAGGAGATGTGACACTTTGCAATGACCTCAATCTTGTGTGAGTCATGTTACATAGTCCCTTGGCACAAATCACGATGACTTTGAAAAATTCAAATTGGTTATAAAACATTCATGTAGTCATTTACAAGGGATAAAAGAAAAGAACTAGGGCCTTTCATTAGGGCTTCAGAAATTACTTTCCCATTATGCCAGTAATGTTTTAAATACACCCATCATTGAATCTCAACTAATATCTTCCATGCTCTCAACCAACCATTTTCAACTATACATTCTGACCAGGTAGGTGTTGTTACACTTTATGGGCAAGTTTGAATTACAAAACAATTTTTGGGAATTCTATACAATGACATCACTTAATTGCTCTTGACATCACTTACATTGCTCTCATTTTTTGGGTTGGAAATCTAATGTGCTATGGTTATGGTGAGGAAGTTGAATATGGAAAAGGAGCCTAATAGAATTTGGAAAATGAATCTAAAAATCAATCCAATTTATTATAAATATATATCATGTGAATAATATATGTATTCAGTGTTTATCTTTAAAAATCAATCCAATTTATTATAAATATATATCATGTGAATAATATATGTATTCAATGTTTATCTTTCAAATTTTCGTCTTCGCCATGGTTCTGGTTCTCTGTAACATGGCAGCAATTTATTATAAATATATATCATGTGAATAATATATGTATTCAATGTTTATCTTTCAAATTTTCGTCTTCGCCATGGTTCTGGTTCTCTGTAACATGGCAGAGAACTATGGTATCGGAATTGTAAGTGATCTCGGATTATAATTATATATCATGTGAATAATATATGTATTCAATGCTTATCCTTCATATTTTCATCTTCGCCATGGTTCTGGTTCTCTTTAACATGGTATCGGAATTGTAGGTGATCTCCTACCCCTTTCAAGTGTGAGTAGCTTGTGTTTTGTGGCCTCTGTAGATCTGCGTCTATGTGAGTTTGAGCTCTACTCCCAAACCATACTTTATGGTGCTATTTACTTCTTGTCAATAACGTTTCTGCCCACCATTCCATCCTGGCTACCAAACGCACTGTCATTTTACAGTGAAACGCTTGTAGAAGACAACATTCATTTTTATCAATGACCTGTTTGAGCGCGCTATTGTATTCTGCATTGAACATTACTTCTTTTGTTGTCGACTGTCCTCTGTCTAATTCTTAGACGGGTGGTGCCTGGATAATGATAGAAACGGTAAACAACACAAAATCTCAATAATCTGCACACAACGCTACCTCCACTCAATGACTCCCTCTGGACCCTGATGTACATTTCCCATTTTGGGTCGAGCTACTCAATGGCTCCCTCTGGACCCTGATATACATTTCCCATTTTGGGTCATCTTGCTCGATAGGTTGGCTCCCTTCAATGAAAAGAATCACAAGCGGTTCCAAGCATGCATGCCATTCTCGTATATGTGGATCGCTCAATTCAAGTTCGAATATCTCAGACAAGACTCCCAATCTCTCTAAATCTCCTTGCGCAGATAGACCCTTATCAGTCAAAATCTCACGTGTTGCTATACACTCACCTGGTTATTCTGAGCTATTCTGTCTACAAACCTGCACCAAAATGCTTCGCTCTCTCAGCTCTTGAAATGGACCTGTCTCACCATTATGGTTTGTCAGATTTGTCTTCACACTCACAGAACATTATACTCATTTTCTAGTGTGTATGTGAGAGTGAGTGTACCTTGGAATTTTAATGTGGTTAGCATGAGTTCGATGGTGGATTTATTTAGGTATTGAATTATTTGCGGATTTTCTAGCATCATTCTCTCTACCCAAATACTGGTCACGGTCGTGGTGGAGGAATTATAAATTATTTCTTTAATAATGGCCTTTTCCGAGACATTTCTGTGAAAATAGCGGTCACAAAGGAGGAATTTGGAGTCCTCTCTGTCCAAATCGCTGTTTTAGATAGATGAATTTGAGGCAAATAAATCGGGGTAGCTCGGTTGAATTTTATGTGCCATTACTCTGCCTAATATTCTCTCAGGAAATTCCACATTTCTATCTTCCTAACAAACTACATTTTGGCCGACACCATCTGTAACACCTTTGCCATTTTCAATCTGTGTTTGTTTATCTAACTGTGATATTTATCAACAGTTCTGCCATTCTCCGCGTGGTGTATAAACACATCTTTGCTCACTTTGCTCCATCTATTCTATGATATGACATGTTTCCTATCTTGTGTTGGACGACAACGCCCATAAACGTGTGTTGAAACAGTAATACCTGTAGCAGAAGCACAATTCCATTGTTGAACTGTAGCGTGGAATGTAAAAAGGAAGGGGGGTCTTCGGCAGGAAAAAAATAGTAATAGCGAAAAAAGCAGAGCCGAGAATCCACCTTTGCGGGTCTTAGTTGCAATATATTTTTCCTTTCGTTGATACCTCAGTGTCGTAAAGCAGCTGGATGTGGGTAGCATGTATGAGCTTTGGAGCAATTAGTCAGGTCTAGTGGTCGACATTGGTGAGAAACTTGAATAGATTGCAGTCCTGACGAGGTTATTATATGCGCTGATATAATGTTCATTCATATTGATATGGTATTAGTATTGTTCGCCTAGTCGTTCTATTATTGATTGCGCTCCTGCAAATGATATGTGAAAGTTGTTGCGTTAAGTTGGTTTATGCTGTGTTCCGTGTTCAGTGTTAGTTGGAGCGTTGAACATCTTGGTGCATTGACCATTCTATCATGTGCATGTATATGTCGAACCTTCAATGCGTTAATTGAAGTGAAGTCTTGTGTGATATATGGAACTGCCATAATGGTGATGTGATGAAAATATGAAGGTCATATGTTGCATTATGGGATGCCATATATGTGTGTTTTGGTCAATGCAAATATGGTATAGTGTTTTGAAAAACATTTTGGGTTATTCCATTCTTTAAAGGCCAATATATGTATGTTGAAGTCTGTGCTTTAATATATATATTGAGAGCCATTCATATGAGGTTCGATTGAGGTGGTTCATGCTCTTAGTGCACTATGAACACTCAGGAATGAATAGTTTATGTGTGTTGAATATTGAGGAATGAATAGTTTATGCGTGTTGAATATTGGATATACATTGAAGCAAACTTGTGAGTTGTGACAGTCGAGTTCATGCAAGTTATGGTGATGTATACATGTTGAGTAGAGAATATATGCATCCTCAGATGTATTGTATAATTGGAGAATGTTAATCTCCATTAGTCCATGTGTTGGTGCATATAGTTCTAAATTATATGGTGCATTTGTAGTGGAAGCCAACACTATTCCTCTAATTCAATTGTTTTGAAATGGATCAAATTGATGATATATTAGAGTTTCTAAATTCTATGATAGTATCTACGGTAGATAATACAGTAAAAATCAACAAGAACACTCTATGTGATATTAAAACTTGTCTGCAGTATACATAGGAGAAGGTAGAATTTTTGGAGTTTGAATCTCAGCTTCAACAAGAAGAATTACACCAGTGGAGTCATCATTCTGAACCTGTTTCTGTTCAGAACATTGAGACAGACTCCCATAAGAAACAAGTCAATAATGTTGCAGTTGATTTAGACCCAGTGCCTAATGAAGCAACGAAGTTACGTGCAGATGCAAAAATTCAGCCGCACTTCCCAAGCCCATCATCAGACCTTGGGAAGAGCTTGTCCATAACAAGCACATAACTGGTCTTGGATATGACAAGGATGTGTCCTTTCATATTCCAGATTATTCAAAGCTCAACTAGTTTCAGAGTGCTGTATTTCTTTATGACAGTTCATTTTCAGCTAACATCTGTCATAAAACCACTCATTCTTCAAACATATGCTTAAAAAACAAGCCTCATGCAAGAACACAGATTCAGCTTGGATGGATCGCTTCTTGGAAACGAGCTTCAACAATGAAGAAGATGTTTTAGTCATATGATGGAATTTGTTCTAGAGTATTGAACAATCTTGCACTTCAGTTTTCTCCATCTTCTCACCTTGTATCTGACGGGGGGAAAGTGATGGTCATCTACAAGCCTCAAAGACATAAAAGTTCAAGCAAGCCTGAGCCACAACCTTCCATACCAAATTCAGAATTGTAGCCTAAGACATAGATGCCCCTGAGTATGCCTTTGGTTGGTGGTCAACCTTAAACCTTCTATACAGGGTTGAGAGATCCCTTTTCAAGTTTAGCTTCTCCCTCTACAAAGAATTAGGGGCACTTCCTCCAGTAGAAGAATTCATCTTCTTGCTAGACTTGGAAGAGTTACAGGAATCACACTAAGCATTCCTTTGGTTAGTGGCCTTCTTTAAACCACCGTAGGTTGTAGACCTCGCTTTTTCTAGGTTGAAGGTCTCCCTCTTTAGAGCATTAAGGAGCACTTCCTCTAGTAGAAGAATTCAACTTCTTTCCAGATTTGGAAGAGTTTCAGGAACTGCACTAAGCATTCCAGTGTTGGCGGTCATCCTTAAACCACCACATTATGCCAACATTTCAGAGAGCACATTCAAGCTAGTGCTGCTATGCATGTTTTCACATTTTATATTACAAGTCTCTTCTTGGACTCATACATACCCATTTAGATTAAGGGTGGGGGGGGAATGTTGGACACCTAATCCACTAAGGGTTATGGTGAGAAAGTTGAACTGTCAAAGGGAGTCCAAGAGGTCACCTTGGAAGAAGAATCTAAGAGTCACTCCAATGTATTATTAATATATATCATGTGAATAATATATGCATAAAATGCTTATCCTTCATATTTTCATCTTCGCCATGGTTGTGTTTAAAATTTTGAATATTTTAGTTTGTCTTCATTAAACTAGGGTTTAAAAGTGAAAATGGTGAAAGATTTTAAACATTGAATCAAACTCCCCATAAGATAACCAAAGCCCCAACTCAAGAAATCTATCATCACCATAGGTGGAATTGCCTTGCCATCTAGTGATCTCCTTTTCCCTTTACCCTTTTTCTAATCATCATTGAGTTCCTCAATTTTCCAATTGAATCATCCCTTATAGTGCGAAAACCTTATGAATGGAATTTATTTTCAATTTGTGTGTATGTTGTGATTATCAAATAATTTCATAGTAATGTGAAAGCTACCCCATTTTCATTTTCCACATTGGGTTCCCATAACCTGGTGTTGAATATGTTAATTTTCTTAGGGCTATAGTGTTCTTTGCTTTCATAATGGCATTTTATCATTTTTATATTAATTTCACCCCATGACATCATAACATTATTCATATTTACACCATGATCTAGCAACATATGAAACTATATAGAAAGAAAAATATCATCATCAATGCAGCAGAACATAAAGGAACACTATAAGAAAAGCATTCACACATAGAGACACCAGGATTGGTTGGAGACCAGGGAAAAAACCACTATGGAGAAAACCCTTTCAAATTATTCTTCTTATTAGATTGTCATTGAATGATTCAACAAAGAGAGAGTAAAATGATCCATATATTCAACCATAAACCTATCCAACAAAAATCAACTAAACAATATCCATGAGATGAACCCAACCATGCCAATAATAAATAACATGATTGAAGAGCCTATAATGAATTGTCAATATCTGTGGTCAACTGCTGAACTTTGCGATCAACTGGCGAAAACTTTGGTCAACTAAAAAATCAAACTTTAGATTCCAGTCGCATGGAGGAAGAGACATGCATGCAACCGAGAGCTTTCAGTCGATACTTTGAGGCTACAATTCCGCGACTACAATCACAGTAGAAAATTGCCTTTGACAAGACCGTGACTGTGACCCAAAACCCTAGAAACATGCACGAGCTTAAGACCGTGTAATCTCAGACCTATGCCAACCAATCTCCATGAACTTGCCTTAGACCTGTGTGAGCCAAACCAAAGAAGAGCATATAATAATGTCTCAGGATGATATCCAAATGAGGTTGAGGTCACTTGTATTTATAGCCTTCCAAGGGTGTTCAATTTGATTTAGGGTCGACCTGACCAAATGCGCATGAGTGGGATTTAATTCAAAATTACACTTTCCCTTGTCCAAATTGAGTGCTTCAATAGTCAAAATCAATCCTCTCGAAAAGAGGAATCTAGTACCATGGTTGGAATTTGTCATTGAGCTGCCAAATTAAAACTCCCTCTCAACTAGGGAGAAATTCCAACTACATCATGTAATCATCACAAGTATCCTGTCATCAAATCATATCATGTCTCAAGTATCTAGTCATTAAGTGTCGTCACAACTCATCTTTTCTCATCTATTGCTTATTCCTGCTTATCTCTTGATTGTCTCTGCTCATATGCTGAACATTCTTGAATCTAAAAGAAGAAGAATTTGATATTGGAGGAGAGGTCATTTTACAACCCTCTATTCATCGGGGAGCCACTACTACCACCTAGAATCACTACCAAGGAGGAGCAGGGAGCCAATTATACAACCCACATCAACATCAGAGAGCCTAGATCAATCTGGAACAACATCAAGGAGCATATCTCAACCTAAAACCACGTCAGGGAGCTTAGTCTCAACTCAAAACAATATAGGGGATCATCTCTCAACCCAAAAATCACATCAGGGAGCACATCTCAACTTGGAATCTCATGGGGGAGGAAAAAATCTTCAACCCCATATCTAGAAATAGGTGATATAGGGAAGCAAATCTCAACCCATCCTCTTGCCTAATGATCTTCCCAACAATGATCTTCAAGAGTCATTGTTAGGTCCCTATACTACTAGTGTAACCCCTTATTGTTATTAGTACAACCCCCTTATTATATTGTTGTGCCCTTACATTAGTATTGTTATGTCGGCTCTGATTATATTATGACCCCTTAGACTCATATATATAGAAAGGAGGTCTTGTCATTTGTATCATCCAAGAATTATTCATTTGTCTAATGTAAAGGAAGTTTCCACCTCGAAGAGGCTGATTTCTAAGGCGTTCATCTATCTTTTCTATCTTTTTGTGAGCTGGTTTCATAACATTTGGTATCAAAGCTTTGGATTCTAGGGTTTCGCTGCTCCAAACAGGTCATCGTGGAATTTCAGTTATAACTTTTTCGCTACGAAGTTTCAGAAGCTAAAAAAACAACCCATTTGAGAAGAAATCGACCTAAACAGTGGATCCGAATTTCAGATCTTGTCTCGCTATATTTTCGGAGATATGATCTGAGGAAGTTAGGGTTTTTGCAAGCTCCAGAATTTCATCTAAAATAGGTCATCGTGGAAGTTTCGCTATAACTTGTTCGCTACGAAGTTTCAGAAGCTAAAAAAAAAACCCATTTGAGAAGAAAGCGGTCTGAACCTCGAGTTCGAATTTCAGATCTTGTCTCACTATATTTTCGGATATATGATATGAGGAATTTAGGGTTTTTGCAGACTCCCGAATTACATATTAAACATGTGACCTTGGGAAAATCGTCATAACTTTCTCTCTGAGCATCATATTGAAATTTCATAAGAAGTTACAGAAAGAGGACGAACTGTAGTTTTCTATTTATATTTTTCAGATCCGAAGGTCAAAACAGTGACATGTGGCACTTCATACAAGTTCGCTCTTCTGAAAAGGTATATAATCAGGTCATCTTGGGAGATTGTGCATAACACTTTCTTGGAGAATCCAATTTCGATCACACTGGTGGCATTGGAAAGAGGACACAGAGGGCTACTGCATGTCACGATTTCAGAACTGGAAAATCCGAAATTACAGAGTTACATTCGTTTCAAGATCGAGCTCCTAAAATCAAGAAAAGGGAATATGAGGAAGTTTGATGGCAAGGATCCGGTAAATTGGATACTACAGATGGAACAATATTTTGATCTACATGAGGTGCAAGTGTTACAAAAGGTACGTATTGCATCTTCATATTTAGAATTAGATCAATTTTTATGGTATAAAGGGATGTGTTTTCGTAAAGCACTTGTCACTCGGTCAATTTTCACGGAAGAAATGATAACACATTATGAGTATACAAAGAGTAACACCTTCTTTAGCCAATTGATAAATCTCAAACAAAAGGGTTCAATGGTAGAGCACATTGAGGATTTCAAAAAATTGAATATAAGGGTAAATGATATTCCAGAGAAGAAAATGATTGATGTCTTCATAGGGACTTTAAAGGATAACATTCAACATGAGGTTTGTCTTTGGGAACCTGATTCATTGGAGAAGGAATTCAGGTTGGAAAGAAAAATTGAAAGTGGAATTATGGAAACAAGGAATCCTACCACTCACAACTATAAATATGGAAGTGTTTTTTCTTCTAGCCTTCCACAACCTATGAGGTTTACATGACAACAATTGGAAGAAAAAAGAGAAAAAGGGTTTTATTCCATTTGTGATAGAAAATACACTAAAGGTCATAAGTGCGCTGAGAAGAAATTATTTTACATAGATTGTGAAGAGGAGGAAGAAAAGGATAAAGAAAAATAAAAAGAAGATGATATACACTAGGAACCAACCCCAAACAAAGAAGAAATGAATCCAAACATATCTTGTAAAGAATTGGAAATAATTACCACTCCTCAAACTCTCAAGATAGAAGGACATATCAAGAAGAAAAAGGTTCAAGAAGTGAAAGATCACATCGAGAAAGAAGAAATGAATCCGACCATATCTTGTAATGCATTGGCTAAAATTACCACTCCTCAAACTATCAAGATAGAAGGACATATCAAGAAGAAAAAGGTAATAGTGTTGATTGATTCGGGTAGTGCGCATAATTTTATTCATTGTAAGATGGCCAAGGAATTGAATTGCTTCCTATATCCAGCACTAGAGTGTCAAGTGATGGTTGCAAGTGGAGGAACCATAAATTTCTCTGGAAAGTGCCATAATATCAAGTTATCCATGGGAGAATATGTATTGAATAGCCCAATGCTTTCCATTCCAATGGGTGGTGCTGATGTTGTACTAGGAGTCCAATGGCTACAATCCCTGGGTACAATAGCTTTTAATTTTTAAGAACTTTTCATGAAATTTTATTCGGAAGGAAAGAAGTTGAATTAAGGGGTATCACAGGGAAACCGGGAAAGATAATTAGCTCTAACAGACCGACAAAGCTTCTAAAGAAATAAAAACGAGGCATAATTGCACAATTATGTTCACTCGAGGTTCCCACATCGAAATCATCTATTTATCCAAATCTCCAAAAAGTCTTGGACAATCATTTCAAGGTATTGGAGACTCCCAAAGCCCTCCCACCTATTCGTGATCATGATCATTCTATTCATTTCATTCCAAGGAGTGTTCCTCCAAACATTAGGCCTTACAGATATCCATATGCCCAAAAGAGTGAAATTGAACATATGGTTTCAGAAATGCTAGAGGCTGGTATAATTCAACCTAATCAAAGTTCTTTCTCTGCTTCAATAGTATTGATGCACAAGAAGGATGGGTCATGGCACATGTGTGGGGATTATAGGGAGCTCAACAAGCTCACTATTAAAGATAATTTTCCCATTCCTGTCATTGATGAATTATTGGATGAATTGCATGGATCAATTTACTTCACCAAGTTGGATCTTCGTTCAGGATATCATCATATCAGAATGAAGACTGAAGACATTCTGAAAGCAACATTTAGAACTCATGAGGGTCATTATGAATTTTTGGTCATGCCTTTTGGCCTTACCAATGCACCTTCTACATTTCAAGGTTTGATGAATTCCATTTTCAAACCCTTAGAAAATTTGTGCTAGTATTTTTTGATGATATACTAATCTACAACAAGTCTTGGAAGGATCATGTTCAACATATTGACAGGGTGCTCAAACTATTGGAGGAGAAACAATTATATGCAAAAAGATCCAAAGTTTTCTTTGGAGTACAAGAGGTGGAATATCTAGGTCATATTGTATTTCATGAAGGTGTTAAGGTAGACCCTAGCAAAATTAAAGCCATTGAGGAATGGAAAATCCCCACATCCATAAAGCATTTGCGAGGATTTCTCGGGTTGACAGGGTATTATCGCAAGTTTGTTAAGAATTATGGGAGAATAACAACACCTCTAATAACATTATTGAAGAAAGATGCATTTTCATGGACTCCAGAAGCAACAAAGGCCTTTGAACATCTTAAAGAGGCAATGTACCAAACACCGGTCTTAGCTACACCGGACTTCACAAAAACCTTTATTGTGGAATGTGACGCTTCAGGAAATGGAATTGGTGTTGTTTTAATGCAAGATGAAAGACCCATTGCTTTCGAAAGTCGTCCAATCAAAGGAAAGTATTTACACAAAGCTATTTATGAGAAGGAAATGTTGGCAATACTACATATTCACTTAAGAAATGACAACCCTACCTAATGGGAGTACACTTCAAGGTAAAAACGGATCATGATAGTCTTAAATACTTTTTAGAACAAAGTTTATCCTTTGAAGAGCAACAAAATGGGTCACAAAGATGTTGGGTTATGACTTTGAAATCATCTACAAAAAAGGGAAGCAAAATGTTGTGGCAGATGCACTCTCAAGAAAGGATGAGGATGTGGAAGCATTGTTTTGTGCTATTTCTATTATCCAACTAGATTGGATAAATGAAGCAAGCGATGAATGGAAGAAGGATGAAGGAGTGTGGCCACTCATTCAAAAGTTGCAGAAGATCCCAGTTCAAACAATATTGCCAGAACTTGACGAGGAAGGAAAAATCATATTGGAGCTTGGAGCAGTCACAAAAATAAGAACCCGACAACTACAAAATCGATCAATTTTAGAGTATCTCATCAAGTGGAAGAACTTACCTGCTGAAGATTCCACATGGGAGGACAAGAATTTTATATAGAAGCATAAAGAACTACTCAAGCGTTGAGGACAACACTTTTTGAAGGAGAGGGGCATGTTAGGTCCCTATACTACTAGTGTAACCCCTTCTTGTTATTAGTACAACCCCCTTATTATATCGTTGTGCCCATGTAGTCCCCATATTGTTATTATTGTGCCCTTACATTAGTATTGTTATGTCAGCTCTGATTATATTATGACCCCTTAGACTCCTATATATAGAAAGGAGGTCTTGTAATTTGTATCATCCAAGAATTATTCATTTGTGTAATGTAAAGGAGGTTGCCCCCTCGAAGAAGTTGATTTCTAATGTGTTCATCTATCTTTTCTATCTTTTTGTGAGCTGGTTTCATAACAGTCATGTGGTAGAAAACTTGAATCATAGTCCAAGCTCGAGTGAGATACCTGACTTACCAAAGGTAAGGATCACACACCCATAAGCCTCATCAACCCGTTAGCTATATGGGGAGGGACAATCCCAACAAGCCCAACTTGTGGGTATGATGCTAACTGGGGTATACTCTACAAATACCAATATAGGGGGAGATACCTAACTTGTTAAGATAGACAAGGATCACACACACCCTATGGGTAATAGATATGGGTGATACCCTATTGTCCAAATATCTCTCAACCCTAGGAGCCCTCCATCTCAATTCAACACCCTCGGATCTCAAATAGGGAGGAAGATTTGGCTAAGTTTCCTCAATCAACGATGGTCTCTGTAGATAAAAAACATCTCATCGTGCTCATATCTGGTATTGACTTAATCATCATATTGAAATAACATCAGTCTCATGTATATGAAGGAAATAAAATCAAATATTATATTAGAACAAATATATATCACAAAAATGATACCTTATTTATCCTCCCCCTCACGGAGGCAACAACCACAAGCCTAATCTTGTCTTGTACAACAACACCGACTGAAGATGTATCAGTCCCAGCTATATACAATATTCTCAATCGAATCCCACTCATTATTACCACAATGTATCCTTATCATATCTATAACCTACTCAAACAAATCTCTAAAGAGGTTCTTCAACTTGCCTCATAGCTAGCCATGGCAGCAACATCGTACTTGACCTCAGCCATGCTTACAACTACAAACTTCTCATAAAAAATTTCATGGCAGATCTCATACTAAGGCAACACCCAGATGCACTCATCTTATCAATAACAATCTCAATCAACATCAATACATCCATGCAATCACATATCATAGGAACAATGTATCAAAACAATAAAATGATCATCCCATGAAAACATCTCAAAGGGTGCTTTGCAGAAACTCAATGTGCATGAAGAGGCTCAATCATGAATTGACTCAGATTCTATGCCAAACATATATGTATACTGACGAGTGTTTTCACGAAACATGAATGCTTCATTCAACTGTTAGTTTCCAAGTCAGGTTCAACTATATCTCTTCATAGCTTCTTAAAATTCAATCAAAGTATCCAAGGATTTTCATTTCCACTTTCCAAAATTTCTTCAATAGCGTCACGATATATATTTTTCGTTTCCAAACTTTAGAAAGTAATTCATCATGCCATTATTCTTCATTTCGAACTTCAGAGGCCATCTTGCTCTTACTTTGATCATCAGAGGCTCATTACCTATTAAGAATATACCATCAACATATAAAACCAAAATCAAAGTCATACCTTAGACCGATTTTGAAGTAGAGGTTTGGATCGATATATCATCCTGGCTTCACTAGATAACTGTCAAATGCAAACATACCAGGCTCGGGGAGCTTGCTTCATACAATGCTTTATGAAAACATAGCACTTGATTGAAATAATATTCTTAGACTAACAAAAATCAATACTGTGCAATAAAATCAACTAAGTCAACTTATCAAGTCTTAGATGTCAAATCAAAATTGATATCAAAATCATCAATATAGTTGTAACAAATTCTTTGGACTAGGTGACAGGTAGAGCTCATATCCAAATATCAAGTTACAACAACCTTTTATTTATCAAGCACTATCCATTCAAAATTTATCAATCCTTCCTCATGATCATAGCATGAATCATTTCTACTACTAAATATGAATGGATACATTAGGGACAAGTCATATAAGTTTCATGCATATACCAAGAATGAGTCTTACAAGTTTTATCCATTCATTGTGAGGTTACTTCATATTGAACCACAACTTTTTATACTTCAACCAATGCGCCAAAGATAATGATGCCAATAAAATAAAATTATTGAATACCAATATTAGTCACTGAAAATTATTAGGCTCACATAACACTGTTATCAAGGAAAATCATCAAATATCTGGTCAAATCATTAGTCAAAACCCAAATTTATTATCACAATGATTTCAATCCGTCCATAATGTATCTCAGCATCAAGTCAAAGTTCTAAAGCATCTATATGAATTATCAAGCATCATGTCAAACTCCAAACATTGCTTATTTATATCAATAAACCAAATTTAGTAAAACCCTTGCAATTATTAACATACACTAGCCTCAAAGATTAAATCATAATGACATATTGATATGATATTTCGGTCACCCGCAAACACAACTTTAGTCAACATATTCACATTATAGTAAATAAAATATTCAACTTCCCTGCTCATAGAAATTTATGTTATCTGATCCATATCTGTAGGTCTGTTCTGCATACTCTTGGTGAATTCCTGATCTCATGCATAAGGTTTTAGATTTTGTGACCTACATGCATAACCACATCCATAGGCTTTATTCCATGCGGTTGTGAGGCTTATAACCACACTGATAAGCTTGCTTCTGTATGATTGGGGCTTCAAATAAGAGAAACCCTCTCTTCTTAGACCAAAACTTGTTGCATACCAACAATATCAGATATTTGTCTATTCATGTCAAAAATATTACTTCAACAATAAAGAATCTTCTATACATATAATGCAAGTGATAATAGGTGAAGGGATCTTATGGAGAGTTTCTCCCTCTGAATGGGAATCCACTTTAGTCATCATTATTCAAGACATCAACCTATCTATCATAATACTATCATGCATCAATAAAATTGTTAGATCATGAAATTGAACTATTAGGTTCTAAACAATATATCCATCATGACCATAACGTGTTAGAATCAACTACTTCATCACCACATATGACATCAAAATTTCATCAAGAGTTAGAGTCTTATGATTAGGGAAACTGATAGGTGTAACATCATACTTCAAATATCATTAACACAATAGCACTTACATAACTTAGTCCATCAAGGCAGGTTATCCAGATTTACCATATGACATAATTACTAAGACAACCAAGGTCAAGAAGAAGATCTTGAATATCAATCTTATAGTTACACTTTTATCATCATGGTTACCATGATTATTACAAGCATTATCGATAGTATCAAGCTACCATACATAAAAATCAATGAGCTAACCTTTTATATGAAATCCATCATGTCTATAATGAAATATGCGTACCAAATATCAAGTATACCAATATATCAAAAAGAAATGTTTCTATGTAGCTTTACCATGACTTAAAATAGAATGTAAGATACTTGTCCAATACCAAGTGCACCATCTCATCATAAGTTCCATGAATTAGACTTACTTTCATATGCATGCATGATCCATTTGTGAAGGTGATATTCATCATACCTTAGGGCTTACCTTGCCATCTGATATTGCACCTGAAATATAACATTGAAATAATGCATCATATATACCTTGTAGTATTTAGATACATGTGCACCTTGACATTGGCTCCTGGAGCACTTTTTCAACTTTTCATCAGGTGCCTTTTTCCTTTTTCAGCACCAGCTCTTCTCTTCCTACATTAGCTATCTTTTCATACATCCAAGATGATCCTCAAGAAGGATCCACTTATCACATATCATCAATAGGTTAGAAGTATCCAAATACTCACATATACATGTAAGAAGTATAAGCAATAATCAAAACAATAAACCCAAACAAGAATAGAATCACAAGGATGTAACATAAATCTAAAAAGTACTTATCTTTTAATGAGAGGATATCAACTCCCTCTTGAACCAACCTTTAAGGGTCATGATTTTCCATAAACCATATAACAATGTTTCCAACAACCAGGCCTAATCAAGACTATCTCATCAAATCTGTCATAAGTTCTAGAACATCTCGATCATGCTAGCATATCTCAAATCTTTTCCATAAAGCAGGGTTTCTCTAAAACCCTAATATCACAATATTCATCAAACCCTCATAACCAAATAGACTAGGGTTTCCTTCAAACCCTAGTATTCTTTTAGGTCTCCTCCATATTTTCTTGCTTCCATCAAAGGTGTCTTCATAGGGGTGATCTTCAATGAATTTTCTTCAACCCAGCTTTGATACCATGTTAATTTTTCTTAGGGATATATTGTTCTTTTCTTTGATAATTACATTTTATCATTTCCATATCAATTTCACCCCATGACATCATAACATTATTCAAATTTACATCATTAGCCAACAACATATGCAACTATATAGAAAGAAAAATATCATCATCAATGCAACGAAACATAAGGGAACAATAAAATAAAATCGTTCACACATAGAGACACTCGGATTGGCCTGAGACCAAGGAAAAAAAAACCCTTTCAAATTCTTCTTCTTATTAGATTGTCATTGAATGATTCAACATAGAGAGAGTACAATGATCCATATCTTCAACCATAAACCTATCCAAAAAAAATCATCTAAACAATATCCATGAGGTGAACCCAACCATGGCAATAATAAAAACCCTCTTTCAGGAGCTTGTCATCAGCTGTCATTGTCTGCAGTCAACTGCTGAGCTTTGCGGTTGACTGTTGAAAACTTCGGTCAACTAAAAAATAAAACTTTAGATTCTAGTCGCATGGAGGAAGAGACATGCATACAACTGATAACTTCCATTTGCTACCTTCAGCCTGCGACTATAGTGAAAAAATTCCTTTGACAAGCCTGCGACTGTGACCCACAACCCTAGAATCACGTGCGAGCTTCAAACCCTGTAATCTCAAGCCTATGCCAACCAATCTATGTGAACCTGCCATAGACCTGTGTGAGCCAAACCGAATGATGATGTCCGAATGAGGTTGAGGTAACTTGTATTTATAACCTTCCAAGGGTGTCCAATTTGCTTTAGGGCTGACTTGAAAAAATGTGCACATGTGGGCTTTAATTCAAAATTACACTTTCCCTTGTCCAAATTGAGCGCTTCAATAGTCAAATTTGGTCCTTTTGAAAAAAGGAATCTAGTTCCATGGTTGGAATTTGTCACTGAGCTACCAAATTAATAGAATCCATAACAAGAAGGTTTTAGATGGATCTATTAGATTGGACAATTCAACACCTTATTATATTTTCAAATTTGTTTTTTTCAATTATATCTTAATTATAATAGGGAAATCACCAAGGATATGAACACTTTATGCATATTTCTCCTGACAATACTAATGTGCTATGTTATTAAGATGGATATGATTTAGAGATAGATTACAAGAGAATGTACAAATAAACAAATAATTCATCGAATTATTAGAAAGAGAAACTTATTTAGAAAGATAAACTATTTGGAAGAGCTTAAGAAAGAGAAAATTGATATACCATGCAAAATTAATAAGATCAACAAAAAATAGTTGGGAAAGATATGTTAGATGTTCAAGGAAGGAGGAGACATACCCCAAGCTTCAATCACCTAAGGAATACATAAATATAGATGCATGTGTATACTAGGCTATACAAAGATCTACTCTCCATCCAACAACAATTAGACCAACTGTGTTGCTATGTGTCAAAATATTATCTTGGCTCATTAGGGGAATTTTAAGGTAAAAAATGGGCCTAAAAATAAAATTAGCTTAAAAATAACCAATAGGATTCAATATGATGATTTCATCCCCGCGTGAAGATATTTTGGAGGGATTTTTTTTTTTAATTGTATTTTTCACTTATCTCCGTATAGATTTACTCAAATGTTAAGTGTATACACTCGTTGGATGTGGAATTAAATTCGACATCCAACAAGTACCTACTTTGTATACTTGTAAGTCGACCGACATAAAAAAAAATTGAGAATACATGAAAAGAGTGTGTTGAACGTGTTTTTTTTTTTTTTAAATATATATTCTCAATTTTTTTCGATGTGGGTCTACTCAGAAGTATGAAAAATGGGTACTCATTGGATGTGGAATTGAATTCCACATCTAATGGGTCTCTATACTGGACATTTGAGTAAACCTATAAGGAGATAAGCTAAAAATACTTTTTTTTTTAATATCTGAAAGAAATATCCAGGTAGATCCACCCAAAGGGATCACATCCTACTGACTTATTAGAAAAGCCTAACCCTAAGGGAATCAAGGAGAATAACCCCATGAACTCCCATTAGCTAATTTCTATTAACGATGAGAACTCAACCAATTGAGCTAACCCTCAAGGTTTTTCTTTCTTTTTCTTTAAAAATTCATAAAGCTTATTATATTGTTTTAACTATTATTTTATCATTTTTCCTTAGGAGGCCCATTTCAGACCTCAAAATTCCGCTAATGAATCTCACTTATGGATATTATCAATATGTTGATAAAATAAAAGAGGGAAAAGCCATCACCTCTTTCTAGCCGTCAAACTTATAATAATATTACAATTTCCCTAGTCCACAAGTTGATATCAGGGATGATTAGGTCATGTAGCTCATCCTTGACTATTACCAACTTTTGAAGAGATGGTGGATTAGATTCCCTAGAAGAAATTCAGGTCCCAGAGTATAGGTAGATATCCTACAAAAAATATTCAAACACCATATACATCAATCATGGCCCCAATAACAAGGTTACATGGAGAGGAGGACACTACCAATTATAGAAGCTTGGGTGCCACTGATTTATCAAGTGACAAGAGTGGGGACTGTTTTCTCCTAAGTGTACACCTAAGGCGAAAAAAAGACAATATTAACTAGGTATATATCTTGTTAGTTACAATGAATCAAGCCATTATAGCAGTTAAGTATTTGGATATAGGAATCCCTAAAAATTCTACATGTTTTCTTAGTTGATAGATGTAATACATGTGACAAATAATTTTCTAGTATGGGATAGCAATGGTTTCCTAATGAGAAACCCATCCATGAATATTGCTAGATATTTGGGAACACAAATAGGAAATCCAGTATGTCAGGGTCTGTGAGCAATTCATGGTACCATTATACATATTGATATTTCATTAACCAACTTAGTGTAGGACCAAAAAATATATGTAAATGATAAGTTCCATCAATGACTGGTATGTGACAAAAAATGCACCTACCTCAGAACATTTGTAGCTACTAATCCCTCACACATACTTCCTGCATTTATACTATATATTGGTTCTATAAGAGGTAACCTACTGGATGTACATAAATGGTGTTGGAGTTGTTTTTGTGTAGGCCAATAAAGCTCCATTTTCCCCTTTTCTGATATGCATAAGTGTGTACAATATAATGAAAAAGAAGAAAAGGAAGAGGGGGAATCATTGGACACATTCCATTTTGGAGTGGAGAGGTTCAAGAGGCATGATACCCATGATGGTGTCATTGAGCACCATTTTTCAAATGCAAATATGGTGGGAACAATAATGAAGAGTGGCAAGAAGAAGAAATCTACTGAAGGGAAACTTCTCTAGAGGAGATAACTATTAGAATGAGTAGTGGAAAAAAGGAAACTACCGGAAATAAGAAAGAGAAGGATTATAAGTAGAATAACAAAGAATAATAAAGGAAAATGAAGCATAATGATAGCAAAGAATAAATGAAAATGAGGCCACAGAAAGAGTTGAAGCTCAATGAAAGGAATAAACTTTAAAAGCCTCATAAGAAAAATAAGAAAATAAAAGAGAAGTTGAAGAAAATAGTAAACTCGAATTAGGTAGTATAGATCCTATTGGGAAGGTATCATCCATTCTTGAAACATCCACAAATTCCCATGAAAACTATCGGTGGAATGCACTCCCACATGTAGAAATGGAACTAGGAATATTTAATCTAATAAAGCTAGATTTCATTGCATAACCAGAGTCATTCATCTTCCGTAAGAGGATGAAACAAATAGAAAGAGAAACTAATATGAAACACATGTATTATAGATGTTAATAAATCAATGAGTACAATCCACTTTGAGGGTGGAACCTCCTTTTACAATGAATACAATAAAAGATAAGATATGATGATCCTAGGAATAGGCCTCCTTAGTGTGTGTGTGTATATATATATATATATATATATATATATATATAGATATATATATATAGATGTTAATAAATCAATGAGTACAATCCACTTTGAGGGTGGAACCTCCTTTTACAATGAATACAATAAAAGATAAGATATGATGACCCTAGGACTAGGTCTCCTTGGTGTGTGTATATATATATATATATAGGAGACAAGGTACAATTATAATGAGAGGGTACAATGAAGTATTTTGGCTTACATAAAAATATGGTAATAAAAATGTAATAGATTAATATCTAGGTATTAATAAGGGGTTTTAGGGTTAACATGGAGGTTGTATATAACTTAACATGCCACTTCCTTTCAAACAAGTGTTTCCCTCAACGCTTGACTAACTATAGGTGATTTTCCATGAATAACTCATCTTCCCATATCACCTCTTCCACCAGTTGGTTCTTCCATTTATAATTTCTAAATTTCTCAGTTGTTTAATCCTTATTTAATAATTATTATTCTAATGTATTTTTACCCTCTTCATTATTTTTTGGTAAAATAGTTTGGATTGTGATCTTGTCACCAATTACCTTCTTTAAGCAAGAAATACGTAAGGCTAGGTGTACAAGTGAATATGGAGGAAACTCCAATTTGTAATCCACACTTCCAATCCTTTGCAACACCTTATAGGGGCCATAATATCTCAATGTTAATTTATCTAGACACATACACCATGAACCATTTTTTTTTTTGACTATAGTCATTGGCGAAGGGAAAGTACATTGGCTAGGTTGAATGCTGCTAACCTATAACATTTCTTTAATCAAATGCTCGATCTCACTCTTTCGTGCACATGAATACCTACAAGGCCTAATGTTAGGTGGTAGACTTCCAATTTGTAAATGAATAGCATGGTCATGATCTTGAGCAGGTAGAAGACCCTTAGGCATCTCTCCAAATACCATGGATTGATTGTTGATAACTTTTTTGATATCCATTGGAGAAGATCATAGAGATGTTTGAACATCTAATGAGAACATTATCCAATTACACCATGGTGCTCACTTTTGAGTACTTTTGTCAGACTATTAGAGCTTATCACTTTAGAGGGCTTTCCTTGGATACCTCTAGCTCATTTTCCTTTCCTTTTGAGGAAAATATCATGAAAATATCTTGAAAATTAAGGGCCACTGTTCCCAATTAATGCAACCATTGGACCCATAATACAACTCCAACACCACCAATTTGGATAAAAATCATGGGAATATCACACAAATAATCCCCTATATTCAGCTTAATATTATGGAGCTTCCTTGAACAATATATGGTGCCTCCATCTACAATTATTACTTGAAATTATAGTGTTGGAAATACAAAGAAATTGATAAGTCTTGCCAATTTGTAATTGATTAAGTTATGGGTACTACTAGAATCAATCAACAATATTACCCTTTTTTGATATATCCTTCTATCTTGAGGGTTTATGGAGTATTGATTACATCCAATGCAGGTCAAGATATTATCAGATTAGTCTCTCCTAGATTTAGATCTTGTGATTGTTCCAATTCTTGATCTTCTTCATCTTTCTGATCTATGTAGAATAATTTATTTGTAGTGCATTTATGCCCCTTATTGTACTTTCTGTCACAATTGAAACATATTCCTTTTGCTCTTCTTTTATCAATTTTTTGATGTGTCAACCTTATTTGTTGAGTGAGTTTATGAGTGTGAGTACAATGTTCTCTATAGTTGTTATTGATCACTCTTCTCATAGCAATATTTTTTACTTTCATCTTTTCTTGCAAGACTAAAAACATGCTTTAGGGCTTTAGTTTCAAAGAGACACACCTCATGTTGGATGCTTTCATTTAAAGTTCCCACAAAGAGGTAGTTGATTGGGATAAATGGCCTAACAATAGTTAAAAGGGGTTCTCTTTGATGTGAGATCCTAAGTAGACCTCATACTGTTTGGGATAAGAGGCCCATATGGATTCTAGCCCAACCACCATGAATCACTAGAGGAAATTTCAGCCTGAAAGTGCCCATAAAAATTTCATCTACATAATATTTAAACCAATCAAAATCCTTTAAATTTAAAAAGAGGTACATGTAAATATTTTGGAGGGCAAAAAAACTACTTTTCTTAATTGTATTTTTGGCTTATCTTCTTATAGGTTTACTCAAATTTGTGTAGACACTTGTTGGATGAAAAATTAAATTATGCATCCAATGAATACCCATTATGAATACTTTTGAGAAGACCCACAATGATAAAAAATGAAGATATATTAAAATATGTGTTGAACACACTTTTTAAATATATCTTCAATTTTTATCAATGTGGGTATTCTAAAAAATATGCATAATGGGTACTCGTTGGATGCAAAATCTTATTCCGCATCCAAAGAGTGCCTACACTTAAAATTTGAATAAATCTATAAGGAGATAAGGCAAAAATAAAAATTAAAAAGAGTATTTTTATTTTTATTTTTATTTTTTATTTCCCTCCGAAATTCATAACTCTTATTTTATTATTTTTTCTTAGGAGACGACTTTTAGACTAAAATTTCCTCTAATTTTTTTAGGTGTTATGAGATAATGAATAATTTTCAAAGTAGAAAATATGTAAACTAAGGGAAAGAATTGCCTATTTGTAGAAAGAAAACAAATCTAATCTAACTTCTATTAGAAAAATGAGGACACAAAGAGATAAGTGAAAAAACATGACATTCGTTTAAAATGAAAGTACTTAGTTGATTCTACGGAAAAAAAATATCTAACTAATCGAAGAAAGCATAGAATATTCGATGATTTTTCTAATTAGTACCCATTGATGAAAGCAACATGGAAAGAGATGATGACAATGTAAGAAAATAATATACATTCAAACGAAAAGTCTATTCTCCAACAATAATCAATATTACAATATGAATATACACATGAATATATTGTAGACGGGTCTTAAGCACCATCATAGTACATGCCAAATCAATCCCAATTTCTTTGTGGCCTTATGATTTTTAATATTATATTTTAAACAAATTTAAAGCACTTGCTTTTAGATCGTCCCTTCTCTCAAAATTTCTTAAATCCAAAAATCCAAAAAAATCCTTTTTCACTTGGAATTCAAGACATTTATGAGTTACATGGGTAACTACCTCTTGGGACTTCTTGGCTTCCTCAAGGGAAATTTCAACTCTTTAGATTCTCATTTGTCCTATTCAAATGTAATAAATAAAGTTATTTATAAAACTCCAAATGTGAGGTTGAAAACTATTACGAGATAATTGGGGTTTAAAATTTGTTTCCTAGGATGTCATGGAGGTATGCTTCCCATATTTTTTAATGTGATGATATCATATTGAATCTATTGGGTAACTTTCCTTCCATTATCATGTTATAATTTTCTGTACTCTGGGAGAGCATGTGCACATCTTTCTTCAATGAGACCATGGATGAATTTAGAATTATTTATTGCTTGGAAGGTTCTGCGATGTGCTACTTTAGGGTATCTTTTGTGGGCTTGTTAGTAAATACATTGAAATAAAATTCCTTCGTGTTTAACATTTCATTTAGTTTTCTATCAACCTCCTCATCCGAACTTATCTCTCCTTGTGCCCTAATGGATGTAAACCTATTCATTTTAATTAATCTCTCAACTAAGGAGTAATTTTGTTCATACTGAGGCACTGACCTAGATATATCCTTGAGATTTTCTTGAATCTTTAGAGCTCTACTGTAAGTGACATGGTCATAAGTTAACTCTTCCTTGTTGATTCTGGGTACTTCTTGTGTGCCTTGGGTTAATATTTTAGCCATTGTTTCAATTGATCAATAGAGTTTAACACCCCTTTGAGTTGAGAACCTCTTCCCTTGGCTAATTCTCGAAGTGGAAACAACTTGGTGGAGATTTTATATAGTTGTTGGAAATGAAGGTAAACTTGTTTGACCATAACTTTGTCTGACTTATGCACCTTGGAGGCACACATGGAGGGGCATGCCTTGCAGTCTTCCATTTTGGTGCCTTCTTGTTTCAAGCTTTTGTTCTTAGCTATTAGCAACCAATTCTATTGCTCCAACTCGACTACACATTCATCCTCTTGCTTTAGCTAATCTAGAAGATCCTTTAGATTCCTTTCCATAGCTTTTGAAAAAGATGTTCCTGATGAGGCCTTTGCCAATGGGTATTCACTAGTGTTAGGTATAATGGCTCTTTTGGTGGTAATTGACACTAGAGGAAAGAGGCGAATTGATAACTTTTTTTCCTTCTACTCCAATATCATGTTAAACATAGGATCATATTTGAACCTGCCCAAGCTTACTATTTTCCTTTACTTGGTTGGGGTGATGGCCATTTCCTTCATTTATAAATGGCCTCTTAGAGTATATTTCTCTTGGATGTCTTGGGTTCCCCATTTTGACCTTAGAGCATCTTATTTGGCCTTGGTTTTCTTGTTGTTGCTTCCTTCTTCTTCCTCACATTTTTTTTCTTCTTCTTTTCTTCTTTTATTTTATGTTATTTTCATTTTGTATCCTTTCTTCTTCCTCCCTTTTTAATTCTAGTTCTTGAGCTAATCTAGCTATCTCCTAATATTGCTTGATATTCTTTTCATGTTTGCTTCCATCTAAAAAACTTTCTTTCTAGAAAGGGCTTATTTCCAAGCTTGATCTCTCTCCTTTTATGACTAGGAAGAATCATAACCCATCCCGAAAATGGCTCGAGTATAGTTCAAGGCATCTCTCTTATTTTCTTAATTGGTTTATGATTCTAACTAATAATCCTATTTGTATCTAAATTCTTTGTAATGATTCTATACTATAGACTTGGTATCATATTTGTGGAATGCCATCTCCTCAAAAAAAAATATTTAGGTGCTAGTCTCAACTCTGGATTCCTTTATATCCTTCAATTGGTATGAGCTCCAAAAAAATGGCATGTGTGGCCATGGAGCTTACAAAATGGCATGTGTTGCCATGTAGCTTTCTTATCCATGAGTGAGCTCCACTTACCCCTGTATACACGATAAGTTATCTCTTGGAATTTCACTTAGTTAGTGACAAATTTTGGTATCCAACGAGGAGTGTTTGTTTCTCCAAATATCCTCAAGTATGTGCCATCTTTATTTACAAACTACTCGCCAACTATTAGCACCACTTTCCTAGCTTTCTTTGACGTGGACGAGTAGGTGCATTGAACAAGACTTCATAGAGGGGGGTTAAGAAGTCTTGTAATTTTTTTACATAATATGGGATGCAGTTGGATTCCCATACATATTGTTTCTTCCTGAAAGGTCCATTTCTAGCTCATGACAAGGAAAGCATGCTTCACTTAGACAACATCTATTAGAGGTAGGATGCCATGAGGAACTTAGGCTATTGACCCTCCTTCAAATTATAGGTTTTCTTAATATTATATTTTAAAGAGAGAGAGATATTATTAGCTTAGTTAATGATGTTTCCCATGATTATAGTGGAATATATCAGAGGTACCCATCCTTCATTAAATGTTTCTACTTTTGGTAAAACCATATAGTCTACACATCATAACAACTACTAACTAGAAGGGGTTCATTAACATATTAGTTGGGTATTCCATGTTAGTTTAGGACTTGTAACTTCTTCTATTAATCTACCATGTTTTCATTAACTCCTTAGGCACAATCCTAAATTCTTTTAGCGAGTCTTCGTCTATAATTTCTTCACTAGGGAGCTTATAATATACATCAATGTTGGAAGACCTGAAGGAGATGAGGGTTTTCTTGTGGTTGTCTCTGATCATGAATTATTAAATGTTGGAGTGTATCCATTCCAGTACTCCTGTGCATGGTGGGAAAGGGGGATGTGTAGCCACCTTATGTATCCATGACTTTCAGACACATTTTTAAACTTCAAAATATGGTCATCCTCATATAGATTGTCTCTTTGGAATAAATTGTATATTTATTTCCATGTATATCATTGTTTTGTTCAATGAAGTATATTGTTTCAGTGAACATTGGACCGAGTGATCTAGTGGAAGTCTTGTCATCAAGGTTATTTACCATAGGGTATTTAATATACCTTTTATGCGATGTGGACATAACATTACTTGCATAAACCATTGAAATAACATAACACCTTATCGATGTTGGAATAAGGAATTAATGAGAGGGGGGTGAATCAGTAATAGTGAGATTCTTAGAATTTTTTACTAAATATGCTTTTAGTTCTTTCCTCTATTGTCTGTTACTTATGAGAGAATTCATTCATAAAGAAAGTGAGCAACAAGATTAAGCATTCATATGTTCATACAATCTATCACATGAGAAACACACACATATTGACACCGGTGTTTTCATTTGGAAACCCGAAGGGAGAAAACCCCTGATTTGTTGTTTTTTATGATGTAAATTAAGCACTTAATTACATCAATTTGTTTGTGAGAAACCACTCACAGGAGGCACCGACCCCCTTAGGTTAGCAAGCACCTAATTTCTAACAGGCACCATCCTCTTCTGAATGTACGCCACCACATGCTCTTGCCACTATTCTACTTTTCATACAATTTTCAAACTAAAAATAGAGGCATATACAATTATGGAAAAATACCAATCTAGTTGGTTGCAAAAACAACTTCTGCTCTTGCTTCTCTACTGTTACACACACATCTTTGGTATTACACAACAAAAATATACCCTCTACTTAAAACTGCATATCCTCAGATTTCTGCCTTCTCTCACACATGCTCTCTGCTACACTCTCTTCAGTGTTGATCTTGCACTAGTTTCACAACACACTCACAACTACACACTACTTAGCAGAGTCACAATACACTCTACATCCCACTTTTCTCGATGGAAATCGATGGTTTTGATCCTATGCTACACACTGCACAATGCTGTCTCTGCTCCCTATTTCCACACTGCCCAAGTGTACCTCTGTATGGCTCTTCCTGCTGCTATTGCGTTTGATGGTTGAATTATGTCATGGCATTAAACATAAAGATGGACTTTTGAGTTCTTTACTAACTCCATATGTAATCCACCATACTGAGAATTTAATCTCAGTCCACTTGAACACCTTACTGTGACTTCCCATGTTTATTCATTTCTTCGCAGAGCTTGACAGTGCTCAGGAATGACCACTCCGTTCCCTATTTAAATCTACAAGACATGGACAAGAAGTAGAAGATGGATTTGTTCATCTCATCAGTTCTTCTTTATGGACATTTGTCCTTGTTTCCTTGTCTCAGCATTTTCTGCAAATCCCATTGACTCCATAAACCATCCCTGCTGATTTTCATTTAATCTCTAGTTGCTGACCCATTCATCCTTTTAATTCTCTGTATTGTTACATAAGAGCCACAACATATCATAACTCATATAAAAGGAATGTTACAAAAGCACACAATTTTGATACATTTATCCCCTTGGCACTTAGCCCTTAGTTCCTTTGGTCTCCACACGACTATGTGCCAGTTAATATCAGAGCCCCTTTTATTGGAACACGATTCAAATGCCATTTGCATAGGAGTTACGAGGTCCTTAACCTCCAATATGTTGACCTCTGAGATGATGTCCTGCTTTCATCATCTCTCCATGTGGCACCTCCATAGTGGTGACACGTGTCACCTATATTTTCCCCATTAGCAACCCAAAATATAGAAACTACCTACCATGTGTCCTGTCGTACCGCCACATCATGATGACGCCATCTGCCAACATAGCTCCTCAAGGCAAATCACCTGCTGCCATGTGTCTTGTCTGAGGAGAGAGAAAGGGTCCCTCGATCCTTGGTTTTTCAATGAATTCCTTTGTAAATATTATTTCTCACACGCCTTGATGTTTTCAAAAGAATTTTGAATTCCTTTGAAATCTCTGCTTCACATCCCTTGATGCTTTTAAAAAAGGACTCAATAATATTGAAAGTGCTATGTATCGTAACTTTCTCAATATTCAATTGTTAAGGAGTTACAAGGTTTTGAGGTTTCGCACCTCCTATATGCTTAGACTCCAACCTATGATATTCCTTCCTCTGATGTTTGGATGGCCCCATCTTTTCCAAAATTGGCTCCAAAATTCTATCCTCCAGAGGTCCCAAAATGCCAGCTTGCTTTGATATTTCCATCTTCTGATATGATGCCTGCTTATACCTTTCGATAAATCTCCTACTCCAAGGTTTTGATCAGACCTTTTCTTTGAGTTTCTGATCAATCCTTTGCTCTGAGGTTCCAATCATACCTTTGCTCTGAGGTTCCGATCAATTCTTTTCTCTAAGGTTCCGATCAGTCTCCTACTCCGAGGTTTTGATCCAACCTTTGCTTCGAGGTTCCAATTAGAACTTTTTCTGATGTTCTGATCCAACTTTTTCTCTAAGGTTTTGATTAGTCTCCTACTTCAAGGTTCCGATATTTGGCCTCCTCTTAAGGATTCCAAGTTCCTTACTTTGGGAATTAAGAAATTTTTATTCCGATGACCATTTACAGACTTCCATATATTGTTGGAAAGATTATTCAAAGCACTTTCCACTGGAGATAGTCTGATGTAGTCTTTGAGCCAATTTTCAACCTGAAATATGGCTCCAATCTTGATGATTCCAAAAACCTGGACCCCAATTTACCATAGTCATTTTTTATGGCTTTTCTAACAATCCTGCTACTGTGGTTATTCTATACCCGATGCTTGAAACTACCATAGGATTCCTCCTACACTCCCAATTACCATGCTAATCTAGTTTACATCAATGCCAACACACTCATAGACACTAGCCATCTAGACATTGCCAAATGTTCAAAAATCCCCCCCTTTGGAATTCATGAAAACACCATAAGCTCCCCCTGAAGCTAGGCATGGTCTTCTTTATTTGTCCCCCTGAAACTAGGCATGGTTTTCTTTGATGCCCCAGTAATATTCTCCCCCTTTGGGATCAATGGTAAATGATACTCTTGAATACTCCTTCTAAACTACTATAGCCTACTCTTCCATTGATCCCACATGCTGAGTAGATGCCAACACACACACCAAAATGGAGTCATTCAGAAGGAGGAGTCACAACTCCTATCTACTGCCTAAGATATTCAAAGGGTTCTCTTTCTAGTGGATTAGTAAAGATATTTACAAGTTGGTATTTAGTGGCCACGTATTCAAGTTTGACAACATTAGCTACAACTTGTTCCCTTAAGAAATGTAACTTGATAGCAATATGATTAGTCTTTGAATGCATGACTGTATTTTTAGAGATATCAATGGCACTTGTATTATCACACATAATTGGAATAAGGTCAGTCAACTCTACCTTAATATCTTTCAAATCATGCTTCATCCATATAATTTTCATGCAACAGGTGGCAACAACAGTTTACTTTGCTTCAACAGTGGATAAAGAAATGGAGGCTTGTTTCTTGTTGTCCCATGACACCAAGCATTTTCCCAAGAAGAAAGATGCACCTGAGGTTCTCTTCCTATCATCAATAATTCCAACCCAATCAACATTAGTGTAGGCCTTCAACTTAAATTATTTGTTCTTAACATACCACAATCCATATCTATTGTTGAATATATTTGAAAATCCTTTTGACAACAACAACATGAATTTCATGAGGGAAGGCTTGAAATATGGCCACAAGACCCACAAATTGCATGATGTATGGCTTCCATGTTTTAAGATACAACAAGATTCCTATCATGGATCTGTATTGTTGGCTTAAGAGGGCTTGACCCAGGTTCAGAGTTGTTCGCGCCAACCAACAAAACCCTCAATTGCTGGCCTTTTTGGCAACAACCTGTGTAGCGCAGGTTGCAGTCTCACCTGAAGCAGTATAGGGGGATGCTAGAACCAAGTTTCTGCATCCAGGGATATGTGATAAGCGGTTTCTAAGTCTGCACAACTTCAGATCTTATTTCGCGCAAATTGATATCTTCCTAGGGCTTGTCACTGTAACTAGGGAAAGATGGCTTTTAGACCTTTGCGAAGGTCTACGATCACTCTTTGCGGACCTTAAACAAGCAGATTGTCTTCTTACACGCATCAATAATCAACCCTAGATACGAGTTCACACAGATATATCAATTCATCAGAAAACATAATAGAAATAACTATTATCTTCATGAAATAAAACAACTACTTAAATCATGTATTAAGAAGACAGTTCCAGTTATTTTGCACAACATTCATTCATTATTTTATCAAAACATATCATTAAGTGACATAATATAAAGTAAATATATTCAACAAAAATGAACAGTAATTCTCCAAAGTCAGTCTTTATTGATCTTCCACGTTTAGATTACAAACTCTTCTACCTTGCGCACTCAGCTGTAGGGGTCTACGCACTCAGTTGCAAAGTCTATCCAGGCCTCCTGTGCACTTAGCTGCAGGAGCCTTCCCTTATTCACCTAAGTACATGAAGCCGAGCCTTCCTGCTTTAGCACTTTCTCAAGACCACAAAAACCTTTCAGCGTACCCAATTCCTTATCAAAAGTTATCTCTTAGACTTGCTAAGGCTCAACTATTTATAACTTTCCTTCATACAATACCATGGTTCGTGGACCATGGGTGAGTCTCAAAACCGACTTAAATATCTATCCAAATAAGGGGCTAAGACCCCTTTGACACCTATCTATCTATGTGCTTTGCATCCCCATATCACAAAGACTTTACATATTTTACAAAAACATATACAAAATTTGTGTTAACTAACCCAAAAACTGACCCTTGGGACCCTATCCCAACATGTATTCAGTCTTATTTACTAGTGGTGTCTCATCTTATTTGAACAATTTACAACCTGTAACCATAGGTGTGCTAACTAGCTTGCAATCTTCCAGCTTGAACTTCTTCAAAGTTTCTCAAAGGTATTTGGACTGGGAAATAAACACTCCATTTTGAGACTAAGAGATTTGCAAGAAAGACAACTCTCTGATCATGGAAATTTTTCAAATTGATGCCCCAATTTTTCCATATCGCTGCCAAATATTATGTCATCCACATATACTACTACAATTATTAGATGGTTGCCTTTAGATTTATGTATAAATTACTATCAACAATACCTTCCTTAAAGCATTGTTGATAAAGGTATCTATCCAACCTTTCGTACCAAGCTCTCAGAGCTTGTTTGAGTCCATATAGGGCCTTTTTTAGTTTGCATACAAACCCTTCATCTGTGGTGAGAATAAATCCTTCTAGCTCCTCAATGTAAACTTCTTCTTGTAGATCTCCATTGAGAAATGCAAACTTCACATCCATCTATTATACCTTGATTTTTTTATGACTAGAAAGGGCAAGAAAAATTTGATAGCTTCTAATCTTGCTACTAGTACAAATGTTTCCTTGAAATATACCCCTTCTATTTGGGCATACCCTTTGTAGAAAAATTGATCCTTGTTCCTAATTACTTGACCCTGCTCATTCAACTTTTTTTTGAAAACCCATTTGGTTTCAATGACATTTTTCTCTTTAGGTCTTGAACAAGCTCCCAAGTGTTATTATTTTCAATTTGGTTAATTTCTTCATTCATATCTTTCACCCAGAACTTATCCTCACTTGCTTGGATGATATTCTAAGGTTCAATTTGTGACAACATAGCCAAATTTGAACAACTTGAACTGCCAACAATTTTCCTCCTAGTCTGAACATCATGTCTTTGATCTCCAAGTATCTGATTCTTAGGATGTTATTTCTATACATACCTGGAAGGTGTTTTTGTCCTTGGAGTTGTGCTTGTTTCCTCACCTTCACTATATGAATCTATTTTTTCTTGATCTGAGGACCTCATATTTGGATTTACTTCACCATCTGAGTTCATATTTCTTTTAGAGGACTCAGGTTGTGAAGCTATTTCATCTACTATCACATCAATGCAATCCTAAATATTTTTTTTCCACTTGTTGTAACACTTATATCCTTTACTCAAGAAGAGTACCCGAGTAATATACCCTCATAAGCACGGGAGTCAAACTTTCCAAGATTTTTATCATTCCTTTTGATAAAGCACTTGTTCCTAAACACCTTGACATGTTTAATTGATGTAGGTCTTCCCTTCCACAACTCATAGGGAGTTTTATTACTATTAGGACTGAGTTGATTTCTATTTGATAAGTACAATTCTACTTGTGCTGGTTCTCCCCAGAATATGTGAGATACATTTGCTTCATCCAACATTGCTCTAGCCATTTCCTGGATTTTTCTGTTCTTTCTCTCCACTACTCCATTTTTCTATGGAGTTCTAGCCACCAAATATTGCCTCTTGATGCCATGCTCTTCATAGAATTCTTCACACTCTTTTGAAGCGTGTTCTTCTCCTTTGTTTGATCTTAAGAATTTGATCTTTAGATCTTTCTCATTTTCAACTTGAGCTTAATTTTTTAAAAATGTTTAAATGCTTCTAATTTTTCTCTTAAGAGCACGATCCAGGTGGCCTTGGTAAAATCATCAATGAGCAACATAAAGTACCTTTCTCCTCTTAGGCCTTTTTCTCTTGTTGGGCCACAAATATTTGTGTGAATTATCTCCAATGGGCTAGACGAAGATAACTCTTTTGCCTTGAAGTAGGTCCTAGTCTCCTTAACAAATTGACATGACTTGCAAATTAAGTTCTCATGTTTTTACAGTCTAAAAAATCCTTTCACAACTCCAAGTTTGCCGACTCTTATCAAACTGAAAAAAATTCATATGCATGAGTCTCCTATTCCATAACCGTGCTTCATTTTTCTTTATTAAATAACATCTTACTTTGGAGTTATCAAACACATATACACTATTATGAGTTTTGATTTCTTTTCCCACTAAATTTCCATCCTTCATATTGCGGATCTCACAATCCTTGGATCGAAAGGTCACATCATAGCGACTATCACACATATGGCTTACACTAAGCAAGTTGTGTTTGAAACCTTCCACATACAACACAATTTGTGCCTTTGTGTTTTAATCAAGACTGATTATCCCTTTACCTTTAATTCTTGTTGAGCATTTTTTCCGAAGGTGACATTATTCCCTCTATCCTTTTCTTTTAGCAACAAAAAATTCCTTTTATCCCTAGTCATATGATTGGAACAACCACTATCCACATACCATTTGTTTTCTTGATTATGTGCAAATAAAGCAAGTCCACATTGCAAGCTATTTTCAGTTTTTCATTTCCAATTCTTCTTATCCTTTTGGATAGCTGACTGTCGAATATTTTGGAACTTAGATAGGTATTCAAACCTGCTTCTGCACTCATTTTCCTTGTGCCCAAAATTATTACATTTGAAACACTCAACATCACTTAACAAGGGAGAGAAGACATTTCGATCTCTAAGGGGAGAGTTTTGATATCTAAAATTATGATACTTATTATATCTAGGATTTTCATCTCTTTCAACTTTGATCCTTCTACAATCAACAACCTTATGTCAAAAAATATGACACTTATAACAATGACCATAAAATAAATAGGCATGCCTATTGTTGGAAGTCTTATGAGTTTGTGCATGAAAGTACCTCGGTTGTCTGACTGATTGATTCATTCTCCATTGGTGATGTCCTCTTTTCCTTGCTGCCTCTTTTATACTCATTGATTCTTTCTTGATGCTTCTTTGCATAACTCTGTGGTTCTTCAAATCCTACAGACCTGAAGTTTATCTTCCCCATAGAATATTCCTATGTCTTTGAGTATCCCATACCTATTTTGATTCCTGAGGGCCTTTGGCTATTTAGAATATGATCTAGTTTCCTTGTGCCTTCTGCAAATTTTTCATTTAAACCTTTCTCGGTCTTTATTCCCTCAAGATCTGTTCTTAGAGAGACAACCTTTGCCTCAAGACTCTGACAATTCTCTTCCCATTCATGGATCAAATCTTGAAGAACCTCTTCCTTTCGTTTAACTTCTTCTAGTTTAACTTTCAAGGACAAAATTTCATCTTTGCATGTTTTTGAGATTATTTCCTTCCTTATCTTGAGAAACTCCTATTTTAATTGCTTGTTCTCTTCTTCTAGTTTCTCACATGTTCCTTGTTTTTCTTCTAGTAGAAGGACTAAACTATCTTTGCTCTTAATAACTTCTTCAAGTTTTTCTTTTTGATAAATAAACTCATCATTATTATATACATACCTTCTTCAACAATCTGTAGCTGTTCCTTCAACTACTTATTCTTTTTCCTTTCTTTATTTAACTCATCAAGAGCACTGATGAGTTCCCCTTCAAGGTCCATTACTCCTTCTTCTTCTTCTTCCTCTTTAGAGTCAATAATACTTTGTTTCTTGGAGTCTGTTCCAAAAGCCATAAGTAAATACTTATCTGAATCATCCTCCGAAGAGTTTTCACTGTATGACTCTAGTGCTGAGCTATCCTCTTTGGAGTAGAACCCCTTTTCCTTATAGAAAATTTTCTTCTGATGTTTCTAATATTTGTTTCCAAATTTATGATCATCTTCCTTTTCATCCCTTTCTTTGTAAGGGAATTTGGATGAAAAATATCCAACTCTTCCACAATAAAAAAATTTAAATGGAAACTTCCCTTTATATTTTCCTGTTCCACACTTTAGTTTCCTGGACAATTGAGCCAACTCCTGATCATATTCACAACTAGAGCAGACTTGATGATATTTATGCTCCTTGGCCTTTTTAGATACTTTGAATGCTGTTTCCTTAGGTTAGGACTTCTCTCTTCCTACTCTCATCTCATAGGCCATGAGAGTACCAAGTAGTAGGTCCATCTTGAGATCCTTTAAATTAACCATTTATTCAATAGCTAAGACTTTGGCATTTAATCTCATGGGTAGAGATCTTAATATTTTCTGAAAAATCATCTCTTCCTTGAATTCTTCACCAAGTCCTCTCATCATATTGGTTACTTCATCAACTCTGAGGAGATATTCTACTATTATTTCATCTTCACTAATTCTTAGGTTCTCAAACCTCATTTTGAAGGTTTGAAGTTTCGCCTACTTGACTTTGTCATCTCTTGCATGACTTTGATTAAGATTTACCCACACATCCTTAGGAGACTTACAATGCATATACTTTACAAGTTCTGTTTGACTAAGACCAAACAAAATGACATTCTTGGCTTTAGCATTATTTCCATACAATTTTTTACCATCTGCATCAGTGGGAGGAATATTAGGGACATTATAGTCTATTACCACTGAAGTCCAAACATATACTCCCAGGGAAATAATATATGATTCCATCCTTACTTTCCAAAAGGCATAGTTTCTTCCATCAAAGACTGGTATTCTGCTTGAGTAAGCCTCTTGACTCTCTTGCGTAGACATAATTCCTTATATATCTACCTTCCAATGGTTAGAATGTTCCTGAAGGAACGTGGATCTGATACCAATTGTCGGAATAAGGAATTACTGAGATGGGGGTGAATCAACAATAGTGAAATTCTTAAAACTTTTTACTCAATACACTTTTATTTCTTTCCTCTATTGTTTGTTACTTATGAGAGAATTCATTCATAAATAAAGTGAGTAGCAAGCTTAAGAATTCATATGTTCATACAATCTATCACATGAGAAACACACACATATTGACACCAGTGTTTTCACGTGGAAACCCAAAGGGAAAAAACCACCAATTTTTTGTTGTTTATGATGTAAATTAAGAACCTACTTAATTACATTAGTTTGTTTGTGAGAACCTTCTCATAGGAGGCACCGACCACCTTAGGTTAGCAAACACCTACTTTCCAAGAGGAACCAACCTCTTCCGAATGTAGGCCACCACCTGCTCTTGCCACTGTTTTACTTTTCATACAATTTTCAAACTAAAAATAGAGTAATATACAATTATGGAAAACACCAATATGGTTGGTTGCAGAAACAATTTATTCTCTCAGTCCTCTACCATTCCACATACTCCTTTGGTATTACACAACAACAACCTATCCTTTGGTCAAAACCGCATATCCTCAACTTTCTGCCTTCTCTCACAAAAGCTCTCTACATCACACTCATAGCTACAAACTACTCAAGATAATCGTAATACACTCTACACCCCACTTTGCTTGATGGAAATCGATGGTTTTGATCCTTTGCTGCACACTGCATAATGCTGTTTTTGCTGCTTGTTTCCACACTGCCCGAGTGTACCTATGTATGGATCCTCATGCTGCTGTTGTGTATGATGGTTGAATTATGTCATGGAATTAAACATAAGGATGGGCTTTTGAGTTCTTCACTAACTCCCTGGTGTAATCCTCCATACTGAGAATTTAATCTCAGTCCACTTGAGCACTTTACTGTGACTTTCCATACTTATTCATTACTTCACAGAGCTTGACAGTGCTTAGGAATGGCCACTCTGCTCCTTATTTAAATCTACAAGATGTGCACGAGAATTAGAAGATGGATTTCTTCATCTCATAAATTCTTCTTTATGGATCATTGTCCTTATTTCCTTGTCTCAACGTTTTCTGCAAATTTCACTGACTCCATAAACCATCTCTATTGATTTGCATTTAATATCTAGCTACAAAACCATTCATCCTTTTAATTCTCTACAATGTGACATTAGAGCCACAACATATCATAACTCATATAAAAGGAACGTTAAGAAATCACAGAGTTTCGATACCTTTAGCCCCTTGGCGCTTAGCCCTTAGTTCCTTTGGTCTCCACATGACCATGTGCCAGTTCATATTAGAGCCCCTTTTATTGGAACATGTTTCAAATTCCATTTGCATAGGAGTTGTGAGGTTATCAACCTATGATATGCTGACCTCTCAGATGATGTCATGCTTTTATCATCTCTCCACGTGGAGTCTCCATAGTGATGACACCTGTCACCTAAATTTTCCCCATTAGACCACCCAAAATACTAAATCTTCTTGCCACATGTCCTATCGTATTGCCACATCATGCTGACATCATTTTCCACCATAGCTCCTCAGGGCCAATCACCTGCTGCCATGTGTCTTGTTTGAGGAGAGAGAAAGGCTCCCTCGGTCCTTGGTTTTTCAAAAATTTCCTTTGTAAATATTATTTATCACACCCCTCGGCATTTTAAAAAGAATTCTGAATTCCTTTGAAATCTCTACTCTGTGTTCCTCGGTGCTTTTAAAGAAGGACTCAACTATATCGAGAGTGCTATGTATTGGAACTTTCTCAAAATTCAATTGTTAAGAAGTTATGTGGTTCTGAGGTTCTGAACCTCCTATATGCTCAGATCCTGACCTCCTATATTTATTCCTCAAATGTTATGATCGCCCTATGCATTCCGATGCTCCCATCCTTTAAGTAATCGACTCTAAAATTATGTCCTCCTGAGATCCCTAAATCCCAAATTTCTTCGATATTTCAGCCTTCTGATATGCTTCCTACTCTTCCCTTCCAATAAGTATCCTGCTTTGAGGTTCCAATCCAAACTTTGCTCTGAGGTTTCAATCAATACTTTTCTTCGAGGTTTCGATCAGACCTTTGCTCTGAGGTTCCGATCAATCCTTTTCTCTGAGGTTCCGATCAGTCTCTTGCTCCGAGGTTTTGATCTAGCCTTTTCTCTGAGGTTCCAATCAAACCTTTTATTCGAGGTTTCAATTTTAACTTTGCTCCAAGGTTCCGATCAGTCTCATGCTCCAAGTTTCTGATATTTGGCCTCCTCTTAAGGATTCCAAGCTCCTTACTTCGGAAATCAAGAACTTTTGATTTCGATGGCCATTTCCATACTTCCATATACTGTTGGAAATATTATTCAAAGAAATTTCTGCTAGAGACAGTCTGATAGAGTCTTTGAACCCATTTGCAACCTGAAATATGGTTCCAATATCAAAATATGATGCCAAGAACCTGGACCCACAATTCACCATAGTCACCATTCTATGAATTTTCCAATAAGCCTTCCACTGTGGTGATTCTCTACTAGATGCCTGCAACTACCATAGTATTCCTCCTGGGCTACCAATCACCATGCTAATTTGGTTGACACCAATGCCAACACACTCACAACCACTATCCATCCAAACAATGCCAACTGTCCAATAATAGATGTTGAAAAAATAAACAAAAAATAAAATAAGCCTTGTGGTTTGTCCTAGAGTTGTCAATTTCATCAATGAAAAAATAGAGCTCACAATGCATAGGTAGCCCATGAAGTAATTCAATGAGGTTTTGTCCCATGAAAGGTTATTTTTCTTCTTAAGAGGGACTACCATGCACTTTGAGATGAAAACTAACCTAGGATTGATATTGAATTGGGAGTCAATTTGCTTACTTTGTTTGCCACTTTGAGCCATAAAATCATATTGAACTATATCCTAACTTGTAGGTGAGCACAAGTTTCAAGAATGACATGCCCACTCATTGATGAGAAATAAAATTCATTAAAGGCCTAGCCTCAGATAGTAACATCTTGGGTGAGTCAAGGGTGGAGCCACACACTCCTGTGATGGGGAGAGGAGACGGAAAATGAGGGTCAATCTAAGTGAGGTGATATCATGATATGTTGCAGTTTTAGAGGGAGAAATGATTTTTTGTAGATATAGGCACATTGTTGTGACAAATAAGGGTAAGTCGAGTGTTTGTGATGAGCATTGCTAGATTGATATTACACCAAGGGAGAAAGAAAGGATAGGCGAGGGTGAGATCAAGGAAAAGGCTTGAAGATAAGAAATTGTCACAAAATGTAACTTGATCACTGAGGAGTGAGCCTTAACAAGGATATGGGATGATGCCAATGGAAGAAGTGGGAAGGGTATGGGGTGGCATCATACGATGAAAAACCAAGGGTCAAAGGACTGAAGACATGAGAAGAGAAATGATGGTTAAGTTTGAGTGATAGTGACCATGGTGTGGCCATTACACTATAAAGGGCATGTGCTTGCTTTATGGAGGCCGAAAAAATACCTTTAGTGGTGTATGAGCCTAAACAAGGTCATTTTATTGAGCTATGCCATGTTGATGATATGGGAACATAAGAGGAGGAAAAGGGGGGGGGGGGGATAATGAGATAAGGGCTGGTGGTTGAGCTCAATTTATAAGACTAATGTTATGCAGAATTTATGATTGTAGAAAAAAGTAATTTCTGTAGACCTAGTGGATTGGTATAGAACAACATAAGGCAAAGAGTATAATTTTTTCCTTAGAGAAATTTAAGAATGGAAAGAAGCCTACGTGGAATCCATCGCGAGCTTTACTTTCCTCCTTGCTTGTAAGCTCCAAGCATAAATCCAAGTGCTATAATTAGAACCTACACATACAACTAAAACAAGCCAAGTGTGGAGCACTGGAAATGTATGTTTTTGACGAACAATTTAGTGACTTTTCAGTAACAATTGTAACCCTTCCTGCATAATGAACTTAAAGAAATAAAGAATTTTAATAGAATGTGTGAGAATTAGTATGGAAAGCTTAATCGCTGATAATTGTTACTTTTCCATGCAGGAAAGGGTGGAAACGAAGGGCTGCCGTTCGAAAGGAAAAGACAAAGGAGGAATAACTGCTGTCCCTTTAGAAGGGAATCAGATGCGAACGAGATCGAACAGATCGAAGCAGAACGACCCAGGAAAGAAAGAAGGGTTATCAATTCGGCAGAACAGGGAAAGAAAAGTAAAGGATTAACGGCTTGGCGAATCCCTCAGGATCTTTGATCCTGAGGGATCGCTGTTTTGCTTATTTTTGCTACCTAGATACCTCCGTTGTTACTTTTATAAAAAGGGACAGCATCGTTAAGCAAAGGGATTTCTTTTTATATATGTAACTATGAATTTCAGACTCAACTTGGATCATCGACTCTCACTAAGACTTGGTTTGCTGTACATCTGTTGATGCATTAATATAAAAGACTTGGTGTTTATTTCATCTCTGCGTCTGGAGTAATCTAAGGCGGTGTACCATTGGAAGCTAAGCGCCCGACTCCGAAGGACACTTGCTTTTGTATCATTAGAATTTGGTTCCTGTGTGGTTTGTTTATCTTTATAGTTTGGTAATCTGACATGTTTTTCATATGTTATTCCATGCTCTGTTACGATTAATTCATTAATGGTTTCTTCAAGAGATTTATGTAGTGACTCTGTATTGTATGAGTGAATCTTTTCAGAGTTGATCGCATGTTATCAATCTAAGCCAACTGTTTTTGTTACAGAGCCTTCATATTGAATATTGCTGTATTGGATTCATTCGAAATCTCAATTATTGGAATCCGGAAGTAATGTTATTCTATTTTGGAAACATATTCTCTTTAATCATCAGATTGCTATATTAAGCGTGTTGTGTATATATGGTTGATGATTGCTGTTCCATAATTCATTTGTGAATACTGTTCCATAAAGTACAATCCATCGAAGTTGCTTTAAGAGAGGAGACTGCTATTTTATTACAGAGTGTGAGTTTGGTTCAATAGAACAAGTTTAGTTCGGACTCGCGAGGCTTAGTTCCATTTATTGTTGTTCCATTTACTGCTGTTCCATTTCAGATTTGCTGTTCCATTTCCTGTTTGCTGTTCCATTTTACTTTCTGCCGTTCCATTTACTTGCATTTGCTGTTTTGGTGTGAGAGAAGGTCTAAGGCTGTAGTGAGCCCCAGCAGTCGCTGCCTAGCTCCCAGGCCTACGGTCCATGCTCTAATTTCCTTTCCATCAGTTTCTAGAGGGATGGGTTATCGCTTCCGCACCCTTGACTGATAAGCTACCTTGTGTGATTTTATTCTTTTAGAGCAATTTAGTCATAGTTTAGCATCCGTTTACTCTTGTATTTTCTGAACACTGTACTACTAAGCATTACTCTGACGAACAACCTCGGATTGAGATACTCTTTGCAATAACAAAGCGTTCCCGGATTGACTTATTAATGTGGCATAACTAGAGGTGAAAGAGACCCTTGTTACAGCTCTACATTTTGGCGCCGTTGCCGGGGAAAGAGTATAGCCATTTGTCTTTTACAGAGTAGTGTACGAGTCTACTAGGGGAGAGTTGGATTTTAAAAACGGAAGGTAAGAACCTGCGTACGGAGCATGTAAAAGCCCTGCTCCACCGTCCGCTCTCCTGGCAGAATTGCAGGTTGAATAGAATTTGGTAGTTTATAGAGTGCATGACTAAGCAGAAAAAGCCAGAAAAAATTATCAAACCTCCGTTCAAACCCGAAAAAGCCAAAGGGCCGGTGACCCTTGGCCGAACAACCTTCATAGACGAAATCTATAAGAAAACTGAATCTCAGCCATCAGTAGGGTTCAGGAAAACCAATTCTAAACAACCTACTAGCTCCCTTCAGGCCGCAGAATCACCATCTGTAGCCTTCGCTGAGGTGCATAGTCAGACTGATGAACAGTATTTTCAAGAAATTGAAAATTCTATTCCAGAACGACTGCAGGAAGGGAATCTAAGCAATCTTTGTGAAGGAGAAGGGGAAACAGGAGAAGTTGAGGAGCCAAGATCTCCTCCTAGGATAATTCAGCCATTAAAAAGCCCAGATAAAGGAAGCGCTGCAAAAATCATTGTTGAAGGGATTCAATCTCCTCAAGCAACAGGGACTCTCATTATTCCAGACGAAGGAAGTGCTATTAAAACAATCCCTGTTAAGGCCGTTCCTTCTCCGCCTAAGAATACCCTCTTAGAAATCCCGGAAGGTTACTGGCACATATTCGATCCCATGGCACAGAATCAGTCAAACACTCAAACTTCTACGTTGCAATATCCTATAGTGGATTCCGCAGCAAATGCTCCTATGAAAGCAATTCCCCTTCAACACATTCCTACATTTCACGGACTCACATCAGAGGACCCCGATGCATTCTTATTTGAATTTGATGTATTATGTAGGGGATATGATTACACCACTGACCCCCAGAAATTAAAGTTGTTCCCATCCACTTTGAAAGGAGCAGCTTTAAGATGGTTTATGGGTTTAGGTGGTGGGGTTATAAATAACTGGGAGCAAATGAAAGAATCTTTCCTAAAGAAATATCAAGATTACTGTAGGTCTAGAGAACTGAAAGATGAAATATTTCAGATGACCGCTAGACCAAATGAAACACTAGAAGAATATGTAGAACGTTTTCAGTATAATTTACAAAGATATCCATATGCATCACTACCTCTGCCTGATAATGTGTTAAAAACAGCATTGATTAGAGGAATGAAGGAACAATGGATTGAAACATTAAATATCATGGGAAAAGGGGATATTTATCAAGAAAATTTTGCTGACATCATCGATTTATGTATCAGGAGCTCGAGAGGTAGCACAAGGATAAAACCAGCAGAATATGATCGGTTTGTCAGAGATAACAAAATATCAACAGAAGGAGTAACACGTGTAGAACTTGGAAATTTATTAGAAAATTTTAAAACTGATATCCTGGGGACATTGACTACACAACTTGATATTGTGCAGGCTAAACAGAAGCAGATAGAGGCAGAACAGAATTTGGCGATCTTCTGCCCCCGATGTAGAAGAAAACATAGCCACAAGGAATGTCCACTGGATGCAGTTCAAACATGTGCTATCTGTACAAAAGATCACCTTACTGAAAGTTGCCCCTCACTTCCTGGATTGAAGGCAGTATATAAGGAAGCAGAAGAAGAGCCAGAATCAGCATACTTCGTTAACCAGCGTCGCCAATGGCAACCAAGGCAATCGGGTATGTTTTCAGACCCAACTTCTTCTTTTCAGCCTCCACAGTATAACGCTCAGCAATATAGTATGTGGCAAAACCAATCTCAACCTCCATTTCCGAACTGGTCATCACAACCGTTTCCTTCTCCAAATCCATGGATGAATCAGCCAAGCCAATTTGGTTGGCCGAATTTTCCTTGCGCCCCACCATATTGGCAGAATAGCTCATATCCTCCACAATGGACCCCCCCTACTTCACAAGGTTCACCCTGGCAGACAAATTGGCCAAGATCGACATATCAGCCAACAGGAACTATTCCGCTCCCTCAACCGACTCTGCCAGCTTTACAACAAAATCCCCAGTCTAATCTGAGACCGCAACTCTCAGCCCAGCCCAATCCTAATCCTAATAATAGGCCAGTCCAATCCCTCCAAATCATAGAATCATCAGAAATCGGACCTGAATTGAGGGAGTGCAATGATCTTCAGTTAAGATCTGGACGTATAATAGAAACAGAGGGAGATAAAACAGTTCACATTGAAGATCAGTTACCAATAGAACAACCGTTACAACAAGAGGGTGCAAATAAGGAGCAGACTCATCATCAAGCGAATACACCCTCTCCTCCCTTCCCAGAACGATTAGTCATACCACGACCTATACAATATCCAGACTTTGACATTCTGGGAGAGCTACAAAACCTGTACATACGAATTCCTTTCCTCCAAGCCATTCAAGATATCCCTATATATGCAAAAACTATAAAAGAATTGTGCATAAAAAAACCAAGGAGGAATGTAACCACTAACCCAAGAGTCCAAGTAGTCGGTACTTTATCTGACCTGTTATCAGGAACACCCATTAAATATGAAGATCCAGGAAATCCAATCGTAACTGTTCAAATCTATGGTCAGACTCTGACTAATGCTTTAGTTGATTTAGGAGCTGCAATTAATATTTTGACAACTTCTACTTACCAAAAGCTCGACATTACATCGGTAGAACCCACTTCTACTTTGTTAGAATTGGCTGACCGATCTGTAGTTCGACCAGAAGGAACTCTATACGATGTCATGGTCTCTATAGATTCTTGGGAATACCCAACTGATTTCCTGGTAATTAATCCAAAAACTCGACTGGATGGACACCCGCTAATTTTAGGTAGACCTTGGCTTGCTACCGCCGATGCTTACATTGGTTGCCGGCAGGGGAATATGACAATAACCAGAGGACCAGATATTAAAAATCTAGTTCTATACCCTCCAGCACAGCCAAGTCTTACAATGATAAAAACTAACCAGCACCCTGTATCATACCTTACTGACAATATCAGATCACCATTGACTATACAGAAGGCCCTAGACTTTAAAGACCAAACAGAAGATGATGCTATCAATAACTTCATTAGTCAAACTGAATCTAGACCTCACACACAGTGTTTCATGATAGAAGCTGCATTCGATAGCGAACTAGAAGAAGATCCCTTGAAAGATACACATGACCAAACGATACCTGTGACTTCTGTTGCCAATAGTAAAGTAGTGGAAATTGAACCGAGAAAAACTCTAAACATCAATGCCAACCTTACACCAGACCAAGAAATAAAACTCATCCATCTGTTACGGAAGCATCAAGAAGCATTTGCGTGGGATTACCCTGATATGAAAGGGATTGACCCCCAATTGTGCACCCACCATATTTATATAGAAAAAGATGCAAGACCTGTCCGTCAACTGCAAAGAAGACTCAACCCTCATCTAAAAGATGTTGTAAAAGCAGAACTTCAGAAGCTTTTAGATGTTAATTTTATCTATCCTATTTCTGATAGTAAGTGGGTCTCTCCACTTGTGGTTGTACCCAAGAAGAATGGGAAATGGAGGATTTGCGTGGATTATAGAGAGTTAAACAAAGCCACACAAAAAGACCATTTTCCCCTCCCATTCATAGACCAAGTATTGGACACTTTAGCAGGAAAGAAATTCTTTTCTTTCTTGGATGGCTTCAGTGGATACAATCAGATTCAGATTGCCCCTGAAGACCAGGATAAAACTACCTTTACTTGTCCTTGGGGAACGTTCGCCTATAGAGTTTTACCCTTTGGCCTATGTAATGCTCCTGCCACATTCCAAAGGGCTATTCTTAGCATCTTTGCAGATTTAATAAATGATGGACTTGAAGTATACATGGATGACTTTACACCATATGGAGATGATTTTGATCCAGCTTTGGACACTCTAGAAAAAGTCCTACAGCATTGCATTGCTACCAGGCTTTGTTTAAGCCACGAAAAATGTTATATGATGATGACTGAAGGGCTTATTCTAGGACATTTTGTCTCAGCAGCTGGCATTCAGGTAGATCCAGCCAAAATTCAAATACTTTTGCTTATCCCCACCCCCACTACTCAGACAGAGGTACGCAGCTTTCTTGGATTTTCTGGGTATTATAGACGATTTATAGAACATTATTCACACATTGCTGCACCTCTATATGCACTAACTGGTAATGTCGATTTCATGTGGACAGAGAAATGTGACCGCGCTTTCCAGGAATTAAAGAAGCTTGTATCAACAGCTCCAGTCCTTCGAGGACCAAACTGGAATTTACCATTCCAAATCTCATCTGATGCCTCAGACACAGCAATCGGTGCAGTCCTTGGGCAGGAGGAGGATAAAAAACCATATGCTATTTATTATATCAGCAAAAATTTATCCCCTGCTGAATTAAATTATACTGTCACCGAAAAAGAATTCCTCGCTGTAATACATGCTGTCAATAAGTTTAGACATTATATTACAGGCTATCCCGTTGTTTTATATACAGATCATTCTGCTATCAAATATTTAGCGAATAAGCCTGTTACAAATGCTAGAATAACGAGATGGTTGATCTTATTGCAGGAGTTCGATATCACAATCAAGGATAGACCCGGCAAGGAAAACCCTGTAGCTGATTTTCTCTCACGAATACCAAAATCAATTGAGGCAACAACAGTGGAAGATCAATTTCCGGATGAGCACCTGTTTGCTGTTGCTGTTCAAACACCCTGGTATGCTGATGTTGCCAATTACCTTGCAGTAGGTAAGCTACCAAAACACTTAACCCCTAATGAACGTAAGCAGGTTGTTCAGAAGAGTACTCGGTTTTTGTGGATCGGGGGTTATTTGTTCCACACAGGGGCAGACATGCAAATTAGGAGGTGTATTCGAGAAGATGAAATTTTCGACATCTTAAAAGCTTGTCATAACGGACCATGTGGGGGACACTTTGCCGAAAAAAGAACAGCACATAAAGTATTGCAGACAGGATACTACTGGCCTACAATTTTTAAGGATTCGAAGAAATTTGTTCAAGCCTGTGACAGCTGCCAGCGAGCAGGACGACCTGGTCAAGCCGACGAAATGCCTCTCAGGCCACAATTAGTCATTGAACCATTTGAACGATGGGCTCTTGATTTCGTTGGACCCATCAACCCATCATCAAATCAGAGAACATATATCTTGGTAGCCACAGAATATGTTACCAAATGGGTTGAGGCCGAAGCGTTGCCTAGAGCTACAGAAGATTCGGTAATACAGTTCCTGTTCCATTTGTTTGTACGTTATGGCCTTCCGAGAGAAATAATTACAGATGGAGGACCACAATTTGCCGGAAACAAATTAGCTGCAACACTTAACAATTATCACGTCCAGCATAAGATTACTACCCCATATCACCCGCAGGCGAATGGGCAAGTAGAAAGTAGCAATAAGGTAATAGAATCAATTTTAACAAAAACCATTGCTTCACATAGGCGTGATTGGGCCGCCCGACTACCTGAAGCACTCTGGGCTTATAGAACCACCTGGAGAAGTACCACTGGTTATTCACCCTATCAATTAGTGTTTGGGAAACAACCTATTTTCCCCATAGAATTCGAAATCCAAACACTACGAACTGCACAGGAAGTTGGCCTAGATTTAAGTGAGGCACAAATCAATCGACTACAGCAGATTAACGAGTTGGACGAAATAAGGCTCTCTGCATTACAGAATACAGCACTTATTCAACAGCAGCGAGCTAAATGGCATGATGCACTTATCAAGAACAAAGTCTTTCACGAAGGAGACTGGGCTCTGTTATATGACTCTCGGTTTCAGGATTTCCCTGGGAAACTGCAGACTCGTTGGTTGGGGCCATACGAAATCCAGAAAGTACATGATAATGGGACCCTTACTCTGATCACAATCGATGGTTCTGGATATGCATTCAAGGTAAATGGCCACCGAGTTCGTCTCTATCGCAGGCCACTCACTCGGGAATCCTTCTGTCAGCAGCTACGTCAAGACACTGACATGGAAATTTTAGGAGAGGAAGTAAAATCTTCCTCACCTATAATTCAGTAAGGAACTCATTTTTTTGACTTGTACATAAGTTCTTGTATATATGTTTTCTTAACATTTCTTTGATCTTTCTTTTTTAATTTTGCTTTTTACAGTCAGCGTGTCTTTGCTGTTCCTTTTCCAAAAGGAACAACAGTTGCTTGTTTTCGTGTTTTTGCTGTTCCTTTTTCAAAAGGAACAACATTTTTGAGTTTTTGCTGTTCCTTTTCAAAAGGAACAACATTTGTGAGTTTTTGCTGTTCCTTTTCAAAAGGAACAACATTTCTGAGTTTTTGCTGTTCCTTTTCAAAAGGAACAACATTTGTGAGTTTTCGCTGTTCCTTTTCAAAAGGAACAACATTTGTGAGTCTTTGCTGTTCCTTTTCAAAAGGAACATCATTTGTGAGTTTCTACTGTTCCTTTTCAAAAGGAACAACATTTGTGAGTTTTTGCTGTTCCTTTTCAAAAGGAACAACATTTTTGGGTTTTTGCTGTTCCTTTTCAAAAGGAACAACATTTGTGAGTCTTTGCTGTTCCTTTTCAAAAGGAACAACGTTTGTGAGTTTCTGCTGTTCCTTTTCAAAAGGAACAACATTTGTGAGTTTTTGCTGTTCCTTTTCAAAAGGAACAACATTTTTGAGTTTTTGCTGTTCCTTTTCAAAAGGAACAACATTTTTGAGTTTCTGCTGTTCCTTTTCAAAAGGAACAACATTCGTGAGTCTTTGCTGTTCCCTTTCAAAAGGAACAGCGTTTGTGAGTTTCTGCTGTTCCTTTTCAAAAGGAACAACATTTGTGAGTTTTTGCTGTTCCTTTTCAAAAGGAACAACATTTTTGGGTTTTTGCTGTTCCTCTTCAAAAGGAACAACAGTTGTGAGTTTTTGTTGTTCCTCTTCAAAAGGAACAACAGTTGTGAGTTTTTGCTGTTCCTTTTCAAAAGGAACAGCAGTTGAGAATTTTTGCTGTTCCCTTTTTCAAAGGAGACAACACTCATGATCTTCGACTGTTCCTTCTCAAAGAACGGCATCTCAACTATTTGTTTGCATGGATTCTTCTCTGTTGTTCCTTTTTTTCAAAAGGAACACTATAGCCATGTTTTTGCTCTCTGTGATGATTCATATTGAGGATGCTTTTCACCCATGTTCTCTCCAAGTCTTTAAGATACAGCTATGCACTTATGCAATGAATATAAATTACGACATACCTAAGTCAGTAGATCATAAGATCGCTATCTTTATAGAGCCTAGTATTGATAAGAGGACAAGAGGAGGGACATACTTACTTCTCATCTCCGTTGTCATTGACTTATTCCCATTGTTTTGGTTAGTTATCTTTATCATGGCGATTTCCCTAAAAATTTTCTCTGATTATTACTCAGGAATAAGAACAAAGGATTTATATCTTCCTGTTGGGATGATAAGACTTCTTCCACCATTCCCACTCTTAAGGAGTGTTGAACCACCCTTATGTGTAAATATATAAGAAAAAGTGCTTTGCAAAAGAAAAAAATGATGATGAGTATGGATTATTAATTGTCAAATGCAGGATAGGGGGTCTCATCAAGAGCCAGCCTACCATGATCATCAGGTTGGAAGCGAAGTGGCATTCCCAGTATGGCCACCACACCAGGGATATGGTCCAAAAGGTACACTAAATAAACAGACCTTGGAACAGGGGGTCTCATCACGAGCCGGCCTGTCCACGTTTCGCACCTTCCTTGTGAATGGCATTATGGCTACCTGGTTACCAAGCCAGCATAATGGCCTGCATTTTGACAAAATACTTTTATACACACAAAGGATCATGGTTCCGAGGGTGAAATAAACAACTCTGCCAAGGTTATGGACACCTATCGGCAGTAGAGCTCTGTTAATGGTATCAAAGTCATAATGGTTACACCAACAGGGATGATATTAATACCTCTTTGTCTCTTCTATCCTATGAATAATTCATATTTTATTTCCCGATGAACATATCACATGAACACTCATTACTACCAATCATGGAAAAGGAACTGACAATGACCTCTGGGTATTTCGTACGATTGACAGACGTCCCATCCCCCGGCCTCGCATCATATTACGCAGGCTCTTATGTAAAACACGATCCACCTTTTTGCCTCGATTTCGGTATTTCGTTGTCCATCTAAAACATGGCGTAATTTTATATGCTGTTCTTTTGTGACTGGTTACACGATGGCTGCTGCTCCTCTATTTGACGGCTAGGGCAGCCTATCACATTGCGGGGGGGGGGGGGGGGAAGGTAATCTCATTACTCCACGAGTTACGTGTCAGCACACCATTCGAGGTAGATAGTGTACGAAGGAATGGCATGGTTTAACGGTATGATAATTCTATTTTACGCAAAGTTGCCATCCACAATCCATTTTTGTTGCATACTCTGTTTTTTTTCGCGACGATCACCTTCTCTGCGTCTCAAAACAGCACAGGCAGTTGCTGTTCCATTGGAAATCCTTAGTGGAACCATGGGAGGAAAGGCAGTCCGAAGCGAACCTCAGGAATTGACAGTCTCTGCTGCTGCCCGGGAGATCCTGGAAAAGGCTGGATGGCTGAATTATTTCAGTCGCCTACAAGAATCAAACGAGACAGTGGCGTTGGAATTTCTGCAAAACTTGCAGGAGGACTACTCCATAGTAAGAGAAAGGCGGATAACGGTCACTAACGATGTAATTGCAGAAGTCTCAGGACTACCAGCCACCGGACCTGTATGGACACTGAGGAAAGAGAGACTACAAAAGATTATGGAGATTTTTCAGGATGAAGGCCAAAGCTTGACAGTGAAGGGGAAGGGAGTTCTGCCAGCAACGTTAGGAGAACCCTGGACCGAACTAGCAAAGATAGTACAGAGCTACATTACTTGCGAAGGAAGGAAAGATGTGGTAAGACCACGTCATCTTAAACTCTTAGCTGTTTTGAAAGAAAAATGTTCTGTAAATCTGCCTGCACTTTTAAATTCACTATTGCATGATGCGGCTCGAAGCCTGAAAACGGCACAACACATAGAAGCAATTGTTAGCCACCATGGATTGATTCGATTGATAGTGAGCCATAGTCTCACTCAACAACAGAGCAGCTGGGAGGAGCTCATTGCATTGATTGAGGGGGGATTGGCTGCACCATCCCCAAAACCTAAACATTCCTCTAGCACACCGGAACGATCAGAGAAACACAGAGAAGTGGCAGCAGGAAAACGTGTTGCTCCAAAACGTAAGCACTCTTCAAGTACACCGGAGCGACCAGAAAAACGCAGAGAAGTGATAGTAGAAAAACCTGTTGCTTGTACACCTGAACAACCTGAGAAACCAAGAAAATCAGTCCGGCTAGCTCGAATACGAGGGAGGCTGGAAAAGATTCGGGAAAGCACCAGCTAACCAATTAAGATTATAGACGAACCTCCAGAACCAGAAGGAGGACCTTCCGAAGAAAATGCTGGAAAATCTGGGGGCGAGGCTGAGCAAGCCGGAGAAGGAGGTGAGGAGGGAGAAGTGCACTCCGAAACAGAAACAGAAGCTAAACACTCCAAGGCAGTCACTGAGCAGGACAATCGGGAGGAGGAAGTAGTACAGCTAGAAAGCAACCCGCTGTGAGACCCTGTGGGCGAAGAAGAATTGGCCGCAATCCTGGCCAGTATGGGGGAATATGGCTAACCCTCCAGCCCAGCAGGTCCTCCCGATGGTCCTCCAGATGAAGACATACCTGAGAATTCACATGCAGAAAAGGAAGGAGAAGAAAACCCGCCCGTTCATGAGGAAGAAATAAGGGACACCAACTGGGAACAATCTGTTCCCAAGGCACCAGAAGAAATTTTAGACAGAGTAGGAGAAGATTTAAGGGCCAGTCGTAAACCCTCTGCTGAGGCAAGGGAAATCAAGAAATTAAGGAGGAAACAGCAGAGGCTGCTGAACACTATAGCCCGGCTCCGACAACAAATTCGGATTCTGAAAGCCAGTCTGAGGATACGAAGGACCACAAGGAAAAGAAAGAGGACCACTGCAGCAAAATCCCGTAGAACAAGAAGACGAAGGACTTATAGTCGCCCTGTTGGTCGAAACCCGGCTGGAAGACCTGCTGCTGTTCCAATTGTCACTGAAGAACAGACTGCTGTTCCAAATGACGCTGAGGAACAAACTGCTGTTCCAATTGTCACTGAAGAACAGACTGCTGTTCCAAATGACGCTGAGGAACAAACTGCTGTTCCAATTGTCACTGAAGAACAGACTGCTGTTCCAAATGATGTTGAGGAACAGACTGCTGTTCCAATTGACAATGAGGAACAGACTGCTGTTCCAATTGATAATGAAGAACAGACTGCCGTTCCAATTGGGGCAGAGGGACAGGATGATGTTCCATTAACAGAGGAACCACAACAACCTTTCATTTGTGTTAAGAAAGAAAAGGAGAATAAGGAGATCCAAACAGAGGCACCGCCCTCAGGGGTGATCCGGGTTCTGAACTCCAAACAGTATAACAAAAAGGTTCAGGTAAAACTCCCGGCCTCTACGGCCCTATGGAAAAAGGATCCAAAAACAAGAACCTTGCACAAAATGATGAAGCAAGCTCAGCAAGAAGCTGAACAGTTGAAGGAACAAACAGTCCCCCGGGAGAAATATGAAGAATTGCAACAGCAACTTCGGGATATTAGTCAGTCCGAGAGCTAGGCCTTCAAAGGCTGGCAAAAGGAGCAAGAAAAGGTTGCAAAGGTAACTCGTCGATTAGATATTGTTGTTAGGCAGATGGACACTGTGTGTTCTTTGTATAATGACGTTCTGGCCTGTAGGGCCCCTGCTAAAAACTATGCTTTATTTTTGCTTGAACGATATTTATGATTAAAGATAAAAGCTGTCAGGGCAGGTGCCCCTATACAAATCAATACTGTTAATGATTTCATAGATTGTTGCAAGCATTATGGAATTAAGGTTCAAAGATTATTATGTGAATTTTACTTGCATAACCTCGTGCTAGACCAAGAAACTGATTTAAATCCTGGCCCTTTTGTTGGGGACATATAATTGCAAGCCTTCGTTTCATTCGGGGTTAGTCAGCTAAAATGGCTCAGGGCTTATAACGCTTTTCAGAGGCAGGAAAATAGCTTAGACTTGTGGGTAAGAGCCGAGCCTAGAGACCCAGTGCTGTTGTGGAGAGCACATAGGAACCTTATGAGAACCCCGGGTGTTATGGAGACATTAGGACCCATGCATGAGGACCTAATCCGACAAAATCTGGAATATTTTCTGACTATTAAAGACCTCGCCATCGATGCTGCAAAATTCCGATACCAGACTTCGAACCCAAACATCCAGCTCAGGGAACCATTCAGATATGAAAATTTTGAGCTAGCTGCCAGCCAATTGAACCTTTATGGCGAGCGTATTTTGCAAGCAGGGCCATCCTGGTTAGGGTATCGATTTCGTAGTCCAATCATTTGGCACCCTGCACCCGGATATCAGGCCTTGTATGAAATGCCTGAAGGTCAAACAAATCAGTTCTTTGATGATCTAGTTGCTCATCACGGTTGTAGGCCTCCACACGAGGTTCCCTCTCCAGCCTATTCTCTTACCGCCTTGCATGTCAACTATAATGTTTTCATGAGGGCATGAAACAGGGTAAGCAGGGGGGTGTGTGGAGCACTGGAAAGGTATGTTTTTGACAAACAATTTAGTGACTTTTCAGTAACAATTGTAACCCTTTCTGCATAATGAACTTAAAGAAATAAAGAATTTTAATAGAATGTGTGAGAATTAGTATGGAAAGCTTAATCGCTGATAATTGTTATTTTTCCATGCAGGAAAGGGTGGAAACGAAGGGCTGCCGTTTGAAAGGAAAAGACAAAGGAGGAATAACTGCTGTCCCTTTAGAAGGGAACCAGATGCGAACGAGATCGAACAGATCGAAGCAGAACAACCCAGGAAAGAAAGAAGGGTTATCAATTCGGCGGAACAGGGAAAGAAAAGTAAAGGATTAACGGCTTGGCGAATCCCTCAGGATCTTTGATCCTGAGGGATCGCTGTTTTGCTTATTTTTGCTACCTAGATACCTCCGCCGTTACTTTTATAAAAAGGAACAGCATCGTTAAGCAAAGGGACTTCTTTTTATATATGTAACTGTGAATTTCAGACTCAACTTTGATCATCGACTCTCACTAAGACTTGGTTTGCTGTACATCTGTTGATGCATTAATATAAAAGACTTGGTGTTTATTTCATCTCTGCGTCTGGAGTAATCTAAGGCGGTGTACCATTGGAAGCTAAGGGCCCGGCTCCGAAGGACACTTGCTTTTGTATCATTATAATTTGGTTCCTGTGTGGTTTGTTTATCTTTATAGTTTGGTAATCTGACATGTTTTTCATATGTTATTCCATGCTCTGTTACGATTAATTCATTAATGGTTTCTTCAAGAGATTTATGTAGTGACTCTGTATTGTATGAGTGAATCTTTTCAGAGTTGATCGCATGTTATCAATCTAAGCCAACTGTTTCTGTTACAGAGCCTTCATATTGAATATTGCTGTATTGGATTCAATCGAAATCTCAATTATTGGAATCCGTAAGTAATGTTATTCTATTTTGGAAACATATTCTCTTTAATCATCAGATTGCTATATTAAGCGTGTTGTGTATATATGGTTGATGATTGCTATTCCATAATTCATTTGTGAATAATGTTCCATAAAGTACAATCCATCGAAGTTGCTTTAAGAAAGGAGTCTGCTATTTTATTACCGAGTGTGAGTTTGGTTCAATAGAACAAGTTTAGTTCGGACTCGCGAGGCTTAGTTCCATTTATTGCTGTTCCATTTACTGCTGTTCCATTTCAGATTTGCTGTTCCATTTCCTGTTTGCTGTTCCATTTTACTTTTTGCCGTTCCATTTACTTGCATTTGCTGTTTTGGTGTGAGAGAAGGTCTAAGGCTGTAGTGAGCCCCAGCAGTCGCTGCCTAGCTCCCAGACCTACGGTCCATGCTCTAATTTCCTTTCCATCAGTTTCTAGAGGGATGGGTTATCGCTTCCGCACCCTTGACTGATAAGCTGCCTTATGTGATTTTATTCTTTTAGAGCAATTTAGTCATAGTTTAGCATCCGTTTACTCTTGTATTTTCTGAACACTGTACTACTAAGCATTACTCTGACGAATAGCCTCGGATTGAGATACTCTTTGCAATAACAAAGCGTTCCCGGATTGACTTATTAATGTGGCATAACTAGAGGTGAAAGAGACCCTTGTTACAGCTCAACACCAAGGATCCACAACATATATGTAGCATAATTAAATTACTATATTCAATGAATCAACAAGGCATTGAAATACATGAATGTAAATATAACACAACACATATAGGAAAATAAGATACTCTTTGTATTAATAGAAATAGGAGAGAGTTTACAACCAAGAGTAGTAGTTGATCTTGTAGAGATCTCCCCAAGTTGACTTGTCCTTCCTTGTCACAAATCACACCTCAATGTCACCCTAATGCATGAAGATGATGACTCCTTTAGGGTTCAAGGTAGCATGGTAAGGGCACACTCAATCTCCAAAAGCCAACCCTGATGTTATGGATGGTATTAAATTTATAGGAGAAGCATGGTAGTTTAGAATTGACCATAATGGGATTGAGATCCACATATTATGGGAGGATGAGCTCAAGTAATAAGATGTGAAGTCTCCAAGGTAGGATGATATAGGACTTGAGCTTCTTATTCATGGTAAATAGTTAAAACAACCTCTGGAAGCTTTTGGAAGAGGAAGCTTCGTAAATGTTTTTTAATTTTCCCAAATTCTTAGAATTAACACACGTGCAAAAGGGAGAAACCAACTTTGATTAACATTGGTACAGAAAGGAGCAACCAACGCTGAACGTAGGTGGCTAAAGTGACAGGGTGTGATGAGGCTAAAAGCATTGATTTTGAGCAATTAATTCCAGAAACTCAAACTTTTTTGGAAAGGTCATCCTTAGGGATTTCTGCGACATGTTCATGGATGTGGATTGATCTGGTTTGTAGGATTATTGACCAGATGTGACAAAATGGCCTATAACAAATTCACCCCTAAAGTGCAAAGTCAGAAACAATATTTGATGACTGAAGTGTTTTACCTTGTGACAAGTCCAGATCAAGAACAACCGGTCGAGATCATTATCTGTTACAATACATTTTAATCATAATATCTATGCTGAGGGAGGAATACCCATGCTCAAGACATACGCTAAAATTACATGTACACTGATCAAGAAGTCTATCCACTGATGGTAGAGAGTGGACCCATGCTTGGATGACTGTCTGTATGATCATAGCCATCATACTTTTTTAATCTTATATTAATCTTGAAAGCACATCTTGGATGGATGGAACTAGATCCAAAGTCTTCTATCTCATTCACTCGATCATCCAATGTACGAGTCTAACCATGCAAACGAATGAGGTGAAGTCGAACATGGTAGACACCATATGATTACGATCAATGACGTGAGATGTTAACAAACGCAAGAGAAACCAACGATGACGTTAATGTCTCTCAAGGTACCAAAGTACAATTTGTATGGTGTGAATAAATGAGTTGAAGTCGAACACCACACAAAATATTTCATTCAAAGGCCAATGATGAAAACCTGTCACTGAGAGTGAGGAAAATTTCATTGATGTATACAATCCTCAAGGTACCAAAGGGAGTTTCTAAGTCAACTTCTTAAATAATGAGCTAATGTCGAAAGGAAGCGACCCATCGTAGGAGGGAATTTATTTATCCCCCATCAATGACGCGAAACAGGTATCAAGATTTGATACATAATGATATTGATGTGGAACTGGTTCAGGAACGATAGACATGAATGAAAGCTTAGGAGTATCGTAGAAGATATCAACTGAAGGACTTCTCATGAACATATCAGAGACACATAATGGAGTTGGCAACATTGAACCAAAATTGAATACGAAGTCTTTGATATGGTGTGATGAACCAAAAAGACAAGCAGATTTCCCAACCCAACAACCACGAAGGTGAAGTGGAAGAGTGTCATGTTCAAGAGCAATTTTCTATGATTAAAAGGTAGAGTACCTTATTTTCCCAATTTCCCCAACCATTTATGGTGAGTAACTCTTTATTTTTTAACAAGCTTGAGGAGGATAACATATGTTTGATATTTAAGTTCATCATTTGGATGAATCCATCTAAGTATTTTTAACGAACCCTGAGAAGGAGTGGTTAGGCCCCGTCATGTTTGATGATTCCATCATTGTTTGATGAGTCCAACGAAGCTGTAACTCGACTCCTTTTTCATATTTAAATATTTTGAAAAAGAGGCGAAAAAGAAAACTCCAAAGGTTCCTTTTTGTAAATAGTTTCTTGAGTCTGAAAAGGAAGAAAACGATACTTAGGAGAACCTCTTAGCCATGTTAGACTAAGGTATTCCTTTTTCATAAATAATTTATGTTAGTCTGGAAAAGGGGTAAACTTATACTGAGTAGACATTGTTATCACTCCAAAATTTCTCTAGAGTTGTTGTGAAAGAAATGATAGAGGTAACCACAAACCTACTTTTGAGATCATGATCTAGCCTTCCTAATGGTCAGAGGGGGCTCTCTCTTTATGATTTAACTTTGTTTAGTTATTTGATTTTAGGCTAGTTATTTAAACTTAAATTGGGTTTTGATTTTGATTTTGTGGTGGAATCACTAACTTAGATGGATAGAGGGATGTCTTTTACCATTGGGCTATGGGGTCAAGTGTCAAGAAAATAGGACTGGATCAAGTTCTAAAGATAATGTTTACGGGGTAAGGTAGCTGAGTAAATTCAGATATTTTAGGCTAGATGGTGAAGTGGTTTTCAATCGGGTTCAAGGAGCAATTAAGGGTTCCTCAAACCAATTAATGAGAGAAATGGTAGGGGTCAATCGAAACTAGGGAGAAATGAAGGATTCCATCAAAAGAAACATTCAAATGATTAAGTGTTCAAGACAAAGTGTACTTAAACAAATTCTATAATAAATTTCTAGTTATTTCATTCAATTTAGATAACATTCAAGTTTGTGAAACACTTAAGAAAAAACAATTTGACAAAAGAAAATACTTCACTAAAATGGCCCAACACATGAATCCTGTAATGCAATTTCTTTATTACTCAGTCCAATTTGCTGACTTGAAAAATTGGTACAATGAACTCTCAGGCTACAGAGAAATACAACTATAGAAATGTCTAGCAAACCACCCTAAATATTTTGAATTATGAAGTATTTATACAAAAACTCATTACAAAATATCCCAAACTGTTTTGGGAATTATTCTAGGAAAAAGAAATATCTTCATGCAAGAAGATAGAGACAGATATGAAACTGCTGCAAGCTGTCCCTATTTATTTGGTTGTGTTGTCTTATGCTTTGATCTTTTGCTTTTTTCTCTCCTTTGCTGTTGGTATTCCACGCTGACTGTTCTTTTACTTTGCCTTTTAACTGATACTCTTTCATCTGATACTCTTTGACTAGGTTGACCTGTTTCTTTTCTTTCACTGTTCTGTATCCACTTTTAGCTTGCCTTTTTACAGTAAGTCATTTAATTTTTCCCATTTATATGTATATGGTAATTTAATATTTACCATTCTTCTGTAGACTTCATCTGTTTTTGTGTATTTTTCAAAGGTGGGCTTGTTCACAAAAATACATTTTACCTCATGCTGGAGGTAAAAGAGGTTCTCAAAAGTTTGGTATAGAACCTTTCTTGTAGGCATCCCCTTGATAGAAGAATTATTGGCTTGATCTCTTGCCACCTCTCTGATTTTCCTGTTATAGTCTTCATGTGGCATTAATATATCATTTATTACCAAGGGATTTGGCAGACCTTTCTACCTTAAAGCATCAAACTTAACCATGAACCTGCCTATAGCCAGCTCCATGGTTTGGCATTTGTCCTCAAGTTGCATCATTAGGTTCCTCTTGGTGAGCACTTTCTTCACCTCTAGTATGGTGCTAGTCCTGTCAGATATGTCCATCTTCGGCAATTCATATTTATTTTTAGAGTTAAGGAATTGGATTATTCTTGAGGCTTCTTCTGGCATGTCTCCAAGTTTGGCCTTAACTCTCTGAATTGCTTCAGTAGCTTCTTTGACTAAATCATTTTGTTCAAATATGACTTGTATATATGGCCAAATATCATTGACATAGTCAATGATTTTGTCCCATAGCTATTTTTTAGCTTGGGCAAGTGGCTCCTTCAATGTTAACTCTTTTTTCAAATTCTTCATTCTCTCAGTCAACCTGTTTGACTTCTGTATTTTGTGCATAATTTGGGCCGGTTTCTTCTCATCCTATAGAATCCTTATCTCTTCTTTGAGTCTATTTATTTCTGTGGTCTGTATGGACATGTCCTCCATGGCTTTGATTAGCTTATTTGCCTCATCACTTGGTTGAGTTGTTGTTGTTGTTGAACCTGTTGCTGATGTAGATGCCGTTGCAGCTGGGAGTGCTATAGCTAGTGCAACTGTGGGCACCAATGAAGTTGCCAACATTTATGGAATTGCTGTAGTGACTGTAGGAATAATAGTGGCAGTGGCTGTCTCAAGGCTGACCTATTTCAGCTGTATCAAACTGTCCAATTCCTTCTCCATTTCTTTCAATTGATCATTTAATTGAAGAATGAGATCCATCATTTCCTCCTGCTGGGTTTGGCTTTCTAGGACCTCCTTGGTCTGTGGATGTTCTGAATGAGGCAGCTTCAGTTGCTTCTTCAAAGCAGCAATATCCTCATTTTTCTTTTTTATCAGTTTTTTTGCAGCTTTGACATCATTGGGATTATACCCAATTTCAATCACCAAGTCTTCTAGTGACTTGATTCTGTTGTCCTTGGCCTGTGAGGATGCCTTTTCTAGCTTTAACTGTGCTGTGATGTTATCCAGTGAGCTTTGAAGTTTCTGCACAATGATTGCTTTGTTAGTCATGGTGGAATAAATCATTTCACTGCCTTGTTTATGGAACTCAATTTGGTCAATAGGGTGAACATCCCTAGCCAAAAATTCAAAAAATATTTTTATGTAGTCTACCGATGATCTGGGCTGCTAGACTATAGGCTGCATAAAGGTCATTTGAATCTTACCAGTCTTAATGTCAAAGGCCGACATTAATATTTCTGATTTGCAGGTGTTTGTTTGAAGCACTGGGCATAAGTCTCAGCCTTTAATGCCTCATTCCTCAACTTAATTTCCTTGTACTTTTCTTTTATATCTTTCTCTTTATCCACTGTCTTGCTGGATGAAGAGACTTCAATGCTAAGCTTTTTTTCAATGATTTGAGTGTTTGAGGTGGAGGGCTGATGAGTTTCCTCCGAAACTGCTGGACCTTTACTCTTTCCCACCATTGTGTCAGTATCAGTGATTTCAATTGTCTCAATGGTGTCTTCTTGCTCAGTTACAGGATTAAGCTTGGGCCTCTTCCTGTAACTGATTTCAAACCTGTCATCTGTAGTGTCCATCCCAGAGCTAGAACCTTCTTCCCTGGTTCTTTTTACATTTATGTCCTCATTAGATGGAGTCTGTAGAATGGGAGTAATAGTCATCTGTTCTTGTAGGGCTGGAACCTGCATAAAGGAACTAGTATCAATATGATTTTCCACATCTATTAAAGCATCCTACACATCTATTAAAGTATTTTCCAACCATTCTGATTGGTTGGCATATCTCTCAATGCCTGGCCTGGGCTCATGTATGAAAGGGCTTAATTTGAACTTGAGTCTTAACTTGTTTATAACTCCATTAGGGTCATACTGCCACATGAAACTGCTTTTGAAGTTCATCTGCTGTAATATTTTTTCTGCTTCTTGTCCAACTTCCCTATTATTACAAATAAAAGGGCCTAATTGGTTTTTCATTTTAAATTGAGTCTTCTTCCTAGCTGACAGGAAATTAACTTCATTAGAGTTTATGATTTGCCTGACATACTCTAATGCAAATATCCTCATGGGAAGGTATTTGGGCAGCTTGTAGGGAGTGAGTTGGCATCCATATATTCTAATTTATGTGTGGTCTTGGTATAGATACCAATATCCCACTCTACTATTCTTAGCCAACTGTAAAACTCTCTTAATCTCATCATTGATCCTAGGTTGATAGCTACTGGTTAGCATGTTTACAACTAGATGAACAAATGAATCAATGAACTCTTTATAAGAAAAACAGTGGAATATCTTTGGATCAATGGTGTCTCAAAGATGACAGATCTTGGATTTCCCTTGGTGTCTAACTTTTGGATGCTGACTGGAAACTTGTTTGACTGAAAGTATAAGAACATGTGAAATAATACTGATGAATATTTGAACACTCTCTCATTTGGTAATCTGATAAACTGTTCATGGATTCTGTCTGCTATGAACTGAGAAAAGTTGTAAAATGTAGCAGGAGGCTTGCCTTGGCAAAAGATATAAAGGAAAGCAAGAAGAACCTCATCCACATGTTCATTGTGGTGTATCCTAGAATACAAGAGAGCATGGTTATAATTTGTCTGCCTGTCTCAGAGAAAATGGTGGCATCATATGGAGGACTATTTGATGGAGTATGAGACTCTTCAATGATGAAAGTTTGAAAGATTTGAGCTTTCTTGGGAAGGTCTAGCTTGATGTAGAGTTCAAGTAAGCCTTCAATGGAAAGTGGGGTCTCATTTGGGCCTGGTTGGATTTGCAACATTTGATTTATTGACTCTGCAGCAATGGTGAATAAAACTTGTTGGTCAAGGGTGACTATGGTTCTCTGACTTGGAACATAGCAAGCTTAGCAGAAGTGGATGATTTTTGAGAATTGGTGCACCTGTGGGAATAGGTATTTGGGAAAATTTGATTCCCATAGGTGAATGTCATCATTTTGGTTCAAGAACTTATCTTTACTCCAGCAGTGGAGTTTCAGTAGGTAGCTAGGGGAAGCAATATCTTTAATCTGAAATTCTCTGTCAGCTAATGGGAGGTGGTCAATATCTAGGTGAGGGGTTTGCAGGGGTCTTACATCCAAAGAGCTTTGGGAAGCCATAATTTGGTTTATTCAACTAAATTACCTTTTCTTTTGCTTTAGGAATAAGGTCAGAAGTTTTGGAACGATGGGGAAGGTAATTACAATCTGTACAAAAAGGGTTTGGATGCACAGTAAGTTTTTCTTCAATTTAACAAGGTGTTTTAATTAATTTAATTAATTAACCTTCGATAATTACTGTGTATAACTCAAATTTATAGGGCCATTCTGGTTCTTTCAAGAATACTTGGAAATTGGTGATTTAGTGCGTAGACAGGTTTCAATGGTAGTAGCAGAGGCTTCTGAGGCTTCAATTGTCAATTTGCTGCTTCAATTTGGTGTCTGCATCGTCTTTGGGTGTCAAAAGGTGGCCAAAAAGGTTGAACAGAGGTTTGATGTTTCATAATTGTTTAATAGAGGGTTGCAGCAAAAATGAGCGAAAAGAGAAAAATGGGGCCTTTTCAGCCTTTTAACCAATAATGGTTTCATTTTGGCGAGAGAGTTGGCAAATGAACAGTGGGCAGTTTTCGTTTAAGCGGGAAGGCGATTTTAGGCCATATCGCATCGCTTTTGGGTGAGGGGCGGTATTTTTCGTGAACACGTGATATAACCTGGTGCCACCACGTAGCCAAACAGTGCTTGGCAAAAACCGTGAATCTCGTGTGCCTTTGGACCATTAACTATCGGATTGTGAATTTGCGCGATATTGATATGCACCGTTGGATCTGGAGGTGGGAGATCGGAGGGATATCACGCGGTGAAGTTGCACGGAAGGAGTTGGGACATGGTTGGCAGGGCTCGGGGTTTAATTACAATGAATTGTAATTAATTAAAAGGTAATGACAGGATTTTTAATATAAGCAATGGGTTAATAAAGGTGGGGACCATGGGTTTATATGGCGGAGGGTTTTTAACTATACACCAAGGTTTGGTGAGTTAAAGGGTGTTAGGGAATTATAACGTGGGGAAATATAAAGCGGGACTTTAGGAAATAACTTAGGATAAAGGGGTTTAGTGGGTTTTTAAGGGGAAAAGGGAAATTAATAAGGGGGGAAAGTATTATTTGTGATGGGAATGTGTTTCACACTAGGGAAAGGGGTTTTGGGAAGGGGGAATGATTTTTTGAAGGGTAATGTCTAGGGAAATGTGTGAAACAAAGGGATAAAAGGTCAAAATGAGGGGAAAGGGTTTTTACAAGTAATGAAAGGATAATGAGGGGAAATTAATAAAGTAAGTATGTGGGGGTCTAGTGCAATGAGGGGAAATTAGTAAATAAGCTTTTAGTGAATGTCCTTTTTCTTTGACAATTCCTCCTGCACATGAAACATAGGATCAAGTATGATGAAGGTGCATTTGAGCTAGCAACCTTGTGCACTTGCAAAACTTCTTCTACCTACCCTTTATTTACCCTAGCATTTTCTCTTTATTCATTGGGTGCATTTGAGCTTGCTGACCCTTTATTTCTTTTTATTTGATAAGCAAACTATCTAATTCTAACCTTATAACTTCTAATGGCTCAGATTAAATTGATGAGCTCATTATTATTCTCTACCTAACTACTGGTCTGCCAAGATTAAAAAGTTTGGATATATCTTTATTTCTCTATCAACATGAACTTTAAAGCATGAATGAATCAAGATTAAACTATTTGACCAGCATGGATTGTGGAATTTTTGACAAGGTGCACAAAATCTTATTTTGCAAAGTAAAGTAAAAGGAGTGATATTTGAATTTGCACACTTTCATGATCTATTCTTATCTCTTTTTGGGGTTCATATTTTTTACTTTTTTGATCTTTTTCTTTCTTTTTGTCCTTTGATTATTCTTTTAGGACATACCCTCTTTACATTTTTTATTTTTAATATGGGAAAACATTTTGCAGAAAGCAAAAATATGTACAATATTATAAGACTAACCATAGCCAATTCAAAATTATGAATCCTATTATTATAGGACCCCAATAGATGTATTTTCATTTATATAACGAGTTCAAAAAGGCAAGTGCTCGACGATCTTTTCATGTTTAGGGAGTCTGAAAAGAGTTGAAAGAGGATCCCTCCTGGAGGAACAAGTGGTATGAAGGGTAGAAAATGGTTCCATTCATGATGGAACTTCTTAAAGCACGTAGAGGTTAAGAAGTTGGCTAATAAGACCACTCATCACAACAGTTCCTCAAGAAAGGGTAAAACAATCAAGTGAAAGCGTATGATTGACCAAGAAGATGGTGACACGGAATAAGAAAACCAAGGCTCATCTGGAAGAATCAAGCTAATAAAAAATGACAATCACGAGAGGTAGGATGAAAATGGTTTCATTTTTACACAAGATCAAAACATGGGAAACTATGCTTGAAATTGGTTTCATTTTTTCACAAGCTTGAAACATGAGAAAAACTATGCTTGAGAGTGGTTTCATTTTTACACAAGCTTGAGACAGAGAAAAAATATGCTTAAAATAAGTTTTCATGCCCCCAACATAATGACTCAATTCGAGGCACATGCCCTCCAAGCTTCATTTCATTCACCTAAGTAGATTATTGATTACTAAGAGGTGGATGGAATGAAGGTTCATTTACGAGATTAAGTGAAAGACTCGACTGGGAATTTACGAGATATAATCAAAGACTCAAATTGGAGGGAATCTGTTTCATTTTTTAATGAGCTTGACACAGGAAAAGAACTATACTCATAGACTTTGTTTAAGAGATGAAAAATGTGCTAAGGTCAAGGAAACGACTAAGGGAAGAAATCATTCCCCAATGGAGTTTCCAATTTGTTATGAAAAATTTATAATTGTGGACAAAAAGTAATTTCCCTAGACCTAGTGGACTAGTTTAGAACAACTGAAGGCAAAGAATATAAAGTTTTCCTTAGAGAAATTGAAGAATGGAAAGAAGCCTACTTGGAATCCATCTTGATATTTACTTTACTCCTTGCTTGTAAGCTCCAATCATAGATTCGAGTGCTATAATTAGAACCTGCACATACAACTAAAACAAGCCAAGGATCCACAACATCTACATAGCATAATTCAATTACTCTATTCAATGAATTAGCAAGGCATTGAAATACATGAATGTAAATGTAACACAACACATATAGGAAAACAAGATACTCTTTGTATTAATAGAAATAGGAGAGAGTTTACAACCAAGAATAATAGCTGATATTGTAGAGATCTACCCAGGTTGACATGTTCTTCCTTGTCACAAATCACACCTCAATGTGATGACTCCTTTAGGTTCAAGGCAACAACATAATGGCACAATCAATCTCCAAAATCCAACCATGATGTTATGGATGGCAGTGAATTTATAGGAGAAGCATAGTAGTTTAGAATTTACCATAATGGGCTTGAGATCCACATATGATGGGAGGATGAGATCAAGGGATGAGAGGTGAAGTCTCCAAGGTAGGATCAAATAGGAATCGAGCTTCTTGTCTATGGTAAATGGTTAAAACAACCCCTGGAAGCTTCTGGAAGAGGAAGCTTTGGGAATATTTTTTAATTTTCTTGAATTTATAGAATCAACACACCTACAAAAAGGAGAAACCATCTCTGATCAATGCTGTTACAGAAAGGAGCAACCAACACTGAACAGAGGTGGCTAAAGGGACAAGGTGTGCTAGGGATAAAATCATTGATTTTGAGTAGTTAATGCAAGAAAATCAGAATTTTTTGGAAAGGTCATGCTTAGGGCTTTGTGTAGGGATAATGACAACATGTTCATGGATGTGGAATGGTCCGGTTTGTATTTCCATTTCCCAGATGCGACAAAATTTCCTATAACAACTAAGGTGAGTGAGGAGAATCAAAATCATAAAATAATAAAGCAAGAGTTATGAAATGATGACTAATAAGGGGGGCAAAAGCCCCTTACCTCAGCTAGATGATGCTTTGTTATGGATATAATGTATGGAATGTATGTGGAAAGGAGGTATATCGAGTTGGGTATATTTTGTTTGGGAGAAGAAAATGTTGATTTATGGATGAAAATCCCCCTTTTATAAAGACTTGGGGTTTGTGGTATGAGTTTCAGGGTAACAAATGCACCAAAATTTGTTTCCCACCAACTTCCTTTCGATAGTGATACACTATGGATAAGTTGACTAGCGATGCAATATTGCAAATTAGTTATTGATGGGTGAGGGGTATGTCACATTGATTTTTTTTAGTGAGGTGACATATTGCTAGAAGTTCATGCTTGCAACAATACATCATTTGGATATTGGCATTCACAGTGATGTATGTCACTAGAAGTTCATAGTTCCAATGAAAAGTTGCTCACTTATTGTCTTTGTAGTGATACACCTAATGAAAATGGAAAAGAATTAGCGTATCACTAAGTAAAGGGAGGCTAGGCTGCTATATCACACATGAATGGAAATTCTCATAATTATATCACAAAGGAGCGAGATTTCTCAATGTTGTATCACTTGGTAAAGGGAATTCCAAAATACTTGATTAAAATTTGTTTAAGATTTGAAATGATAGAGAAAGGATAGATGAAGTTTATAAACAAAGAGAAGGGGTTTCTTTGGTGGGGAGAGAAATATTTGGCATTGAGGGGACCCTTCTTTTTTCCTAAGTGTTTGAAATACTTACAAAAATAAGGAGGTTATTGTAGCTATTAAAACAATTAGCGAGTATTGTATGAAACTTTGAATCTCTAAGTGATTCCTATTGTGTGGGGGGGGGGGGAGGGGTTTCACAGGGGGGGTGGTATCCCCCTTACATGGGGTCCGGGGTAGTGCGCCAAGTTTTTTTTTTATGTGGACCCAATAATAGTTGGGTAGAACCAAAGATGGGGGGCAAACCCACATATGTTGGGCGGACGAACCCATGGTTTTGTGCATGGGGTTTGCACATTGTTTTGGGCATGATGGTTTTCTGCCCATGCTATTTTGTAGATCCGGTCAAGGGAACTAAAATTATGTTCTAATCCAGGGTTAGTGGATTGGGATTTATGAATTATTCGACACGTATATATATGTATTATAACATTGAAAGGAATATAATGAAAAATCAATTTGGTAGTCCCGATCTTATGATCCAGGGGAAAATCTCTGTGTATATTTATTTTATGTTCTCACTATTGTATATTTTCTATTTGAAGAGTTCATTTATAGGTAATTTATTTACAAGGTTAAAACCTTCATTTGGTATCAGAGCTGTTTCGACTTCAAGGGGATTCCTTTGCTTATGAGGGGTTTTGGTCGGGCTTGTGGTAGACCCAGTTTAGTGGGAGATCCATGGGATCGATTCTTACAGTGGAAGAAGACGGCGAACAATGGAAATATAGAGAACGAGAAATTTAATGGTCATATTTTTCAGTTGTGGAAGCTCAAGATGGAGGATCTGTTGGTGGACCGAGATCAATGGATCGTTGTAGATCCAAACAGGATACTGACAAGAATGTCGGCAGAACACTGGGCAAAGTTAGATTGGAAGGAGAAGAGCATAATATGATTGTGTCTCTTAGATTTAGTATTGTTGAATGTATCAAGGGAAACTATGATGAAGGATTTGTGGGTCATGTTAGGGACTTTGTACCAATCTAAGTTTCTGGTGAACAAACTATTCCTATGGAAAAATCTGTATAACCTGAGGATGAAGGATCGAGACTCGGTGACAGAGCTAAGAAATTTTTCGCCTGTTGATATAAAAATTTCAGATGAAGATAAGTGCATTAGTTTACTATGTTCTCTACTAGATTCATGGGATAGTATGGTTGTTGCAATAGGCAGAAATACAATTACCTTGAAGTTTGATGAAATCGTCTCATCTTTTCTGTCAGAGGAGATGAGATAGAAAAATATGGAGATCCAGAATGGAGATGCCTTGTTTGTATGAGGATGGTCCTTGAACATAAACAAAAATAAGTCCTTGAGTGGGAGATCTAAATATAGAGGGAGATATAAATCTCGAGGAAACCTTGTAAAGGTGTGTTGGAAATGCAGAAAGAAAGGGAACTACAAAAAGGAATATAGATCTAAAGCTCTTGAGAAAGGAAAGGGTTCTGATGATTCTCATTTTGCAAAGGAGAAAACCACCTTAGATGAAGGTAGGGATGTGTACTTGGCTTCTTCTTTAAGTAGACATGTAGATAATGAGGCATGGTTGATTGTCTCAGGTGCATCCTTTCTCTTCACTCCCCATAGGGAGTGGTTCGCGAGTATGAGAAATATGATGGTGGTGATGTATTCTTAGGGGATGACTGGAAGGAAATAATGATCAGACGCAAAAAATTCAAGTTGAAGTTGCAAGGTGGAAGGATTAGAACACTTCCTGGTGTTCTACATATTCCTGCATTGGCTAGAAATCAGATTTATGTAAGAAAGATGGATGATGCAGGTGTAAAAAAAGTGTTTGAGAAAGATACATGCATGATGGTTCAGAGAGTACTGGTATTGATGCAGGGAGTTTGGATTGGAACTCTATACAAGATTCTAGGTAGAATTTTTATTGATGGGTGCAACAATTTTGTGGTTCCTGAAAGTGGAGCAGAAAACCTAGTGGTCTATAGAGAAAAGACCATGCTATGGCATCAAAGGCTTGGAAATATTGGAGAGAAGGGCCTTCAAATACTGCATGGTAATGGTATGGTAGAAGGCATGTCTAATTTCTCTTTGGATTTCAATTTCTGTGACCGTTTTGTATATGGAAAGCATAATCAGGCGAGTTTCCCCTCTGGTGCTAAGAGGGCGAAAGGGATATTAGAGATTGTGCATAGTTATGTGTTTGGACCTATTTCGTTTCCATAACTGGGTAAGTATATGTACTATGTATCATTTATAGATGATTTCTCAAGGAATATATGGATATATTTCCTTAGGAAGAAATATGAATTCTTTGACAGGTTTAAAGAATTTAAGGCTCTAGTGGAAAATCAGACACAAAAGAAGATAAAGGTGTTGAGGACAGATAATTGTGGAGAGTTTTGCAAGAAGGAATTTCAAGGGTTCGCAAGAAGTGTGGTATAGAACGAAAAAATACTACTCCATACACACTTCAACAAAATGGAGTTGCGGAAAGAATCAACAAGACATTGATGGAAAAATAAAGAAGCATGCTCAGTGGTGCCGAGTTAGGACAAGAATTATGGGTAGAGGAAGTGGAGATTGCATGTTACTTGGTTAACAAATCACCTTCATTAGTGTTGGAGGATAATAATCCACATGAGGTATGGACTGGTAAGAAACCCTCTCTTTTGCATCTGAGGGTATTTAGCTGTGATGCATATGTACACATTGCAAAGGATAAAATAACCAAGTTGGATAGTAAATATGAAAGGTGCATCTTTATTGGGTATAAAAGGTTATAAGCTTTGGAACCAAAAGCCAAGGAAGGTTGTGTACAACCAAGATGTGGTGTTTAGAGAGCTGAAGGATGTTATTAAACATGAATTCCTACCAAAGGAACCTAAGAAGATAGAGTTTGAGCTAAATCAAGAAGAATCAGACTCTACAACAGAACAAGAACCATAAGAGGAAGATCCACAAACTCTAGTTTTGAGAAGATTAGTTCAAGAGACAATACAACCAAAAAGGTATAGACCATCTGCTTTCTTTTAAATTTTTTCTTTATCGATTATTGATGATGATCCCAGAACTGTCAGGGAGGCAGTAGATTCAGAGGAAGGAAAACTCTAGAAAGAGGCCATGGTTGATGAAATGGCATCTTTGGACAAAAATGAGGCTTGGGATGTGGTGGAATTAGTGGTTGGAAGGAAACCCATTGGAAGAAAATGGGCGTTTAAGAAGAAGATGAATGCATAAGAAAAAATGGATAACTACAAATCTCAGTTGGTTGAAAAAGGTTATTCCTAGGTGTCGGGAATTGATTTTGGTGATATTTTTTCTCCGGTTTCCAAGTTAGCTTCTATTAGATTACTATTATCTATTGCTCTTGCTTTTGATTTTGAAGTAGAACAAATGGATGTGAAGACAACATTTCTTCATGGGGATCTGGAAGAAGATATCTAGATGAAGCAACCTGAAGGCTTTGCAATCAAGGGTAAGAAATAAATGGTATGAGGGTTAAAAAGTCTCTATATGGGTTAAAGCAATCACTAGGGATGTGGTATCAGAAATTTGATATATATACACAAGGACTTGGCTTCACCAGAAGAAAAGAGGATCACTGTGTGTATTTTAAATTAATTAGTGAATGTGTTATTTATTTGGTCTTGTATGTGGATGATATGTTGCTGACTGGAAATGACAAAGCAATTATCTAGGATTTGAAGACCCAATTGTCCTCCAAATTCAACATGAAGGATCTTGGTGCTGCAAACTATATTTTGGGCATGGAAATTAAACAACATTGGGCAAAGAGGAAGCTCTGGTTAAACCAAAGGAGGTATGTCGAGACAATATTTTAGAGGTTCAATATGCATGATAGTAAACCGGTGAAGGTTCCTATTCATATAGGTGTAAAGTTATTTGTTGAACAATGTTCTAAGGCACAAGAAGAGGAAGAAGACATGTCCTGTGTTCCATATGTTAGTGCAGTTGGTAGTCTGATGTATGCAATGGTTTGCACTAGAACAAACATTGCACATGTAGTGGCAGTATTGAGGGGGTTTATGTCAAAACTAAGGAAGAAGCATTGGACAACAATGAAGCGAGTTTTTAGGGTATTTGAACGACACTAGTGATTATGGTTTGTGCTACCAAGGAAGACCAGGATTGGACAAAGTTTTGGACATTCATGGCTTTGTTGATGCAGAGTGGGCTGGATATATATATCAAACAAGATCTACAAGTGGGTATGTGTTTAACCTATTTGGAGGAGCAGTCAGTTGGATGAGAAAGAGGCAGTTTGTAGTGGAACTTTCAACTATAGAGGCTAAATACATGGCAACCACTTATGCAAGCAAGGAAGTAGTTTCATTGCAAAGATTGTGTTCAAGTATGGGGTTAATACAATGAGCTATAATGATAGACTATGACAACCAAATTGGAGTTTTCTTGGAAAATAACTTTCCTTATCATTTAAAGACAAATGACATTGATGTTCAGTATCACTTAGTGAGGGATATGATTGAGGAAATAAAGGTATTGTTGGCAAATTTCAACACTTCGAAGAATGTTGCATATGCATTGACAAAGTCTGTGAGCACTAAGAATTTTTCTTGGTGTAGAGAAACAATAGGAATTGCAGGGCTGGATTAATGACTATGCTCTCCCGTGACCCCCTATGTGGAAAGAAAACAACAAGTGGGAGAATGTTGGGTATGTGCTATATTCTTTCCAAGACTAGCCCCACATGCTAATTTTATGCCGATCCAAGGATGGGGGGCAGAATCACATATGGTGGGAGGACCTACCCATGGTTTTGTGCATGAGGTTTGCACATGGTTTTGGGCATGATGGTTTTCTTTCCATGGTATTTTGTAGATCTGGTCAAGGGTACTACAATTATGTTCTAATCTAGGGTTAGTGGATAGGGGTTTATTAATGCTTTGATATGTATATATATGTATTGTAACATTGAAAAGAATATAATGAAAAATAAATCTCATAGTCTCGACCTTTGTATCTAGGGGGAATCTCTGTGTATATTTATTTTATGTTCTCCCCATTGTATATTTTCTGTTTGAAGAATTCGTTTGCAGGTAATCACTATACAGGGTTAAAAACTTCAATGCCCAAGAACCATAATGAAATACCTATGATAAGTTGTGAAGTTGGGGTATATTCATCTTTCCATGTGGGAACAACTTGAAAAGGTATAGAATGCTTAACTTTATGACTTTTCATTTTTGAATCTTGGTTAGATCTTGGGGAGGACTAGAAGGGTATTCATTGCATTATATACATGCTTATTCATGTTATAATTTTGATGCTACTGAGAGAGAAAAAATTTAGGATATGGAAAGATTAAGAATTTATTATGAGTCTTTGGTGTTTCTTCGCTAGCCACGAGCTTTCATAGCCCTAATAGATAAACCCCAGACTCATCGGCTAAAGTCACTACTAGCAAGTGTCCATAGCCATGATGAAGATACTTGCATGCCCAATCTATTCAGGAAGCCTTTCTCAAGAATTTACCCACTTTTTTGTACTCAAATACATTTTATATTAGGCTTATGTTGAGCTAGAGGGTGGATGAGGGATCTTGTTCTCATTTGTACAAGACAACTGGAATGATTCATGTGTTTGATACTTTAGTGATTGCCTATAATTCATATATCTCCTTGATGTCACCTTTTAGTCTTTAGATCAGGATGAGAACTTACTTGAAAATGACAAGGGTATTTGAAGATATATCAACTAGATAAATATTTGGGTGAGAGTCCATCGAAAATCCCTACTATTTTTTAAAGCGTTCCACGTGTTGTGTTAATCATATTTCACATAGGTATGTTTAGAATTGTGATTAATGTGTACCAATATTTGATGTTCACACACACAAACACACACATATATATGGCATAATCCATGCCATTCTTGAAAATGGTAGCTAGGTATGAGGTCATTGCGTGAGACAATATTGCAAGAAATTCATTATCAAGGAATTTATTCATTGGAAAGTTGCAAGCTAGGTCAAAATGAAAATTAAAAAGAGTGGAAAGGACATGCAAAGTATTTTTGAGGATTGACCATCTATTGGGAGGGGCTCAACATCTCCCTCTAAGTTTTGGAGTTGATACGTTACTAGCCAAATGATTTTTATAATTAGGTATTGATCAAGCCATATGGGTTGAAATTTATTATGTTTACACTTGTCTTCATGTGCTTTATCCATTTTTAGTACCAAGTCTCCTACTTGGGAGTCCTTCTCACCAACATACTTATTGTTGAACCACTTCTTGATAGTTTGATAATGGGTGGTGATCTACTATTTGAGGAATTGTATGATGATCTAGTCACTAATTTTAGTTAATGGAACAACTTCTAATGGGTTAAATAATCCATGGCTATCAGAATGTACCAATGTTGTTTAAAATAATGGGGATAAATTTCACCAATCATGTCTAATCCCCACTATTGGAAAGGTTCTTCCATTATTTCTAGTTGCAAGGGAACGATGGGCCTTTTATCATGTCCAACTCATTTCTATCTGAATGGGCACCTCCTGGTATAAGTATGTGAGTCCCTAAATAGAATTGGTTAGTAGTATCTTGCTCTGAGGATCTTATGTGTAGTTGTCTCTACTATGAAATGTATTCCTATTGTCCCATTGTGAAATTATGAGAGAACATTTTTAGGATCCAACTTCTCAACACTACTATTTATAGTAATAAATTACGATGGAAAAGTATGATGGTATGGATAAAATTGATTGTCTCGTCAAAAATTATAAGAATTAATTTCAATTTTTTTTAATCAGTTATACAGGCCATTTTGTGATATCAACTGAAAAGGCCTACAAACCAGATCAATCAACATCCTTGAACATTTTTTCATCATCCCTTTGCAAAGCCCTAAGCCTCACTTATCCAACAAGTCTGAGTTTCTAGGACAATTAGCTCAAAAACACTGTTTTTAGCCCCATCACGTCTTGCATTACTATCCACCTGCATTGGTCACATGTTGCATAAATAAGAACTTGCATTGATCAGCGTAGGTTGCTTTATTCTGCAGGTGCGTTGATTCTAGAAATTGAGATGTATCTATTCATATGGAATTGGGCATCTACAATATGAATAAATATCGATGTCAGGGTTCAATATATATTTTGATTGGGGGGTCTCTGTATGTACATATACATACATATATGTACATATACATACATATATGTACATATTAATGTACCCATATCCATCTAGATGAATATATTTTGGAAAATAAAAAATATTTCTGAAGCTTCCCCTTCTAGAAGCTTCTAAGGTAGTTTAAACTCTTTACTATGGATAGAGATCTCAAATTCCTATATGATCCTATATTGAAGACCTTATATCTTATCCCTTGAGCTCATCTTCCCCTCTTAAGTGGATCTCAAGCCTATATTGGTAATTGGTGAAGAATTCCTAAACTACCACACTCATCCTATAAAGTTATTGCCTCCCATAAGGTATGGGTTGGATTTTAGAGATTGATAGTTCCCTTATGCTATTGCTTTGAACCTAAAGGAGTCATCACATTCATGCATTAGGGTTTGTGTTGAGGTGTTATTTGTGACAAGGAAGGACAAATCAACTTGGGGAGAAATCTACAAGATCAACTTCTATTTATGGTTGTAAACTCTCCTATATTTATCAATACAAATAGCATCTTGTTTTCCTATATTTGTTGTGTTATGTTTGCACTCATGTATTTTAATGCCATGCCGATTCATTTAATAGATATTTTAGATTATTCTACGTGGATGTTATGGATCCTTTGCTTGTTTTAGTTGTGTGTGCAGGTTCTAATTACAACACTCAGAGCTAGAGTTGGAGCTTACAAGCAAGGAGAAAAGGAAGGCCCGCTACAAATTCCAGGTTGGATTCTTTCCCATTCTCTAATTTCTCTAAGGAAAACTTGAATCTTTTTTTCTTCTGTTGTTCTAGATCATGCCACTAGATCTAGGGAATTCACCTTTGTCTACAATCATGAAAATTTTGTAGAACAAATTGGCGACTCCATTGGGGAACGATTCTTCCCTTAATGGTTTCCTTAACCTTAGCATATTTTTCACCTCTTAAAGCGACCTTAATTGAATCACTTAGACATTGATTGAACTTAGGAAAACACCTTTTTGAGCTTGGTTGGGTTTCTTCTGTCATGTTTTCATTGAAACAACCACAACAAATTCTCTATTTTGAGACAGAGCACTTCAGTGCATATGTTTTTTCTCTATGCTTGTGCTACATTTCGCTGGTGTTTATTCTGCACTTGCACTGATCATTCAGGATGAAAATTTTTGTATTCATTTGCCTTTCTCTTCATTCTGCATTGGTCCAAAAAGTTTTTCTTGAATCTCTGGGTTTGTCAATGTCTTTGAAAAGCCAATCCCTTGTGTGAAATTGCATGCTTTTGCTTGTATTTTAGCAAAAAAAATTCCCCCTCAATCACCAAGAAGGGGGGGGGGTGGGGGAGCTAAAAATGTGTATGCATGTTAGTGGCCTTTGAGTGTCATATCTTTTTTATCTTTGGAATTTTCACCAAATTTCAATTTGATTTCTTTGTTAATGAAATCTCAGACCACATTTGATTTCATTGGTGTTGGGTTGTGTTATATTCTTTCCACGACTAGACTCCCTAGTTAACCGGGGGGTTAGATGGGGGGCGGAGCCCCCCGTTCATTGCGCCGATTGTGTAATGGGGGGATCATAGGGGGTTTGAGGGGGGTGGGTAGCCCCACTCTACGAGGTCCAGGGAAACGCCCCGGGGAAATTTTTTTGGGACCCTATATTAGGTGGGCGGACCTACCTATGGTTTTGTGCATGGTTTTCGCACATGGTTTTGGACACGATGGTTTTTGGTCCATGGTATTGGATGCTTTGGAATGTATAAATATGTATTGTAACATTGAAAGGATATAATGAAAAATCAATCTGGTAGTCCCAGTTTTGGGATCTAGGGGAAAATCTCTGTGTATATGTGTTTTATGTGTTATGCTCTCGCATTGTTAATTTTCTGTGTTTTAGAACTCATATGCAATAATTTCTGTACGGGGTTAAAACCTACAATTGGGTTGCATAATTATTGTGACATTTCCTTTACTTACACTTGAATGGTTCTTTTATTGCATTAGTGAAAAAATGTATCGCTGTTCATAAGTAGCCTTGTTATATTTTTCTTTCGCTAATTTTGAATCATCTTGTGTTTGTTTTGAATAATTCTCTTGCATAGATTACATTTTCATAGTTAGAATTCTCATTTTCACAAAAGGAAAGGAAATTGTGCATATATTACATTTGCATAGTTTTAAGGGGAATTGTGCATAGATTACATTACATGATTTTCCATCTATTAGGGATTTGAATTGAATTGGAATAGTAAGTTAAGGAGATCAATTGTTGCGTCACTTGTTTTCTGCATTGTTGATTGATTTCTTCTTCCCGTAATAAGTTAGGCCTTTCATTATTAAAAGAAAATGAAAAGAGTTGTTTTGTCATATTAGTTTCATCATAGGTGTGTTCAAGTGACATTGAGTTTTGAGCCTTGAAATAAAAACATAATTCAAGATAAACTATAAAATTTACTCAATTAACCTAAGGGGCATTTGAAAATTAATGACACATTTAGAGGTATAGGCTCGAGACGTGTTTTGAGGTCTTTAAATGCAGGAGTTGTCATTATTTGTCAGTGTTACATTCTGGGGGTGATTATCCTGTTCCACGTACGTAAGTGTATAGGATATTTCTTCACGTACCTTCAGGTATATCAGATGGTGCTCCACGGATGGTAAGTATATGGGAACACTCTCATTGAACGATTACACATTAGACAACACTACTACAGAATACGCTTCCATATACCTCTGGGTATATTTTTGAAATCCACCATAGGATACAACTCAGCCTTAGGAATTTGAGTTGGCCACCTTGTCACTCATGATACATCGAACACAACATTCAGGGAGATTTTCTGCACATATGTAAACCCTTGTTTTACCAAGGTGGTATATCATAGTTCATTGTGACCTGGTAACCCTTATTTGCCTAGTTACCCCTTTGTTTTATTTTTTGTATTTAATTTCTAAAATAAATTAATTGATCATGGACCAACATCTTCACCATGAAACAACTCCTTAGTAAATCTTAGGTTGAGACCAATGGTGACATTTCTTGAGTCTACCAATCAAGGAAACCCCTCTAATGAGAATCCTAGTCCTTTTACTTCTCTCGGAAATATTGGTGCTCCTTATATGGCAACATTGTCCCTTCTTGGATTTACCATTCGTTTTTCAGTTTGGTTGGTTTCGACCCCTATGGTTACGAATGTCCAAACTGCTCCTCAACCAAGTTATCCTCCACTTGAACAACATCAATATCAAGTTGATCCTAAAGTTGACCCTTTGCCTTCTTCACCTATTGTTTCTTCATCTCTTTCTTCCTCCTCGCCTGGTGAAAGTCTTGTTTCTAGTATCTAGGAAGCTAAGAAGAAGAATAAATGAATGAAGAAGAAGAAGAAACATAAGCAGGGGGAAACCAAGAAACCATTGCTATCAATGCAACTAAAATGAAGAAACCTTCCAATCATCCCCACAGAGTTTAATTCCCTTGAAAGTTATGTAAGGGTGAACACCTTCTTAGAGATTGTTCTGGCATTCCCAAGGTATTAGAAGTATGGTCCACTGACTCACATCAACCTTTGTCGTCAGCTTTTGGAGATCATGCTGATGACAAACCTTCAACTAGTGATCATAAGATTCATGGGAAGAAGGGTAAAGTTAAGTTTCCCTGTAGGTTATGTGAAGGGAATCATCCAATTCACCTTTTCCCTTATATGGATGAAGCATCCAAATTATTGGGAAATATTACTATTTCTCAACCACAACTTCTGGCTAGCTACCATAAGCTTTCCCCTAATCCTCCATTAGTTGATGAAGTGATTGATTAGAATCCATCTCCAGTTAATCCCACTCTCTCTGAACGTGAATCCAATGAGTTGGTTACCGAGCAACCATAAGTTGAGAAACTGGTTGACTCACTTCCACCTTCAGTTAATCATACCTTTCCTATAGAGGGTGAAATTCATACTACCTAGGTTCTTCTCATTTCTTCAGGTTTCGATGAACTGGGGGGAATCCTCTTGTTCCCATAACACAGGGGAGAAATTTTCCCATTCCCACAACACCCCCTCCAAGTATTATGGTCACTTCCTTTGATTGGATTTGATTGGTAGGATATTGTATTCCTCCTTATGTGCCTTTCCAGATCATAGTACAGGCTTATAATATGGTGGTACCTAGAATAATCATAGACTAAGGTGCATCTGTTAGTATTCTATCCTCAATTGCTTGGAAATTATTAGTTTCTCCATAGCTTGTGCCTGTTACCTAGAATCTATTGGTTTTTAATAGAGGAACCAATCAACCATTAGGGATCCTTCCTTAGTTTCCTATTACTTTCGGAAGAAAAAATGACGATATCAATGTGATGGCAGTCCAAGGCCCTTTGGATTTTAATTCACTCCTTGGGTGTGACTATGTTTATGAATTGGGAGCTCTTTTCTCTTCACGCTTTTGTGTGATGTGTTTCCCACATGAAGGAAGAATTGTGACCATTGACTAGCTTTCACTCATTGCTTCTAATTTGACCCCCAAACCAATATCCCTAAATGGTCCTTATATTCAAGTGGTATCTCCCCCCCCACACATTAATTGTGTGTTAACTTATCCCATGCATATACCTACTAATGAGGATTAGTTGTTAACTATTTTCTCAACTTATTTTGACCCAGATCCAGTAGGTGATATGGTAAATCATTTACTGGGGGAATTGGAGTCTAATATTTCCATTGGATCCCTTAATACCTTGCAAAGCATTATTCTTCCATATGATGAGCACCTCTTGGAATCCATGGCCTCCTAGAGGTCATGAACAAGGTCTCAGAGCATAGTTCCTTATCTTGTGTCAAGCTCATTAAAAAATGAAACAAGGTCCCCATAACAGAGTTCCTTTTCTTGTGTCAATCTCATTAAAAAAAGAAACAAGGTTCCCGAAGCAGAGTTCCTTTTCTTGTTCAAGATCGTTAAAAAATGAAACAAGGTGCTATGAGAAGAGTTCTGTTGTGGGTCTGTTTTGTATTATTTTTATTTATTTCTCTCATGCTTTTAATTGGATAAATGAGTATTTTTGAAGAGTATTTGTTACTTCTTTGCTTTAACAGGATTAAAATAGCGTTAATGAGAGTTTAATTAAGGTTTGTATGTTTCAGGATTGAAACCGGTTTCATTGTACTTTGGGACGTGCCTGCACCATTGCATTTACATTCCTACACCAATTGGGATTCCTGCACTAGTTACAGTGGGCTTCCTGCACTATGAAGGATTCCTAAACTACATTCACGTTCCTGCACTATGAGTTCAATGATTCTGCATTGCTTCTCTTAATTGCTTCACTGGAACATCCTTTATTTTATTGAAGTTTCTTTTATCATGAATTGTATCTTCGGTGATGAAGTGATTTGGGCAGTAATATATCTATGTATTGTTAGTTTGAAATAAGAAGTCAAAGAGGCTTGCAATGGAAATTACTTGAATGCAACAATTTCTCTTTTCCAATCTCTAATGGTTATGAATAAAAGCTAGTTTCAGGAGTGATTAGAAAGATGCTCTTAGTGCAGGCATCGAACCGATCGAGCCTTTGATATTGGCCCAGGCATTTGCATGATAGTGGAACAATGCCATTTCCTGCTATGTGTTAGATAATGGAGGCATCTAAACGGTTTTCAACCACAATAAGTTTAGCAGAAGAGGATGTAGAACCACTACCATTTCCAAGGGAGAGTCCAGAAATTTCGTATGAGTTAAATTGGGCCCTTGCTTCCAAAAATGTTTCCCCAAAGGAGGGATCATTGACAGTTATGTGGGATGGAAGTTTGGTTGTAGCTACAAATAATCATGGAACATGCTATGTTTGGAGGTTGATGCATGGAACATAGACAATGACGAACTTTGAGCCATTGCATAAGCTTCAAGCACATAATTCATACATTCTGAAATGTCTTCTTTCACCCGAGTTCTGTGAACATCATCGGTATTTGGAAACAAACATCATCTGACAAAACTGTAAAGATATGGAATGTTAATGGCTTCACTCTAGAGCATATACTAACAAGACATCAATGTTGGGTTTGGGATTGCATATTTTCTATTGATGGAGCTTTCCTTGTTACTGATTCAACTGCAAGATTGTGGGACCTATCAATTGGAGAAGCAATCAGAACATATCAAGGGCATCATAAGGCGACTGTATGCTGTGCTCTGCATGATGGCGCAGATAGTGCTTCACGCTAATGCCATGTTTGTATGTCCAATAGATTATAACCTATTTACTGGTGACACTATTCTTCACACCTATGTCAATTGTCCAATGTAGCATGCTCCACACCTTGTACAGAAGTCTATCGCAACTTGAAAGATGTTGATTTAAAGAATCATGGTGTAACTTCAGCAGAACCCACCACTGGAATTAGCTGATATTTCTAAACCACAATTCAACAAGCTTCTGAAAGAGGTCACTTCTCATCTTTCACCCATCCCAAAAATATTTGTCCAAGGCAGAGCTGTAGGTTCATCTCCAAAGAGTGATGTGAAAGTGCGATGTGCATGTGATAATCCTTCAACAACTTCATCTCTTCACAATATACTGTGTTGAACTCCAACTCGAAATAATAAGAGTGGTGTGTCTGAGACGTTGGTTTTAAATATGTATAAGCTTGTTTGGTCTGTGGTAACAACTGTGGAAGGAAGGGTACCAGTTGCTAGTGAATCTGATTGAAGGAGATATGTGCCGATGCCAACCTGTGAGCAGCTCACGCAAGGAGAAAATCGATTAGCCAAATCACACCTTCCAGCAACAACTACTCCAAGAAAATAGGAACAATTCACCATAATCGTTCCCTTTTTCGATACTCAGCTCAAACTAATTCTTATTTCAGCAAATTGTTAAAACTAATAATCTTCCCTCTTGTATTTTAATTGGTTGTTGAAAAGCCCCAATTTGTAAATTGATGCCTATATAAGTTTGAGAAATTTCCTGGAACGGGGGGGGTCAGTGAATTAGTCAATTAATTAGATAGATAGGAATTAGGAAACCGATCCAGAGGTAGTGCACACGGAAGGAAGTGCAGAAGGGAGGAGAAGCTATCCTGATGTAGCAACATGCAGATTCTAGTTGTGGATCACTTCTCCTGCTTGCTGGAGTTAAGACGATGTCTGCTTGATGTAAATATTGTTTTTTAGGAGTTAATTGAAGCAATTTTTATCCATGAATTGTCTATTTATTTTCTTCATCTAATGGTGTTAATTTCTGTGTGAACCAGGCACTCAAAGAGGGTGTGAGCTGGCTGGGTTGGCCGCTAGACCAGCTCGACACTGCTCTCATCTTTTAAACTAAATAACATTTCAATTCTTATTTGTTGTGTAAATTTTATTTGTTTATTTATAGTTTATTCTCCTTTCTCAAGTTAATGTTATTTAATTTGTTGCAACGTTTTCCTTTCAGCTCTAAGCTTTACTGATTTGCCGCATTAAGAAATTATTCCTGTACTTGAGTGTTAGGTCCCTATAATACTAGTGACTACCCCATTACTATTGTAGTTGTATCCCTTATTAATATTGTTGTGCCCCTATTGTCCCCATATTGTTATTACTGTGCCCCATAGAATCCCTCTATGGTTATTTTTGTGCCTTTATATTATTATTGTTAGGTCGGCTGGGTTATATTGTGACTCCTTAGACTCCTATATATAGAAAGGAGGTTTTGTCATTTGAATCATCAAGGAATCATTCATTTGTGTAATGTATAGGAGGTTTCCCCCTCGAAGAGGCTAAATTCTAAGGTGTTGATCTATCTTTTCTATCTTTTTGTGAGCTGGTTCCATAACATTTGGTATCAGAGCTTTGGATTCTAGGGTTTTGCTGCTCCAAATAGGTCATCATGGAATTTTTGCTATAACTTTTTTTTTTCTGTGACTTTTCAAAAGCGAAAAAAAAATCCATTTGAGACAAAATCACATTGAACCTCGGGTGCAAATTTCAGAGCTTTTCGCGCTATATTTGCGGAGATATGATCAGAGGAAGTTGGTCTTTTTGCAGACTCCTGAATTACATTCCAAATAGGTGACCTGGGGAAAATCGTCATAACTTTCTCTCTGAGCATCAGATTGAAATTTCATAAGAAGGCATTTGAAAGAGGACATAGAGGGCTACTGTAGGTCAGAATTTTCGAATTAGATGATCCGAATTTATAGAGAGACATCAGAGGCAATATCAAGCTCCTACAAAGTGAAAAAAGGTGTGTAGATTTTTTTAAATTTTTGCTTAAGCTTGGTTTGAAAAATTATTTTGAAGGAATTATAAGGGCATAGTAGAGCATTATTATCGATAACTAATGCCCCAAGGAATGGAAATGCAAACACCTAGTAAGCAACTTGAAAGCTCTAGCATGACTTATGAAGAAGAGGAAGAAATGCAACATGATATATCAAAATTACGAGACCAAGTGCAACAAATGTCACTTGCAAAAAAAGTAATAGAATCTAAGATGGATGGTTTAAAGAAAGATGTAGAAGCTAAGATGAATGACGTGGAAGCTAAGATGGACGATTTGAAGATAGATTTGAAGACAGGCATGGCAGATTTGAAGACAGATTTGACAAATTTTCTACAAGAAATGGTTACTAATGGTGAAAGGGTAGTAAAGGAAACTCATGATGCGAACAAAAGAAATGTTAATCATGATTTCATAGACTCTAATGTTGGATCGAAGACCCACCATATTCCAAAAATCGATATGAGGAAGTTTGATGGCAAGGATCCCGCAACATGGATATTATAGATGGAGCAATTTTTCGATCTCAATAATGTGCAAAACACACAAAAGGTATGTATTGCAACTTTAGATTTGGAACCAAATCAGTTTGTATGGTATCAATGGCTTTGCTCTCATAAACAAATTATCACTTGGGAAATTTTTACGGAAGAATTGATAGCACATTATGAGGATACAAAAAGAAACACTTTTTTTAGCCAATTGATAAGTCTCAAACAAAAGGGTTCAATAATGGAGCACATTGAGGAGTTCCAAAAATTGAACATAAGGGTAAAAAATATTCTAGAGGAGCATAGTATTGATGTGTTCATAGGGACTTTAAAGGATAATATCCAACATGATGTTCGCCTTTGGGAACCTGATTCATTAGAGAAGGCATTCAGGTTAGCAAGAAAAATGGAAAGCAAAATTATGGCAACCAGGAAGCATACCACTCACAACTATAAAGATGGAAGTGTTGTTGCCCCTAGTCTTCCACAACCTATAAGGTTGACACCACAACAATTGGAAGAAAAAAGAGAAAAATGGCTTTGTTACAATTGTGATAAAAAATACACTAAAGGTCATAAGTGTGTTGAGAAGAAATTATTCTACATAGATTGTGAAGAGGAAGAAGAAAAGGAGCAAGAAAGGTCAAAAGAACAGGATATACTCCAGGAACAAAGCCTAGATAAAGAAGAAATGAATCCAACCATATCTTGTAATGCATTGGCTAGAATTAGCACTCCTCAAACCATCAAGATAGAAGGACAAATCAAGAAGAAAAAGGTAATAGTGTTGATTGATTCAGGAAGTACCCACAATTTTATTCATTGTAAGATAGCAAAAGAATTGAATTGCTTCCTATATCCAGCACTAGAGTGTCAAGTGATGGCTGCAAATGGAGGAATGATAAATTGCTCTGGAAAGTGCCATAATATCAAGCTATCCATGGGAGAATATGTATTGACTAGCCCAATGCTTTCCATTCCAATGGGAGGTGCTGATGTTGTACTAGGAGTCTAATGGCTACAATCCTTGGGTACAACAGCTTTTAATTTTCAAGAACTTTTCATGAAATTTTCTGTGGAAGGAAAGAAAGTTGAATTAAGGGGTATTGCAGGGAAACTAAGAAATATAATCAGCTCTAATGGTATGGAAAAGCTTCTAAAAAAGGAACAAAGAGGTGTAATTGCACAATTATGTTTGCTAGATGTTTCCACATCGAAATCATCTATTTCTCCAAATCTCCAAAAAGTCTTGGACAATCATTCCAAGGTATTTGAGACTCCCAAAGGTCTCCCACCTATTCGTGATCATGATCATGCTATTCATCTGATTCCAGGAAGTGTTCCTCCAAACATCAGGCTGTACAGATATCCCTATGCCCAAAAGAGTGAAATTGAACGTATGGTTGCAGAAATGCTAGAGGTTGGTATAATTCAACCTAGTCAAAGTTCTTTCTCCACTTCGGTAGTATTGGTGCACAAGAAGGATGGATCATGGTGCATGTGTCCAGATTATAGGGAGCTCAACAAGCTCACTATTAAAGATAAGTTTCCCATTCCTGTCATTGATGAATTACTGGATGAATTGCATGGATCAATTTACTTCACCAAGTCAGATCTTTTTTTAGGATATCATCAAATCAGAATGAAGACTAAAGACATTTCGAAAACAACATTTTGAACTCATGAGGGTCATTATGAATTTTTGGTCATGCCTTTGGCCTTACCAATGCACCTTCTACATTTCAAGGTTTGATGAATTCCATTTTCAAACCCTTCCTTAGAAAATTTGTGTTAGTATTTTTTGATGATATACTAATCTACAACAAGTCTTGGAAGGATCATGTTGAACATGTTGACATGGTGCTACAACTATTGGAGGAGAAACAATTATATGCAAAAAGATCCAAACGTTTCTTTGGAGTACAAGAGGTGGAATATCTGGGTCATATTGTATCTCATGAAGGAGTTAAGGTAGACCCTAGCAAAATTAAAGCCATTAAGGAATGGAAAATCCCCACATCCATAAAGCATCTGTGAGGATTTCTCAGGTTGACAGGGTATTATCGCAAGTTTGTTAAGAATTATGGGAGAATAGCAGCACCTCTAACAACATTATTGAAGAAATATGCATTTTCATGGACTCCAGAAGCAATAAAGGCCTTCGAACATCTTAAAGAGGCAGTGTGCCAAGCACCGGTCTTAGCTACACCAGACTTCACAAAAACCTTTATTGTGGAATGTGATGCTTCAGGAAATGGAATTGGTGCTGTTTTAATGCAAGATGAAAGACCCATTGCTTTTGAAAGTCATCCAATCAAGGGAAAGTTTTTACGCAAAGCTATTTATGAGAAGGAAATGTTGGCAATACTACATGCACTTAAGAAATGGCGACCCTACCTAATGGGAAGACACTTCAAGGTAAAAACGGATCATGATAGCCTTAAATAATTTTTAGAACAAAGATTATCCTATGAAGAGCAACAAAAGTGGGTCACAAAGATGTTGGGTTATGACTTTGAAATCATGTACAAAAAAGGGAAGCAAAATGTGGTGGAAAATGCACTCTCAAGAAAGGATGAGGATGTGGAAGCATTGTTGTGCGCCATTTCTATTATCCAACCAGATTGGATAAATGAAGCAAGGGAGGAATGGAAGAATGATGAAGAAGTGTGGGAACTTATTCGAAAGTTACAACAAGATTCCAGTACATCTGATACATTTAGCTGGCAAAATGTTTCATTATGGTACAAAGATCGTTATACCTCTGTAAGAATTCCCAACCCAAACAAAATATTCTTATGGAATTGCACACTTCTCCCTTAGGAGGGCACTTAGGATTTTTAAGAACTTACCACAGGGTTAAGAAGGAATTTTTTGGGATGGCCTTAAATCGGATATTCAAAAGTTTGTGGCGGAATGTTTGGTTTGCCAACAAAATAAAGTAGAAACAATTAAGACCCCGGGTCTATTACAACCTTTATCCATTCCAAGCCAACGTTGGGAGGAGGTTTCAATGGATTTTATCACATGTTTACCCAAGTCTAAGGGAAAGAGTGTCATCATGGTGGTAGTTGATAGACTTACAAAGTATGCACACTTTTGTGCATTATCACATCCATTTAAAGCCAGTACAATTTCTACTGCATTTATGGAAACAATTCAAAAGCTACATGGAAACCCAAAGATTATTGTAAGTGACAGAGATCCCATTTTCACTGGAAATTTTTGGACATAATTATTTTCTTGTCTCGGTACTCACTTAGCTCATAGCTCATCTTATCATCCTCAATCTGATGGGAAAACTGAGATAGTAAACAAATGTTTGGAAGGATATCTTCGTTGCTTTGTATTTGATAAATAGACACAATGGGTCAAATGGTTGCCTTTGGCTGAATGGTGGTATAACACTTCCTTCCATACAACAACAAAAATGACCCATTTATGGCACTTTATGGATATTAGCCACCATCCATCACATCATATTTAAGAGAAAATTCTAAGGTTCAGGCAGTGGAACATCACATCGAGCATCAACAACAAGTCCTCCAACTCTTAAAGGATAACCTCGTGTTGGCGTAGAATAGAATGAAACAACAGGCAGATCAACATCGCAGCGAAAGAAGTTTTGATGTAGGTAATCGGGTATTACTATGGCTACAACCATATAAACAAATGTACCTCAAGCAAGATAAGAAGGATAATAAATTATCACCAAATTATTATGGTCCGTACAAGGTGTTGCAAAAGATTGGTACTATGGCATACAAATTGGAGCTTCCTGCAGCTTCTTGAGTGCACCCAGTTTTCCATGTTTCATGTTTAAAGAAGGTTATTCCCAGTTCAAGCAATATTACCAGAATTTGACGAGAAGGAAAAATTATATTGGAACTGGAAGTAGTCACAGAAACAAGAACTTGACAACTATGAAATCGATCAATTTCGGAGTATCTCATCAAGTGGAAGAACTTATCCGCTGAAGATTCCACATGGGAGGATGAGAATTTTATACAGAAGCATCCATAACTACTCAAGCGTTGATGACAACACTTTTTTGAAGGAGAGGGGCATGTTAGGTCCCTATAATACTAGTGATTACCCCATTACTATTGTAGTTGTATCCCTTATTAATATTGTTGTGCCCCTATTGTCCCCATATTCTTATTATTGTGCCCCATAGAATTCCTCTATGGTTATTTTTGTGCCTTTATGTTATTATTGTTAGGTCGTCTGGGTTATATTGTGACTCCTTAGACTTCTATATATAAAGGAGGTTTTGTCATTTGAATCATCAAAGAATCATTCATTTGTGTAATGTAAAGGAGGTTTCCCCCTCGAAGAGGCTGAATTCTAAGACGATGTCTGCTTGATGTAAATATTGTTTTTCAGGAGTTAATTGAAGCAATTTTTATCCATGAATTGTCTATTTATTTTCTGCATCTAATGGTGTTAATTTCTGTGTGAACCAGGCACTCAAAGAGGGTGTGAGTTGGCTGGGTTGGCCACTAGACCAGCTCGACACTGCTCTCATCTTTTAAACTAAATAGCATTTCAATTCTTATTTGTTGTGTAAATTTTATTTGTTTATTTATAGTTTCTTCTCCTTTCTCAAGTTAATGTTATTTAATTTGTTGCAACGTTTTCCTTTCAACTCTAAGCTTCATTGATTTTCCGCATTAAGAAATTATTCCTGTACTTGAGATTTGTGCTTACACTTGGGATATTTCTCCAGTTGTTCTTATTTACAAGATCTGCTTATGCGTTGATGAGCTGTAATTGATTTATATTCCAGAACATGAAAATGATGTGAGTGATTATGGTTTTGAGGTACTGACATATCCATTTAAACTATGCTTACAAAAAACCATATATTACTTGTATGCCGTGGAGCCAATATTAATGAAAGCAAATTGCATCATGTTGAAAACAATGATATTTACTTTCCATTAAACTTCTGGACAGTTCTCCATGATTTATTTTCAGGGACAAGGAAGGCGAGATTCATATTAATTTGATTTCTTTCATAAGTTATTTACGCAGTAGATTTACTTACCGATGCTTTCAAATTAATTTCACACAGGATTAGTACAAGTAGAATTAGTACAGGCAGAATGATTTTGAATTGCTTTTGAATTCCTTCCAGCATTTACAGTCTCTTGATATTGTGTCGACACTATTTGGTTTCCATTTATGAATTCCTTTCTAAATTTCCTTTTGCATTGTTAATTGCCTTTTATTTCTCGCATCATTTAATTGTTTGGATTGGTGTTTTCTCGAATTATATTTTAGTGCAGGATTTCATTTGTTGATGAGATTAATACGCAAGATATACTAGAATTTGTTTTTCAGATTGCTAGGGGCTCTCTCTGGAATTACTAGTGCTGTGCCTTGAGTTCATGAACTATTTGGATTGACATATTAAATGTTGGTACATTTATAGATCCTATACTGCACCCAACATTTTGGTGTTGTTGCCGGGGAGGCACTCAGGGGATTGACCTTGGTGATTTGCCGCATTTTTTTTTTCCTTCACCTAGTTTCTCTTGCAATTTTATGTTCTTTGAATTTATTTCTTTCCTGCACTATTGCTTTAAGGATTCTCATTTTATCTGAAGTTGAAAGAAATCCCTACCCTACACACACACACACACATATATACATATACATACATACATACATACATACATACATACATACATACATACATACATACATACATACATACATACATACATACATACATACATACATACATACATATATATATATATATATATATATATACACACACACACACCATTCATGTGCTAACGAATGTACTAGTTGGCTTGTTAAAAACATGGAAATGGTATTTTGAGGAATCATCTAATGAGGAATTTTTATGCTGCTACAGAGACATACAATTCATCCGATGAAGAATTAAAAATTGAAAAAATTAATACTTTAATTAAACATAAAAATGATATTATTAAATCTTTGATTTCAAAATTGGATGATTTGCAGGAAGAGTGGGAACAGGATGAAAACCCACCACTTATCTTTTGTGCCAACTGTAGAAAGAGACACTTCCTTGGAAAGTGTCCACTCAATAACCTGAAAGTTTGTAAAATTTGTGAAGAGGATCATCTAACGGAACATTCACTTCCAGGATTACTAAAGTTACTCAGGAAATCAAGTAAGGAATCAAATTGACTACTAGGTATAACCCAAGACCCATCACCATTTGATACTTGGAATAATGCTTATTTTCCTGAGCAGACTCATCAACATGTTTATAATCCCGCAGTTTCATGGAAAATTTTTAATCCTCCTCCAATTGAATATCCTACTTTATGGTCACAGTGGCCCTCTCCTTGGTCCTCATCCTCAGGCCAGATATCTCCATGGCCTCAAGAATCGTTTGGATTCTTATCTTTAGGGAAATCTCCCATGCAAATTCAATCATATGAGCACCAAAAACAACCACAATTTCTTTCCAATGCACCATTAAGTTATCCTCCCCCATGGTCTCAGCCGCATGTGCAACCTTACCCTAGCCTCAATCCATACCCTACCCCTTATCCTAATCCTTACCCTACTCCTTATCCTTACCCATACCCTAGCTCTCATTCAAACCCTAATCCATACCCTAACCCTAGTCCATACCCTCATCCATACCCTAACCCTAGTCCATACCCTTATCCATACCCTAGACCTAACCCTAGTCCAAACCCTAATCCCAATCCAAACCCAAGCCTTAGTCCAAGCATTAACCAAAACCCTAGCCCAAACCATATCATAAACCCTAATCTAAACCATGAGGTTGCACAACAGTTGGAACCACCTATTCTTCCGGTTGATTCCCATGTTGAACAGAATACTACATCTTCCATGTTTGGAAAGGGAATGAATTTGGAAACTTCCCCCATTACCGCAGAATATTCACCTCGAGAAGTTATCATTCAAAGACCACCAGAGGAGCAATCTTTCATTGGAACTTGTTCTGAAAATGTTGTTGAAACTCGAAACCCTAGAATCTATTTCAACCATTCTTGTCAATTTGAAAATCAAATATTTGAGCCTAAATTTGAGGGATTTATCTTTTGTCTTTCACCAGATTCTTTGTGCCTCCAGGAAAATGACTATCAAATTGTGGAAGACTTGCATCAGTTGGAGAATCATACATATGTGGATTCCATTGAATCCTGGTTTCGAGCAGTCATCCAACCACCTTATTTCCTCATCATTCGAAAACTCTTGGTACCATGTCAATTGAAGCAATTGGTTTCTCACGCTTTGGTATGTCTTGAAGTCTATTCTTTAAAACTAAGTGTGAGTATAATCAACATTTTGTTACACACATGGCTTCATTGGAAGTATGCCTTCACTTAAAGGTGATATTTATTTCTTTAAAAATAGGGTAGGGTAATATGAGAATAATGAATAAATATGTTTAACAACACTCTTGAACTTGTGATTCCCTAAAAGCACAACTTTTTGAAATTTCTATTATCATGCACTCTCATGGTAAGACTTGTCAGAAGAAATTTACACTTAATACCTCATATTTTAAAGTGACTTTGATTGTTGATCAATATGTCAGTGAAGTATTGTTATAAGTTACATGTAATACTTTTTCCTATTCTAACAAACTATCATCCAAAAAATACTTTCAAGTTCCTCTTCGAAGGGACTAATGAAAAACCTCCTATGGTGGACCATGTCTACAAAACTCTAATAAGCTTTCATAAATAACCCTGGCATGATCAACTCAAGGAATATTTTTGGTCATTATCCGAGATGTTTTTTTAAATAAGTTCTTAGGGTAGCATGACCAACCAGTAAAGAATAGTAATTAAAAACTTTTCACGCCATCCTGCACTCTTAAGGAGTAGATTTTCTTCCCCACCTATTAAGTAACCCATCTGAGGTTAATCATAATTAGCGTTTTTTTCTAAAAAAATAGACGAATTAATTGAGCGATAGGAGGTCTCATTGAGAGCTGACCTAATATGATCATGGGTCCTAAGGAGAATGACATTACCGCACTGGTCACCAAGCTAGGGTAATGACTTTCAGTTGAAAAACTGGAAGACGAGAGGTCTCATCATGAGTCAACTTGTTCATTCTTGTTAGTTCTCATGAATGGAACTGTCGATAGCTAGTTACCAAGCCAAGACAATGACCTTCAATTAACTTCTAAAAAGAGAAAAAGTAAAATGTTCTTAAATGACTCTGAATCTATATCTAATAGGTGGGACAAAAGCATTTCATAAGGTTAAAAGGTACCCCTGTCGAGGCTATGGACGCCTGCTGGTAGCAGGGCCATGCCTATGGTATTAAAGTTGACTCTACACTATAATTTACTTGGTTGTTTTTGCTTTCTGTGAACTCACTATCAATCTCTTTGAGAATGGCTTTAAAATCCTTCTGTTGTTATACCTTGGAGTTCTATCTTTTTGGAATGATTTTTATGGGCATGGGGACCCTTAGTGCAGGTAATTCACTATGCCTAGGCAAGAGGAGCTTCAACTATACATGGATAATGGTAAAATGGTCACTATGGGAAGGTATTACTATGTCTATTTTTAACACCATGCTTTTAAATCATGTCACTCACATTTACAATGAGGATTTTAAAGTGTAACTTCTGATCAAGGATGCCTACGAGATATTCTTTTGGAAATTTTAGAAGTTAGCTATTTTATTCAAGTAATAACACCATCCGTGCAATTTAGTTTTGATTGCAGATTTTATTTTATGTTTTCTTGAAATCAGTTTGAGCAAATAAAGAGTCTAGCAGACACTTTGTTTTAGAGCAAGCTTTATCTAGCACAGGAAACGTGATCATGAAAAATTGCAGGAACCTCATTTTGAACACCTACAAATGTTTCTAATTTTGTTTTTTCACGAGGAATTAATAGCACCAGATTTCCTTGCATGAAGACATGCATGATTGTCAGCATGGGGGGATGTTGGGTCTCGTTTTGTCTTATTTTTATTTATTTCTCTCATGCTTTCAATTGGATAAATGAGTATTTTCGAATTGTATTTGTTACTTATTTATTTTAACAGGATTAAAATAGCATTAATGAGAGTTTAATTAAGGTTTGTATGTTGCAGGATTAAAACCGGTTTGACTATACTTTGGGACGTGCCTGCACCATTGCATTTACGTTGCTGCACCAATTGGGATTCCTGCACTAGTTATGTTGATGCCTCTCAAATCGTAGCACCAACATTGGGGATAACCACATGGTTCGGACCTTAGTACAACTCCTTTTTCATTTGAAGTGGTGGCTCCGACTGGATGTTATGGGACCAGTTTCCTAATAATGTATGGTTTGATGAATGAGTGTTTTAAATTTATAACAAAGATGATAGGTGATTTTATCTATAACTCTGAAAATATACACATATATCTATATAACCTAGGTAATCTTATAACAATGCGATTTTTGATAATTCCTAGCAGACAAATAATCATATAGATGGTTTACTTATCCATAGGAAGATGCATTTAAATAATGATTACTTTGTTTAAGAAATTAAACAAAGTAATTATGAAAACATATCACATGACCTACTGGTATTTATTGCTGACATATATCTTTGATATAACAATTCTAAATCATTTAGAAGTGACTCAATATAGAATTGCTTGAAGCATGTTAATACATCAACAATAGCAAATTAAATGAAATGCTAATTACATAAAGAACAAGACAAAAAGAATAGTGATAGAAATACCGCATGCATTTGAGTCTTGATATGTAAGTAACATTTTGATTCCACCTTTTTATTCTAGAAACTTCCAAGAGATACAAAAATGCAGGTCTTGAAAAAGTTCTTTCACAAAAATCTGAAACCTTGATCCACTACTTATAAAAAAAACTAAGTTAAGAAGTGCAGAAGTACAACTTCTCAAGTCTAGTTTTTGTAAAAATTGAGGACCCTTTATCCAATAACATGAAAGAGTTTATATAATGGAATTAAAACAAACTGTCTACAAAAATCGCTGAGAGTTGTTGGAACTGCCACTCATTAAAATCTGGGATTTGAATTGAAAAAATAGTAATGCGATTGCATCTGAAAAGATTCTTCGTATCTATTTCTTCTCCTGTATTTGCAACTGACAAATTGAAAGCATGTTTTGAATTTCCAGAGGGTGACTCATCCTGGAGTGTAGTTGTCCTATGTACATGGTGTCTGAAAGCTTGGGGATCATGCGATCAACAAAATCGGCAAGGTATTTGATGGTCATCTATTGGATGTGCAGCTTGACCAAAAAGGACTAGTACACATCCCAATTAAGGCTTTGTATTCAGTTGAGTTGTTCATCTCTGGTAGCCAAATCTTGCTTCCATTGATTTTCTAACACTTTCGCTTTTGAAAGCTTACCTTGAGAACAATCAAAAATTAAATTGGCTCCATATAAACCATCATTTATCATTTCAATCACATTATTCATTATAGACCTAGCCTTGGAGGTAGCCCTTTCTGCCTTTATCAGCTGTGTTTCCCACTCTGAAAACAATATTTCTTTATGCGACTCTTGAATTTTCGGTAGGTTAGCAGCTATTCCTTCTACTGTGCTTTGCCAGGAGAGGTAATTTGTGACCTTCTCATCTGCATCCTCAAATTCTAATATGGTATTAACTGCTTGATCAATCAGTGATGTAGTTATGATGCATAATGGGTCGATAAGAGATATTTTATGGCAAAGTAGATTGAGCTGTTGAGATAAGGCTTTATTTGCTTCTAGGGCTTCCTTCTTAAATTCCTCAACCTTGGGATAATCTCTGAACTGTTCTATACAGAGTTGTAGCTATGTGATTTGCTCCTCTTTAGTCTTGATCTCTTGTTGATGTGTCAATTGAAGCTATTCGAGCTTTTGAGACAACTGTTGTTGTTTTTGGATGGCATGCTGGTCAATCTTCTGTTTCTCCAGGTTTAATTGTTCCTCAAGCTTCTTGTTCTTTTGTTTTTCTTCTACCAACTGTTCTTCAAGACGATTAATTTTCTGTTGTTGTATTGCTGCCTATTCCTTAAGCGGATTAATCCTTTGATCCTTTTCCTTGAAAAATTAGTTAGCCTCAGTTGCCTTCTTAATTGTGGCAGCTGTGTATGCCCCTGCAAATTGAGATAACTTAGTCAAATCCTTAGAAGGATTGACTTCTGAATCCTTCCATAAAACATTCATAAATTCAGATTGAGGAATTGTGGAGGATGTCTGGTCTATTTTCCTCTTTTTTCTTTGTCTTTTGACTACAACCCTGTGTTTTGGACTGTAAAATACATCCAATGGTGGTATTTCCTCAATATTCAATATAATTTCTCCTGAAGGGTTTTCAGGAATTATTTCAATCTCTTTCTGAGCTATGTCTTTATTGGGTGTTACTTCAATCGCACTATTAGGAATGGTGGGCCATTGAGTTGTGGGCGATGCTGACGTGGTAATGTTTTGGGGGTCTCTCTGGCTTTTGATCTGCTGATCAAATTGCTCCCATTCTTTTATCAAGATGGGGTCAATATGAACATCTGTGCTAAGGGGTTCACTGGTCTTTCCACCTGTTTCCCCTTCCTCAGAAATCTCTTCAATAGTTTTCTCCTCGCTATGCTCTACTTGCCGAACAATAGGGGTAGTATTTAGTAAGTCTAGAGGTACTGTCAGTAACCTCTGTGTTCTGTATTCCACGAATTTGTCCATCTTCTCGTCTCCCAATTTGAATCTTTCCAGATGACTTACTTGTGAGAATAATTCTGCTGAAGCAAATAAGTCATCAAAAGCATCCTTCTCATGTATAAATTTACTAATTTTCACCTGACTGGTGAAATTAAAAGTGACCTTGTTTCGATCATATTGTCTTTTAGGAATTACCGCTAGACCCAGATCCTTTGTTTTCTCTACTTCTTTCTCAGCATGTTTAAAATCATGCGATGTGTAAGTGCCACAACGGAGGGGAAATGGAGGCCATACTTGCTTCTTAGAATATTTAAGGTTTCTGGACATCCCTTTTTCCACTATCTGGTAAGCTATTTCCCTAGCTAATAGCTTATCAGGGATGTAGAGTGGAAGGACAAGAGAGTCAGTAATACTGCCAAAAATCATAATATAAGTGAAATTCTCCTCCCCGAACCAACTGCCGATTGAAGTTAAGTCAATGTTGGCTTCATTAGACAACGAAGGAGCAGGTTTATTGAAGATGACTTGATGGATAGGTAAAATGAAACCATGCCAAATCTTCAATAAATGATTCTTGTAGTCAGACTTCCATAAATATTTATGATAAATATGAATGGGGGTTGGATCCTAAACAATCCATTTCCAACCTAGGATGGGAAAGTCAGAATTGAAACAGATTATTTCCATTATGTAGGCACTCATATAGAATGGGGGCACAATTCTGGTGGAGACAAATCTGTTCCTTCTATAATCTAGCATTTGACTGGCCATTTTATCTGATAGAATGGTTGCCCAATCCATAATAAAGGAGTTGATTGCTGCTTCTATTAATGGAACCATTTCTACAGAAAGTCTAGCAGAATCAGGGCTTCCAAAGAGCCTACATACCATTGCAGTTACATAACAATACAGTGATGCTAAGGCGTCCACAGAGTACATACCAGAGGATTTGTGTTTATGCTTGTTTGGAAAATGTCTCCACTGTTTGATAGGGTTTGACTCTATGTCATTCTCCTTAGAGAAAGCTTCCAGGAATGATTTGTTGTAGTGTCGCTGGGGGTCTGACAAGTGATACATTCTCTTGACATCTTTAGGTTTGAATGTCCTGAACATCCTCCCATCAGCTATGAAGAAAGCTCTATCTGTGATATTAATACTTTCGATTACCCATCTCACTAGATCATTATATGGTAAAACTTTGGCTCGAGCTGCTATTTTATGGAGGAAAGAGTTGGCCAAATCATTGAGCGTGCTTTTTGTTCGATCAGTTCCATCAACTATTGCTTCTTCTTCTATCTCCATTGGATTTTCTGCTTCAAGTAAAGCATATATGCCTTGCCACGAGATTTTACCAAAGCCTAGATAGGTAGTATTTGCAATTAACACCAATTTTGCTGGTCCTTCTTCCACTGTAATGGGGGCCTTTTTCTTTCTAGATTTCTTAGACATCTTTCCCAACTGTGTGATCCTAGATTAGCTCTACAAAACGAGGAAGAAGAACATAACAGTCAAAAAACTTGAGAGGAGATAATACACAAATTACAGACTGGAAGCAATTACGCGCATTAGATGCCAAAGATCTTATATTGTACATAGAAACCACGGATGAAATCCTTAAAGGACGTAACCATAATTGCTCCTTAATGTTTTACCGTAATTTCCAACGTGAAACTTTAATGCTAAAGCCATATGTCACATCGCAATTTTTGTAACGATCCTTTTTAGAATAGGTGCCGTGACTCTGCAATTTGCGATTGTATTATTTTAATATTTGTGTAATAATTGCATATCGCAAATCAGGAGTTACAAGCACCACGCTCAAAAGGTATGTTTGCATAGTTGTGATTGCGATGAATGCTGAGCTGGCATGTGAAGACGATGGGTTTCAAACTTGGAAAATCACGCTATTTCTTTATAATTGATTTATCCCTATACTGCATGTATTCATAGTATTTTATAACTTGCTTTTATTGAGAGCGTGATATGCGATAATTAAATCGCATCAGAAGATTTCAATGGAGTTTTTCGGATGCTTCCCTATGAATCAACGATATGCGATTGCGATAGCCTTATCGCATTGCAAGATTTCAATGAAACGTTATAAGTCATCCCTTGGGATATATGATGTGCGCGACACGATAGTTTTATCACATCGTATTTATAAATGGCTTACTTTGATAAAACTTCGTGATGAGGGTTTTATTATGACTCTAATCACATCGCACTTTTCTAAATGGATGTTCACGGGTTCTAAAGAATTGCGATTTGCGATGAGTGGTCCTAAATACTCATAAAGCAATTTTTTATATGACTTTTATTTTATTTTACTCAAAAGTTTTATTTCTTTTATTCATATTCTAAAGGGGACCCATTTCTTATTTGGCATTATAAGACTAAGATTTAAAAATTGAAATGGGGGGGTTGTTGTATAGCACAACAATTGGCGATTCATTGGGAGAACCAGTTATCTCTGAAAAATAATGAAATTTCTAAAACTTTCTTAAGTAGAATCAATTGAGGAGAAAAAACAACTGTCTAAGAATTGATTAGATAAAATTTTTACTCTGAATAAACAAAATATCAATTTTGCAATTTCTTTTACAAACCCTTATGATAAAATAAAAACATTTTGGTATGCAGTATTGGTAATGTTAGTTTAATTAGTTCCCTATGATCATGGTAAGGAGGCTCGTCATTAGACCTCTTATCTTTTAAATTAGATATATTTTAGAATTACACTATGAAAAATCATAAACCTAGTTGAATGATTCACTCCTTAAGAGTTTATGGATGACAGTTCTAGAGTTGTGGATGCTTAGCTGGAAAAAGTCTTTACCTTTTTATAAATAACCTTTCTCAACTGACAAAACTCAAAATGATTTATTGTATTTTCAAGGTTTGAAAGATTTCACAATTTAAAGAGAATCTCAGAGTTTCATGTTTTATCTAATTTCCAAAATTGTAATCATTTCCTTGAAAGTTTCTATTCTTTGAAAGAAAATATTCTCAATATTCTTTCAAAGAGCTTTTCAATAGTGAAAAGCCAATGGTAGACTATTTACAACATTATTTCATAAAAGAAACTAGCTTGCATAAAAAATATGTACAGGTAAGAAGGGGTTACCTCCTTAGGAAAAGAATTTCTTTAAGATAAGCCCATTCATAGGAAGAGAATCTCTCTTTCCTGATAAATCTTGCAGTAGAAACGTTGATGAGCCTATCTTTTCAACGATCTGAAATGGTCCAAGCCACATCTTCTGAAATTTGGTATGGTTACCTCCATCTTCATGTGCTTTGTCCCATTTCAAAAAGAGATCACCGATCTGTAATGTTTTTGAGCTGACAGAACTTGCATCAAAAGAAGATTTAATGACTTGCTGATGTTTAGCATGAGTAATTTTGGCCTTTTCTCTTTTCTCATCCAATTTAAGGATTTGATCAAACCTCAATTGAATAGAGGAAGAGGGAATTTATTCAATGAATTGTACTAGGCTAGAGATGGGAGTGCTAAATTTGGTGGCATTACAACTTCTTTCCCATACACCAAGTTTAAAGGAGAAGTACCTATTGAGGCCTTCTGAGTTATGCAATTTTCCCATAATGCAAATATTAAAGATTTATGCCAATTCTTTTGGTTTTGATCAATAGTTCATTTAATAATCTTGATGAGATTCTTGTTAGTTGGCTCTGCTAAGCCATTTCCTTGAGGATAGTAATGTGTAGAGTATTTTAACTTAAAACATCTATTAAGAGCAAATTCAACTATACTATTTCCAGAAAAATAATATGCATTATAAAAAATAAGCACGTTAGGTAAACCAAACCTTGTAATGATGAACTGATCAATAAATTCAATAATTGCATCAGAATTGGCTACCTTTAGAGGAATTGCTTCCACACTTTGTGAAGTAGTTCGTGGCCGTGAGGATGTATCAATGTTGCTTGGAAGAATGTGGAACAATCTCTCCTATAATATCAAGTCCCCATTGTTCAAATGGTTGCTCAATGTTTACTGGTTGTAAAGAAAAGGCTGGTCTCCTTTGTCTTTCGCTAGCAGTTTGGCATGTCTTGCATTTCCTTACATAGTCATAGGCATATTTAAACAAAGTCGACCAATAATATCCAACATGTAGTATTTTGTGAGCTGTAGTGTCTCCTCCAAAATGTCCACCTGCTGGGCCATCATGTAATTCCTGCAAAACAATTTGTGCTTCAGTTTTTTCAAGGCATATTAATAAAATTGGTTCATAATTTATCCTAAATAACACATTATCAATGATTTCAAAGTGTTTGGCTTTTAATATTAAGGCACGTTCGTTTTTGTAACTGAATTCAGGGGGAGCATATCCATTTTTCAAATAAAAGATTAGATTAGCATATTGAGATTTTGAATTAGTGATACTTATCTCGTTTACTTGTGAAATATTATCTGAATCTTCATGGTCTGGAATATTGGAAGCTCCTGGCAATAACCTGCAAAAACCTTGCCCTCTAACAATTTTTACTGGTTTAATATCAATATCATATTCATGTAAAGCTGTTACCCAGTTAAATCTCTTCTCTCCTACTTCCCTTTGAACTAACAATTGTCTCACTGCAAAGAATGGGACTATTACTTTAGTGTGTGTTTTTAGGAGGAAAGGTCTAAAGTGTTTGATAGACTTAAATACAGCGAAAGATTTTTTTTCAATGTCAGAATAGTTGAGCTCAGCACCTTGAAAATTAGAACTAAAGAAAGATATGGGTGCTTCTACTTGCTGGTCATTGATCTGTGTTAAAACAATAGAATAAGATGTTTCAGTGGCCAAAGTATACAAAATAAATTGACTAGAAAATTTGGAGTATTCAATGCAAGAGAATTAATGATTGCTTGTTTGATCGAGTCAAAAGCCTTTTTTTCATTATGTCCCCATTTGAAGACTGAATTTTTCTTAATCATGGATTGCAAGGGAAAAAATATATGAGAAAAATTAGGAACAAATCTCTTCACAAAATTTATCTATCCTAAAAATGATTGCCTAGATTTCTTATTATGTGGCAAAGGGATATCAGAAATCTCTTTTATCCTATCTGGATCAATGTATATGCCATATTTGGATACAATGAACCCTAAGAGTTTACCTTCATTAAGAGAAAAGAATGATTTCTTGGGATTTAAAGAAATCCCATATCTTTTGCAACATTCAAAGATCTATTTTAAATCATGCAGATGATTGCTCCTTTTCTTAGAATAGACAATTATGTCATCTAAGTAAACAACAACTGTCCTATTGATCAAACCTTTGAAGGCTATATCCATGGCTCTTTGAAAAGTAGCTCCAGCATTTATTAAACCAAAAGGCATTTTCTGATAAGCATAGGTTCCCCATTTAGTTCTAAATGTAGTCTTTAATCTATCATCTGGATGTACTAGTATCTGATTGTATCCTAAAAAACCATAAAGAAAAGACATTAAATCTGAGCCAACTACTGATTAAAGTATCTGCTCCATTGTTGGTAATGGGAAGTTATTCTTTTGATATGCTTTGTTGAGATTTATAAAATCTATGCAAATCCTAACATCACCATTCTTCTTTCTTACTGGTACTAAGTTTGAGACCCATTTAGAATGTCTAATAGGAAAGATTATTTTGGCTTTAAGGAGTTTATTCAACTCTACTTTAATCTGACTTTCAAGATTTGGGTGAATTTTCCTTAGCTTCTGTTGTACAGGTTTCTCATCAGAAATCATTGGAATTGTGTGTTGAATGATAGAAGTATCATAAGTTTTCAGATCTTCGTAATTCCAAGCAAAAACATTTTTGTATTTCTTTAATAATCTGATGAAAGCAAATCTTTCATCTGATGAAAGTCCAAGTCCTAGATTGACATTTTTTGGTTTGGCCTCAGTGCCGAGATTTACTAATTCAAACCTTAAAGTAGAACTTTGAAGTTTTGGATTAGTGACATTTTTGAATCTATCTTTAATATCATAAAGATTTTATAGCTTGACCATAGATTTAGGAATAGGATTTTCATTGAGTCCTTGTTTTAATTGAAGATCATGATCACTTTCATCGATAATCTGATTGTCATAAGACCCTTCAGAATTCAAGAGATTTAAGATATCCACATCATGATTAAATACATGCCAATTGGTGACATTATCTAGGACAAATGGCCAAAAAATTAATTTAATATAAAATATATATGGACTATAATCTTCGAATGGAGGGAGCTTAGAAGCAACATTAGCCAAAAGATCGCCCGCTGCATTCTGTGATCTAGGAATAGGAGAAATGTTGAATGCCAGAAAATGAGTTATGAGATCTTGAAAAAGTGATTGATAATGTTTGAGATGTCCCAAGAGAAAATGGATAGTATTTCTCACTTTTTTTATGACAATCTTGGAATCACCAAATACTTTCAGATATTGGATATTCAGGCCTATTTCTTTATAGAGCCCTTGAATTAATGCCTCATATTCCACAGTGTTATTGGTACACTCAAATTCTAGCCTACATGATAACATCATTTTTTCTCCTTCTAGACTAACTAAAATACATCCTGCTCCTGCACCGTCATTAGATTTTGATCCATCAAAATACAAAGACCAAAATAAAGGCTTATTTACAAGTTCATCTGCAATATTGACACACTTTGAGGTATCGGTATGGGATAAATTTTCGATTTGTGACATGACACTATTAACAGGAAAAGGGATTGTTGAGCATTAACATTCCCAAAAAATGATTCAGCCGAATAGTTTCTAAGAATGTTATTATTGAAGGCTACAGGTTGATTTTCTCCCTCAAACTCAGTTACTGTATGAGTCAAATGTTTTTCACGATCTATTATGATTTTATTTGGTTTCCCATTACAGGGGAGCCACATGTGAGACCAATCAGTAGAAATATAACCGTGAAGTTTTTCAGACCAGTCTTTGCTAAGGATCAAATCGTAAAACTTAGGGATGTCAGCAATTAATATATCAATTCTTTGGAGAACCCAGGGATCAACTAATAATCTGATAGTAACTGAATTTATTTCTCCTAAGACTTGTACTTTAGATCTATCTAATTGAACAATATGAACTGCAAACTTCTGGGGCTCAATTTTTAACTTAGAGAAAACCGAGGCTAGCATTATATTTGATGAAGCCCCAAAATCTATCAAACAGTTGTGCAAATTTCTATTGTAGATCTCATAAGTCAAGAGAAAAGGAGGAGTATGAAAATTTGACCTATCCCCAATTAAAACAACATCAGTAGCATCTACCTTATCAGATGGTGGCTTACCTGATCCTCTAGCAACCTTGGATAATACACTAGTTGGAAGAGGAGAAGAAGGTACTGCATTTAATTCTTTAAGCAACAACTTTTGTTGATGTTTGAGCTTGTTGAGTTCATGTAAAGAAATATTTTCTCAAGCCTTCTTCATGTTTTTGACAATGTTATAGTCCATGGAATCTGAAACTACTAGCTTTTTAGAAGACGAGGGAGGATTGGAGGATGATGGTTGATTGTGGGGAGACACAACTGAATTTTTCTTTGTAGGAGCTTTGTCTTTAGTAATAGGAGTTGAGTTTTTCTTCTTAGAATTTGCTTGATTAGGCTCTGCTATACTTTTTCTCCTGGTGTTTACTGGGAGAGCTTCCTGTTCACTTTCATTATCAGAGTTGGGTAAGATAAAGTCCCACATTCCATGACATTCAACTGTTTCATCTTCATCCATTTCTTCAACTGATAAAACATTATCTTCATCTTCATCATCATCCAGATCAGATTCTGCATTAGATATAGCATTAGGTGGTTTAGGATCAGTTGGCTGATTTCTTTTAAAGTTCCTAAAAGGTTTTTTTGTAGAAGTCTCAGCTACCTGCTTTTTTATTTCAACCATTTCATTAGACATAGTTTTAAGAACTTTTTGTAAACCTTCCATGTCATATGGATCCTTGACTGCTTTCTTCTTTGAATCATCTCTAAAGGTAACCTTCTTGGATTTCCTTTCTTTTATAGCGTTTTTCTTTTCCAAATATAGGATACGTTTTTCAACAGCGATTGCTTCCTTCATATTTTTTGTTAATGTTGGTTTAGCAACCCTATCAACGAAAATGGTTATGTTTGAAGGCAAGGCAGAAATATACCATTCATTCCAGACTTCTTCACTAGGCTTGGATGTCGCAAGAATTTTATTCAACAACTTATTGAAGTGTGAGTTGAAGTCTTTGATGGGTTCCTTTGATTTGGATTTAAGATTGGAGAGATCATTGATCAGAGTTGCTGTAGATCTATCGTCTCCAAACTTAGTTAGAAATTGCTCCTGGAAAGCATCCCAGCTATTGATAGACCCTGGTGGCAACGAAAAGTACCATGATCCTACTACTCCTTATAGAGTGTATGGAAATAGTCTAGCTACAACATCTTCTTCCATTACTCCATTCAAGTTGATTGATAACATGAAATTGTTTATATGTTCTTCTGCTAATAGGCCAATGTCAGGATTAAATTTTGGTAACCATTTCTCAGGATGTTCTGGTAATTGGCTCAAAGGTGCAGGCATTTTGATAGCTCCTGGGTTGGTCCATGGCCTTGGTTGAGGTTGATTATGTGCCATTTCTGAGCTAACAGTAGAAGAGGGTGAAGAAGCAGTTGAAAGCGATTGGGTAGAGGATGTTGAAGTTTATGTTCCTATTTGGAATATGATCTGAAGTTGGGAAACAGATGGATGACCTTGCAATGGTATGGATGGAATAGATGATGATGAGGACAAAGTCTCACTGTTAGATTCTAATGGTGTCTTCCTATCCCTTTTTCGACTTGGCAGAGGGAATTCAACTGGTGGAATACCAAGTTTTCACTCTTTTCTCTAGTAAGTGGTTGCGATGGGATATATTGTGAAGTCACACTGCCTTGGGATAAATTAGATTCTTCCTGGGATATTGAAAACCCTTGGAGTTTATGAATCAAAGAGAAGAAGAATTATCTGGTGTGTTTAGGATTTCAGCAGTGGGTGTTGTATTATTCTTTTCAATTTCTCGCTTAGGAATAGGAGATTTAGAATGCGAAGGAGAAGTTGGAGGAGATGGTGAGGGAGTTTTACTCTTAGAATGGCCTGTGGATTTAGATTTACTTGCCATTCACAGTTAGGCCCTCCTTCTAGTGCCAAAAATGTTGATGCCTCTAAAATCGTAGCACCAACATTGGGGATAACCACCCGGTCCAGACCTTAGTACAACTCCTTTTCCGTTTGAAGTGGTGGCTCTGACTGGATGTTATGGGACCAGTTTCCCAATAATGTATGGTTTGATGAATGAAATGTATAACAAAGATGATAGGTGATTTGATCTATAACTCTAAAAATATACACATATATCTATATAACCCGGGTAATCTTATAACAATGCAATTTTTGATAATTCCTAGCAGACAAATAATCATATAGTTGGTTTACTTATCCATAGGAAGATGCATTTACATAATGATTACTTTTTTTAAGAAATTAAACAAAGTAATTATGAAAACATATCGCATGGCCTACTGGTATTTATTGCTGACATATATCTCTGATATAATAATTCTAAATCGTTCAAAAGTGACTCAATATAGAATTGCTTGAAGCATGTTAATACTTCAACAATGGTAAATTAAATGAAATGCTAATTACATAAAGAACAAGACAAAAAGAACAGTGATAGAAATATTGCATGCATTTGAGTCTTGATATGTAAGTAACATTCTGATTCCACCTTTTTAATCCAGAAACTTCCAGGAGATACAAAAATGCAGGTCTTGAAAAAGTTTTTTCACAAAAATCTAAAACCTTGATCCATTGCTCATAAAAAAAATAAGTTAAGAAGTGCAGAAGTAAAACTTCTCAAGTCTATTTTTTATATAAATTGAGGACCCTTTCTCCAATAACATGAAAGAGTTTATATAATGGAATTAAAACAAACTGTCTACAAAAATCACTGAGAGTTGTTGGAACTGCCACTTATTAAAATCTGGGATTTGAATTGCAAAAATAGTAATGCAATTGCATCTGAAAAGATTCTTCATATCTATTTCTTATCCTGTATTCACAACTGACAAATTGAAAGCATGTTTTGAATTTTCGGAGGGTGACTTATCCTGGAGTGTAGTTTTCACATGTACGTGGCATCTGAAAGCTCAGGGATCATGCGATCAACAACACTGGCAAGGAATTTGATGGTCATATTTTGACTGTGCGGCTTGACCAAAAAGGACCAGTACACATCCCAGTTAAGGCTTTGTATTCTGTTGAGCTGTTCATCTTTGGTAGCCAAATCCTTCTTCCATTGATTTTCTAACACTTTCGCTTTTGGAAGCTTACTTGGGGAACAATCGGAAATTAAATTGGCTCCATATAAACCATCATTTATCATTTCAATCACATTATTCATTGTAGACCTAGCCCTGGAGGTAGCCCTTTCTGCCTTTATCAGCTGTGTTTCCCAACCTGAAAATAATATTTCTTTATGCGACTCTTGAATTTTTGGTAGGTTAGCAACTATTCCTTCTACTGTGCTTTGCCAAGAGAGGTAATTTGTGACCTTCTCATCTACATCCTCAAATTATAATCTGGTATTAACTGCTTGATCGATCAGTGATGTAGTTATGATGCATAACGGGTCGATAAGAGATATTTTATGGCAAAGTAGATTGAGCTATTGAGATAAGGCTTTATTTTCTTCTAGGGCTTCCTTCTTAAATTCCTCAACCTTGGGATAATCTCTGAACTGTTCTATACAGAGTTGTAACTATGTGATTTTCTCCTATTTAGTCTTGATTTCTTGTTGATGTGTCAATTGAAGCTGTTCGAGCTTTTGAGACAATTGTTATTGTTTTTGGATGGCATGCTAGTCGATCTTCTGTTTCTCCAGGTTTAATTGTTCCTCAAGCTGCTCGTTCTTTTGTTTTTCTTCTACCAACTGTTCTTCAAGCCGATTAATTTTCTGTTGTTGTATTGCTGCCTATTCCTCAAGCTGATTAATCCTTTGATCCTTTTCCTTGAACAATTGGTTAACCTTAGTTGCCTTATCAATTGTGGCGGCTGTGTATGCCCCTGCAAATTGAGATAACTTAGTCAAATCCTCAAAAGGATTGACTTTTGAATCCTTCCATAAAACATTCATAAATTCAGATTGAGGAATTGTGGAGGACGTTTGGTCTATTTTCCTCTTCTTTCTTTGTATTTTGACTACAACCCTGTGTTTTGGACTGTAAAATACATCCAATCGTAGTATTTCCTCAATATTCAATATAATTTATCTTGAAGGGTTTTCAGGAATTATTTCAATCTCTTTCTGAGCTATGTCTTTATTGGGTGTTACTTCAATCACACTATCAGGAACGGTGGGCCGTTGAGTTGCGGGCGATGCTGATGTGGTAATGTTTTGGGGGTCGCTCTGGCTTTTGATCTGCTGATCAAATTGCTCCCATTCTTTTATCAAGATGGGGTCAATATGAACATCTGTGCTAAGGGGTTCACTGGTCTTTCCACCTGTTTCCCCTTCCTCAGAAATCTCTTCAATAGTCTGCTCCCCGTTGTGCTCTGCTTGTTGAACAATAGGGGTAGTATTTAGTAAGTCTAGAGGTACTGTTAGTAACCTCTGTGTCCTATATTCCATGAATTTTTCCATCTTCTTGGCTCCCAATTTGAATCTTTCTAGATGACTTACTTGTGAGAATAATTTCGCTGAAGTGAATAAGTCATCAAAATCATCCTTCTCATGTATAAATTTACTAATTTTCACCTGACTGGTGAAATTGAAAGTGACCTTGTTTGGATCATATTGTCTTTTAGGAATTACCGCTAGACCCAGATCCTTTGTTTTCTCTGCTTCTTTCTCAGCATGTTTAAAATCATGCAATGTGTAAGTGCCACAGCAGAGGGGAAATGGAGGCCATACTTGTTTCTTAGAATCTTTAAGGTTTCTAGACATCCCTTTTTCCACTATCTGGTAAGCTATTTCCCTAGCTAATAGCTTATCAGGGATGTAGAGTGGAAGGACATGAGGGTCAGTAATACTGCCAAAAATCATAATATAAGTGAACTTCTCCTCCCCGAACCAACTGCCGATTGAAGTTAAGTCAATGCTGGCTTTGTCAGATAGCCGAGGAGCAGGTTTATTGAAGATGGCTTGATGGACAGGTAAAATGAAACCATGCCAAATCTTGTATAAATTATTCTTGTAGTTAGACTTCCATAAATATTTATGATAAATATGAATGGCGTTTGGATCCTTAACAATCCATTTCCAACCTAGGATGGGAAAGTCGAAATTGAAACAGATCGTGTCCATTATGTAGGCACTCATATAGAATGGGGGCACAATTCTGGTGGAGACAAATCTGTTCCTTCTATAATCTAGTATTTGACTGACCATTTTATCTGATAGAATGGTTGCCCAATCCATAATAAAGGAGTTGATTGATGCTTCTATTAATGGAACCATTTCTATAGAAAATCTAGTAGAATCGGGGCTTCCAAAGAGCCTACATACCATTGCAGCAACATAACAATATGGAGATGCTAAGGAGTCCACAGAGTACATACCAGAGGATTCATGTTTATGCTTGTTTGGAAAATGTCTCCACTGTTTGATAGGGTCTGACTCTATGTCATTCTCCTTAGCGAAATGATGCAGGAGCATGACACTTGGAGGGAAAAACTTCAAACTTATTCCAAAAACACAAAAAAATCTACAAGCAAAGGAGTGAGATCCTTTAGCCATCAATTTCCACGTTTTTCTAGTTTAGCATAGAGGTAGAATCCAGGAATAAATCATGTTGTAATGAATATTAATAGTTAGGATATAGTGGAGGTTCTCGAGGAGAATACCTCGCTGAACTGATAAGATTAGTTAAGCATAGTGGAGGTTCTTGAGGAGGATGTCTCGCAGAACTGATAGTTGCATTAAATTAAGCCTCTGATTTAGGGATCTGGTTGTTAATACGAACCAATATAAATGTAATTTGGATGCTATTGTAATGGGATTTTGGACTGCATGCTTTTATCACATAATTCTCAAAGGAAGAGGGGATTCTCTATGTATTGGTCGATCCCGGAGGTGTGGTGGTCTCCGAAAGCCTTCCTGTGCATCTGAACTGTGTTTGCCTATTAACTGGTATTTATGCGTGTATTGGTTTTGTTTCTTTTCTTCTGAGTCTTATTAATGGTGGTTCAACCTTGTTTTCCAACTAACACTTAGATTTAAGCCTGTTGGAGTGGTTTCCCTTCATACTGATGTGCCTGTTTCCCTCATAAGCATTTTTGAGTTCCACAGACGGAAACTCTGTTTACATAGGAAAACCGTGAAAAGACTTAGCCAGAATGAAGTTCCGGACTTGAAACCTTATTATACCTGGCTTATAACCATATTGGGTCCAAACCAATATCGCATTGCTGAACTATAGTGGAGAGGAACTAACCCTTTGGAGCACTGAAAGCCAATAGTGCTATACTACCAGATCTAAAACCTTATAAGGGTGGTTTTTATAATATATCAGGTCCACGCCTTATCGGATCGCAAGACCCAAGCAGAAAGAGTTTGGCAAGGAGACTTTGGAATCGCCGATTGTGATTTCCAATAGCACTACGTGTTATCACATTGGGGGAGGAGCATTGGAAGGGCCGATAGTTAAAGCGCCGATAGTGTTATTTGTGTATAGTGCATTCCTTTGAAAACCTGCGCCGATAGTGTATCTCTGTATTAATGTTTCCCTTTGTAAAAACCCACCGATAGTGTAATTTCTTTGGAAATAGCACTACGACCATTTATAACCACTGATAGTGTATTTTATACACAATAGTGTTAATTCCATTCAAAAACCCCTTCGATAGTGTATTTTATAATTCCTATGGAATTATAGTCCCGATAGAGGAAAAGAGGCTCTATGATATAAATTATGCCCGATAACAAGGGTTGGGGCGATTAAGGGAGAAAGAGTGGAGATTTTGAAGAAAAAAGGGAAATTTATGAATAGTCTATCTAGAAATAGATGACTGATACTCCAGTGTAGGAAGCAGAAGGAACTCCACCAGAATTAGAGGAAATTATATCAGGATTTGGGTGTTTGTCTATATCGCCTGCACCTAGGCCACCAGGAAAGCTTCCAGGAATGATTTGTTTTAGTGTCGTTGGGGATCCGACAAGTGACACATTCTCTTGAAATCTTCAGGTTTGATTGTCCTGAACATCCTCCCATTGGCTGTGAAGAAAGCTCTATTTGTGATATTAATACTTTCGATTACCCATCTCACTAGATCATTATATGGTAAAACTTTGGCTTGGGCTGCTATTTTATGGAGGAAAGAGCTGGCCAAATCATTGAGTGTGCTTTCTGTTCGATCAGTTCCATCAGCTGTTGCTTCTTCTTCTATCTCCGTTGGATTTTCTACTTCAAGTAAAGCATATATGCCTTCCCACGAGATTTTACCAAGGCCTAGACAGGTAGTATCTGAAATTAACACCAATTTTGATGGTTCTTCTTCCACTATGATGGGGGCCTTTGCCTTTCAAGATCTCTTAGACATCTTGCCCAATTGTGCGATCCTTGATTATCTCTGCAAAATGAGGAAGACAAGCATAACAGTCGAAAAACTTGAGAGGAGATAATACAAAAATTACAGACCGAAAGAAATTACGCACATTAGATTCCAAAGATCTTATATTGTACATAGCAACCACGGATGAAATACTGAAAGGACTTAACCATAACTGCTCCTTAATGTTTTACTGTAACTTCGAATGTGAAACTTTAACGCTGAAGCCATATGTCGCATCGCAAGTTTTGTAATGGTCCTTTTTAGAATAGGTGTTTGGTTGTGTTATATTCTTTCCACATAGTTAATAAGGGGTTTGAGGGGCACTCGTAACCTCACTTTATGGGGTCCGGGGCAGCGCCCTGGAAAATTTTGGTTTTGGACCCTATGTTAGGTTGGGCGGACCCACCTATGGTTTTGTGCATGATTTTCACACGTTTTTTGAACGCGATGGTTTTCGGTCCATGGTATTGGACGTGATGGTTTTTGGTCCATGGTATTGGATGCTTTGGCATGTATAAATATGTATTATAGCATTGAAAGGAACATAATGAAAAATCGAACTGGTAGTCCCGGTTTTGGGATCCAGGGGAAAATATCTGTGTATATGTGTTCTACTCGCATTTTTTATTTTCTATGTTTTAGAATTCGTATGCAGGTAATTTCTGTATGGGGTTAAAACCTACATTTGGCATCAGAGTAGATTTGGCTTCAAGGGGATGCCTTTGTTGCTGAGGGGTTTTTCTCGGGCCTGTGGTAGACCCTGTTCAGTGGGAGATCTACGAGATCGATTCTGGTGGTAAAAGAAGATGGCGAGCAGTGGAAAGATAGAGATCGAGAAATTTAATGTTCAGAGTTTTGAGTTGTGGAAACTCAAGATGGAGGATCTATTGGTGGATAAAGATCAGTGGATCACCCTAGATCTGAGTACTAAACTAATGGGAGTGTCTGATGAAGAATGGAAGAAGTTGGATCAGAAGGAAAAGAGCACAATACGATTGTGTGTCTCAGATTTAGTATTGCTGAATGTATCAGGGGAAGCTACAGCAAAGGCTTTGTGGGACAAGTTAGGGACTTTGTACCAATCTAAGTCTCTAGTGAATAAACTGTTCCTATGGAAAAAGTTGTATAACATGAGGATGAAAGATGGAGACTTGGTGACAGAGTATTTGAATGGATTTAATACCATGGTAAGTCAGTTAGCATCTGTTGATATTTAAATTTCAGATGAAGATAAGTGCGTCAGTTTGTTGTGTTCTCTACCAGATTCGTGGGATAGTCTGGTTATTGCAATAGGTAGCAATGTAACTGCCTTGCAGTTTGATGAAATAGTCTCAGCCTTGTTGATAGAGGAGATGAGACGGAAAAATATGGAGAGCCAAAATGGTGATGCCTTGTCTGTACGAGGACAATCCCAAAACAGAAACAAAAATAAGTCATCGAGTGGGAGATCTAAATCTAGAGGGAGATCTAAATCTCCAGGAAAACCTGTAAAGGTGGTGTGCTGGAAATGCGGAAAGGAAGGCCACTTCAAAAGGGATTGTAAATCTAAATCTCCTAACAAAGGAAAGGGATCTGATGAGGCTCCTTCTGCAGAGGTGAAAACCACCTCAGATGAAGGTGGGGATGTGTACTTGGCTTCTTCAAGTACACATGTAGATCATGAGGCATGGTTGATTGACTCAGGTGCATCCTTTCACTTCACTCCCCATAGAGAGTGGTTCTGTGAGTATGAGAAATATGATGGTGGTGATGTCTTCTTGGGGGATGACAGGAAGGCTAGAATCATTGGTCGTGGAAAAGTAAAGTTGAAGCTACAAGGTGGAAGGGTTAGAACACTTCCGGGTGTTCTACATATTCCTGCATTAGCCAGAAATCTGATTTCTGTTAGTAAGCTAGATGATGCAGGTGTAAAAACAGTGTTCGAGAAGGATACCTGCAAGATGGTTCAGGGAGCACTGGTATTGATGTGGGGAGTTCGGATTGGAACTCTGTACAAGCTGTAAGGTAGCACTGTTGTTGATGGGTGCAACAGTTCCATGGTTCCTGAAAGTGGAGCAGAAAATCTAGTGGTCTCTAGAGAAAAGACCATGCTGTGGCATCAAAGGCTTGGACATATTGGAGAGAAGGGCCTTCAAATACTTCATGGTAAAGGTATGGTAGAAGGTATGAGTAATAGCTCTCTGGATTTTGATTTCTGTGAAAATTGTGTATACGGGAAGTAGAATCGGGTGAGTTTCCCCTCTGGTGGTAAGAGGGTGAAACATATATTAGAGCTTGTGCACAGTGATGTGTTTGGACCTGTGAAGGTTCCATCACTGGGTAAGTCTGTGTACTATGTATCATTTATAGATGACTTCTCAAGGAATACATGGATATATTTCCTTAAGAATAAATTTGAAGTCTTTGATAAGTTTAACAAATTTAAGGCTCTAGTGGAAAACTAGACAGAGAAGAAGATAAAGGTGCCGAGGACAGATAATGGTGGAGAGTTTTGCAGTAAGGAATTTGAAGGATTATGCAAGAAGTGTGGTATAGCACAGCAGAAGAATACTCCATATACACCTCAGCAAAATGGAGTTGTAGGAAGAATGAACAAGACGTTGATGGAAAGGGCAAGAAGCATGCTCAGTGGTGTCGGGTTAGGGCAGGAATTCTGGGCAGAGGCGGTGGATACTACATGTTACCTGGTCAATAGGCCACTTTCATCAGCATTGGAGGATAAGACTCCACAAGAGGTATGGACTGGTAAGAAACCCTCTCTTTCACATCTGAGGGTATTTGGATGTGATGCATATGTACATGTTCCAAAGGAGAAAATAACAAAGTTGGATAGTAAATCTGAAAAGTGCATCTTTATTGGGTATAAGGATGGTTTAAAGGGTTATAAGCTTTGGAACCCAGTAACAAGGAAGGTTATGTACAGTCGAGATGTGGTGTTTAGAGAGGTGAGAGATGTTATTAAACATGAAGTCCAACCAAAGGAACCTGAGAAGATAGAGTTTGAGCTAAAGGAGGAAGAATCAGACTCTACAACAGAGGAGGAATCAGAAGATGAAGAGCCACAAACTTCGGCTGTGAGAAGATCAGTTCGAGAAAGAAGGCAGGTAGAAAGGTATAGTCCATCTGCTTTCTGTTCAAATTTTGGTTTGTCTATTACTGATGATGGTCCCAGAACTGTGAAGGAAGCAGTGGATTCAGAGGATGGAAAACTCTGGAAAGAGGCCATGGTTGATGAAATGGCATCTTAGCACAAAAATGAGGCTTGGGATCTGGTGGAGTTGTCGGCTGGAAGGAAACCCACTGGTAGCAAATGGGTGTTCAAAAAGAAGACAAATGCAGAAGGAAAAGTGGAGAAATACAAAGATCGATTGGTAGCAAAAGGTTATTCCCAGGTGCCGGGAATTGATTTTGGTGATATTTTTTCTCTTGTTGCCAAGGTAACTTCTATTAGATTACTTTTATCTGTTGCTTTTGCTTTTGATTTTGAGGTAGAATAGATGGATGTGAAGACAACATTTCTTCACGGGGATCTGGAAGAGGAGACCTACATGAAGCAACTTGAAGGCTTTGTGGTGAAGGGTAAGAAAGAACTGGTATGTAAGTTAAAGAAGTCTCTATATGGGTTAAAACAATCACCAAGGATGTGGTATCAGAGATTTGATACATTTATACGAGGACTTGGCTTCACCAGAAGCAAAGCAGATCACTGTGTGTATTTTAAATTAACTGGTGACCGTGTTATTTATCTGGTCTTGTATGTGGATGATATGTTGTTGGTTGGAAATGACAAAGAAGTTATCCAGGATTTAAAGACCCATTTGTCCTCCAAATTTGACATGAAAGATCTTGGTGCTGCAAACTATATTTTGGGCATGGAAATTAAAAGAGATCAGGCAAAGAGGAAGCTCTAGTTAAACCAGAGGAAGTATGTCGAGACAATATTGCAGAGGTTTAATATGCAAGATAGTAAACCAGTGAAGGTTCCTATTCCTGTAGGTCTGAGGGTATCTGCTGAACAGTGTCCCAAGACACAAGAAGAGGAAGAAAACATGTCCCGTGTTCCATATGCAAGTGTAGTCGGTAGCTTGATGTATGCAATGGTCTGTACTAGACCAGACATTGCACATGAAGTGGGAGTATTGAGCAGGTTTATGTCAAAACCAGGGAAGGAGCACTGGACAGTAGTGAAGTGGGTTTTCAGGTATTTGCGTGGCACTAGTGATTATGGTTTGTGCTACCAAGGAAGACCAGGAATGGACAAAGTGTTGGATATTCATGGCTTTGTTGATGCAGACTGGGCTAGAGATCTGGATCAGAGAAGATTTACAAGTGGGTATGTGTTTAACCTATTTGGAGGTGCAGTCAGTTGGATGAGTAAGAAACAATCTGTAGTGGCACTGTCAACTATAGAGGCAAAATAAATGGCAGCCACTCATGCAAGCAAGGAAGCAGTTTGGTTGCAGAGATTGTGTTCAAGTATGGGGTTAGTACATGAAGCTATAAGGATAGACTGTGATAGCAAAAGTGAAAATTTATTGGCAAAGAACCCTGCATATCATTCAAAGACAAAACACATTGATGTTCAGTATCACTTTGTGAGGGATATGATAGAAGACAAAAATGTATTGCTGGTAAAGGTGGACACTTTGAAGAATACTGTAGATGCATTGACAAAATCTGTGAGCTCTGAGAAGTTCTCTTGGTGTAGAGGGACAATGGGCATTTCAGGGCTGGAAAAATGACTAAGCTCTCTTGTGGCCCCCTATGGAAAGAAAACAACAAGTGGGAGAATGTTGGGTTGTGTTATATTCTTTCCACGTAGTTAATAGGGGGCTTGAGGGGCACCCGTAACCCCACTTTATGGGGTCCAAGGTAGCACCGCGGAAAATTTTTGCTTTGGACCCTATTTTAGGTTGGGCGGACCCACCTATGGTTTTGTGCATGATTTTTGCACATGTTTTTTGGACGTGATGGTTTTCGGTCCATGGTATTAGACGTGATGGTTTTCGGTCCATGGTATTGGATGCTTCGGCATGTATAAATATGTATTATAACATTGAAAGGAACATAATGAAAAATCAAGCTGGTAGTCCTGGTTTTGGGATCCAGGGGAAAATATCTGTGTATATGTGTTTTATGTGTTCTGCTCTCGCATTATTTATTTTCCGTGTTTTAGAATTCGTATGCAAGTAATTTCTGTACGGGGTTAAAACCTACAATAGGTGCTGTAACTATGCGATTTGCAATTAGCGATTGCATTATTTTAATATTTGTGTAATAATCGCGTATCGCAAATCGGGAGTTACAAGCGCCGCGCTCAAAAGGTATATTTGCATAGTTGCGATTCAATGAGCGCTGAGCTGGCATGTGAAGATGACAGGTTTCAAACTTCGCAAATCATGTTATTTATTTATAATCGATTTATCCCTATACTACATGTATTCATAGTATTTTATAACTTGCTTTTATCGAGAGCGCGATATGTGATAATTAAATCACATTGGAAGATTTCAATGGAGTTTTTCAGATGCTTCCCTATGAATCAACGATATGTGATTGTGATAGCCTTATCACATCACAAGATTTCAATGAAACGTTATAAGTCATCCCTTGGGATATATGATGTGTGCGACGCGATAGTTTTATCACATCGTATTTATAAATGGCTTACTTTGATAAAACTTCACGTTGAGGGTTTTAATATGACTCTAATCGCATCACACTTTTCTAAATGGATGTTCACAAGTTCTAAAGAATTGTGATTTGCGATGAGCGGTCCTAAATACTCATAAAGAATTTTTTTATATGACTTTTATTTTATTTTACTCAAAAGTTTTATTGCTTTTATTCATATTCTAAAGCGGACCCATTTCTTATTTGGCATTATAAGACTAAGATTTAAAAATTGAAATGGGGGGGTTGTTGTATAGCACAACAAGTTACAGTGGGCTTCCTGCACTATGAAGGATTCTTGAACTACATTCACGTTCCTGCACTATGAGTCCAATGATTCTGCGTTGCTGCTCTTAATTGCTTCACCAGAACAACCTTTATTTTATTGAAGTTTCTTTTATCATGAATTGTATCTTCGGTGATGAAGTGATTTGGGTAGTAATATATTTGTGTATTGCTAGTTTGAAATAAGAAGTCAAAGAGGCTTGCAATGGAAATTAGTTGAATGCAACAAGTTCCCTTTGCCAATCTCTAATGGTTATGAATGAAAGCTAGTTTCAGGTGTGATTAGAAAGATGGTCTTAGTGCAGTTATCGAACCCATCAAGCCTTTGATATTGGCCTAGGCATTTGCACAATAGCAGAACGATGCCATTGCCTGCTATGTGTCAGATAATGGAGGCATCCAAACAGTTTGCAGCCACAACAAGTTTAGCAGAAGAGGATGCAGAACCACTACCATTTCTAAGGGAGAGTCCAGAAATTTCGTATGAGTTAAATTGGGCCCTTGCTTCCAAAAACGTTTTCCCAAAGGAGGGATCATTGATAGTTATGTGGGATGGAAGTCTGGTTGTAGCTGCAAATAATCATGGAACATGTTATGTTTGGAGGTTTATGCATGGAACATAGACAATGACGAACTTTGAGCCATTGCATAAGCTTCAAGCACATAATTCATACATTCTGAAATGTCTTCTTTCACCTGAGTTCTGTGAACATCATCGGTATTTGGCAACAAAAATCATCTGACCAAAATGTAAAGATATGGAATGTTGATGGCTTCACTCTGGAGCGTACACTAATAGGACATCAACATTGGGTTTGGGATTGCATATTTTCTATTGATGGAGCTTTCCTTGTTACTGATTCAACTGCAAGACTGTGGGACCTATCAAATGGAGAAGCAGGGGACCTATCAAATGGAGAAGCAATCAGAACATATCAAGGGAATCATAAGGTGACTGTATGCTATGCTCTACATGATGGCGCAAATGGTGCTTCATGTTGATGCCATGTTTGTATGTCCAATAGATTATAACCTATTCATTTGTGACACTATTATTCACATCCATGTCAATTGTCCAATGTAGCATGCCCCACACCTTGTACAAAAGCCTATCGCAACTTGAAAGACACCGATTTAAAGAAGCATGGTGCAATTTCAGCAGAACCCACCACTAGAATTAGCTGATATTTCCGAACCAAAATTCAATAAGCTTCTGAAATAGGTCACTTCTCATCTTTCATCCCTCCCAAACTCTCTGTCCAAGATGGAGCTGTAGGTTTATCTCCAAAGAGTGATGTGAAAGTGCAATGTGCATGTGATAATCCTTTAGTAGCTTCATATCTTCACAATATACTGTGTCAAACTCCAATTTGAAATAATAAGAGTGGTGTGTCTGAGACGCTGGTTTTAAATATATCTAAGCTTGTTTGGTCTATGGTAACAACCATGGAAGGAAGGGTACCAGTTGCTAGTGAATCTGATCGAAGGAGATACACGTCGATGCCAACCTATGAGCAGCTCACGCAAGGGGAAAATTGATCAGTCAAGTCACACCTTCCATCAACAGCTACTTCAGGAAAAGAGGAATGATTCACCAGAATCGTTCCCTCTTTCGACACTCAGTTCAAACTAATTCTTATTTTGGCAAATTGTTAAAACTAATAATCTTCCCTCCTGTATTTTAATTGGATGTTGAAAAGCCCCAATTTGTAAATCATTGCCTATATAATTTTGGGAAACTGCCTAGAGCGGGGCGAGTCGATCAATTAGTCAATTAATTAGATAGACAGGAATTAGGAAACTAATCTAGAGGCAGTGTGCACAAAAGGAAGCGCAAAAGGGAGGAGAAGTTGTCCCGATGTAGCAGCACATGGATTCTAGTTGTGGATCGCTTCTCCTACTTGCTGGAGTTAAGCCGATGTCTGCTTGATGTAAAGATTGTTTTTTAGGAGTTAATTGAAGCGATTTTTATCCATGAACTGTCTATTTATTTTCTGCATCTAATGGTGTTAATTTCTGTGTGAACCAGGCACTCAAAGAGGGTGTGAGCTGGCTGGGTTGGCTACCAGACCAACTCGACACTGCTCTCATATTTTAAACTAAATAGCATTTCAATTCTTATTTTCTTTGTGTTGGTTCACTAAGATGTCTTTTTATAGGCAATCTTAATCCCTACATTAGTTATCAACCCGAGGTAAGTCTTTTTATCTCAAGAGTGTCAGCACAATATATGCAATGAATCTAGAGGTTATCTAATGATGAATCATTGCAATCACTAATGGCTAATTCTTGAATTCAATCCACACAATCCTAGAAAGAACTATCTATGGAAGAAATACTCTTAACACACTCTGTAATTCTATGCAACTTGTTCTGAAATCAATTGAAACTGAATGCAAATAAGAATTACACTTGGAATTGTTCAAATAAACTTAAGGCTAATGTACTCAATCAAGTAAAGAAACTATAACTATTGAACAACATTGTTAATCTATAACAACCCAAATCAACTTGCAATTCCCAATTGAACAACAACAATAATTGAACAACAATCAGTAATTGAACAACAATCGGTAATTGAATAGAAAATAGCAATAAAGGATTCCTAAATAGCAAACGATCTATATTGAAATCTATAGAAGTTAATCAGTCTTATCTCCAAGATCTATGATAACATCAATTCAAATGAACAAAAATATGCTATTAACACTAATTCACTCATTCCAATCAAAGTGCTACTTAAGTATGTCACACAACTTCACTCTAAATCTAATTGAACAACAGTATGAATCAATATCACAAACCTTTACGATAAATGAAGTAACCAATGACTGAACATTAAATCAATAGCAAAGACTAAATATAAAAACTATAACACAAGGGAGCAGTAGAACTTCTTGTGACTGGGCCCAAAGTCGCCAGAAGCCTCTGCTTAATAAGAACTCAAAATATGAAGATGTATCAAATGCAACCTTCTTTCATTAATTGCAAGTAACAACTTACAGAGTCACCGATATAACAACGTATATGTTTTCAAAAAGAATAATTACAGATTATCAAAGTCTAAACTGTATCTAATTGCCTTTCGGCCCTATATATAACATAAAAGAGTAACTGGATAAAAGCAAATCCTCAGGATTAGGGGATCCTAAGGATTTCAAAATGCATAATATGATCATGTGATAAAATAACATTTTTCGAGCTGATCTCCTGCTTCCTTGTCTGCCCAAAACGCTTTAGCTTTTCCCTTTTATTGCCTAATGTTGTTCTGTCCACTGAGTGGCTTTTTCCCAGTTTGCATCTCTGCATACAAAACTTGCACTAGATTTGCCTATTCTATCACCAAATGCTTTCATCCATCTTTAGCTCATATTTTCCTCATTTTAATCTATAAACGAAGATAATCGTATAAGGATGAATGGTAAATGAAGCATTTTTTGAAGAGAAATCATATGCAACGTACTCCCTAACTTACCTTGTTGCACATCCTCGTGCAAGAAAATAGTTTATATGCAACTAAGTTAGGGAATAAGTAGGATATACTTCCTCCTTGTAATTCCTAAAACCATTTCTCTGCTTAAGGACAGTGAAAGCCTGGGTTACCTCTTGATCCTTCAAGTTATAATCACTGCAGTATTTGTCAGGAGGATACCATATAATTGGAGTTCTATAACAACATCCTATCCAATCTGGCCCCATCGTTAAAATCATATTACTATATTTGTAGAAACGGGAAGAGGTGGCTTGGAAGTTTCGATATCCAAATGGCTCTCGGCTCCTCACAATGTTACTAGAGACTTCCCACCTCTGCCTTGATGCAGACAAGGCTTCTTCCTTAATGTCCTAGAAATATTCCTTTCCGGCCTGAATAATATTAGTATGGAGTGGCCCCAACTTGCCTACAACACCGGCTCACTGCATAAACTGTTTATGCCTGACAGATAGGAGTAATGGCTATGTAGGCTCCCCTCTGACCCATAGGTCAATGCCATACTCACGTTTTCTGAAAGTGTTGTGAGCCTTGGCCCACTTGAGCTGGTTGGCAGCAAATGAGAGGAATGCCTGAAATTGGATGTCTCCTATAAAAGGGCCAGGGTGGCTATCCCTGTCATCTTCTAAAATGAAATTATGCATATAGAGTTCAAAAAAGAGGCGTTGAGCCTTCTCATCGTGCTCTCTAAAGCATTTGATAAAGTCGGGAGTGGTTTTGATCTCTACCGGTTTGCCAGCCTTAGCGACCTTGACTTTGAGTAGGAGGTATCTTTCCATGAGAAATAAAGCATAATTTGTGGCAGGGGCTTGACAAGATAGGGTGTCTGAATAAAGAGAGCAGACGGTCTCCATTTTCTCTCTAGATTTTTGCAATTGACCCTTTAATCTTTCAACCTTCTTTTGCTCAGCCTTATATTGAGCAAAGGTCTCATCTTCAGTCTTGGTAAGTGGTTCAAACTTATTACTTAACCCTTGTTGTTCATGCAGAGGGACCACCTTTCATTGTGTTGAGCCAGTTCCTGTTGAACCATCAGTAGCTCATTCTACAATCTTCTAATGACAAGCTCTCTTACCAAGGGGGTGTAAAGGGGTGTCTCATCTATTTGGGCTTCTCCATCCTGGGTCTCTATAGGGTCTGTTTGCATAGCAACTTCCGCTGCTTTTTGAATTATACAATCAACTCGGACATCTTCTTCAACATTTGTTTGGACAACAGTATCCACAGTGGGGTGGTCCATTTGGGTTCCCTATGAAAAGATACAAGGGTCCTCAGTTTGCATGGTAGTGTCTTCTATCATAGCTGGCTCAGTTTGGGTTTCTTTTGGATAGACCACAAGAAACTCTGTCTGAGTCTCAGCATCCTTCCCAGAACATTGTTCTGTTTGCATTCCTGCAGTTTCCATTTCCACTTTCAATTTCCTGGTTCTGGTTGCCTCTTTTAACCAATGTTTCAGCTGCCTGATTACTTGCTTCTATTTTCTGTACTTTCTAAGCATCTTTCTAAGCCTATATCTATAGGAATTTTCTACTCTAGGGCCTTCATCTGATGGTGGGTTGGCTGCATTATCTTCTGCTTCCTATATAGGCTGTACTATGTCAACATCAGGGATGTTCCCAATTGGAACTGTGTCTCCTGGTGGAATGTCTCCTTCTAACTCATTGTTATTATGTATTTTGTTTTTAGGAGATCCCAATGCAATGGTATCTCCTGAACAATTATCATTTTCGGGGTCTTCTCCTTGGTAGGCCTCGTCCACAAGGGACTTTGAAAAGGGAGTATCACTTGGTTGATTAGCATCTCTCAGGTTTTCATCTTCAGGGTTTCCTTCTGCTGGGGGGTCCACTGGACCGATGCCCATTGTTTGAGTTTCTTCTTCATGTACCTTGGCTTCAAGGGGTGTTTCCATAGAAGGAATTGACTCCCTCTATTCCTCCATGGCATCAGTAAATGGCTGGGTTTGCTCATGACTAGGGCTGTCAGTAGGGACCGAGTGGTCAGGGATACAATTCTGTGTTTCAATGCTCCTTGGCTATTCTCTACCTTTAGAAAACATTCCCATGCTTCCCAATACCTTGGCCACTTCCTCCTCATAGTCTTGCAAAGGAGGGTCTTGCGGACTAGGAGGAGGTGTGCGGGATGGTCCGACTTCCTCTACTTGGATTGGGATGCGCCACTGGGCTTTCACTCGCATAGAGTGCCTACGCTTTGTTGATTCTAAGGGTGCAGAGGGATTCTTTCTCTTTAGTGTTCTCTTTGGGCCTGGGGTTCTTGGCCCTTGCTGCTCTGTTTCCGCATTTTCTAGGGGTGGAGCCAAGGTAGGATTTATGATACTATCCCATGTTAATTGTTGCTGGGCCAATCTATTTGTGATAATTAATTTAATTAACCCATGATGGTTGACTACACTATGTGGGTCTTTGGCTGTCCTTACCCATCGGGTGACATCGTGTAATAGGGAATTCAGATAAAACGATAAATTAATTGAAATTATTTTCTTTAAAATGGCTAGAAGTTTCAGTGGTCGGGGCTTTACCACATCGTGTCAGCCTTCATAGGTGATGTATATTTGGTTGATGACCACCAATTCTTGCCACGGTTGCTGTAATGCCGACAGATGAATTCCTTTCCTTGCTCGTTCCAGCCGCTCGCCCAGGTCCTGAAATACTTCAATTGCGCTATATAACAGGATGCGTTTATCTGTCCATTTTTCCCCCTCCATCGAAAGTCTAGTGACTTCGGCTAGGACTTCTTCAGAAACCATCATGCTTATACCTTTTACCACTGTGCTACCATTCTGCAGATTTTGTAGAAATTCCAACGTTAGCTCCTCATGAAATCCCTGCAATTTGTTTAAATACTGTAGCTAGCCAGCGCGTTCAAGGATTTCGTGAGCTTGATCTGACACCATCAGCACTAGAGGTTCACTTCGGATAGCTCTTCCGCCCATGGTTGCTACACCTGAGGCTGGTTCACCTGTATACAATTGTGTTTTACCCCTGTAATTCAGAACATCAACAATGTATGTTACAACAATTAACAAGGAAATGACATTGTTTGGACAATTATTATCATTTTTAGTTAAGTCATTCGTCCTGTCAGCCATACTTAACGTAGGATCATAAGTTCGCATGCCCACCATAATGGTTTCCATTCTTCGTCCAATCGGAATTTCCTGCTAATTATTACACATTCATACTCATCATGTAGTTCGTACTCCAGAGGTAATTCGAATGATTGTTACACAGTTATCCATAACTGTGATACGTGTCGTGCATACGTAGGCCATCCCCCCTCTGATGAGAAAAGGGCGTCCACATCCTTTTAGCACACGAAAAGAAAGAAAATATACTAATGTGAAATAAATGCCAGAAACCAATCTAAAAAACATAGTGCACAAATCAGTAAAGCATTTAAACAATATTTTCTGTCAGACGTGAATTAGCCAAATCAAATAAAAACATCAATTTTAATTCATTATGTCAAAGATCTTCACCGTGAGCAGTATTAATCACATCAGCATAATTAGCAGTATGTGTTTAATGACTGTCATTTAATGATTGGACGTATGGAATATAATGAATATAGATTAAAGTCACCATGCTATTCGGCTTGTAAAAGTGCTACTCAAATGGAAATTCTCGTTAGAAATAAATCCATAGGTGATAAGAGCTAGATGACATATGGCAATATAAGATGATACTCCAATACCACAAGCAGAGCCACTACTACCAGCAGGTGTTCATAGCCTTGGCAAGGTTGCTTTTTAACCCCCCCAAATGAGCCAGAGTCCTTATTACAATTAATTCTTCTTTTCTTTGTCATAAAGAGACCACTATGTTGGCATGGTGACCAGATAACCATAGTGCCACTCACCAGGGTGTAACAAAGTGATTAGGTTGGCTCGTGATGAGACCCCCTATTCTTCTGACATATTAATTATCAAGAAGGTCATCGCCTTGGTTTGGTAGAAAACTTGGAATGTCACATGTTACATCCTTATGATCATGGTAGGCTAGCTTGTGATGAGACCCCCTATCCTATTTAGACAATGCATTAAGCATTTTGATATTTTATTTTTCTTTTGGAATTCTTATTGTGGAAAAAGGGAGGCTCATTTTCTCCTTAAGAGTTAGGGATGGTGTAAGAAGTAAAAAGATGCCAATGAAAGTGTTATAATCTTATCCATTTATCATTATGTCAATGAGTTTTATCCATTTGGGAGTATAAACATAAGCCAACATGGATTAAGAATAATGAATCATTTCATGATGTGTCCAAAAGAAAATATGTTTAGGCAGTCATTCTAAAGATACATCGTATTAGCTTATGAATAAAGATAACCATCAAAAGGCTTGTAGAGGTCATAATGATATTATTATTACTATTTTTCCTTAGAAGAGGCACAAATCGATTCAAATGGTGCTTATTTGCAATACAAAAGAAGAGAAAATGGCATAATGATCAAAGAAATGAGGAAAATTCACAATTTAGCTTCTTAAAAGGTGTTGTTCAATCGATTGAACGACAATCGTTCAATCGTTTGAACGACAAAATCAAGATAGAAAATGAAAAGTGTTGTTCAATTGATTGAACGACAATCGTTCAATCATTTGCACAATGAAATCAATCAAAAACAAAAAGTGTTGTTCAATCAATTGAATGACAGTCATTCAATTGTTCAAATGGAAAAATCAAAATAAAAACGAAATGTGTTGTTCAATCAATTGAACGACAATCGTTCAATTGTTTGAACAATGAAAATAAATGAAAACAAATTGTGTTGTTCAATCAATTGAACGACAGTCGTTCAATAGTTCGAACAATGGAAACAAAAGAAAACAAATTGTGTTGTTCAATCAATTGAACGACAATCATTCAATAGTTCGAACAACAAAAGTACAAAAAGAGAAAAAAATTTGTTGTTCAATCAATTGAACGACAAATGTTTAATTGTTTGAACATCAGAAAAAACAAAAAAGGGAAAATGTGCTGTTCAATCAATTGAACAACAGACGTTCAATTGTTTGAACAACAAGACACAAGAAAGAAGAAAATGCGTTGTTCAATCAATTGAATGACAGATATTTGATTGTTTGAACAACGAAAAACAAAAAGAGAAAATGTGATGTTCAATCAATTGAACAACAAACATTCAATTTTGTTGAATTGAGGCTTCTGTGGTCCATATAAAGTTTATGAGAGATTTTTTGGCGTAAATCACATGATATTTCATTTTTTGACGCGTTTCAAACCAACCAGTGTGGTTCATCATTAGGACAAGTTGAAGAATCAAATCCAGGTTGCATGTTAAATAGACAGAGCAAAACATCTAACGACTATAATTTTTGACCAGGCAACGACTATATTGACTAGCTAATGGCTATATTTGATTAGGAAATGGCTAGTTGGACCAGACTTATGGAAAAAGGAGAATAATTATATTTAATTAAAAATTAAAAATTAAAATAAGTTAAAGTTATGGATTTAAATAATTATTAAATTAATAGTTAGTTATACTATTATTAAATTAAAAGGTATTAACAGTTCAATATTTATTTTATATATATATATATATATATATATATATATATATATATAGAGAGAGAGAGAGAGAGAGAGAGAGAGAGAGAGAGAGAGAGATATTAGAATAAATTAATTTAAGTATTATATAGTAAGAATAAATAGTTATTTAATTGTTAAATTCTTTTTAATTATAAATTAATAAAAACATATTATCATAGATCGATTTCAATATCAAAGTAATTATTTTTCTTTATTAATTAAGTTAAAATTTAGTATATAACTAATAGCTTAAACTAAATGCTATTAAAGAATCTTATACTATATAAACAACCCACCAAAGAGGATCAAAGAACAAAGGTAAAATAGATACGGTTAAAGGATAACAAGGGGAAACTAACTTATAAGAAAACTAGAACAAGCTAAAAAAAAAAAAAAAAAAGGAGCGGAGGAAGTGAAGAACACGACTAGGAAGTGAGGGCTGGGATCCAGTAACTACTGATCTTCCAGCTGTCTTCTCTATTGAGATTGCTTGGACTTTTTTCAATCTCAAGGGCTTCCCTAAATTTACGGTGATGGAACTGCAACACTCTAGCAATAACACTGGCCTCTTCGATACAAACATGATGTTTGGTTTTCTCCGCATGCTCTGCTAAAGCGGAAGACTTGGTTCTCCTATGCTTAAGGTCAGCTGCATGCTCACTAATCCTCTGATTAATGGAGCGTCTAGTCTCACCAATATAGGGGGTCCCACAGGAACAAGGAATAATATAGACCCCCTTCATGTCCTTAGGGTCGATAGGATCCTTCATTGATCTGAGGGACTTACGAATGGTGTTAAGGGGTCTAAAGGTTGAGGGAACATTATGCTTCTTAAGAATCCTTGCAATCTTATCAGTGGTCCCCTGCACAAATGGAAGATGGACACCTGGGACCCTCTCTTTAGGTTCTCTTTTAGTTAACGAATTTGTGGCAGTTTTTAGAAAATCCTTCTGACCCAGGTATCTACTATAACCATTTTCAACAAAGACATCAAGGAGATGGGATTTCTCTTCCATATTTTTTAGTTTTGAAGGGGAGTTCTTTGAGAAAACCTGTGGTGTTGCCATGGGCTCACCCTTATCCCCCGTCGTTGCTAATATTTTTATGGAAGATTTGAATCCAAGGTTCTAAACTCAGCCCACCTCTTTCCTAAACTTTGGAAAATATATGTAGATGACACAAATGTCATCTGGTCTCATGGCCAAGAGGAGTTAGATCTCTTCTTCGATCATCTCAACAGTCAATCCTCGGCCATTAAGTTCACCAGGGAACAAGAAGTCGATGGTTGCCTCCCTTTCCTTGATATTTTTATTTCAAAGAATAATGACGGTTCCCTCTCCCACCAAGTGTTTCGAAATAAAACACATACGAAGCAATATCTTCATGCCAGTTCCCACCATTTCTCAGCGCAGAAGTTGGGTGTTCTCAACACCCTCACTACTCGTGCCATAAGGATCTCTGATGAAAAGAGCTTTGAGAAAGAGAAATCCCATCTCCTTAATGTCTTTTTTGAAAATGGTTATAGTAAATACTTGGATCAGAAGGCTTTCGTAAAAACTACCAATCATTCGTTACCTAAAAGAGAACCTAAAGAGAGGGTCCTAGGTGTCCATCTTCCGTTTGTGCAGGGGACCACTGATAATATTGCAAGGGTTATTAATAAGCATAATTTTCCCTCAACCTTTAGACCCCTTAACACCATTTGTAAGTCCCTCAGATCAATGAAGGATCCTATCGACCCTAAGGACATGAAGGGGGTCTATATTATTCCTTGTTCCTGTGGGACCCCCTATATTGGTGAGACTAGATGCTCCATTAATTAGAGGATTAGTGAGCATGCAACTGACCTTAAGCATAGGAGAACCAAGTCTTCCGCTTTAGTAGAGCATGCAGAGAAAACCAAACATCATGTTTGTATCGAAGAGGCCAGTGTTATTGCTAGAGTCTCGCAGTTCCATCACCGTAAATTTAGGGAAGCCCTTGAGATTGAAAAAAGGTCGAGCAATCTCAATAGAGAAGATGGCTGGAAGATCAGTAGTTGCTGGATCCCAGCCCTCACTTCCTAGTCGTGTTCTTCACTTCCTCCCCTCCTTTTTTTTTTTTTAGCTTGTTCTAGTTTTCTTATAAGTTAGTTTCCCCTTGTTATCCTTTAACCGTCTCTATTTTACCTTTGTTCTTTGATCCTCTTTGGTGGGTTGTTTATATAGTATAAGATTCTTTAATAGCATTTAGTTTAAGCTATTAGTTATATACTAAATTTTAACTTAATTAATAAAGAAAAATAATTACTTTGATATTGAAATCGATCTATGATAATATGTTTTATTAATTTATAATTAAAAAGAATTAAACAATTTAACAATTAAATAAATAGTTAAATAAATATTTATTCTTACTATATAATACTTAAATTAATTTATTCTAATATTATATTATATATATATATATATATATATCAAAATAATTAAAATAAATATTGAATTGTTAATACCTTTTAATTTAATAATAGTATAACTAACTATTAATTTAATAATTATTTAAATCCATAACTTTAACTTATTTTAATTTTTAATTAAATATAATTATGCTCCTTTTTCCTTGAGTCCGGTCCAACTAGCTGTTTCCTAGTCAAATATAGCCGTTAGCTAGTCAATATAGTCGTTGCTTGGTAAAAAATTATAGCCGTTGGATGTTCTGCTCTGTCTATTTAACATGCAACCTGGATCTAATTCTTCAACTTGTCTTGACAATGAACCACACTGGTTGGTTCGAAACACGTCGAAAAATGAAATATCATGTGATTTATGCCGAAAAATATCTCATAAACTAGACATTCAATTTGTTTGAACAACAAAAACAAAAAGGGAAAATGTGTTGTTCAATTAATTGAACGACAAACGTTCAAATGTTTGAATAACAAAAACAAAAGGAAGAAAATGTGCTTTTTCAATCAATTGAACAACAGGCATTCAATTATTTGAACAACAAAAACAAAAAGAAGAAAATGTGTTGTTCAATCAATTGAACAACAGATGTTCAATTGTTTGAACAACAAAAACAAAAAGAGGAAAATGAAACTAAAAAAAATTCATATTTACATGGTAATGCCTACAAAGTTATGTACATTATTTACAATTTCTCAAGCAATTTCAATTTTTTAAAGGAAAAGCTACTGGGTTCTCATTCCCTGCAACTAGAATTTGCATGGAGGGGTCCTTGCGTACCTGCTCGTAGAAAGACTCCTTGGTAAGCGGTTGATGATAGAGGCGCACTCGATGCTCGTTTACCTTAAAAGAATGGTCGATCATCTATGGTAGTCAAGGTAAGAGTACCATTATTATGCACTTCTTGAATCTCATAAGGGCCGAGCCATCTTGTTTGCAACTTGCCCAGGAAGTCCTGGAATTTGGAATCGTATAGAAGTGCCCAATCCCATTTTTGAAATGTTTTCTTCTTGATAACGCTATCATGCCATTTTTCCCTTTGCTGCTGGATTATTGCATTGCATTGCAAAGAAAGAAATCAAGCCTCATCAAGTTCGTTAATCTGCTGAAGACACTTGGTTGGGCTTCTGTTAAATCTAGCCCCACTTCCTGGGCCGTTCTTCGAGTCTTTATTTCGAATTCAACTGGGAAAATTGGTTCTTTACCAAACACAAGCTGTTATGGAGAGTATCCAGTAGTATTCCTCCAAGTCATACGATAGGACGACAAGTCCTCTGGTAGTCTAGCAACCCAATCTCGCCAGTTTGTTGAGACTGTCTTGGTCATAATCGTTTCTATAACCTTATTGGTGCTTTCAACCTGCCTGTTCGCCTGTGGGTGATATGGAGAAGTGATCTTGTGCGTAAAATTATGGTTTCTGAGAGTGGTAGTAATCTTGTGCCTTGTGAATTGCTTCCCCCATCTGTGATCACTTCTCGTGATAATCCATACCGCACCAATAGCCCAAAAAGGAAGTTAACCATTGCTTCCTCTGTGGCTCTTGGTAAATCTACTGTTTCCACCCATTTTGTCACATAATCTGTGGCTACCAGTATGCAGGCCTTCTAATTGGATGGCAGATGGAATGGACCTACGAAGTCCAATGCCCAACGCTCAAAGGGTTCGATGACTAATTAGGGCTGCACAGGCATTTCATCAGATTGGCCAAGCCAACCCATCCTTTGGAAACTATCGTAGGCTTGGGCATATTTTTTAGCATCCTTAAAAATAGTGGGGAAATAATAGCCCATTTGTAATACCTTATGTCTTTTCCTGTGATTTGGGAAATGTCCCCTGCAGGGTTCGTCATGGCAAGCCTTCAAAATTTCATGTATCTCATCCTCACGGATACATCTGTGTATGCACATGTCAGCCCCTGTATGAAAAAGATACCCACCTATCCAAGAGAATTGGGCACTGCGCTGAACAATCAGTTTTCTTTCTCTTGTCGTCAAATGTTTAGGTAGATTTCCCTACTGCTAGATAATTTGCCACATCTGTGTGCCATGGCATCTTGATTTCCACAGAAAATAGGTGTTCATCTGGAAATTGGTCATCTACTGCTAGTGGGTCATTCACTTTTGGGATTCGAGATAGAAAATCAGCAACTAGGTTTTCCTTCCTTGGATGATCTTTAATGGTAATGTCGAACTCCTACAAAAGCAATAACTACTGTGTTACTCGACCATTTGTGATTGGTTTATTAGCTAGATACCGAATGGCAGAGTGATCAGTGTACAAAAAGACTTGGTAGCTAGTTATATAGTGTCTAAATTTGTTTATTACATAAATAAAAGCTAAGAATTCTTTTTATGTCACTGTATAATTAAGTTCTGTAGACGTGAGATTTTTGCTAATATAATATATAGCATAAGGTTTCTTTTCCTCCTCCTAGATGAGGAAAACACCTATAGCTACATCTGATGTGTCCGTGGAGATGTGGAAAGGAAGCTCCCAGTTTGGTCCACATAATACCGGTGCTGTTGAGACTAGTTTCTTTAAACCTATAAAAGCTGTGTCACACTTGTCAGACCAACTGAAATCAACATTTCTAGTTAGAGCATATAAGGGTGCACTATCTGTGATTTTTTTAAAAATAAACCTACGATAATAACCTACATATCCCAGGAATCTATGTACCTCTGTTTGAGTGCAGGGGGTAGGCAGTAAAAGAATTACCTGTATTTTTGTTGGATCTACCTATATTCCTGCTGCAGAGATATAATGTCCCAGGATCACACCCTCGGTCATCATCATGTGACACTTGACATTGCTTAAACATAACCTGGTAGCAATGCATCGTTCTAAGACCTTTTCTAGCATTTGTAATGCTTGATCAAAGTCATCCCCATATGGAGTAAAGTCATCCATATATACCTCAAGTCCTTCATTTATTAGGTTAGCAAAGATGCTGAGTATAGCTCTTTGGAACATGGTTGGGGCATTACATAGGCCAATTGGCAATACCCTGTATGCAAATGTGCCCCAGGGATAGGTGAAGGCTGTTTTATCCTGGTCTTTAGGGGAAATCTGAATTTGATTGTAACCGCTAAAGCCGTCTAAGAAGGAGAAGAACTGCTTTCTTGCCAATGTATTGAGGACCTAATCAATGAATGGGAGGGGGAAGTGATCTTTCTATGTTGCCTTGTTCAGCACGATAGTCTACACAAATATGCCACTTCCCATTTTTCTTAGGGACGACCACCAATGGAGAGACCCATTTACTATCTAAGATAGGATTAAAATTTACATCCAGTAGCTTCTACAATTCCTCTTTCACGATATCCTTGAGGTGTGGGTTCAACCTTCGTTGAGGCTGTCGGATGGGTCGAGCATCCTTCTCTGTATAAATGTGGTGTGTACATAGTTGTGGGTCTATCCCTTTCATATCAGGATAATCCCAGGCAAAAGCCCCTTTATTTTTCTGTAATACCTGGATAAGCTTTTGCTGCTATTCGCTATCCAGATTGTCATTGATATTTAGAACTTTTCCTGGCTCGATCTCAACTGGTTTGCTGTTATGAACAACAATTGTCTAAATATGCTGGTCGTCTGTATCCTTCAGGGGATCTTCCATGGCTTCGTTATCAAGGATTGCTTTCAACATCTGACACTGTACATTACTCACATTAGCTGGCTGATTTATAAAATTGTTGATAATGTCGTCTTCAGTCTGATCTTTAAATTCCAGTGCCTCCGCTACTGTGAGTGGTGAACAAATGCTCTCTTCTAGGTACGCTGGTGGCTACTTACATATTTTTACAATGGGCAAACTTGGCCTGGCAGGAGGATATAACACCAGATTTTTTACAGCATCCCCCTTTGTAATAGTCATGCTTCCTTCTCAGCAGCCAATATATGCATCAGCTGTTGCCAGCCAAGGTCAGCCCAGAATCAAAGGATGCCCATCCAACCTACTCCTTGGGTTTATAACCAGGAAATCTACTGGATATTCCCATGAGTCAACATAAACTGTGATGTCTTGTAAAGTCCCTTCTGGTCTTACCACCGATCGGTTAGCAAGTTCTAATAAAGTGGTGGTTGGTTCCAGGGCTATAATACCAAGTGCTTGACAAGTTTTTTTTGTTAATATGTTAATGACAACTCCTAGATCAACTAGTGTATTTGCAAAAGAGCATCCATATATTTGAACTTTTACTATGGGGTTTCCAAGATCTTTGTACTTTATTGGAGTTTCCTCTCCCAAGAGTAAATTGGATAAGGTCCCTACAACATGGATAGTGGGTGAGGTTTTTACCTTCCTCATAGGCTTCCTTACACACAATTCTTTGATTGTTTTGGCATAGATGGGAATGTCTTGAATGGACTGGAGGAGAGGGATCTTAATACATAATTTTTTTAGTTCCCCTACAAGATCGAAATTAGGGTAGGTGATCAATTTAGGTATCATTAGTCTTTCGGGGAACGAAGGAGAAGTGACTATAAGTTTTTCAGGGTCATCATGCTGATCTGTTTCTTCCCCTTGCTTTGGTTCAGTATTATTTACAGGCGGTGGAATATGTACAGGTGGAGTTACATTTTCAATTGAAGGTTGGTCCCTGTTTTCCTTAGGGGTGATGACACGTCCTGACCTCAATCTGAGCTCATTACATTCTTTCTGCTCAATCTCATATTCTGGGTTTTCAATAATCTGTACCAACTGGACTGGTCTGTTATTAGGATTCGGGTTCGGCTGAGCTGGTAACTGCGGCCACAGAAGAGGTTGAGAATTCTGCTGTAATGTATAAGGAGCTGACAATGTGGGTTGAGGCTGAGGGCCTGTCCCCATAGGTACATTAGATATCCCCAGAGGTCGCTGCCAATTTGTAGACCAATTCAGATTTTGAGAGGTGGAAGCAGGCCACTGGGATTGATAGGGATTGCCTTTCCAAACAAGAGTAAAAGAAGAATTCAACCAGCCATTTCCTGGAAAATATTGTGTTGGCTAGGATGTCATAGGGAATGGCAGGCTTTACCAATTTGGGTAGGGTGATTGGCCTTTCCAGGCTGCCCCAAGGTTCTGCTATTGATTAAACTGCGAGGAAGGAAAGAATTGGGGTGTGTCTTGTGACATACATGTAGGTTTAGCTTGCCATTTTCGACGTTGGTTCATCAGATATACCGGTTCTGTTTCTTCCTCTGCTTCTTTGAATACTACTTTCAGCCCAGGTAATGATGGACATTGTTTAGTGTCATGATCTTTAGTACAGATGGCGCACGTATGAACCATGTCTAATGGGCATTCCCGTTGGCTGTGCTTCTTTCAACAACGTGGGTAGAAGATGGCCAAATTTTGTTATGCTAAAGCTTGTTTTTGTTTAGCCTGTAGGACGTCCAGCTATGTTGTAAGAGTGCCCATGATGTTCATCTTAAAATCTTCTAGGAGGTTACTGATCTCCATCCGTGTTACACCTCCACTATGTGGTTTGCTTCCTCTTCTCATGGGATCTCGGCTACCTGCTCCTGTGCGTGTGCTTCCTCGTGAACACCTGATACACAAATGAATAATTTCATCATAATCTTCCTGAGAAATATCTCCTTTTCCCATTAAGTTTAGAGTTTCTACCCATTCCTCTTTCATTCCTTTAATTAAGATAACTCTTAGGACTTCTTTTGGTAGGGTAGTGTGTGGAGACCTCTACAAATTATAATTAAATCGTTATACATATTCTTCTAGTGTTTCATTATCTTTTGCAGTCATCTTGAAAATCTCATCTTTCAGTTCCCTAGTTTTACAAAAGTCTTGATATATTTTGAGGAAGGAGGTTTTCATTTCATCCCAAGAATTGATGGTTTGCCCACCTAGACTCATAAACCATCTTAGAGCTGCCCCTTTCAAAGTGAAAGGGAATAGTTTTAGCTTTTGGGGTTCGGTGGTATAGTCATACCTGTTAGGTTCCTATACCAATAGGTGTCATATTTCATGATTGACTATGGAAGTGCCAAATATGATCATCCTTTCCATGCTGAAAAGGTTCCATATTTTGTAAACAGATAAAGAAAATTAAAAAATGTAAAGAGGGTATGCCCCAAAAGAAAAATAAAAGGGCAAGAAGAATGAATTGGTCAACAAAAGATAAGGAAAATGAACCCCAAAAAAGATCAGGAAAGTGGCCAGTTAAAATTCCACTACTGTCCTATTTGTGCAAAGCAAGTTCACGATGTGCAAACACTGTTTCTTAGCACACTTGATGGATGGCCCAACAGCTCAATCAGGGCCAGTACATGTTTAAATTTCCTGTTGTAGAATAGAGAATGAAGGTTTGTCCAAACAGTTCAAGCTTGGAAGATCACTAGATAAGATAGAGAAATAAAGGGCCCAACTGCTTAATCTGAGCCCTTGGAGGAGATAAGGATAGATTTAGATAGAAGGGCAGCCAAAAGAAAAGAGGAAAATCAGGGTTTGCTAGTTCAAGTGCACCCAATCAAAAATGAAGAAAAAATGTTAGGAATTGTAGAATGGGTAAGTAGATTGAAGTTGCAGAAACAGGTCTATCAGCAGTGTCATCTTTTTTGAATATGATCTATTTTATGGATATCTCAAATGCCATGGCAAAGGTGTGATCAGATGTTGCATGTCTAACTCCCCCTCTCTCCCCTCACAATAATCATTCACTAACATCCCTCAAAGAGATTGGGATCTGCTCAAACTCTTAACCTCATTCCATTTCTATAAAAGCTTAAGTAAAACTTCAGGTTTACTTAAAAGCTCAAAGCCACATTTCTTGTGTAAAGTTTTATTTCTCCCCACACCCAAGTCTAGGTGATTCAACTTCATGCACCTAGCATTTCCCCTTATATTCATATTAACATGCTAACCCTATTATATAACTCCCACTTATATTTCCCCTCCCCTATTATATATAAAAATAAATAAAAAACCCAAAAAATGTATAATATCCCTACCTTTGGCAACTATAGCCATATAGCAAAAAGTTTCGGGAATTATAACGTTTACCAGAAACATTATAATAGCCCTCTGCGTCATTGGAATTTATGTGACCCCCGGTTAAATAAATGACCACCCCTAACCCGCCCACATAAACCACATTATAACCCTTTGCGCATTATTAAATTTCATTTTATTTAACATTTGGTTAAATAAATAATCGATCCGCCAAAGCCCAAAGTTAAAAACATTAGCAAAACCCCCGCAAAACATTATAAAATGTTAAATCTTTGGGTAGGCCCCTGCACCGTACCTTACTGTCAACTCGCCATCCCGTCAACCGTTGGATCTCACCCTCTGGATCCAACGGCTCTCGTTGATATCAGAGCCGCTCCGGTGTACAAGAGTTAGTGCCCAATGGAAAGCGGTTTTCCCACCGTACCCTGGGATGCGTGTCTCTTTCCTATTGCATCGGGCCCGCTCTGACATAAACTGCCCCCATACCAAAAGTGGTCCGATGGAAACCACAAACCACCTCCCGTTCCCGCTGCTTACATCATACACCACGTCTGCACCCACGCCAGCACCTGTGTTACTGTTCCGTCCGTCGTGTCTGCCATGTCATCCGTCCATGTCAACGACCACGTCATCCGCCACGTCACCTTCCGTACCCTGCTACAGGACAAGGTTACATCATGATGACGTCAGCACAAAAAGCGCCAAAAAGTCTGAAAAAGCCCAAATTTGTTCAAAAGTCACGAAAGTGATGTTTTTTGTTTATTTTTTATGCGTCGTATAGTGGAGAATGTGCATGTGAATTACATTGAATCCGCCACTAACGTTCCAGTCCGCCACCTAGGCATGTTCATGATGCAAACCCAACCTCCTCGGCTCTGTCTACAATTGTATTTCGCACCAGACTCTTGTAAAATAGGTATTTACTCGACAGTCACCCATAAACCCTATTTTTTGTGATTTCTCAGTTAAAATCACTGGGAGAGCTAAATTCGAGTCAAATATAGTGTTTCCTACGAACCTCTGCACTCTAAGTCACTGATTCACTGTCTTTCCAAGGGAAACCTACTAATTCTGTGGTCCACTGTCAATTGTCCATCAAATTGCAAGCCGAGCTCATGTCCGCCTGCAAAACCACCAAAAAACGCTTGCAAAAGGAGCGCCCTTTCCACTGTTTTTTAGCTTCCTAATTAAAAAACTCTGCAGGCTCTGTCTCTCCTTTGATTTTTACTCAGTGAGGCCATTTCCATATAAAACTCAAATTGCAGAATTCCTGTGAAAGACCCACTGTCAGTACTCTGTTTCCTATTGAGACACAGACTCAAAATATAATTATAAACACAGTGAATCATGGAGGCTCCAGTGGCCCTGAATATTGCACCCTTGAATGCACCACATAGGGAGTTGGAGTGGCTGCCTCTTGCTGATAGAGATTTCCAGATTGAGGACATGGAGGGTGATAAACCTCACCTTTAGGCTTTTTGTTAAATAAGGAATAGATACAACAATAAAACTGACATATTTAGAATCTGGGAGTCTAATGTGCCTATATACTACCTGCCTTCAGTGAATGTCTTCCCTGACCTCATCCATCAATGTTGTGCTAATTATGAGCCTTCTCAAAGGGCAATGATGGACCCTTCTAGCAATGTCCTCTTTCATATCACCCCTCAGTCTATAAATGAGATGCTGCACTTCAAGCCAACTCAACCTTTGGTCCCTCTCTCCATGAAACATTTGCTGGATCAAGCCTCCAAGCTGTCCTCTGCAGAAGTTGACCGAATTGCCAAGATGTTCATGCCACCAGATTGTTACTCCAGATACATAATTCCCTATCACCATGCCTGGTTTGATGAGCCTGGAAAATTGCTCATTGACATGATTTCTTACATCCTGGGATTCAGAACAAGTGAAATAGTGGATGAGACTGTCTTTTCTTTGATGTCCATGTTTGCTCCAGGACAGCCCCCTGCTGTCAAGTATGATTATGCCACCTTCATAGCTAACAAAATTCATGAGCAATTCATGAATTTAGACAGAGAGAGAGTGTTCAAGTACACTTCATATATATACCATTTGCTGCTGTACTATCAACCTGATAGTTTCCCAGTTCCCCTTAAAAAATTGGATGCTAAGGGGGAGCGAAGGTCTGTAATATTTTGGTCCTCAGTATTCCATCATGTTCGTAGCTCCCCATATACATATTGTGAGTTTATTGACCTTTTCATATATCCAGCCACCTGTTTGTTGTCAACAACTCCTCCTGCTAGGCTCTCTGCTGAAATGCAGAAAATCTTACACCTCTCAAAGGAATACAGTATTGGTGACTGGTATTTTTACCAAAACCATACAGTGATCAGGATCTATGGCTGTCAATTAGCTTCCTACAAGCTGCCAAAGTATGTCCCTATGAGACTCTTTTCCCTGGAATACTATCGACAATTCAGTAGTTCAGATTTGACTCATTTCTATGGTGCTAGGAAAAAAGCACAGCTCAAGATAAGGCACCAACTGGGCCCTTTTATCTTTAATAAAAGGGAAGAAGCATGGAAGGAAGCTGACACTATTCTGAGAGAGAAACTCAAGCTGAAACAAAGTTTTCTTTGGTCACCATATGACCCTGAACATTTCATAAGCTTTAGAAGAGTAAAAAACAAGCTTACAGGATATGTGCACCATAGTATCCCTCAGATTGAACAATATGCTAATCAACAGGAGTGGATAGAAGGCACACTAGTTGAGGAACTTACTGAAGAAGAGAGATTAGAAAAAGAAATGAAAGAGTTTGAAAAGACACTTGACCTAGACTCTGTTGGATAGGTGTTTTTCACATTGCCTCGACACCTTGGAGCAGGCACATCATCTGCCACAACTTCACAACAGCCTGCCCAAGGGACTACTCCTCCTGCAGGGACATCCAAGGGAAAGGAAGTGTAGCATTCAGAGCAGCAGGAGACAATGGCAGACCGGCCAGATACAACAAAAGAACAAAGTCAAGGGCAAGCCCCTTCAACACAAGCAAAAGCACCTGAAATCCCTGTCTTACAAACTCCTCTCAATGAGGAAAGAGCCAAGAAAAGGGACAGGCAGGAAGAGACACCCACAGGGGCATCCACAGAACAACAAGGGGAGAAAAGGAAAAGGTTGAACCCCTACTCTGAGGAAGAATTTATAGAGGAGACAATAGGAAACCAAAGGGGTGAGGAATCAACCGAACAACGGATTCCCCCAAGTATGGAAACATCAGCTAGTTCCTTTCAGCAGGAGCAAGAGAGGCAACAAGGTGTGGAGGTTACATCCACCAAGCAACAGAGCAAGAAAGGCTCTGACATCAAGAAGGCATTCACTGAAATCAAGGCCAGCAATGAGCCTGTAAGGTTCCAACTCTATAACCAATTACTAAGAATGGCTCCCACCAATCAACAGAGGCTAATGGCAGCCTATGATATCCAAGAAGAGAAAATGACCCTCAGTCACTTCAGGCCTATAGTACAGCAGCCCCAGTCAGCTGCTGATTATATCAGAACCAATCTGGAAGTCATTGCTAAAGACATCCACCCAATGGACCAGATTGAGTTACACAAACAAACTGGAGAAATGGTGTACTCCACCTTGGCAAATAAAGCAATATTAGCCCACAGATTGCAAAATTCACTTCATAATACTTCTGCCCAATTGGAATTGGAGAAAGCTTCCTCATTAACCAAGGAAAATAGAATCAAATCATTGAAGGAGATTATTATGGAGTTGGGACATGATCCCAGCGATCCCAAGGGCATACAGGCTTTAATCAAGAAGAAAGAAGAAGACATAGCAGCCCTCAGAAAACAACTCACGCTGCCAGCTACAATACATCCTTAAACTATAGAAGTAGCACAGTAGAAAGAAGAGGAGGATGTAGTAAGTTTGCTAATGAGGATGAATGAAAGACTGCTAGAAACAGAGAAAGCCTTGGGGGCAACACTGCAAGGAAAATAGGGAGAGTTGGCCTCTCAGCCGGCTCAAACAGCTCTAACTCTTGAAACTGTTCCTCCTACAGTCACCACAATAGTCCCTCCTACTGATCTGGCATCAACAACAGGTACCTCATCCCCAGCCTCAACTTCAGCAACAGTTACAACAACAACTACAGCAGCAGTAGAAGAAGAGGCCAGCCTGAGTATGGAGGAAATGATGAAAGAAATAAAATCTCTGGAACTCCAAATGGAAGAATTAAAGGAAGCCAAAGAAAAGTTGGCCAATATTGAGTTAAATTATGACAAATCAAAAATGGCTGTGGCTGAGAAGACAAGGGAAGTAAAGGCCTTGGAAAATAAGATAAAAGCCTTGGAAAAGGACCTTACTCTTCACAAGACTCTAATAGAAATCAAAACAATTTTGTGGAGTAAAATTGGCTAGTCCATTACTGATCAATGGACATCAATCTAGACTATTCATGACCAGATTGAGTTGATAGGGATAGATCAATTTGAAACTCAAAAGGCCAAAACATTATTGGCAAACAAGCCTGAAGAGGCCAACAAAATGATCCATTTTTTGAATACTCATACTAGAGAACAGTTAGCAGCTCTGGATATCAAGAACAGAACAGACACAATTTTGTTAGTGAAGAAGGTACTGACCATGAGGAATTTTGTGCAGACTTTGGAAAGAAAGTGCCAAGAGATGCAAGCAGAAATAAATACCTTCAGACAAAAGTTTGCAGTGTTGCAGAGCAAGGGGTTGCCCAGCTTACTGACCAGTAGTGGGAGACTGTTAACACATCAACAGTATGCTCGAAGGGTAAATACCTATATTACCAATCAAATCACAGCATCATCAAGCAGCACAGAAGAGACAAAACCTCCCTTTGGACAGGTTTTATATGAAAAATTGGAAAATTTGTTTTATATTGAACATGAAATAAATCATCTTTTTGAGGTTCGGCCAAATAACTACACATACACTGAAGCTGATGAAACATTGATTAAGCTACAGAGACACTAGCTGCCTATAGATCAATGGTGGGAGGGCATGCTTGAGGTTTTGCTAAGGTGATTTTATTGCTTTTTTTTGGGTCAGCTACACATTAGCAAATTCAAATATACGGGGGCCACGTACTAGAAAATCAAATTGACAAAGGATGGAATTCGCGCTAAAAGGCGTTAAGACAAACTCAGGCATAGGTGGCAAGTAGCAGCACATTAGGAACGCAAATTAGAGAAGCAGCCGTCAACCGACTAGTTGAGCTGAAAAGTCAACAATAGAGGAACACCTACAGTGGCCAGTACAGCATAGTTACTCCTTCATTCATTTCTGCGTGGTTTTTCCACAATCAGTTATTGCCTTTGCCAAAGTAGATGGATGAATTTATTACTTGATATTTTTCCTACGGGATATTTTGTAAACTCTTCTATAAATACTTCCCCAAGATATGTATTATTGTTGGCTGGTGAATATCATTCTGGACCTGTGCTGTATGTTTTGAGAACTCTTCTGAAATAAAGATTGCTGGAATGTTTTGCTGGTGAATTTGCTGGTTATGGAATCAATGGCAGAAGGATATACTGCAGAATTCTCGTGTTAATGCATGGATCAATAAGTCTTCTTTACTCTCATGTTATTGTACTTGTGTTTTATTTACCATCTAAATTTCATGCTCTAAGTTACAGGAAAGAAGGATAACACTGAATTTACTTTGTTGTACTCTGTGTTCAATTCCTGTAATTTCTTATGTTTTCTACAGGACTACCATAGGCAAGAATTCTTGACTGCTCTTTTCTCCCTAGTTCTTTCACTCTAAATATCATCAAGGAATTCTTAAATTCTCCTTGATAATGTTTACACAATTTCCCTCTGTTAGCATAATGAAAGATTCTTGATTGCCTTTCATTCCCTAACTTCATTTCATCTTATTCCAGCTTGAAAATTGTTTCTGTGTTTAATTATCTTGCTCTGTAGTTTTCCTATTGCCAAAGACACCATACCCAGAGGTTTATTTCCATTAGACTCCATCAACCCAATGGTCTGAACTTCTCTCGCATTGCAGCCCTGCTCTACTGAATGTCATCTTCCAAACATCAAACAAAACTTATGCTTCATAACTAGCCTAACATATAACAAAACAAATCTAAATTATAAAGAGAGAGCCCTCTCTAGTTGCAGATTGGCTAGAATCTGCAGCTAAAAGACTGGTTAGTGGTTACCTTGGCCGTATTCCCTTCTGGAGGCAGGGAACAACCTGAGTGATAACATCATTGGCGACTCCACTGGGGACCTGAATGACTGTTTGTAACTGCTGTCTATTTTCTAAAGCTACAGATGGAGCCTGAAGTTAGCCAGGTAGCCTTTGAAACTGTTCTTGCTGTGCATTTACAGGAGTAAATAAATGCTACTTCAGTCAAACTCCAGTCTAGTTTTAGGTTTTAAACAGCTGTCCCAAAGATTTAATCAGTCTCCCTGTTTCAACATATTCAAGGAGAGCCCAAAGCCTCCTATATTTCCAAAAGAACTTCCTGTAGAATATTATCGAAAGTTGTGATCTCTAAACATTTCCAGAAAATACCAAAAATAGATTTAGAAGCTGGCTCCAAAGAAGAAAACTCGGTACACCAGGTCAAATCCTGATCCAGATCCTCCAGCTGTTTTTGAAAATCCTAACTTGATCTCTAAGACCCTTAGAAAACAAGAAGATCTAGGAAAATCTACTGATTTAGACCTTGATATACTTCAGCATAACCTTACAAAATCTGAGCTTACTCCTGGGAGAGTAGCACTCCTTTCTATCAATACTACAACCTCTCCTAGTTCTTCATCCACACCTCAAAGCATTCTCTCCACTCCCCATCCATTGCACATATTTCCACCACTGTCCCTGCTATTCCAGCTGTCTTATTTCTTCCTGCCGTCCCATTTATCCTTGTAAATATGGCAAACCATTATGCTCCTTTGCAGTTACCTGGAAATCCAAAGGCTATGCCTCATGATTATCAGAGCAAAATCACATATTTCGATGGTACTAGCTCCTATACAGCCCAACAACACACTAAGAAAATGATGGACTACTTTGAGAACTATGAAATTGATGACAATGATGTCAGAATGAAAATTTTTGTTCAAAGTTTAACCGGTGAAGTAAGGACCTAGTTTAGGGCACTTGGGGCAAACACAATTGCTGATTTAGATGCCCTTTACCAAACCTTTCTCAATAGATGGGAAAAGAAGAAAGATTTATTGCACATCCTATCAGAGTATGACAGCTTAAAAAGAGGCCCGCAAGAAACTATCCAAGACTATTGTGCTAGATTTAACAATGTGTACAATGCTATCCCTCAAAACCTTAGACCCCCACCTGACTTAGCCCTAATCAAATTCCTTGATGGATTTGACTCTGACATGGCATATCGGCTAAGAGAAAGAGCCCCTGCCAGTTTGGAAGACATGCAGAGCATAGATGTTAGTGTAGAGGCAAATCTGATCTCTAAAAGAGCCCGAGCTAGAGCTGAAAGAAGGACTACTTTCAAAGAAGAGCCCTCAGCATTTGAACAAAAAATTGATGCAATCATCAAAGGCATGGACAGGCTCGGTGATAGAGTGGAAACCATTGAAAGAAAATCTTCTTGGGAGGGTCAACCAAGTAACACCACTAGTAATCCGAACTTTAGAAAAAATTCAAATCCTAACACCGGGAAGGTTGACCTTGATCAGAATATCAGACCTCCATTTCAAGAGAACTATGCCGAAGCCTCAACCTCTAGTGAGCCAACAGAGGACACCCAAATCAACTTAATGGGGTTAAACAGTGAGCAACAAATCTTTCTAACACAAGATGACCAAGAGGCCCATAATTTCAATCAATTTCAAACCAAGTCCGGAGAGTCATTTGATTTCAGAGAAGGGTATGATGCAGCGGTCTATGAGGTTCATAAACAATACAAATTAAGAAGCAGAACCATAGATGTGCCTGAACCTGCCAAGCTGAAAGATACCAAGCAACCAAAGAAAACAAAAGATAAAGCTGCCCTGACAGAACTCCCTGCTAGAATAGGTCCCAACCCAAAGGAAGCCACTGTGGAAGACATATCAGATGTACAGCCCTCAAAGAATCAACCATCCACATCCTTTCCCTCAAAATAAAATCTAAACTCCCCTCCTGAAAATAATTTTAAAACAAATTTAGCTCAAAACAACACTCATGATGAAGAGAAAGTTACTGAAAATACAACAGAAAAGGAAAAGCTTGCTGTCCACAATACAAGAATTCAAGTGGAAAAACCTTTTAACTTAGAAACAGAAATAGGAAAACTAAAAATAGCCATTTCTCTGTCTGAATTGGCTAAACATGAAGTTTATAGGGAACAAATCAATAGGTCACTTCAAATGTCAGAGAATAGGGATGCAGTCAATGTTTTAGATGACCAACCAGAACTGATTTTTGGTCCTGAAGTCAATGGTAAAACCATAGATGGAGGAGTTCCTCCATTCTATGTGAGCTTGAACATTCATGACAAAGTGCTGCACAACACAATGTTTGATTCAGGAGCTTCCCATAACCTAATGCCTAAGTCTGTGATGGAAAAGCTAGACCTAGATATCACAAGGCCATACAAAGACTTCTTCTCATTTGATTCCAGCCAAGTCAGGTGTCTAGGCCTAAATAAAGACCTTTGTGTATCTTTAGTCCAATATCCAGCTAAAACAATCTTGATGGATGTGGTGGTCGCTGATATCCCACCTAAATATGGAATGATTTTGTCCAGATCTTGGGGTGCAAAACTCCAAGGATCTTTGCAGCTAGACATGTCCTATGCCACCATTTCAGTCTTTGGACAGCCAAAGAGATTGTACCAAGAAACATTGATGAAATATGTGGTTAGTAGTCAAGAGAAACCCCAAAACTTCCCCATCTATTCTATGCATTCCGATATGGATTCATTCATCTTATACAATGCTGGGATGTGTCCCAAAACTGATGTCAAACTCCTGGGAACAACACAAACAAAAAACATGAATGAACAATCTACTGCTCAAGATCAAAAAATCGTTGATGTGATTGATGCAACAAATGAACAAGACATAACATATAAGCTACAAAATCCATAACTGCCCACTGGGCAAGTTTCCAAAACTCCTAAGACTAGCGGTAATCAAGAAATCCTATGGTACTTAGAGTTTGATGGGTCAGTGAAAAAATTAAGAGCAGGGGTAGGGATTTGGATACACAATATGCAAAATGACCATGCTCAAGGCTATGCATATAGGCTAAATTTCAGATGTACAAACAATATGGCCGAGTATGAGGCCCTTTTGCTGGGACTCAAATTTATCAAAAGCATAGGGGCAACTAAGATTTCAATTCTAGGGGACTCAGACTTGATTATCCAACAGATAAAGGGAAGCTTTGTTACAAATGATCTTAGGCTAAGAGCTTACAGAGGTGCAGTTATTGAAATACTTAACACCTTCTCAGAATCTCAGCTCACCAAAATTCCAAGAAAGCACAATTTACATGCACATAGTTTGGCAACCTTTGCCAGCACTTGCAAGCTACCATTTGAGCCTAACCACCACTTTACTGCTGAAATCAAACACAAACCTGCTGTCCCAGATAATGTCAAAAACTGGCAGGTGTTTGAAAATGATACACAAATAAATAATTTCCTGACTTTGAAAGAGGAATTCTCAAGTATAAACATTGACACAAGCACCATTGATGATCAACAACAAATAGACAAAATTGAGCAGAACATATCAGCTGAAATAGCAAATCTGATTTTGCATCCAACAACCTTTGACTGTAAAAATTTACAAGAATTGAAGCAAATGGACCTTGATGAAATGGCTGAGGGAGAATCCGAAGTAATTGAACTAAAGGATAATTTTCTGCCCACAGGATTAACTCCTTTGGAGGATATATTTGATTCAAATGATATTCCTAGAAAGCCAAAAATGCAACCTCTAAATGCAGAAATTGAGGACTGCAATATTGGAACCATAGAAAATCCCAAAATGGTAAAACTGTCCAAAACATTGCCTCCTGATCAAAAGCTGAAATACATTGAGTTGTTTAAAGAGTTCCAAGATGTCTTTGCATGGAGCTATGAGGACCTCAAGTCCTATGATACTTCCGTCATCCAACATACAATACCCTTGAAAGAAAATCAAAAACCTTTTAAACAAAAGCTTAGAAGGGTGAATCCTGTCCTCCTGCCCCTGATTGAGAAGGAAGTCAAAAGAATGTACGAAGCTGGAATAATTGCACCTATCAGGTTTTCAGAGTGGATTTCAAATCTAGTGCCCACTAGGAAGAAAACCGGAGAGATAAGACTCTGTGTTGACCTAAGAAATTTGAATAAAGTCTCTCTTAAAGACCACTACCCCTTACCAAAAATGGATCATATCCTACAAAGGGTAGTAGGAGCTTCTAGGATCTCACTGTTAGATGGCTTCTTAGGATTTAATCAGATTTTAGTCCACCCGGATGATCAAGACAAAATTGCCTTCACAACACCTTGGGGAACCTTCAAATATGTGAAAATGCCTTTTGGACTCAAAAATGCAGGGGCCACATTTCAAAGAGCAATGGACATAGCCTTTGCAAAGGAGATCCATGATTTCTTAGTCATATACCTTGATGACCTCACTGCTTTTTCAAAATTAGACCAAGAACATTTAGAACATTTGAGGCAAGTGTTCCTAATTTGCAGAAAATATGGCATATCATTGAACCCAAAGAAATCACTGTTTGGCCTAGAAGAAGGCAAACTCCTAGGTCACATAATCTCAAAAGATGGCATCAGAATTGACCTGGACAAAATTTAGGCTATCCTCCAAGTCCCTCACCCAAGAAACATTAATGAACTACAAGCCTTTCTAGGAAAGATCAATTTCCTAAGAAGATTTATTCCCAATTTAGCCGAACTAGTAAGACTGTTGAATAACATGTTAAAGAAAGATTCTAAAGTCAAATGGAAAAAAGAAGCTAAACAAGCCTTTGAGGAAATTAAAATGGCTTTGATTAAAACACCTGTTCTCACAAGCCCCAAGTTTGATAGAGATTTCATAATTTTTTCCTTTGCATCTTAGCATACTATTGCTGCTGTCCTACTACAAAAGGATGACCAAGGATGTGAGAAGCCTATTGCTTTCTTCAGCAAAGCACTTAGGGATGCTCCACTCAAATATCAAATCATGGAGAAACAGGCCTATGCCCTTGTAAAAGCCATCAAGGATTTCAGAGTTTACATCTTGTATTCACATGTCATTGCTTATGTCCCAAATGCTATGGTCAAGGACATTTTGACTCAAGAAGGAATTGAGGGTAAAAGAGGCAAATGGATAACCAAGATTTTAGAGTATGACATTGAAATCAAGCCTACAAAACTCATAAAAGGACAAGGGTTGGCTAAATTAATGACTGAAACCAATTTTCAAGCCCTTGACATAAATGAACTGGATAACGAACAGGAGATGGTGACTCCACAGATCAATCAAGCCTTTTTACAATCACCCTGGTATGCTGACATATGTTTTGTATTGTTAAACCTGCAAGCTCCTCCAGGGTTATCCAAGACTAAAAAGAGATTCTTGAAAATGAAGGCATCAAAGTTTTGTATTATAGACAATGTTTTATTTTGGAAAAATCATGAAGGTATTTTGCTAAATTGCCTAATACAGGATGAAACTAACAAAATACTCAAGGAATTTCATGCAGGGGACTGCGGAGGACACTTGTATTGGAAGTCAACAGCTGATAAGATTCTAAGAGCTGGTTTTTATTGGCCCTCCCTGTTTGCTGATGTGAAAAAATTTGTAGTTTCTTGCCATAAATGTCAGATCTTTGAAGGCAAGAGAAAGCTGTTACCTTTACCTCTCAGACCCATTTCAACTGAAAGACCATTTCAACAATGGGGTTTAGATTTCATTGGAGAAATTCATCCTTCCTCTTCTGGCCAACACAAGTGGATTCTCACTGCCACAGACTACTTTACCAAATGGATAGAAGCCATCCCTTGTAGGCAAGCCAATGACTCAATCATCATGCAATTCTTAGAAACCAATATTTTGTCTAGATTTGGTTGTCCGGAGAAAATTATCACAGACAATGCTGCTGCCTTTAAATCCAAAAGAATGATCAATTTTTGTCATAAGTACCACATTACCTTGGGCCACTCCACAACTTACTACCCTCAAGGTAATGGCCTAGCCGAATCCTCCAACAAAAGCCTGATCAACATCATCAAAAAAGTCTTGGAGGAGAATAAAAAGAATTGGCATAAAAAGTTGGTAAATGCACTATGGGCAGACAGATTGACCACCAAAAGATCTATTGGAACTAAACCATATGAATTGGTTTATGGCATGGAGGCTGTGTTCCCCTCATCCTTGGGCATCCATGTAATCAAATTGTTACAAGAGTTACAAGCAGAACCCAATGACATTCAAAGGAGAATCAATCAAACTATTCTCTTGCAACAAACTAGAGAGGAAGTATATCAGAGAATTCAGGTTCTGCAAGATAGACTCAAGAATATTTTTGACAAGAGAACAAAAGCTGAAGATTTCTTCATAGGAGACAAAGTGCTGAAGTGGGATTCTAGAAGGGAAGACAAAGGAAAGCACAACAAATTTGATTTACTTTGGAAAGGCACTTATGTCATTCAGGCTGTACAAGGAAACAACACCTATTTTTTGAAGAGTTTGGATGGCACAGAAGCTGAGGAAGGTCCAGTCAATGGGCGAATGCTCAAGCCTTATTTTGATCCTTGTTGATCAACATAATAGAACTGTATTGTACATAAATAGTGTCTATTTTAGTAGTTCATTACAACAATTAGGTAAGGGAAAAGATGCAGCAGATTTTGAGGGAAAAAGCAAGGAATTGTACCACCCTTTTGTGCATATTTGAATTCATCAGAGGAAATCAAAAAGAAAGCTTGGGAGCCATGAAGATGACTGAACATTTAGACCATTTACCAGAACAGAGTTGTTATTCGGTTCACATTAGCACATAAGAAGTATATACATGTTACAAAGATTCAGTTGTGTGTCTGCAGCAGAAGGAAGTTTCAGATCACAGCAAGAGTTGAAAATAAGGCCATCTGACCTGCTGTTCTTGGCTTTTCACCTGGAAAAGCCATCCCCAAGTGGAGCCACTGTTAGGTTCCTATACCAATAGGTGTCATATTTCATGATTGACTATGGAAGTGCCAAATATGATCATCCTTTCCATGCTGCAAAGGTTCCATATTTTGTAAACAGATAAAGAAAATTAAAAAATGTAAAGAGGGTATGCCCTAAAAGAAAAATCAAAGGGCAAGAAGAATGAATTGGTCAACAAAAGATAAAGAAAATGAACCCCAAAGAAAGACCAGGAAAGTGGCTAGTTAAAATGCCACTACTGTCCTATTTGTGCAAAGCAAGTTCACAATGTGCAAACACTGTTTCTTAGCACACTTGATGGATGGCCCAACAGCTCAATCTGGGCCAGTCCATATTTAAATTTCCTGTTGTAGAATAGAGAATGAAGGTCTGTCCAAACAGTTCAAGCTTGGCAGATCACTAGATAAGATAGTGAAATAAAGGGCCCAACTGCTTAGTCTGAGCCCTTGGAGGAGATAAGGATAGATTTAGATAGAAGGGTAGCCAAAAGAAAAGAGGAAAATTAGGGTTTGCTAGTTCAAGTGCACCCAATCAAAAATGAAGAAAAAATGTTAGGAATTGTAGAATGGGTAAGTAGATTGAAGTTACAGAAACAGGTCTATCAGCAGTGTCATCTTTGAGTATGATCTATTTTATGGATATCTCAAATTCCATGGCAAAGGTGTGATCAGATGTTGCATGTCTAACTCCCCCCTCTCTCCCCTCACAATAATCATTCACTAACATCCCTCAAAGAGATTGGGATCTGCTCAAACTCTTAACCTCATTTCATTTCTATAAAAGCTTAAGTAAAACTTTAGGTTTACTTAAAAGCTCAAAGCCACATTTCTTGTGTAAAGTTTTATTTATCCCCACACCCAAGGCTAGGTGATTCAACTTCATGCACCGAGAATTTCCCCTTATATTCATATTAACATGCTACCCCTATTATATAACTCCCACTTATATTTCCCCTCCTCTATTATATATAAAAATACATAAAAAACCCAAAAAATGTATAATATCCCTACCCTTGGCAACTATAGCCATATAGCAAAAAGTTTCGGGAATTATAACGTTTACCAGAAACATTATAATAGCCCTCCGCGTCATTGGAATTTATTTAACCCCCGGTTAAATAAATAACCACCCCTAACCTGCCCACATAAACCACATTATAACCCTTTGCACATTATTAAATTGCATTTTATTTAACATTTGGTTAAATAAATAACCGATCCGCCAAAGCCCAAAGTTAAAAACATTAGCAAAACCCCTCCAAAACATTATAAAATGTTAAATCTTTGGGCAGGCCCCTGCGCTGTACCTCACGGTCAACTCGCCATCCTGTCAACCGTTGGATCGTGCCCTCCAGATCCAACGACTCTCGTTGATATCGGAGCCGCTCTGGTGTACGAGAGTTAGCGCCCGATGGAAAGCGGTTTTCCCGCCGTACCTCGGGACGCGTGTCTCTTTCCTATTGCATCGGGCCTGCTCTGACATAAACCGCCCCCATACCAAAAGCGGTTCGATGGAAACCACAAACCGCCTCCCGTTCCCGCTGCTTACATCATACACCACGTCTGCACCCACGCTAGCACCTGTGTTACTGTTCCGTCCGCCGTGTCCGCCATGTCATTCTTCCATGTTAGCGACCACGTCATCCACCACGTCACCTTCCGTACCCTGCTACAAGACAAGGTTACGTCATGATGAGGTCAGCACAAAAAGCGCCAAAAAGTCCGAAAAAGCCCAAATTTATTCAAAAGTCACGAAAGTGATGTTTTTTGTTTATTTTTTATGTGTCGTATAGTGGAGATTGTGCATGTGAATTACGTTGAATCCACCACTAACGTTCCAGTCCGCCACCTAGGCGTGTTCATGCTGCAAACCCGACCTCCTCAGCTCTGTCTGCAATTGTATTTCGCACCAGACTCTTGTAAAACAGGTATTTACTCGACAGTCGCCCATAAACCCTGTTTTTTCATGATTTCTCAATTAAAATCACTAGGAGAGCTAAATTTGAGTCAAATACACTGTTGCCTGCGAACCTCTACACTCTAAGTCACTGATTCACTGTCTTTCCAAGGGAAACCTACTAATTCTGTGGTCCGCTATCAATTGTCCATCAAACTGCAAGTCGAGCTCATGTCTGCCTGCAAAACCACCAAAAAACGCCTGCAAAAGGAGCGCCCTTTCCCCTATTTTTTAGCTTCCTAATTAAAAAACTCTGCCGGCTCTGTCTCTCCTTTGAGTTTTACTCAGTGAGGCCATTTCCATATAAAACTCAAATTGTAGAATTCCTGTGAAAGACCCACTGTTAGTACCCTGTTTCCTGTTGAGACACAGACTCAAAATCTAATTATAAACACAGTGAATCATGGAGGCTCCAGTGGCCCTGAATATTGCACCCTTGAATGCACCACATAGGGAGTTGGAGTGGATGCCTCTTGCTGATAGAGGTTTCCAGATTGAGGACATGGAGGTTGATAAACTTCACCTTCAGGCTTTTTGTGAAATAAGGAATAGATACAGGAATAAAACTGACATATTTAGAATCTGGGAGTCTAATATGCCTATATACTACCTGCCTTCAGTGAATGTCTTCCCTGACCTCATCCATCAATGTTGTGCTAATTATGAGCCTTCTCAAAGGGCAGTGATGGACCCTTCTGGCAATGTCCTCTTTCATATCACCCCTCAGTCTATAAATGAGATGCTGCACTTCAAGCCAACTCAGCCTTTGGTCCCTCTCTCCATGAAACATTTGCTGGATCAAGCCTCCAAGTTGTCCTCTGCAGAAGTTGACCGAATTGCCAAGATGTTCATGCCACCAGATTGTTACTCTAGATACAAAATTCCCTATCACCATGCCTAGTTTGATGAGCCTGGAAAATTGCTCATTGACATGATTTCTTACATCCTGGGATTCAGAACAAGTGAAATAGTGGATGAGACTGTCTTTGCTTTGATGTCCATGTTTGCTCCAGGACAACCCCCTACTGTCAAGTATGATTATGCCACCTTCATAGCTAACAAAATTCATGAGCAATTCATGAATTTAGACAGAGAGAGAGTGTTCAAGTACACTTCATATATATACCATTTGCTGCTGTACTATCAACCTGATAGTTTCCCAGTTCCCCTTAAAAAATTGGATGCTAAGGGGGAGCGAAGGTCTGTAATATTTTGGTCCTCAGTATTCCATCATGTTCGTAGCTCCCCATATACATATTGTGAGTTTATTGACCTTTTCATATATATCCAGCCACCTGTTTGTTGTCAACAACTCCTCTTGCTAGGCTCTTTGCTGAAATGCAGAAAATCTTACACCTCTCAAAGGAATACAGTGTTGGTGACTGGTATTTTTACCAAAACCATACAGTGATCAGGATCTATCGCTGTCAATTAGCTCCCTACAAGTTGCCAAAGTATGTCCCTATGAGACTCTTTGCCCTGGAATACTACCGGAAATTCAGTAGTTCGGATTTGACTCATTTCTATGGTGCTAGGAAAAAAGCATAGCTCAAGATAAGGCACCAACTGGGCCCTTTTATCTTTAATAAAAGGGAAGAAGCATGGAAGGAAGCTGACACTATTCTGAGAGAGAAACTCAAGCTGAAACAAAGTTTTCTTTGGTCACCATATGACCCTGAACATTTCATAAGCTTTAGAAGAGTAAAAAACAAGCTTACAGGATATGTGCACCATAGTATCCCTCAGATTGAACAATATGATAATCAACAGGAGTGGATAGAAGGCACACTAGTTGAGGAACTTACTGAAGAAGAGAGATTAGAAAAAGAAAAGAAAGAGTTTGAAAAGACACTTGACCTGGACTCTATTGGACAGGTGTTTTTCACATTGCCTCGACACCTTGGACCGGGCACATTATTTGCCACAACTTCACAACAACTTGCCCAAGGGACTACTCCTCCTGCAGGGACATCCAAGGGCAAGGAAGTGTAGCATTCAGAGCAGTAGGAGACAATGGCAGACCAGCCAGATACAACAAAAGAACAAAGTCAAGGGAAAGCCCCTTCAACACAAGAAAAAGCACCTGAAATCCCTGTCTTACAAACTCCTCTCAATGAGGAAAGAGCCAAGAAAAGGGACAGGCAAGAAGAGACACCCATAGGGGCATCCATAGAACAACAAGAGGAGAAAAGGCAAAGGTTGAACCCCTACTCTGAGGAAGAATTTACAGAGGAGACATCAGGCAACCAAATGGGTGAGGAAACAACCGAACAACGATTCCCCCAAGTATGGAAACATCAACTAGCTCCTTTCAGCAGGAGCAAGAGAGGCAACAAGGTGTGGAGGTTACATCCACCAAGCAACAGAGCAAGCAAGGCTCTGATATCAAGAAGGCATTCACTGAAATCAAGGCTAGAAATTAGCCTGTAAGGTTCCAACTCTATGACCAATTACTAAGAATGGCTCCCACCAATCAACAGAGGCTAATGGCAGCCTATGATATCCAAGAAGGGAAAATGACCCTCAGTCACTTCAGGCCTACAGTACAGCAGCCCCAGTTAGCTGCTAATTATATCAAAACCAATCTAGAAGTCCTTGCTAAAGACATCCACCCAATGGACTAGATTGAGTTACACAAACAAACTGGAGAAATGGTGTACTCCACCTTGGTAGATAAAGCAATATTGGCCCACAGATTGAAAAATTCACTTCATAATACTTCTGCCCAATTGGAATTGGAGAAAGCTTCCTCATTAGCCAAGGACAATAGAATCAAATCATTGGAGGAGATTATTATGGAGCTGGGACATGATCTCAACTATCCCAAGGGCATACAGGCTTTAATCAAGAAGAAAGAAGAAGACATAGCAGCCCTCAGAAAACAACTCACGCTGCCAGCTACAATACATCCTCAAAGTACAGAAGTAGCACAACAGAAAGAAATGGAGGATGTAGTAAGTTTGCTAATGAGGATGAATGAAAGACTACTAGAAATAGAGAAAGCCTTGGGGGCATCACTGTAAGGAAAACAGGGAGAGTTGGCCTCTTAGCCGGCTCAAACAGCTCTAACTCTTGAAACTATTCCTCCTACAATCACCACATTAGTACCTCCTACTGATCCAGCATCAACAACAGGTACCTCAGCCCCAGCCTCAACTTCAGCAACAGTTACAGCAACAACTACAACAGCAACAGAAGAAGAGGCCAGCCTGAGTATGGAGGAAATGATGAAAGAAATAAAAGCTCTAGAACTCCAAATGGTAGAATTAAAGGAAGCCAAAGAAAAGCTGGCCAAGATTGAGGTAAATTATGACAAATCAAAAATGGCTGTGGCTGAGAAGACAAGGGAAGTAAAGGCCCTGGAAAATAAGATAAAAGCCTTGGAAAAGGACCTTACTCTTCACAAGACTCTAACAGAAATCAAAACAATTTTGTGGAGTAAAATTGGCTAGTCCATTACTGATCAATGGACATCAATCCAGACTGTTCATGACCAGATTGAGTTGATAGGGATAGTTCAATTTGAAACTCAAAAGGCCAAAACATTATTGGCAAACAAGCCCAAAGACGCCAACAAAATGATCCATTTTTTGAATACTCATACTAGAGAACAGTTAGCAGCTCTGGATATCAGGAACAGAACAGACACAATTTTGTTAGTGAAGAAGGTACTGACCATGAGGAATTTTGTGCATACTTTGGAAAGAAAGTGCCAAGAGATGCAAGCAGAAATAAATACCTTCAGACAAAAGTTTGCAATGTTGCAGAGCAAGGGGTTGCCCAGCTTATTGACCAGCAGTGGGAGACTGTTAACACATGAACAGTATGCTCGAAGGGTAAATACCTATATTACCAATCAAATCACAGCATCATCAAGCAGCACAGAAGAGACAACACCTCCCTCTGGACAGGTTTTATATGACAAATTGGAAAATTTGTTTTATATTGAACATGAAATAAATCATCTTTTTGAGGTCCAGCCAAATTACTACACATACACTGAAGCTGATGAAACATTGATTAAGCTACAGAGACACCAGCTGCCTACAGATCAATGGTGGGAGGGCATGCTTGAGGTTTTGCCAAGGTGATTTTATTGCTTTTTTTTTTGGGTCAGCTACACATTAGCAAATTCAAATATACGGGCCACGTACCAGAAAATCAAATTGACAAAGGATGGAATTCGCGCTAAAAGGCGTTAAGACAAACTCAGGCACAGGTGGCAAGTGGCAGCACATCAGGAACGCAAATCAGAGAAGCAGCCGTCAACCGACTAGTTGAGCCGAAAAGTCAACAATAGCGGAACACCTAAGGCGGCCAGTACAACATAGTTACTCCTTCATTCATTTCTGCGTGGTTTTTCCACAATCAGTTATTGCCTTTGCCAAAGTAGATGGATGAATTTATTACTTGATATTTTTCCTACGGGATATTTTGTAAACTCTTCTACAAATACTTCCCCAAGATATGTATTATTGTTGGCTAGTGAATATCATTCTGGACCTGTGCTGTATGTTTTGAGAGCTCTTCTGAAATAAATATTGCTGGAATGTTTTGTTGGTGAATTTTCTGGTTATGGAATCAATGGCAGAAGGATATACTGCAGAATTCTCGTGTTAATGCATGGATCAATAAGTCTTCTTTACTCTCGTGTTATTGTACTTGTGTTTTATTTACCATCTAAATTTCATGCTCTAAGTTATAGGAAAGAAGGATAACACTAAATTTACTTTGCTGTACTCTGTGTTCAATTCCTGTAATTTCTTATGTTTTCTACAGGACTAGCATAGGCAAGAATTCTTGACTGCTCTTGTCTCCCTGGTTCTTTCACTCTAAATATCATCAAGGAATTCTTAAATGCTCCCTGATAATGTTTATACAATTTCCCTCTGTTAGCATAATGAAAGATTCTTGATTGCCTTTCATTCCCTAACTTCATTTCATCTTATTCCAGCTTGAAAATTGTTTCTGTGTTTAATTATCTTGCTCTGTAGTTTTCCTATTGCCAAAGACACCATACCCAGAGGTTTATTTCCATTAGACTCCATCAACCCAATGGTCTGAACTTCTCTCGCATTGCAGCCCTGCTCTACTGAATTTCATCTTCAAAACATCAAACCAAACTTATGCTTCATAACTAGCCTAACATATAACAAAACAAATCTAAATTATAAAGAGAGAGCCCTCTCTGGTTGCAGATTGGCTAGAATCTGCAGCTAAAAGACTGGTTAGTGGTTACCTCGGCTGTATTCCCTTCTGGAGGCAGGGAACAACCTGAGTGATAACAATACCCTCTATAGAGGACATCAAACTCAAACAGGAAAGCATCAGGATCCTCTGTGATCATCCCATGGAAGGTTGGGATGCTCTGTAGAGGAATAGCCTTCATAGGAGCATTGGCCACCTGGTCGACTATGGGGTACTGTAATGTCGAGGTTTGACCTTGGGGTGGATGATTTTCCATTTGATCAAAGATGTGCTGATAATCTTCAGGGATTTCAAGGGATACTTCTGGAGTAAGCAGAGAGTTAGCAACCTGAGTTGGCTTTACAGCACTACCTAGGTCTGGGATCTCAGGAGATCCTTGTTCAGACATTTGTGGTTCTGCTTTAGCAACCCCACTAGTTTCTCTTTTTCCTTCTCTATGTTCGAGGGGATAATTCCAAAGGAATACCCAATCGATCGTATGAACTGTATGGATGTTGCAGTGATATCACAGCGGGATCAAACAAAGGATTCAGAGGATAAACAACCAGTCCTAGCTAACCTTCAGAAGTCGCCGGACTCTCGGGAGTCTGGATAGGATTATCCAGAGATTTCGAGCCAGATTCATAAGGTGACTTGGTATCTGAGGGAGGAGGAGGACGTGATGACAAAGGTTGAATACTCAGAACAATTCCAAGTTCAACACCTTGATCCTCAAGTGATCGTGGAAGTTAAGGGAGAGGCTCCTCAAATGAAATTTTAGATGGAGAAGAGGAAGAGGAACTGGGTGAACTTGATGGTTTAGCCATGATGACTTTGTCTCAAACAACAAGAAGAGAGAGATTAATTTTAGGGCTTTTAAAGTGTATTTAAAGGTATACTCACGATGTGGTCCAAAAAAATACTAACAGGAATGTTATGTGATCATGGGCAACAATTTTTTAAGACACTGAAACAAACTGGTGCTTTTTCATGTTTTAAGAGTCAAGAAAAAAGCAAAGATGACTCTATCACTTTTGGTTTGAAACGAGCTCGAAAGGACAAGCGCTCGGTGATATTTTATATTTAGGGAGTCAAAAATATCAAAATGACTGCTCAGGATAATCTAGGCAAAAAGGATTACCAGGTAACTATGAACTGCAAAATACCTCTAAACAAACTGAGAAGTTTGGGAAGGCAAAGTGAGCGTTAAGTTTAAAATGTGCCTTAGTTTAATTGAATACATTTTAAAGTTTATCGTGAAATTATGTCTCAGTTTTTATGCCTTATCGATGTGACTTGAAAAAAACTCCTATATGCATCTAAATGAGAAAAAAACCCTTTCAATTCGATGAATGTGTACACTAATGAGAGTAGAGGACCCAATCAATGCAATAAACAAGCAACTAAAAGCAAGATGACATTTTCACTACTTCGCTTTTGAAAACAAAATAATGAAGGCTCTTTCCACTTCCTATCTTTCCTATCATATGCACTTCAAGTAGTCCTTTAAACGATAAAGAGAATTCATTTCTGTTTGAATGCAAATGATGATGCAACTCTAGTTTTCAATGATGATAGCTAATGTAACATATTGATTCAACAAACTAGAATTATGTATTTTCAATAGAATGATAAGATTAATTTTTCACATACACTTCAATGAAAATTTTCAAACAATCAACATCAATCAAATACAAAGCACAAAAAAAAGAATTTTTTTCCAAACCAATGACACAAAGAATCAATCAAAAACAAGATGAGCAATGTAATCTATGCCCGAAAAGAGACGCTTAATCAAGAGAAGAACAAACGAAACTTTTCAAACTTGTTTAATTGAAATAAAAGCGATCAAAGGACAAAAAAAAAAATGCATCGAGCATCTAACCAACAACTTGACTTGTTGAGCACACTAATAGCTGAATGGATGATGACCTAGATGCCCTAGGGCAACAAACCATCCAAAGACTCAAAAAATCAAGGAAAAGTAAAACCAAACAAGCACACAAACCAAGCTAATGAAGCTTTCCAGTTAGGGAGAACACATGCAAAATAGACTAAGAGGCAGAAATTAAGAGGGCAAGACACACTGGTTATGATCCAAGAGAAACCCTGATCTTCACCTATAGGAATTAGCGCGATTGCCTAACTGACAACAAGTGCCACAAGGGGGTACGATGTGACTGTTTTAAAAAAAATCGTGCTGGTCGGCGCAACTGTCAGAAAATTAAATGCGCTGATCGAGGATTTCAAGAAAAAATATAAAAATTTTCAAAGGCCAAAACTAGACCTGCCACTGTAAATTTTAGACTCAGAGTAGTAAACTAGGCAAAGCAGAGAAAACCAAAGGGAAAAGGTGATACTACAAAAGTTCACACAAACCATGAAATGAAAATCAATCAAATGAGAGGATTGGTTCCCCAGTGGAGTCGCCAATTTGTGGTGTAGGTAAATTCTCAATGCAGACAAAGACAATTCCTCTAGCCTGAGAGAGCAGGTCTAGCCACAAACAAACAATCTAGTGAAAACTTCCTTAGGCTAGAATCAAATAAGAGGGCCTACCTCTTAGAACGCTATTTTTCTTGGTGATGATCCTGCTTCCTTACTCCAACTACCTTTCGTTTCCTTCCTTCGAATACCTGAAACAAGCAAACAAACAACAACAACAAACGTGATAGCATACAAATTGCATTCAACCTACTTAAAAGGTCAAGGAATCTTAAGCCATCAAATGTAAGATAACACTTAATGTAGGAAATCAATCAATAGTTGTATTCATATAAGTTTAGAAAGAGATTACAACCAAAGCCTTGACGTTGCAGGTCTCCTCCGACATATCCAGGTTCCCACACCTCTACTAGCATCTCATGGATAGCCCCAACAATGGAAGTTTTAAGGCTTCTTCCCTTTAGTTCCAAACCAAACCAAACACACTATTCTCCCTCCACAAACATAAACTAGAAAGCTACAAGCTATAGATATCTTGTTGGTTATTCAAGCTCCAAAAAAAACTAGTTCAGCTTGGAAAAGGAGGAGTTTATATAACTTTGATGGAGGGGAGATGGTTCCTCTTATGATGGGAGAGGGCTTATATATTTGTTTTTTTTCCATCTTAATAGGGGAAAAGAGCCCAAAATGAATTCCTTGGCTCCATCCAGCACAACCATTTACCAGACTTCTGTTACAAAGCTTCTAGACCTGGAAGCTTCAACTCCATATTTAAAAAACTTGTCAAAATATGATCGACATGACTGAGAAAAGGCCCATTTGCGCCGTATGAATCTAGGCCAAGTTTTAAACTCTGCAAATTGGCGTGAGGAGGAAATGGGTCATTAGCGTTGGTCTTGTAAACTAGGGTAAAAGGAAGATTCTTGGGAAATGATGCAAAAGGGAAATGTTCTGCTCATGAAGAGGGACATAATGGGAGTCTCTTCATGATGGGAAAGCATGTAGGGTTCATTGTAGAGGTCCTCCAGGATCGAGGAATGGGGAGTATAGGGACAGTGAAAAAATGTTGTGTAACACTTACACAAAGGGAAATTGATTTAAAAAATGGTTTGAAAGATAAACATGAAATCATGCATTTTCACCCTACAATATTTTATTAAGTTATTTTATAAATTATCACTGTGAATGTAGGGTTTTTTTTTTTTTTCTAGATACTTCCCAATTCATATAAATATGTTTATTAATTGACAACACCTTTTGTTATTTGATTGGCATATTGCAGTTGAAACATCATAAGGCTATGTGGTACAATGACCGTATATTTCACATCAAAATGTTGGATGGAAAGAGGAAAACTTCTGATTGTGGGACAACTCCAGTCTTCTAGGTCACTAATTTTTCCTTGAGAAGTGACACACATCCACAAGTCTTTGAAAATCGATATTGTGGGTATCTGGATGACATACTTGAATGTGAATTTAATTCCTTTAAATTGGTTATATTCAACATCAAATGGTATAGGCTACAAATGAATGAACATGATCCCGATATAACTATTATTCAACATGATAACTGAGTTACCATGGTTAAAACAAGGCCATTTGAGTCAGGACCAGATTGCTATGTTTTTCCAAGCCAATGCGAACAATTATTTTACTCAGATGTTTCAGGTAGAGTGGGTTGGTCATATGTTGTTAGGTATGATCCAAGAGGAAGGACGATAGAGTATGATGTAGTGGAAGAAGATGATATGGCAGAAGAAGATGATGTAGAGGATAAATTACTTCATGTGTCAAATGAAGTCATTGGAGAAGTTCAAGAATATGTTAATAGAGACAATGTTCTAGATGAAGATGATATCAACAATATATTATCAGATTAAGAGCTTGAATAAGTCAAACAAAATGTAGGATAAAATGTTCCTGATCATGATAACAATGATGATATGAATGGAAATGCTAACATTGATGATGATGTTGATATGACCAATCCTTTGATCAACATCAATACTAATGTGGATGATACAGATGTTGACTTGGATGAAGAATAATATTAATGCTATCAAAATGTTGAAATGTACAAGTTAGGTGTTAATATGTTTTCATTTGATTTGTCATCTTTCATTTACCTTAAATTTTTGTTTTCTTAGATTTTGTAACTATTCTTGATTCTTACTATTTTGCTTTCAAATATTTTATAGTAGATAAATTGGTTATTGGGGAATTGAGAGTGATGTGCAGGGGGGAGGGCCCATATGAGCTTCCACCTCCACATGGTTGGTCTTGTTCAGTAGAGAATATATTATTCTTGAAACAAAGAGAAGCTCATTGAGGTATGTATTTAGCCCCAAAGAGGGTTAGATGCTCAATTGGTCAAGTATCTATTGTCAACACATCTTAATTTTCTATTGAGAGATCACAAGTTAAATTATCTTGATGCTCTTGGGGTTAGGTAAATGTTCAATTCACTTAACATTTAGAGATCAACCAAAATTATGATTTAATTAATTGACCCTGCATAGAGGGGGTTGTGAATGGGTCCAATGTTGAAATTTTATCAATTTGTGTTTGTTTGCATTGAAATTTGACTTGGTTATAGTAGATGCATGTGTTGATGATATGGGATGGTTTCAATACTCAAATATGAATCACACTATTAGGATATTCCGACACATAGGAAATAGTTAAGTATAACTTGGTCTAGTGTAGAGTTAGGTAAAGTGTGTTTATTTACTATGTACATTTGTAACTTACAATCCTGAAGTCACGATATGTTCTACACATGAAGTGATCCTATTGTTCATTCTCTCCTCAGTATTACCAACACTTGATCCATGGCTTAACACCCGATTGGTCCATGATCGCTATTTAAAGAGCATGGAGGGTCATTTGTAGGGTAACCGTTCATGAGAGAAACTTATGTAAATTTTATTTCTTTTATTAATAAATTGCCTAAAGTGGTCGCGTTGGCTCAGGCCGTGGACTGTTTCCCTGTTTCCATCTTTGAGAGTTTTAACCACGTCAAGAATACTGGTGTATTGATCTATGATCTATTTGTGAGCGGTGTCCTTTGGTGTTCTGTCTAAGGAACTTACCCTGTAAATTCCTACAGGGTATCAAAGCTATTTGAGGGTTGCATCCGTTGGTGATCCAAATCAGAAGCTATTACAACTGCATCCAATTGTCATTTCCTAGATCTGCTGTTTTTGACTGCTTTCGGGCCAAGAGAATTGCTCTATTGTGTTAGGTGCATTTGTTCCAGTGAGGAACCCCTTTCATTTCACGCGAAAAGGTTTCTGGTAGTCCTAGCTACATCATTTTTAAGATCTGGAGGTATACAGTCTTTATTTGCAGTTTTAGTTATATATCTCTCTATTTATTTCAGTTTATTTATCTCTATTTTTTTTTATTACCAGATCTATACCTTTTATTTCTGCAAATGCTCTTTGTCCTGCGACTCTGTGAAATCTGGGCAAATCAGAAACATAAATGAAGTTTTTTTTCTCATGCATATGCTCTTTTCCGCCGTGCCTTAGTGTGATTTCGGAAAATCAGAAACATTGAGGAAAATATATAGTTTCCAGCAAAAGTTAACTTCAAGCCATAAGGTTTGGTTTTTTCTGTATGTCCATGTTGGGTTTTGTGGTTTTTTTTGTAGGTAAAAAGAGATTTTTCAAGTAAGCACGCACCCTAAAGCTTTAGTGACCAAAAAAAATAAAAATTACTAACCTTTTAAACTAGTTCACTTGGTCCAAAGTTACTTTATGAGAGTAGAGGTCTTGAGTTCAAGTCTTTCTTCTTGTTGAGTTAATTTTTCAAAAAAGCACATGTAACTTATGTTTTAAAGTTACTTTATGTAAAAGTGTTCTCACCCATTATAAAAATTGAGTCACTTATAATTCTAAAGTCTCTTTATCTTTTATTTAAGTTACAATTTAGTGGGTAGCCCAAAAAGTACCATTGTAAAAGTGACTTTCACTAATTTATGAAAGTGGGTCACATAATTTTTTTTTTTTTAAGTGAGCTAATTAGATTAAGTTTAGCGGGGGGGTGGCGGGGCGGGGGGATTTTTTTAATAACATTATCATTCATTTCCACACATTCACGTACTTTGTCGACATCTTCAACAACTTTTCTTCAAAAAGCCATAACTTCTTCATCCAGAAGCTGTTTTTAGAGCCGTTTTTTTTAATCAGCCTAATTTTTCGAAATCTTTCCATTGGAACACTTAATTTCAGCATCTACAGCTTCAGTTTCTGTTAAAATGGAAAGTCCATGCCAAGTTATTCTTGACAGCACCAACTACTTCCAATGGTGGTCCTACATTGTGGATTTACTTAGAAGTAAAGGTCTTTACAGAATAGCCTCAGGCCAAGAAACCAAACCTCAAGATGAAGATAAGGCAGCCAAATAGGAAAATAGGAAAGATCAAGCACATGGGTTGATAGGGATGTCTATTTCTCCAGACCTTAGATTCCATATCACAGAACTTGATACTCCTAATGAAGCAATGAAACAACTCACTAAAGTTTTTGGAATTAAAAATGAAATTAGAGCCCATCAACTTGAAAATGAGTTACTTACATTGGACCCCAATAATTTTCCTTCCATTGAAGATTTTTTGTCCAAGTTCAAGACCCTTAGAATTCTCTTGGAAGGTGTTAAGGTTAAGAAAGAAGATGGTAGCCTTATATATTCCATTCTTACTAAGTTGGGACCAGCCTACTCTGTGCTTGTTTCCACCTTCCATTCTACTAGAGAAGCCTTTATTTCTCAAGGACAAGACTACAAGTCCCCCTCTTTTGATGCCTTTTGTGATTCTTTAATAAGAGAACAAGAAAATGTCTTATATCTTGGTCTTCTTAATCTTGGAAAATCTTCTAAGAAAGCCTTAGCCGCCTAGAAGCAACCAAATTCAAAGAATCCTAAGAAGCAGTATCCTAAAAAGAATGCTCCTAAACCAAACAAGGGTCCTAAGCAATTTCAATCTCAAAATGAAAATCATTTCAACAAAATGATAAGGCAAATAAAAAAAAGAAGGAAGAAGACTCATAGACATTGCCACTTTTATAATCGAGATGGTCACTTAGAATCTAAATGCTTTAAGAATATGGAAGCCTTGGAAGCAGCAATGAAGAAGCATAACATCCATTTGGAGCACTCTTAAACTTCAACTTTATATTTAGGAATAACACTTTCAGCATGTGGTTTTCAAGCATCTCGGTCTGGTTATGCACTAAATGTATCTTCTTCTTCTCATTCTCAGGAGTGGCTCATTGATTTTGGAGCTTCTTATCACATGGCCAAAAAAAAATCCATGTTTTCTTCTTTAAATGATTGTAACACAAAAAATATATATGTTGGTGATGATAGATCTCTTAGTGTTGTAGGGACTGGAACTGTTCATCTAGACAATGGTAAATTTAATGATGTATTATGTGTTCCAACCTTATCCTGCAACCTTCTATCTGTGTATCAGATAACTCATTCAGGTGAAGGTAAAATCGTTGAATTTTTACCTCATGATGTTGTAATTAAGGACCTAAGAGATCCTAGACAGATTTTAGTTACTGGCATTGTTGATGATTCTACAAGGTTGTATAAGTTTAACAACCTTGGGTCATCAAATCTTCCCTCGGTATTTGTTGCTCATAATGATGAAGTGAGCAAACTTTGGCATGAGCGATTGGGTCACTTAAACTATCACTCCCTTCAGAATCTATGTAAAGAAAATATGGTGACAGGTCTTCCAATGGTATCTTGCAGAGATGGTGTTTGTTCCAGATGTGTACTTGGAAAACATCATCGAGATAGTTTTGAAAAGCATGCTTCTTGGCATGCCTCAGCCCCTTTACGGCTTGTGCATAGTGATTTATGTGGTCCACTTCCAGTTGTTTCATTCTCTGGCTACAAGTATTTCTTAACTTTCATTGATGATTTCTCCAGACGCACTTGGGTATACTTCTTAAAACTCAAGAGTGAAGTATTTAACATGTTCTTGGCCTTTAAGGCCTTTGTTGAAAAACAATCTGGACATCAAATTCTTAAGCTAAGATCTGGTAATGGCGAAGAATATGTTAACAACAAATTCATCCACTTTTACACTGAGAATGGAATTCAAATGCAACATATTGTTCCATATACTCCACAAAAAAATGGTGTAGCTGAAAGGAAGAATCGCACCTTAAAGGAAATGGCTAATTGTATTCTTCAATCTAAAGGACTTAGTCTTAATTTTTGGGCAGAAGCAATTAACTATGAAAATTACATAGTAAATTGCACTACTACTAAGGTTTTAAAGAATATCACTTCAGAAGAAGCATGGAGCTCAATTAAACCAGATGTAAGTCACTTTCATGTTTTTGGAAGTGAAGCATGGGACCATATTCCAGATGAGAAACATAAATCTTTAGAACCTAAGAGTGAAAAATGTATTCTTGTTGGATATTCTAAAGATGTAAAAGGATATAGGCTTATTACTATTAAGTCTAAAAATGTTATCATTAGAAGAGATGTAAAGTTTTTTGAAAATATATCGGCCTACGAGCTTAGTTTGGCGGATGTGCCACCTCTCTCTATCCCTTCTACTTTTGAAAATATTTCTTCTTCAGATGATGACAATCCTCCCCCACCTTCTCAGGATCCTCCTTCAGCTCCTTAGCTTCCAAAATGGGTCCGTGCCACTTGGGATGCAGTAGGTGCTCTTGTAGGTGATCCTAGAGATCAACGATGTACACATTCTCAGTTCGATAGAGCCTCTTCTTTACTGGCTCAAGCTTCAGTGAATCATGATCCTGACACCTTTATAGAAGATTTAGGCCATCCAAATTGGGATGCAGCTATGAATGAAGAATATCGTTCATTATTGGCAAATGATACATGGGACCTTGTTCCTCTTCCAAAGGGACGAAAACTTTTTAGATGCAAATGGGTTTACATAACCAAGTTTGGACTAGATAGAAAAATTGATAAACATAAAGCTTGTCTTGTTGTTAAGGGTTTTTTCACAAGTTGAAGGCATTGACTATACTAAAACATTCTCCCCTACTACAAAAATGAACTCTATCTGCCTTGTTCTTTCCCTTGCTACCTCTTTCAAATGGGAAGTCCATCAGATGGATGTTAAATCTGCCTTCTTGCATGGGGACTTGCATGAATAATTCTATATGGAACAACCTCCTGGCTTTATAAAAACAGACTCCAGCCTTGTATGTCTTCTTAAGGAATCCCTTTATGGTCTCAAGAAATCCCCTCGCACTTGGTATGCCAAAATGGATAGCTTTCTTTTAGATAATGACTTTTCTAGGTGTCATTCTCATAATATTGTCTACACCAAGAAAGTGGGTAAGTCCCTTATCATTCTTGTTCTTTATGTTGATGATCTTATCCTTACTAGTAGTGATCCCAACCTTATAAACCATGTGAAGTACAACCTTAAAAGGAAGTTTGAAATGACAGACTTAGGACACTTGCATTATTTTCTTGGTCTTCAAGTCTTGCAAACCAAGGAAGGTATTTCCCTTTCCCAGTCCAGGTATGCTTGTGATCTTCTACACCACTTTCACATGGAAGATTGTAAGCCAACCCCTTCTCCCTTTCAGTCTAGAGCCAAAATTTCAGTCACTTGTAGTTCCCCTGAAGTTGATGCTACCTTATACTGTCAGCTTGTAGGAAAAATTTTGTATCTGATCCATACTCGTCTTGACCTTTCCTTTGCTGTTGACCTTATTGCTCGGTTTATGCAAAACCCACATGAAAGTCTTTGGAAAGAAGCTAAAAGAATACTTCATTATGTTTGAGGTATAGTTCAGTTTGGGATTCATTACAATGCAGAAGCATCTCCTCTATTGGTTGGTTTCACTAATTCTAATTGGGCTGGTGACCCTAATGATTGGAAGTCTACTGCAGGTTATGTGTTCACTCTTGGTTCTTGACCTATTACATGGGCTTGCAAGAAACAAAGTGCCATTTCTCTTTCTTCAGGAGAAACAAAGTATCGTGGTGTTGTAGAAGGTAGTAAGGAAGCCCTATGGCTTTGTCAGATCCTGTCAGAGTTTGGTTTTCAGCAGCAACATCTGACTACACTTTGGTGTGATAATCAAAGTTCCATTCAACTATGCAAAGATATAGTCAAACATCAGTGCAGAAAAAAAATTGAACTACACATGCACTTCATCAGAAACCTAATTCATGACCATGTTCTTGAAGTGTAATATTGTTCAACTGATGATCAAGTTGCAAACATCTTTACAATGGCTCTCACAGAGGCGAAGTTTACTAAAATTCGATTTATGGTTGGTGTTTAGGAAGTTGTCACTAAGGGGGGATAGGCTCTAATGCCTCCTTCCTTCTCCTATTGTGTCATATTTGTACATCCTTCAATCCTATCCCAATTTGTTCTTAAGGGGGGATGTTAGGATATTCCGACACATAGGATATAGTTAGGTATAACTTGGTCTAATGTAGATTTAGGTAAAGTGTGTTTCTTTACTATGTACATTTGTAACTTACAATCCAACAGTCAGGATATGTTCTAGACATGAATTGATCTGACAGTTCATTCTCCCCTCGGTATTACTGACACTTGATCCATGACATAACACCTGATTGGTCCATGATCTCTATTTAAAGAACATGGAGGGTCATTTGTAGGGTAACCATTCACGAGAGAAACTTATATAAATTTTATTTATTTTATTAATAAATTGCCAGATGTGGCCGTGTTGGCTTAAGTCATGGACTGTTTCCCTCTTTGAGGGTTTTAACCACGTCAAGGATACTGGTGTATTGATCTGTGATCTGTTTGTGAGCGTCGCCCTTTGGTGTTCTGTCTAAGTAACTTACCCTGTAAATTCCTACACACACAAATAATTCACAAAAAATATAACATAATGTTGAGGAGATGATATTATTTATTATTTTTTACTGTCCTTATCATGGTATTTATTTACTAGCCCTGACGAGGGTTAAGTGCTCAATTGGTTGAATACCCATTGTCAAAGCACCTTAATTTTCTATTGAGAGGTCAGAGGTTAAATTCTCTCGAAACTTTAGGGGTTAGGTAAATGTTATATTCATTTAACATTTAGAAATTGATAGAAATTATGCTTTAATTAATTGACCCCACACAAAAGGGGTTGTGAATGGGCGAATGTTGAAATTTTTTCTGTTTGTGCTTATATGCACTGAAATTTGACATGGTTATAGTAGATGCATATATTGACATTATGGGAGGGTTTCGATACTCAAATATGAATCACACATAGAATTCAAAAAATTTATAACATAAATGTTGAGGGGATGCAATTATTTATTATTTATTATTGTCTTTATCATGGTATGTATTTACTAGCCCCGTTGAGGGTTAGGCACTCAATTGGTCAAGTACCCATCATCAAAGCACCTTAATTTTCTATTGAGAGGTCACAGGTTCAATTCTCTCGATGCTCTCGGGGTCAGGTAAATGTTCAATTCAATTAAAATTTAGAAACCAATTGAATTTATGCTTTAATTAGTTGGCCCCACATAGAGGGGGTTGTGAATGGGGCCACCATTTAAATTTTTTCATTTTGTGTTTGTATGCACTAAAATTTGACATGGTCATAGTAGATGCATGCGTTGACAGTATGGGAGGGTTTTAAGGCTTAAATAAGACTCACAAAAAGAATTCAAAAAAATTATAACATAAATGTCGAGGAGATGAAATTATTTTTTAATTTTTACTGTCCTTATCATGATATGTATTTACTAGCCCCGTCGAGGGTTAGACACTCAATTGTTTGAGTAACCATTTTCAAAGTACCTTAATTTTCTATTGAGAGGTCACTGTTCTATTATCTCAATGCTCTTGGGGTCATGTAAATGTTCAATTCACTTAATATTTAGTAATAAGTGGAAATTATGCTTTAATTAATTGACCTCGCATAGAGGGGGATGTGAATGGGACCAATGTTAAAATTTTTTTCAGCTTGTGCTTATATGCATTGAAATTTGACACGGTTATAGTAGATTCATGTGTTGACGGTATGGGATGGTTCTGATACTCAAATATGAATCACACTAAGGATTCAACAAAATTATAACATAAACTTTAAGTATATGAAATTATTTATTATTTTTTACTTTCCTTATCATGGTAATTTACTAGCCTTGTCGAGGGTTAGGCGCTCAATTGGTCAAGTACCCATCATCAAAGCACCTTACTTTTCTATTGATAGGTCATAGGTTAAATTATATCAATAGTTAGGGTTAGGTAAATGTTTAATTTACTTAACATTTAGCAATAAGTCAAAATTATGCTTTAATTAATTGACCCCACACAAAGGGGGTTGTGAATGGGGCCAACATTGAAATTTTTTCAGTTTGTGCTTGTATGCATTGAAATTTGACATGGTTATAGTAGATGCATGCATTGGCAATATGAGAGGGTTCCAAAAATGAAATATGACTCACACAAATAATTCAACAAATTATAACATAAATGTCAAGGAGATGAAATTATTTTTTTACTATCCTTATCATGGTATGTATTTACCACCCCATTGAAGGTTAGGTGCTCTACTAGTCGACTATCAATCATCAAAGGACCTTAATTTGATATTGAGAGGCCACAGATTCAATTATCTTGACACTCTCGAGGTCATGTAAATGTTCAATTCACTTAACATTTAACAATCAATCAAAATTTTTCTTTAATTAATTGACCCCGCATAGAAGGGGGTTGTGAATTGGGTCAACATTGAAATTTGTCCAGTTTGTGCTTGTATACATTGAAATTTGACATGGTTATATTAGATGAATGCGTTGATAGTATGGGAGGGTTTTGAGACTAAAATATGATTCACACAAAGAATTCAACAAAATTATAACATAAATGTCAAGGAGATGAAATTATTTATTTCTTTTTACTATCCTTATCATGCTATGTATGTACTAGCTTCATTGAGGGTAGGCGCTTGATTGGTGGAGTAATCATCGATAAAGAACCTTAATTTGATATTGAGAGGTCATGGGTTCAATTCTCTTGATTCTCTCAAGGTTAGGTAAATGTTCAATTCACTTAGCATTTTTTTTTTTTTTTGAATTTTATTTTTTAGTTTGCGCTTGTATGCGTTGAAATTTGACATGATTATATTATATTCATGTGTTTATGATATGGGAGGGTTCCAAGACTCAAATATGAATCACTCAAAGGATTTGACAAAATTATAACAAAAATGTTGAGGAGATGGAATTCTGTGGGTAGCAAGATGTGATCATAGAAGCAACAATCCTAACAAATAGTAGAAGAAAAAACATACCAATCATCATCACATGTCTTCCTCAAATAGTAAATTTCTCCATTGTCATAATAATGAAACACCAACACAAGATTGAAGTGGAATTACAGACTAGTCTCTATAACGAGATTTAACAAATTATTTTTTTAGTCCTCTTATCAAAATCTTCCTTCATGGAATCCCTTAATTAACAATTGGTTTCCATTAATAATTAAAATCAAATTAAACACATCTCAACCCTATTAACAAAATTAAATATCATTTATATGTACCTCTATATTTAATATCCTCTATATGTACCCTTCCTTTCCCTTTTTTGAGTTTTTGATGTAAATATATTTTTTTATATAGAATAAGTATTTTTCAAAAAATTAAAAGGAATATATAACCTTTAATATTCAAAAAAAAATTTCAATTTGTAATTTATACAATTGGCTATGGCATATGTTATACAATGATCAACACTGGAAAGGTTTGAGGCTATGGAAAACATAGGAGACTAACTTGTTGGCATGAAGGGCCCCATGTCATCATGATTGATGACCAATACTCCTACATTCAATTAAAAAAACATAAGGCAAGCACAAGATGTAATGTTAAGACAAAGTTTTATTTGGGAATGCTTGACCTTCAAGCTATCCCCCCAACTAAGACTCCATCCTATATGTTGAATCTTTGAGAGGGAGAAGGGGTTATTTGGTTGAGAAGGGAAGACAAATGATGCCTATATTTCACTAAGAAGCATAGAGTTGAATTGGAGAGAAACTTGCCCGTTGTTGCATAATAAAATCCTAGCTAGTAAAGCTAATTGAATGTTGGTTTTCTCTTCGGGTTTCTAGGATATTTCATGTCTTAATGTATGTATGTATATATATATATATATATATATATATATATATATATATATATATTTATTTATTTATTTATTTATTTCGTGTTGAGTATTTTACTATGTTAACCTGCATTTGTGGTTTATTTAGCTATTGTAGGTATTTAATGGTTTCTATATAGATAGTTATTAGTGTTGAGTAGTTAATGAGTTGGTAACTCAATGATATTTATAGTGTGGAGGTTTTGTTTCATTTTACAATGTTTAATAGTTGTCATCTATCTCAATAGATCTTTATCCTCCATCGTTGGGTGATGTAAAAGATGGGAAATCAATAGTTCATATTCCAAAGATACTACTATTAAAACAAACTAGGAGTTTCTAAATTTGTTTTCATAGATGTTGTCAGGTTTCTCTCACTAACATAATCGATCTTGAATTGTTGAGTGAGTGTTTCGTGCTCTCTAGAGGTTGTATCTCCTCTCTGGGTTGCATCCACTCACTAATTAGTGTCAACACCTTGTCCACAGGCTCTAACCCCTATATATCACCCAATATATTATGTGATTTTTTCCTCAATAAATATCCCCCAATATGAACCCACGTGGTATGGTATTGCTCTCCCAGTGAAGCCCTGATGTCCACAGGTAGTACATTATATTAATAAAATGAAAAAACTATATAATATATAATATATTAATAAATAAATAAACTATATAATATATAATGGTTTAAATGTAAACCCCAAGGGATAGCTCATTTGGTTGAGTTCTTGTTGCTAAGTACCTCACCTATTAGGAGGTCACGGGGTCAAATATCCTTGACACTCTTGGGGTTAGGCCTTACTACTTTGGTCGACGGGTAGATCCCTTCGGGTTAATCTACCTAGATTTTCTCATGGATGGAGTGGCCACTCAGTCTCTGTGAACCACCCCTAAAATAAATAAATTGGTTTAAAGGTTTAATATATATATATATATATATATATATATATATATATATATATATATATATATATATAACCCATCCATAATATCTCATTTCATTCCACCTATTTTTCGTAGATGTTCTCTAGTTGCATGCCATAGATGTTCTCGTTGGTGATATACTATGCATCCCATACTAATTTCATATACCAAATACATTTAGGGATGGTCAGTCTTACTAGTGAATTAGTTGAAAGGGCCTACACCTGCTCCTGTCTTGTTTCATTACATATGTAATATCTCTCCCCACCAGGCTAAACTTGACTAAATACCTCCTCCACACACCATAAAACCCTGAACATAAGAAGTTGGCTCTAGAGGGGAAGAATATTCAAATTCTGCAAGCACCATGAGAGCACCAGGATGAGAGATGGAGGTAAGAAAAATTCATTTATAATGTTTACCTATACAAGTTGTGTAAAGGAAGAGGACAAATATATATGCATGAACAAATTCTATACTCAAATGGGCCTTTTTTTGTTGTGAAAATTTGATGTAGAAACCCTAGGAATCTTGTTCATTACCTAAAATTATTAAATCATTCTCCATTAAAGGGATGGTATCTTGCAAGATCTCCTCTTGATCTATAATATTTAAGACATTCCTTTGTAAATTCCCTCTCAAACTCCTTAATGTCATTTTGTGGTTTCAAACACTATAATAAGTTCCCCAATTTGGTTACCATGGCCATGGATCCATGCTCTATAGACTAAGTCCATTTTGGAATGAGGGATTGAGTTCCCAAAACACCAATTTATTTCCCATATGTTATTAAAATGTAGCGCTAGCCACATTGATTTTGTAGTAGATTTGACTTGAAAATATATAACAATGGAAAATATTCCCAAGAAATAACACAATATATTTATATAATAGAAATATCTTTTATTAAGATCTTTAGAAAACCCTTGAGGTAGGGAAACACCATACAACTACTTCGTAAGGAAAGAGATCACTGTCAATACAAAACAATACTTGACATATCTCAATGGGGAGTCTCTATCCACTATATAGACTTCATACATACAAAACCATGGGTAATTACTTTTATCAAAATAAATATTTCACATTTATAAATCTTTTTTGGAAAATGCGGATAGTTGTAGTGTCAGTATTTAGAGTAGATCGAAAAATGCATGTTGGAAGGTCCTACATATCAAAGCATTAAGCATATCGACGAATCAGTGATCGACACATCGGAGGTCTAGGGAAGACCAACGATTGGCGAATGAGAGAATCAGAAATAAGAACTTCTTAAGGTGTAAATCTTAAGAAGTTTCAATATGAAAATGTGCTGATAGTGTTAAAACCACCGAGGAATGTCGATAGTGTTAAAACTGTCGGGGAACGACGATACAGGTTAACAAAGGATTTCATCACAAAACCAAAGGTGAATGGGCCTTTTCTCTCTCCTATAGAGGAACATGTGGCGTGATATGATTGGTTCCGATAAAGCTACAGTGGCATCTGTCGTCAGCATGATGTGGCGGTATGGCAGGACACGTGGCAGGAAATTTTGGCATTTTGAGGGGTCCTAAGTGTTAACGGGAAAAGTGTCCATTCAGAACGACCCTATCCCACTAAGGTGTGACAGTGACCTTAGAAACAAACAGAGAAAACTACTTTTGTATTCTTCTTTATGAACTATAAACAAAGAGAAATAGGATGAACCAACCTGTGTCTTGCGCTAGTCCTTTGATCCAATCTCTCTCCTCTTTGACAGCTTCCAGCTACCTGCTCCCTTACTTGCCTAGCTTCACCAAGTACTTGTAAGATCACAGAAGAAGGAAACTATACAAAGACATGGGTTTATATTCATAAAAAGCTTAGGATCAGATTTAAGCTAAACATACAAGTGTAACAAACATCAATGATACACAAGCATGTAGGAGAAACTCAAATAGTTTTATTGATATAACAAGAAGATCCAGGAGGAGTTACAACCGATGATCCCTGATCCAGCATCAACCTCCCAGCAAAGAAGCCCCTCTTTGCCTCCAACAAAGCATAAATCACCCAATACTCTGATATCTATCTCAAAACCAACAGCAATTCTCTGCAATGTACAAAATTCCAGCCTCTGGATCTCTGGGATGAGGGATCCATATATAGATGTATGCAGGGAGTATGAGTCAGCTTATGATTTGACTAGTGTCTTCTCTCTGTCAGTTCTTGCTTCCACTTGGGGACTGAGAGCCTCTTACTCATCCTTGGTCGAATTCAGTGAGGCAAGTGTTATTGGGGAAGATTCTGGAAGCTTCCATTGTCTCTCCACCTCGTGGAATGACTCTGCCACTTGTCATTTCCCGCTCAACGCACCCTGGTAGTGCATTTAGGTGCGTTGCAACGCACCTAGCTAGTGGACCTGGGTGCTATGCAATGCACTTGGCTAGTGGAGCAGTTGAAATGATCCTGATTTGACTGATTCTGAGCAGTTTCTGGTGGAGAAACTTCTGGGAGAAGCTGTAATTTGTTGACCTTGTTCCTTTAGGAGTTAGAACAACACTTTTAGGGACTTAGGATCCCTTGTTTTATGGACATTTCATGCTTAGAGCTGTAAGGCACAAAAATGTCTATAACAGTTGCCCCCTAAAGTATGAGGCCGTTTATCGGGTGAAATGCTTTATTAGGAGGATTCGAAGTTCTTTCAATGCTAGGAGGAGACCTGTAATAAGATACAATACAATACATTATCTTCATACTGTTTTCATGATCTAGCTGAGGCGGGCATTCCCATGCTCAGCTTTATAAATTCATTTTCATGTACATAGGATAGACAATCGTCTGATGGTAGACTGATGATTCTGATAGAGTCATCATCCTTTTGGTAGGATGATTATCTGTGCTGCAATGTTGTACATTTCAATGTCTTTATTTTCCTGAATATATATCGTAGCCCGGATGGATGAAACTAGATCCGGGGTCTTCAATCTCGTTCGATCTTCACTCGAAGTACAAGTCGATCCATGTGAGAAATGTTTTGAAGTCGAACATGGAAAGACATCGCTTGATTACCAGTCAATGATGTAAACTGTTAACAAGCGCAAGAGGAATCACCGATAATGATAATGACCCTCAAGGTACTGCAGTACAATTCACGTGGTGTGAATAAAGGACTTGGCGTCGAACACCACGCAAAATCTTTCGGTCGAAGGTCATTGATGTATACCTGTCGTCGGAAGTGAGAAACTTGCCATTGAGGCATGCAAGCTTCAAAGTACTGAATGGGGTGTTCCTAGATCAAATTCTTGGATAATGAGCTGATGTCGACAAGAAGCGATCTGTCAAAGGAGGGCCTTAATGAATCCCACATCAATGACACGGAACGGAGCAAATGATTTTGATGGAGGTGAAAACGATCTGATGATATATGGTTCAGGATGGCGGTCATGAAAGAATGAAGTATAATGTATGGTAGTGGATAGGACACAGGTGACTTCTCTGGATGACTTCTCTTGAACATGTCGGCGACACTTATGTGATGGATTGGTAGCATTTACCCCAAATGTGGATGGTGTGGCGTGACCATGGTGATGTGACCGGTGAACGAAACAACCCAACCCGACTCGGGCACGGAGCGGAAGTGTCATGTTCAAGAGCGACTTGCTACCAATAAAGATTCTTTGAGTTTTCTTCCCAATTTTTCCCCAGTCATTGCTGACCAGTACCTCTTTATTTTTGTCAAGCTCGAGGAGGATAAAATATGCTTGTTCTATAATTTTCCCTTCGGGCAAACCCATTGCTATGTTTTAACGAGCCTAGCGATAGTGAAACTCGTTCTCGTCTAAAGACAAGTTTGTCACTATTAATCTTTTTAACGAGTCTAACGACAAAGATAACTCGGTCCTTTTCATTTTTAGAGAGTCTGAAAAGGTACGTAAAGGTAACTCCGAAATTCCTTTTTCGTCATCTAATCCCTTAAGTCCGAAAAAGTATAAAACAATACATAAGGGATGAATTTTCGATAGTTTTAACGAGCCGAACAAAACAAGTGCTCGATCTTTTTGTGCAATAATCCCTCAGGTCCAAAAAGATTAAAATCTAGACGAGGGATAGCACTTCCTGTCGCTTTAATGAGCTGGAAGGCCAAAACTCGGCAATCTTTTCATATTTTACGAGTCAGTTGAAAAGAGCTTAAAGAAGACTCGTCTTTTGAGGAACGAGTGATAAAATGGGTAGCAGCTGATTCCAGGTAAGGTTTGGAATTTTCCAATCACGGCAGTGTCACAAGGATGGCTAGTGAAATCACTCTTCGCAGCTGTTCCTCAAAATGGGTAAACAATCAAATGGAGGTGAATGATCGGCCAATGGAAAAGTGGAGGTGACAGTGCAAACACGACCAAGGCTTTAATGGCTGAAATGCTTCATTCACGGTGGTTATTTACCAGGGAATGGTTCATTTTTTAATGAGCTTAAACGCGGGTGGAAACATTTGCTCATGTCTTATGTTTATTTTTTAACGAGCTTGAACTATGCGCTAAAACTGCTCGATTAATCCAGTCATATGATAAGAATGTCTCATATAAAAACGACAACTTTTAGATTTTTGCCCCACATCCTTTCTTTATGCAAGTTAGGAAACGACTAATCCAAAAAACAGATAAATAACCGCTCTTTGCTTGCACTCCAAAAGGTTTGCATGCCCCCAGGTATAAAATATAGTTTCAAGGTTACCCCTCAATTTGCAGACAAAACATTTGTTCTATTGGGAGAGGCCTACCTCTTACAGGTTACCCAAAGATTGCTCTATTCACACAGCAAACAAAACACTTCTTCGGCGATGTCTACCGAGATAAACAAGGGCGAGCAACGACGTCCGCCAACTCACATAACTTTGACAAGAGAATCTTATTCTAGAATAACCCCTCTTCCACTGACGGACGGGGTACAGACTAGTCATATTCTCCCATGGAAACCTACCCTATACCCGAAGTTTTCCTGCCGAAGCAGACCAGGACGCATGCCCCTTGGGTTTTAGTCATATCCCTCCAAATTACTCGCGCTCATCGGGGGGACGGACTGGGGATTGAGACATTTCTTGTGCGAAAAGACCATTTAGGGATGGTATATGACTATTTGCTATGCGTGATCCGGGAAATGAAAGCTGGTCCACGAGCTTGACCACTCTTCCTTCTTGCGGAAAACACATTACTCTAAAGAGTGAGGAGACAATGGCTCCCATGCAATAAATATAGTCTCGTCCAAGGAGTAGATTATAATCCAAGGGTCCTTGAACTACCATGACGTTCATGCGAACTGTCTTCCTTCTCAATGTTATGGGCACATCGGGAAGGATCCCTAAAGGTCGACTGGTTCCTTTATCAAATCCTGTCAGATTTCTCATCTTAGGTGAAAGCGATGGCGAACCAAGCGCTTTCCAAGCAATAGAGGAAAGGATACTCACAGAAGCCCCCTCATCTATGATGGTACCAGCCATGACCATTCTATATATTTGAACGATAATTCGGAATGGTATGCTTGCTGGTAGGCGGGGTCTACCTAGTTGATTCCAGTCGAAGGAGACAACTAGGTTGCTTGGAGGTGGGACCAAGTAGACGGCCGGGTATGGCTCTGACGAACTTCCTTCCTACGGTAAAGGAATGGGTAGATTGCCCCTATGTTCGTCGGAGTCTGTGTTGATGAAGAGAATTTGGACGGTGTCATCCTTGTTCTCTTCAGTGACTGTATCATCTGAAGATAAAACCTCTGAAGGCAAGACTGGGTCAACTGCCGCCTCGACCTTTTGACTTTCGTCTGGTATAAATTCAGTTGGTTTATCTTCAATGATAGATGCTTCAGCCGACCACCTGAGCGGGCCAGCTGGATTCTCAACTAGTGACGGACTCAGCAAGAGTTTTTTATGTCCAGGAGGAAGTCATAACAGTGAAACCGGACGATCATCCAAAACTCTTTTAGCTTCATCTAAGAAGGGACAACGGTGGAGGGCATGGTCGCCTTCGCAGAGTTTAAAAGGAAATCTAGCTTTCCCTTTTTGTCCTGGGGCTTCACTTTCACTAGTTGACGGTGTGCTTTCAACATGATCACCAGAGGTTGATGACACCGGATTGTGCAAATGAGGAGACCAGTCCCTTAGTATCTGGGGGATGCAAGGACAATCTCTATGAAAGTGGTCTCCTTTGCAAATGACACATGGCGATTTAGGCCTGGTCAGTGCAATGTGTGGATTTTCGTTAAATGACACTCGTTTTCCCCCATTAGCCTTTGACTCCTTCTTCTTTTTCTCTTTCTTCTTCTTTTCCTTCTTCTCCTTAGGAACTTGGTTTTTAGCTTTACCAGTTCCATCAAGCGAAGAGGAAGGAGGAGATGAAGAATTAGAGGAAGTAGAAGGCTGGTGGGCAACTCTGGACTCGTCTAATTGCTGATTCGATTGTTCAGGAATAGTGGTGTTCTGAACGACATTGGTTGAGAAGAGCCATGCTGGCAAGCCAATTGTCAGTCCTGGAAGCGACAATGTGGCCATATGGGGCGCACCAACATCTCCCCAAGAGGAGAAGGGACTAGGATTTCCACCAAGGGGAATTCCTTGGTTGGTAGGTTCCATTTTCTCAACCCAATATCAACGTAGGAAAAGGGTATGAATATTCCGTTTAAAATAAATTTTAACACGCTTTGACACAACTTGTTTTTTCAGTTTTTAAGAGTCGAGAAAAAATAAAAGATGACTCTAGTCTCCTTCGATTTTTAATGAGCCTGAAGTGACAAGTGCTCAGATGGACCTTTTCTGTTAAGGAGTCTGAAAAGGAACGAAAGGGACTGCTCTGGAGGTCTAGGTAGAGGGAGTACCAAACCAATCGCAAAACTGCAGAATACTTTTTACGGTACGATAGTCAATCTTCCCGAATGCTGTGTTCGGTGCATTGCGATCAGTAGGGCGGCCGACACAGCTTCCTATGGATAAAAGGTTTTAAGCCTATAGGGGTCTCCCAATATATACTCGACGGTACGTGGGAGCACAAGTCCGTGTTGGAGAGGTAAATCCCCTCTGCGGACAGAGGCGATCCCACTAGCCCAAAATGGGTCTAGCAACAATCAATCAACGCTACCATGCAAGTTCCTAGTTGCAGATTGAAAGTGGATTATGAGAACCAACCTGGAGTCCAACGCTAGTGTCGTAGAAGAGTTGATACTCCCGTTCCCTTGCTCCGGCAGGTCACGATCCTCACGATCTCCGCGAATGGATACCTGCACATGCAAAGAATGAAGCGAATACAAACATAAAATCCACTAAATACAACTATATATCAGTCAGAAAAGATATAGATCAAACATTATCATAACGAACAATAAGATCAGAACCATAATGATAGTCGTTTATTAATGAATAATCAACACAGAAAAATACAACCAAAGTTCTGACGTTGAATCTCTCCTCTGGCTGGGCGAGCAGCTACATATGTCTTGCAATAGACCTTTCTCTCTCAGACTTCTGGCAGCATAACCTCCCTATGCTCCAAGACTCTTACTATCACTCAAGACAAGCATTATCACTACTAGCACGATCACCACTACTCAAAAACTAGCTTGTCAAATGCACGAGGACATAATTTTATAGATGGAGAAGGGGAAGAAAATACAATGAATCAAGACACCCATTATGGATTGGCATTATCTCCAAAAAGCCGCTGTGGATAGATGTAAGGGATAGATGATGAATCTTGACATCTAGAAGATTAGCTTTATCCTCAAAAACTTCATGATTTGAGGGAAAAAACATCCGGGCGCGCGTTTGTTAAAAATCTTTTCCAAACTTGGTTGGCGCGGGTGTAACTCTAAGATAGAGCGCCAATTGGTGCGCCCTCTTTTGAGGATTTCCCCAATTTGCGCGGGCAGTACATTGTGGACCCGCGCTAATGGAAAAAGGGCACTTTTCAGGGATATTTTGCACAAGATGTCTTCAGGGCACATGAAGTCCATACTTAGGGGAACATAATGCAAGTGGTTTTATGTTATGTCACTGCTCACAGGTCCCGGAATGAGTCCTCCAAAGTGCGGAAAGGGGTAACAGGGACAGTGACCAATGGTGACAAATTACTGTGTAACAGATGCCCCCTAAAGCATGAGGCCCAAGAGAGAGAGAGGGGTGAAATGCTTTACAAGAACACATGCAGCTGCCGCTGGAGAATTTGCATAGAGAGAGATACAACTGATAGCTCAAGTACATGATATATGTGGTATGGTCGCAGCCATCCATAATAGAGTACATAATAATCTAGATCCATGGTATGGCCGCAGCCGTCCGGTTAGGATCGATGAATAGACTCAGGTATGGTCGCAGCCATCCAGTGATTGAGTCATGTAACAAGAATCACACCTGGATTACAACAGACAAAATCCAGGGTCTTGCGCTCCATCTCGACCCGAACAAAAGTACAAGTTCAAGCATGCGAATATATGAGCTGAAGTCGAACATGCATGAACATCGTCTAATTACCAGTCAATAATGAAAACTGTTAACAGACGCGAGAGGTACCACCAATAATGACGATGGCCCTCAAGGTACTATAGGTACAACCTACGGCGTGCGAATTAGTGAGCTGGCATCGAACACCCGTAGAATCATTCGATCGGAGGCCAATGATGAAAACCTCACGTCGAACACGAAGAACCTGCCATTGAGGCATGCAGGCTCCAAGGCACCTGAAGGGAGTCTCTAGATCAGCTTCCTGGATAATGAGCTGAGGTCGATAGGAAGTGACCTTGATCGAAGGTGGGCCATAATGTTTCCCACATCATCGACACGAGACAGAGAGATAATGTTGTGAATCAGGATTATGTGAGCTATCAGAGGGAGGTTGTTTTTCTGCAGAGGTCAACTTCTCTTGAACATATCGGTGGCACGATAGTGGAATTGGCAGTATTTGACATCAATGGATCAGAGGTCATGATGACGAGGCAATGAGCAGATGAGAGGTCAAATAGGATTATCCAAATCCATGGAGGCAAGTGAAAAATGAGATGAGATATCCCCACCCAGACACGAAAGCAGACAAGTGCCATGTTCAAGAGCGACATACTGCCGACACGACAATAATTATGGTTCCATTTTCCCCCGCCATTTCTGGCGAGTACCCCAATTATTTTTAACAAGCTTGATGGGGATAGCATATGCTTGTGGTGCATCATTTCGACAGAATCCAATGTCATCAGGTTTTAACGAGTCTGACAAAGGAAGAACTCAGCGTCTTTTCATGTTTAGAGAGTTTGAAAAGACAGCAGAAAATGAAACTCCAAGGGTGTCCTTTTTCATAAAGTTGTGTCTCTCGAGCCCGAAAAAGTATAAAACAATGCTCGAAAGAACCGCCCGACCATTACGATCGAGGAGTACTTTTCATAAGTAGTGATTTCGACCTGAAAAAGTAAAAAAGCGATCGAGATCACGTCGTTTCATAACCATTAACGAGTCTGAAACGACAAAAGCCCGGTAATCTTTTTATGTTTTAACGGTCAACAAAAAGAACTTAAAACGACCGCCCCTTATTTACTTTTAACGAGTCAAGAGGGAAAACTCGGCAATCTTTTCATCTTTAAACGGTCGGAAAAGCGCTGAAAGAAGACCTCCATTTTTATTTTCTTTAACGAGTCAAAAAGGAAAAATACTCGGCAATCTTTTCATATTTTACGAGTTAGAAAAGAGCGTAAAGGCGACTCGTCCTGAAGGAACGAGTGGTATAAAGGGTAGCAACTGGTTCCGGTAATGGTGGAACTGCTCAAAACATATAATAGTTAAGAGGCTGGCTAATAAAACCACTCATCGCTGCGGTTCCTCAGGAAAGGATAAACAATCAAGTGAGAGCATATGATCGGCCAAAGAGATGGTGGCGATGGAAAGAAACAACCAAGGCTCATCTAACAGAATTTAGTAGATAGGCAGCAGTCACGAGATGTAAATCAGATATGGGTTCATTTTTACACAAGCTTGAACCATGAAGAACTCTGCTTGGATTCGGTTTCATGTTTACACAAGCTTGAAACGAAAAACTATGCTTGTTATAAGTTCGCATGCCCCCAGCATAATAACGCAAATCGAGGTACATGGATGCCCCTTAAGCTTCATTGCATTCAACAAAGTGGATGGAATGAAGGTTCACTCTCGAGATCTATGAAAGACTCGACTTGTATTTTACGAGATCTTAATCAAAAGACTCGATTTGGAAAGGGAGTTGTTTCAATTTTTAATGAGGTTGACGCAGTAAAAGAACTATCCTCATTACCCTTGTTTCATTTTTTAATGAGGTCGTCACAAATCAAAACTATCCTCGGACACCTAGTTTCATTTTTTAAGGAGCTTGACACAAGAAAACGAACTATGCTCCAACCGAACTTCATCATAATGAACAGGAAGTCGAGGCTTCCGAGAGTGTCACTCCCGATGGAAGGGAAACATCTTGGAAGTCAGGGCCCAATGCCACCAGGACACTATGCACAACGGCGACATCACTAGATACAGGCACGGGATAGGTGGCCACATAGTTGATCTGTGCTGGGGCAGATGCAACTGGTGGATGAAAACCAGGAGGGGATGACGACTGCAAAGGAGGGACCCGTGGACGAACGAACGATAATTGATCGATAGTCACAATTCTTCCATCGTGTGGAAAGCAAACCACATGGAAAAGTGAAGAGACAAGGGCCCCCATGGCATAAACATAGTCACGGCCAAGGAGAAGACTGAAATCTAAAGCACCTTGGGTAACCGATACGTCTATATAGACGGTTTTGCCTCCCAAAGTAATAGGGAACTTTGGAAGGATCCCTAATGGTTGACTAGTTCCTCCGTCAAAAGCTGTTAGATTCGGCGCGACTGGCACAAGCTGTGGGGAACCCAAAGCTTGCCAAGTAGTGGCAGGCATAAGACTGACAGATGCACCCTCATCCAAAACAGTGCTAGGTATCGCCTTATTATAGGCGTGTACTGTAACCCAGAAAGGCACATGGGATGGAAGGCGGGAGGTGGTCAAACGACTCTAGTCAAAGGAAACGACTGAACTACTTGGTGGGGGAATCGTACGATTGCCCCCCTGCTCCAAAGGGACCGAAGCAGGACTCTCGGGAACAACTGGGATAGGAGAGTCATTTCCGGACTCAGGAGAATCTGAGGAGATGAGAAGAACATGGGAATGATGCTCTTCCAGAACAGAGTGGTCGATAGATGGTGAACTCGAGTCGACACTCTTTCCGACCAATGGTTGGTCTGGAACAGGCTTGGCAGAGCCAGGTTCAGGAAGAGGAGGCTGGACAAGAGAGGAATCTTGGTCGATCTCTTTGTCAGCAGGGGAACGATCTGCGGCTGCAGAGAGACGTTGATAGCCAATGGGTAGTTGGGGTGAGGGAGCTGTAAGACTTTCCAAGACAACAGAGGCTTTATCCATGAGCGGACAAAGGTGAAGGGGATGATTGCCTTCACAAAGTCTACAAGGGATTCGAATCTTCCCTTTTCCCTTACCATTTCTAGCTGATAGAGTAGCATCGCCATGAGCTTCAGAGGACGATGAGGGGCCAGCTGGATCATGAGACCATACTTCTAAGACCTTGGGAATGCCAGGACAATCGCGAAGAAGATGGTCCTCCTTGCATAATCTACAAGGAAATTTGACCTTCCGCGGAGGAGCAGAAGGTGGCTCGACTTGAGTTGTACTTTTAACCTCTCGCTTAGGAGTCTTCTTCTTCTTCGTCTTCTTCTTCTTCTTCTTAGCCACCTAGTTACTTGAATCCAGACTTTCGCCAGGCGAAGTAGAAGATGAGGACGGAGAAATAGGCGAAGAAGGGGAGAGGTCCACCTTGGAATCAACATGATGTTGTTCGGGTGGAGTAGATGGTGGAATAGGAGTCATTACACTCGGGACCACCGAGGTTGAAAACAACCATACGGGCAAACCGATGGTTAACCCAGGCAAAGACAAAGTTGCCATATATGGAGCACCGACATTTCCAAAAGAAGGAAATGGACTAGGGTTTCCATCTGGGGGAACACCTTGGCCGGTAGACTCGGGGAAGGTTGCCATTGAAAACGAGAAAGAACCCTACTCAAACTAACGCAAACAAGATCTAACCGGGTAAATGTGTATCGTGGCCGAATAAATTTTAAGACAAAGGAACTGAACTTGACCTTTTCATGTTTTAAGAGTCGAGAAAAGGACAAAAAGATGACTCTAGTCTCCTTCGAATGTTTAATGAGCACGAAGTGACAAGACGCTCACTGGCACCTTTTCTTTTAAGGAGTCTGAAAAGGATCAAAAGTGACTACTCTGGAGAACTAGGCAAAAGATTTACCAAACAATCCGTAAAACTGCTTATACACCTTGGCAATCAGATGAAAACCAAGGACTTCCTGTACGACAGTCAATCTTCCCGAATGCTGTGTTCAGTGCATTACGACTTGTAAGGTGGCAGACACGGCTTCCTGTGGATAAAGGATGATAACCTAGTGGGGTCTCCACATATACTCGACGGTACGTGGGAGCACAAATCCGTGCTAGACCACTATCGAGTCACAAAAGGAGGAATCACCCAACCATAATGTGAAACAACAGTGACTAGGTTTAACGACGCCGGAACACGTCTCTAGCCTAGACCTCTAGAATGTATGCGTTAAGTTCCAATGTGTTGTTAGATTCATTCAGTTCATTTTACAGTTGATCTTCAATTAGGTTTCAGTTTTTAGGTCCTACCGCTTGTGATCTCTCAGAATTTCCTAAATGCAAACTATATGCCAAAATATATCATTCCGTTCAATGAATGCTAACTACAGAAGAGTTGAGATTTTCAAACAAACAAAATGATCACCAAACAATCAACAAAGATCCTAATGCAGCTAATAGCAATAAATGATTTTTTTTTTTTTTTTTAAAAGTGACTAATTGCCAATAACAATGAAAAATGCTAACTAATATAATGCAAAAAGATCGTTTGTTTTTTCTTTTAAAATGGCATAATGCACTTAAACAAATCTCGAGAGATATTAACAAGCGTAAACAGGCAAATTTCACTCAATGCAAATAGAACCAAGTCTGAAACACCAAGACAAACTGTCAAAACAAGGAGAATCACAAAGACCAAGCAAAATCCAAACGAGCTAGAGGCGAATTGCTCGAAGCACAGAATAATAAGTTTTGACAACCACTAGACAAGTGCAGAAAACAACCAAAAAGTCGACTGGACAATCAAAGAACCAAAAACTCCTACGGAAGGCTCGATATACAAAGCCACTAGATGCTCTAGGGCTGGGATATAAGATCGATAGAAATAGGCGAACACCCGAAGGATAAAGGTAAAAAAACCAGTCAAACAGAGTTCTGACACACTCCAGTAGCTGAAAAGGATGTAAAAAGACAGAAATCTGAGTTTAAAAAGCTTCCAACAAATAAACTGGCAAAGTTCACAGGACTGGCGCGACTGTCAGCCTGTAACTCGCGCTATTAAGGAATTAGCGTGAGTTGCTTTTGTGCAACATGCGCCAACTGGCGCGACTGTCAGGTAGAAAAACGCGCTAATAAAGTTTGCTTGCCTAAAAAATAAATCAAGCAGTCCAAGGTCTGGTCGACAGTATTCAGACAGATCAAACAGCAAAAAACAACTTAAAAACTAACCCAGAAAGCTTATTTACGCAAGCAAGCAAGAGAAAACCAAAATGCAAGACAAAATCCAAGCTGTTCGGTTCATAAACCAAACCGGAGATTGACTGAAGTGGCGTTGATCTACTTCGCTAATGCAAAGCAATAGCGTTTAGAAGGCTGCCTGGCCGTACTTCAGGCTCCGTCCAAGGTTTATGAATCAAACAACAAATAGCTCCTCCCCAGTGGAGTCGCCAAATTATTGGAGAGGTAAATCCCCTCTACGGACAGAGGCGATCCCACTAGCCCAAAATGGGTCTAGCAACAATCAATCAACGCTACCATGCAAGTTCCTAGTTGCAGATTGAAAGTGGATTATGAGAACCAACCTAGAGTCCAACGCTAGTGTCGTAGAAGAGTTGATACTCCCGTTCCCTTGCTCCGGCAGGTCACGATCCTCACGATCTCCGCGAATGGATACCTGCACATGCAAAGAACGAAGCGAATACAAACATAAAATCCACTAAATACAACTATATATCAGTCAGAAAAGATATAGATCAAACATTATCATAACGAACAATAAGATCGGAACCATAATGATAGTCGTTTATTAATGAATAATCAATAGAGAAAAATACAACCAAAGTTTTGACGTTGAATCTCTCCTCTGGCTGGGCGAGCAGCTACATATGTCTTGCAATAGACCTTTCTCTCTCAGACTTCTGGCAGCATAACCTCCCTATGCTCCAAGACTCTTACTATCACTCAAGACAAGCGTTATCACTACTAGCACGATCACCACTACTCGAAAACTAGCTTGTCAAATGCATGAGGACAGAATTTTATAGATGGAGAAGGGGAAGAAAATACAATGAATCAAGACACCCATTATGGATTGGCATTATCTCCAAAAAGCCGCTGTGGATAGATGTAAGGGATAGATGATGAATCTCGACATCTAGAAGATTAGCTTTATCCTCAAAAACTTCATGATTTGAAGGGAAAAAACATCCGGGCGCGCGTTTGTTAAAATTTTTTTCCAAATTTGGTTGGCGCGGGTGTAACTCTAAGACAGAGCGCCAATTGGTGCACCCTCTTTTGAGGATTTCCCCAATTGGCGCGGGCAGTACATTGTGGACCCGCGCTAATGGAAAAAGGGCACTTTTCAGGGATATTTTGCACGAGATGTCTTCAGGGCACATGAAGTCCATACTTAGGGGAACATAATGCAAGTGGTTTTATGTTATGTCACTGCTCACAGGTCTCGGAATGAGTCCTCCAAAGTGCGGAAAGGGGTAACATGGACGGTGACCAATGGTGACAAATTACTGTGTAACAGTCCGTACTGGCACTTATCGTCTCAAAGTGGAGGAATCACCCAACCATTAGTGAGGACAACAGTTACCAGGCTTTACGACGCCGGAATACGTCTCTAGCCTAGACCTCTAAATGCTGTGCGTTAAGTTCCAAAGCGTTGTTAAGTTCATTGAGTTTATTTTAAGTTGATCTTTCTTATGAAGTTTGCCTTTTGGGATCACCACGAGATGTAGATGTAATTCCTAAAATGCAATCTAAAGATGATAAACAAGCTTTTATCTCTTTTCAGCAATGAAAATCCTAGCTACTAGGGGAAAAGAAAGACACAATCTTTTCGCAAAGAGCAAAGAGCACACTGTAAATGCACTTTCCTAAATCAAGCCAAACAGACTGTCAATATGCAAATGCACATGCATGTGTTTTGTTTTTTCACTTTCTTAATATTGATGCCTAAAAAGAAAGTTGTTGTACAAATCTGAATTTGCTTTCAAGTGACAAACACAAACAAGCTTCTTTTCGAAATCAAAAGGTAGAGATGATTACGACACTTTATGATTTTGAAATAAATACTCGTTTCGACACTAGAAAGTCACAAATTCAAGCCAAAGGCAAAAGTAAAAGCATAATCGACTGTCAACAGCAAATAAACTTTCTCCTAAGATCAAAATCGACACTTGCGACAGATCTAAATCAAAGGACGACAGTATGACTATTCTACTTTTGCAATGGAAAACTGTAAATGACGTAACAAACACACAAAAACATCTACAGTTTCTTTTATACAACTGAGGCGGAATTATGGCAAAGAAAAGGGGTTTTTAAACAGACACATACACTGATCACAGGCTGCAAAAATCAGAGACAAAACTGAAAAAATTGAGCAAAGAACCTCAGCTGCACAAGGCTAGGCTGATCAGCGCACCTGTTACACAAAGAAACTAGATTGCAACGCAGGTTGCCCTCTCGGGAACTGTGCTGAAATGCAGGAACTCTTCACAGTACCTGCGCTGGGACAGAAACGAGAATTCTATCCGGGTTCTGGGTCACGGTTTGCAATTTAATCTATGGTTTTTGGCCGAGTAAAAGCAATCAGTAATGCACAATCAGAGGGTAGATTTAAAGAAGGTCTAAGAGCTATCACAAAGGGCAATCAGATCATTTGTGAATCAGCTGTTCAAATCATAAACAGATCCAGTGAATGGATTGAAGCAGCAGATGTCTACTTTGCATTTGTTAATGGCAAATGCAGTTCGATTTGCTACTTCTAAGTTTATGAAATAAACAATGAGAGAAACACAAACAAACTAACTAGACAATCGTCCCCAGTGGAGTCGCCATTTTGTTAACGGGAAAAGTGTCCATTCAGAACGACCCTATCCCACTAAGGTGTGACAGTGACCTTAGAAACAAACAGAGAAAACTACTTTTGTATTCTTCTTTATGAACTATAAACAAAGAGAAATAGGATGAACCAACCTGTGTCTTGCGCTAGTCCTTTGATCCAATCTCTCTCCTCTTTGACAGCTTCCAGCTACCTGCTCCCTTACTTGCCCAGCTTCACCAAGTACCTGTAAGATCACAGAAGAAGGAAACTATACAAAGACATGGGTTTATATTCATAAAAATCTTAGGATCAGATTTAAGCTAAACATACAAGTGTAACAAACATCAATGATACACAAGCATGTAGGAGAAACTCAAATAGTTTTATTGATATAACAAGAAGATCCAGGAGGAGTTACAACTGATGATTCCTGATCCAGCATCAACCTCCCAGCAAAGAAGCCCCTCTTCACCTCCAACAAAGCATAAATCACCCAATACTCTGATATCTATCTCAAAACCAACAACAATTCTCTGCAATGTACAAAATTCCAGCCTCTGGATCTCTGGGATGAGGGATCCATATATAGATGTATGCAGGGAGTATGAGTCAGCTTATGATTTGACTAGTGTCTTCTCTCTGTCAGTTCTTGCTTCCACTTGGGGACTGAGAGCCTCTTCCTCATCCTTGGTCGAATTCAGTGAGGCAAGTGTCATTGGGGAAGATTCTGGAAGCTTCCATTGTCTCTCCACCTCGTGGAATGACTCTGCCACTTGTCATTTCCCGCTCAACGCACCCTGGTAGTGCATTTAGGTGCATTGCAACGCACCTAGCTAGTGGACCTGGGTGCTATGCAACACACTTGGCTAGTGGAGCAGTTGAAATGATCCTGATTTGACTGATTCTGAGCAGTTTCTGGTGGAGAAACTTCTGGGAGAAGCTGTAATTTGTTGACCTTGTTGCTTTAGGAGTTAGAAAAACACTTTTAGGGACTTAGGATCCCTTGGTTTATGGACATTTCATGCTTAGAGCTGTAAGGCACAAAAATGTCTATAACACTAAGGGGGATATTCTGGGTGACACATGTCACCAATCAATGTTGAAAAGTGTTCAACAAGAAATGCTAAATTTAGAATGTGCTAAAAATAGAACTCCTAAAAATAACACTTTTAAAAATAGCAGTTTGGCCAATGAGCATTTTGGCCACCTTGGGTGAGAGGTGAAACTGCTAAAAATAGAATCTTCTAAAAATAACATTTCTGGGTCCCTTCCTATTTTTAGTAGTCCCCAGTCTAACTATAGGAAGTAAAAACGAATTTGGTCTTAATAGCAGTTTAAAATATTAATTAATTAATCTCCATGAGTTAATTAATTATGGAAAATTAAACTTGAAGTCTTTGTGAGAACATGCAATTAGTTGTCCCACTGATTGAGGAATTTATCCTTGATTTTCTCCTCTGATTGAGGAATCAAGTATGAGTTCTATAATGAGAGGATTAGTTGACTTAGTTTTACTTAGTCAAGTCCAGTTAGATTAATTTAACAAGTTGTTAAATTAATGAGATATAGTTTGTTAATGCTTGCATGTATGTGACAACTATTATTTCAGATAACTAAGCATTCCCTCATGGATAATTGATGCATGTCAGTTCAGACAGAGACCAAGTTGAGTTCAGATGAGGGACAATGTACTATCAGATTCTTGGATATTTTTAGTAAGTATTCCTTGCATGGAGAAGGGTTTATTTCCAAGAGAAATACGAAATATAGGAGATTGGAGGACTTGTGGCCTATATATTGAGGCCTAGGTAGTCTATGATCTTCATCTTTTGATTGCAGAGAGTGCAGGATAGCTCTGACCTGATTCTTTTTGTGAACAGAAGAGGATTTCCACTTGATTGATAATACAAATAGGGGTTTTATGCTGGTGCTTTCCCCAATGATATATCTTGTGTTATGGTTGATTATTTTTCTTGATCAGTTATGTGTGTTTATTCTTGATGTTTCTCATGAATTCGATTATGCTTCCGCTTAATGTTTTGTAGAACTAGATCAAGTATTATGCTTTAGTACATTGCATATATCAGTTTGATCTACAGGTGTGAAATTTCTACATGGTATCAAAGCACAGGTGATCAAGGAAGAATAGTATACAGGCAAGAGAAATTCGAAGTTTATTATTTGGGATATAGATCTCAAGTTCTTATCACATCTATTTCACCGATGGCTTTCTATGGTTTGAGGCTTGAGTATGCCCTTGATGGTAGCTCAAACTACATAGCTTGGAAGGATCGCATGGAGGCAGTATTGGAAGATAACGGCCTTAAGGACTTCATTGATCAAGAAGTCCCTAAGCCTACTAATGCTACTCAACTGGCGGAATGGAAGAAGTGTGTGGCTAGAGCTAGGAGAATCATCCTGGAGGGAGTTCGAGATCACATAATTTCGAGCCTCCATGGGAAGGAGACTCCGCATGCAATGTGGAAAACATTGAAAGATTTATATCAGAATAGCAGTGATCAGAGGAAGTTGGCACTGAAGGACAAACTTCACAAGATCAAGTGTGAAAAGGGTGACACTATCTCTACGTTCCTAAACAAGCTCACCACCTACAGGGATGAGCTTGCAAGTGTAGGGGTCGTGACTGCTGATGATGATATGGTGAGTCTAGCACTCCTTGGCCTTCCTAAGAGCTGGCATAGCTACCAGGAATCAGTGAATGGAAGGGACAAACTGCCAGATTGGGAATAGCTATGGTTGGATTTGATGCAGGAGGAGATCAGACAGAGCACCAGGGATGGAGCTTCTTCATCAAAACATGATGATGTAGAGAACTTGGCTTTAGCATCTAAAGCTAAGAAAGGGAAAGGGAAGGCATCCCAATCCAAGTCTTCTCAAGGAGAGAAGAAGTTTGACAAGTCGAAGGTGAGATGCTTTCATTGTCATGAGTTGGGCCATTATGCTACTAATTGCCCAAAGAAGAAGTCCAAGAAAGGTTACTCCAAGGAATCTAATGGTGATGCACTAGCTTCATAGTTTGAGATGGATTTCTCACTTATTGCATGCATGATTTCATCTAGCATGGGATGTGTTTGGTACTTGGATAGTGGAGCCTCTTTCCACATGTCAGGTGACAAGAATATTTTCAGCACTTTGGAGGAGAAGGATCTCCAGATACGGAATGAGATGGGCAATGACGGAAAGTACCGTGTCTCAGGTGAAGGTACGGTTGTGTTTCAGAGGGAGCATGGTTCTCCCCTCACTGTTTCTAATGTTATGTATGTACTAGGGCTGAAAAAATTCTTGTGTTTATTGGTATGCTTGAGGATAAAGGCTATGATGTAGTCTTTAGTTTGGGAAAGCTTTTCCTAAGGCATATCGGCACTGGATAGACCAAACAAATAGGGATTTGAATTAAAAGTCTCTATAAGATACAAGTAGAATATTGTGCTGCATTGAGTTCCAAAGCAGAGGTGGTGCATGGCCAAGATATTGGCGAGGTATGGCATAGGAGACTGGGCCACTTGCATCATGGGGCCTTGAAGATCATGCAACAAATTTCTACCGGATTACCCAAGTGCAAGATGGAGCAAACGAGCACATGAAAAGGTTGCACTTTGGGTAAGTATGCAAAAGCTTCCTTTCATGATCGGGATATTAGTGCAGGAGTAGTTCTCGAGTGAGTTCATTCAGATGTATGCGGGCCCTTTTCTACAGCCTCCACAGAAAAGCATAGGTACTATGTTATTTTGTTGATGATTTTTCTCGTAGATGTTGGATCTACTTCATGCAAAAGAAGGATCAAACCTTATTGAAGTTTTGTGAGTTCAAAGCTTTGGCAGAGAAAGAATCAGGGATGAAAATAAAGGCCTTGCAGACTGTTAATGGTGGAGAGTATGTTTCCCAGCAGTTTAAAGACTTTTTTTCTTAAGAAGGAATTAAACGGGAACTCACGACACCTCATAACTCACAACAGAATGGGGTGGCCGAAAGGAAGAACAGGTCTATTGTGGGAGCAGCTCAAGCGATGTTGCATGACCAAGGCCTACCACTTCATCTATGGGTTGAGGCATGCAATACAGCAGTATATCTTCAGAACAGAAGTCCTCATCGCATGTTGGGGATGAAGACACCTATAGAGGCTTTTTCAGGGAAGCGACTAGATGTGAGTCACTTCCGCATCTTTGGATCACCAGTCTTCTGTCATGTGACCAAAGATGCTCGGAAGAAGCTAGACCCAACAATTAAGTTGGGAATACTTGTGGGGTACACAGATTCACCTCACAACTATCATGTGTTTCTGCCTGCCAGTCAGCTGACCGTAGTGTGTAGGGATTTGAAGTTTGATGAGTAGCGAGCCATGCGAGTGTCACTTGAGAGGGAGCTCAAGTTGCACGGTGATGATGAGGAACTATTAGTTCCTAAGGAGGAGGAGCCTCTTGATGATGTGGATCAGCCACATGCAGAGATTCCAGTAGTGGAGATCGCCACTGCTGGAGAGTCTTCCAGAGATGGGTAGAAATGCTCTCGAGAAGCTGACAGATTGATGCAGGATGCGAGAGAGAATGTGTGGCAGCCATCCTCTCAGCACAGATAGAGGAGATCTCCTGATAGATACATTGGCTACATGGCCCTGGTTGGAGAGTGTGTAGCGACCGAGCCTTCTTCTTTTGAGGAGGCAGTGTAGTAGCCAGTTTGGGTGGATGCGATGATAGAGGAGTATGATTCTATCATGTGGAACACTGTGTGGGATTTTGTCCCTAGACCGGGGGAAAAGTCAGTGGTTACTTCCCGATTACTTTGCAAGGTAAAGCATGCCATTGATGGCAGTATTGAGAAACACAAGGTAAGGTTTGTTGCTCATGGTTTCTCACAGGTGGAGGGGATTGACTATGATGGGACCTTTGCTCTTGTTGCAAGGTACTCATCGATTAGATCGATTCTAGCACTATCAGCATAGATGGGTTGGAAGATCCATTAGATGGATGTGAAGACAACTTTCCTCAATGGGGAAATTGAGGATGAGGTATACATAGAGCAGCCTGAGGGAATTGAGACCTTCGATCGTGAGTCGCATGTGTGCCGGCTCAAGTGAGCATTGCATAGGCTGAAGCAAGCACCCCGTGCTTGGTATACCAGGATCGACAACTATTTCACCTGGTTGGGCTTCACCAAGAGTGAAGTAGATGCGAACCTCTATCACATCATGGTAGAAGGTAAGCTATTGATTATTGTACTTTATGTTGATGATCTGATTTTGACAGGTGATGATCAATTGATCAAGTCTTGCAAGGAGGACCTTGCAAGAGAGTTTGAGATGAAGGACAAGGCCTCATGCACTACTTTCTATGCATGGAGGTGTGGTAGAGAGATGGGGAAGTATTTGTGTCTCAAGGCAAGTATGCCAATGAGATACTTAGGTGCTTCCACATGGAGACTCCTCTAGTAGGGAACTGGAGGAAGGAGGATGCTACTTCAAGTGAGGTAGTAGTTGCTACTGTTTATCAGCAACTTGTGGGTTCACTTATGTATCTAGTGACCACACGACCGGATTTGTGCTTTGTGGTGAACTAGCTGAGTCAAGCTATGATTCAGCCAACCAAGTTATTTTGGAAGGTGACAAGCATGTGTTGATATATCTTAGAGATACTACACAGTATGGATTATGGTATAGGCGGACAGAAGGGAGTGAAGCTCCAAGGCTTCACGGATGCAGATTGGGCAAGTAGTCCATCAGATAGGAAGAGCACTTCTAGAGGAATCTTCAACCTTGGGTTAGTTGCAGTTTCTTGGTATAGCAGGAAATAGAGATCAGTTGCACTTAGCTCAAAGAGGCTGAATACATGGTTGCTAGTCAGGCTGCATGTGAGGCCATTTGGATGTGGAAGATTCTAGTGGGATTGTTTGGTCAGATGATGGATCCTACCGTGATATATTGTGATAATCAGAGTTGCATTAAACTCTCTGAGAATCCAGTGTTTCATGACAGGTCCAAGCATATAGATATCTACTATCATCATCTACAGGATTGTGTGGTCAAGAGGATCATGATGTTGCTATACATTTCAACCAAGGAACAGGATGTAGATATTTTGACAAAGGCATTGTCAAAGGGCAAGTTTGAGTTCCATAATGACAGGATTGGGGTTGCTGGTAATCCATTTCTTGTTGAGAGGGAGTATTGAAAAGTGTGCAACAAGAAATGCTAAATTTAGAATGTGCTAAAAATAGAACTCCTAAAAATAGCACTTCTAAAAATAGCAGTTTGGCCAATGAGCATTTTGGCCACCTTGGGTGAGAGGTGAAATTGCTAAAAATAGAATATTCTAAAAATAGCATTTCTGGATCCCTTCCTATTTTTAGTAGTCCCTGGTCTAACTATAAGAAGTAAAAACAAATTTTGTCTTAACAGTAGTTTAAAATATTAATTAATTAATCTCCATGAGTTAATTAATTATGGAAAATTAAAATTGAAGTCTTTTTGAGAACATGCAATTAGTTGTCCTACTGATTGAGGAATTTATCCTTGATTTTCTCCTTTGATTAAGGAATCAAGTATGAGTTCTATAATGAGAGGATCAGTTGACTTAGTTTTACTTAGTCAAGTCCAGTTAGATTAATTTAATAAGTTGTTAAATTAATGAGATATAGTTTGTTAATGCTTGCATGCATGTGACAACTATTATTTCAGATAACTAAGCATTCTTTCATGGATAACTAATGCATGTCAGTTCAGAGAGAGACCTAATTGAGTTTAGATGAGGGACAATGTACTATTAGATGCTTGGATATTTATAGTAAGTATTCCTTGCATGGAGAAGGATTTATTTCCAAGAGAAATACGAAATATTGGAGATTGGAGGACTTGTGGCCTATATATTGAGGCCTAGGTAGGCTATGATCTTCATCTTTTGATTGCAGAGAGTACAGGATAGCTCTTGAGCTCATTCATTTTGTAAACAGAAGAGGATTTCCACTTGATTGATAATACAGATAGGGGTTTTATGCTGGTGCTTTCCCTAGTGATATATCTTGTGTTATGGTTGATTATTTCTCTTGATCAGTTATATGTGTTTATGCTTGATATTGCTCATGAATTTGATTATGCTTCCGCTTAATGTTTTGTAGAATTAAATCAAGTATTATGCTTTAGTACATTGCATATATCAGTTTGATCTACATGTGTGAAATTTCTACAATCAGGAGGTTCCACGTGGATTGATGATGTCATATCTGAGTTCGCATATTAGAGGTTGAGGAATATCACAGCTCCAAAGTAAATCTTCTAATTGGAAACTTTCGATGAGAGGGGGTTCCAATATTGGGTTGGCACATGGTCGAGAGAAGTTTAAAGAAACTCAAGTGCTAAGAACTTTACAAAGGAGATATAGCCTCCGACAGCGAACAAAACACCCTAGCACCTCAAAGTTAAGCAGTAGGTCAGAACCCTTGGCCCTATGGTGAAGAAATGCGGGAAGGGCTAAAGCAAAAGGAGCCAAGACAAAATCAGAACTTCACGTTAAGTTATGTTAAAAAGGGGATCTGATATGGCATTAAACCGATAATATTTGGGCCAATCATACAACAAAACAAATTCCAAAGGAGCAAAGTGCAAGGGGCTGAGTATCAGTTAGCAATAAGGTAGAAATTTCTCCGATAAGACCATACAAAGAGTTGAAAGCATATGAGTTGGAAGTTGTTGAATCACAGGAAAAGAGGGGTTGGTAGTTTGAATGGACAGTCAACAAGTTTTTACAAAAACAATTTCAGCCACTCCATATTACAAGGTAGAGGATCAACATTAATGAACCAATTTCTAGATTTGAAGGCTAAATATTTTCTAGCAGAATTGAAGAAGAACGAGAAAAACAAGGGAGCAGTTTTGATGGATTGTTGTAGAGGGACCTGTTATGATAGCAGAAATGCTAAACTACAGTTTAGGGACCTATTCTACTTTCAAGGGAGGCAGTTGACCAAATATTTCTTTTTGCCTAAATACAAGCATATTTTCCTATAGTTATTCTAGGAAAGACAAAATATTTTTAAGTTTATCTTTGCATACATGAACTTGAAATATATTTAAAATATCTCAGTTTTTGTAATTATGTGATGACTATTATTTTGCAAACTGTTATGTAAGCACTATATAAACAATTTATGAATATTGAAACGAGGTTGGATTTTATTGGAAAAACACTTGTAGTCCAAATATATTTGAGAAAATCTTGAATGTATTCACAATGTTTAATGAGAAGTTAGTAGGAAATTCATGTGTTACTTCTCCCTGTCAGTATTTCTCTGTTATATAATTGTCTTCTTCAATGTCTGAGAATTTAGTTATGAAATTGGGTTTCATTGATGCTCCTCTCTTATATTATCAGTCATTAATAATTTTTATTCTAGTCATCTATAAACTCTATTTTCCTTTAGTCATCTTTCTTCCAAATATCCCAAACAGTTAAAGGATTGGCGACTTTCATGTTTTTCACAACCTGCTCATTGGAGCTGTGATCTCATTTGTTTAATAGATGGACTCCATGCCCAATGGTTTTGAAGATCACCCAACCAATTTATCCCTAGACCTTAATCTGGCCACCTGAACTCAATTGCACAAAACCTTCTACTACAGTGACCATTAGGTATTTCAGTTTTATGGAGACATCCCTCTTCAGGTTGAAGGGCCAAATTCAACCTAAAAGAGGTTCTGAGTTTACCTTAGGGTTCTTCCCTGCAGCCATGATTTTCCCTGAGTGATAACAATTACCATGTGTCTCAAAATACCATACATCCAATACCATGGGATTATCACATTATTTCATAACTACTTGTGGTCCCTTGCTCAATGTGGGTTAACCACTTTATTTATTAATTATGGCCCATTTATTTATCATCCTCACATTATTCCCTTGGGTACCTCCCTCTGTACCCCATATTATCCCCTCTCGGTATAATATAGATTTAAACATAAAACTATATACATATCTGCTTATGTAGAGAGGTTTTTAATAAATTCGTCTTTTTAAGGATAGATAAATTGTTAGTGAGGCATTCATTCCAAGGAGCCTAGTTTTCATTTCCCTTTTTTTTTTTTTTTTTTTAAGTTTGAGTAGATCCTATGTAAAATAGAAGATGTAGTATCCCATTTAGCACATCTTTGATTCTCTATTCATTTAGGGAATTTTCCAATTCTTTTGCAAATATGGCCAGGTTGCGAGCTTGCACCAAGATTGCAGGTGACCTTGCATTATGCGATGTACACCTCGCATTAGGTGATGTACCTAGAGATAATGTAATATCGGGCTTATTAAAAAAATATTTTGAAAAAAGGTATCCATTATGAATATACCCAACAATCCAAGCATTTCATGGTATTACATTGATGTGAAGTATCAAACATATTGTGTATATCCTCCATACACGCACATATTGCATACATACTTATGAAAAATGTTATGAATAACATCCAACCAACTACATGTCTTGAAATAATTTTAGAGCTTCATCATTGAGCCCACTAGTGACGTGGGTTCCTTGAAATCTCTTAATAAAGAAAAGCATTGTAAATCCTTTTTGGTTTTAACAACACTCACTCAAATAGACAACATCAGGGTTTTAAGGGAAACATAACCAAAATGTCGAGCTAAAAGTTATAGTGGGATGATAAGAGGATCAATCAAAGCAAAAGTTGATTTTGGCATAAATCTTAGGTAGAAGTAATCTATATCCAAAATAGAATATGACCATTATTAGAAACATCATTTTGCTATTATCAATGATTGACAATACTGTGTTTAAGGATTTTATGCATGTTATATTCTCCTCTATACTTCTTTATTCTTTTCTTTTCTTTCTCCTTTTGACTATGCAACTGGGGGATTTACTATGTCCAGGGAATGGCCCAATTTATACTTTTAAGAACAATGTAGTAAAGAAAACTACAATTCCTATTTTTCCTACTATTTGGTAAGGACAAAGCCATAAGTTTTGGAACTTAGTATGTTTATCTTTAGGCTCATGACTTCGTCCCACTTTAAAACCAAATCACCCATCTCAAAATTCTTGTCACCAACATAAGGCTTGTCAAAGCAAATTTCTGGTTAGATTTCTCCCTCTCTTCCTCTAACATTAGGAGTGTATCAATTCTATTTTTCAAAGTGAGAGAAGGTTTACCTCGTGAAGCTTGGAAGAGTTGAAATGAAGGCAATAAAACATTTGGAAAATAATTGCTTCTTTCCCATATACTAAACAATACAAGTACCCAATGATTTTTTAGGTGTCACTCTCTCTACTTATAGAGCATCAGATGAGGCATTGTGCCAATTTTTGTGTTTCTCAATTACAATCTTGATAATGATACAAATCAATTTATTATTGGTTGATTTAGATAATCAATTTCCTTGTAGATAGTATTTGGTTGAATAACACATAATTATACCTTTGTCTAAAGTAAAGTTAGACAATAGAGAGGAAGAAAAATATGAATGTTTATCTAACACGATAACCAAAGGAATTATAAATATGGTAATAAGATGTTCAAGGAACTAAATGATTACCTTTTCATTCACATGCATTAAAATCATAACTTCATCCCACCTAGTGAAGTAGTTAGTAGCAATCAAGATGTACTTGTGTTTCTTGGAAGAATGTGGGTTGATTTCCCTTATTATGTTGATTCCCCATTGCTCAAAAGGCCTTCTAATGGAAATATTTTGCAATGGTATAAATGTATTTTTCTCTCTTCCCATGCTTAATTGACAAATCTTTCATTTTTGAATGTAAGCATGTGCATATTTGAAGATAGTGGGCTAGTAGTAATCGTCTCTTAAGATTTTGTGAGCTACAACTTCATTAGAAAAGTGACCTCTAGTTGTCCCATCATGGAGATCTTGAAAAAAATTACCCACATAATCATTTTCCATATAGCATAGTAAAAATATGTCATAATATTTTAGAAAATGATGTGATTCAAGAGCTTGTATTGTGAAAATTTAATCATAAATCCCCTTCCTCCTTACAGTTCAAGTGACTTGGACTTGTCCCATGGTGTAAGAAGTATTTTATATCTAAACACCATGATTATGGCCTAGTGGGAATGTAAAGAACCTTGTTGGAAATAATATAAATTTTGTTCTCCCATCCTTCTTCTTCTATTAATGCAAAATCTTATGATTTTGTTGTAAACGTGTAGAGTCCTTGTATGCATATAACATGAACTTTTTTGAACTCGAGGTCATATTCCTTGATGTTTGTCATCCAGTTCTCCCTTTCCTCTAATTTTTGTTGAATAAACAACAATTTAACAACAAGATGAGGGACTATCACTTTATTATGATTAGTTAAAATGTAAGGTGTGAAGTGTTTAATAGGCCTATAGACTACATAATCCTATTTTTTATATAGAAGGATAGTTCAATTCTACTCCTTGTATAGATCCTTCATTTCCTTTAGGATCTTTCTACATTAAAATTGCTACTATAGAATGATCAAACACAAATGTATAAATAAGAGAGTCATGATTAAAATTAGTGCTACATAGCACCAAAGCATTAGATATTGTAGCCTTGATTTTCTCAAAGGATTCCTTTTTTGCTTTGTTCCACCTAAATTCTGCATTTTTCAATGTTTACACATGTTCTATTGGACATCCCATATCCTCTTCTCTACCAATTGTTTATTACATGTTTAAAATATTTATCAAAATAACATATGCTCCAATTCAATTCTCCATCTACAATCAAATTTCAAATAATGTTGCTTTGATGTATGAATGAAAGGAACCTTCTTTCCCCTGAATATCCAGTGAAATCCGATTGTACCAAGGGGTAACTATACAACCTCTAAAAAAGAAACTCCAAGTCCAAAAAATCTTGATTTGGAATATATTATATTACCTATTTTTCCTTGGAATTTGATATCTATTTTAGTCAAGTGGTGAGCTAGAGAAGTTTTCACACTCTTTCTCTATCTCTCACTCACACACACACACACACACACACACACACACACACACACACACACACACACACACACACACACACACACACACACACACACACACACACACACACACACACACACACACACACACACACACACACACACACACAAACACACACACACACACACATAGCCCCAAGGATTAGCTCAATCGGTCAAGTTGGGGCCTCACCAGATGGGAGGTCACAGGGTTAATTCTAGTAAGCTCTTGGGGTCAGGTCTGTTGATGGCTGAAAGGTTTGATCCCCCACTTATCAGCCCAGTCTCTAAGCTATGAACGTAGCGGCCACCCAATGACCAAGGGTGGTCGTGAACCACACAGAAAAAAAAAATATACACTTACACACACACACCAAATAAACCTTGCAAGGAAACCCTTGGGCACTTCCTTACATTTCATGGATGGTGCCCAATGTAAACCTGCTAGTGCTAATTATGACTCCTGATATCATAGGGACATTGAGTGTGGCACACAAAAAACACAACAAGTCTAGGGAATTGACTCCAAGGAGTTTTGCATGAAACTTAAAGTACCCAACCTCTCAAGGTAGCCCATCAATTTTCTCTCACAACACACACACACACATGTGTTTACCTATGTGTACATGTACATATTTTCACCACATGAAAAAGAATGCATATATTAAACGGTAAAAAAAATACATTAAATTTCCAAATTTTGGCCTCTGCATAACACGACTTCACTTCACAAAAATGTTGACCACATTAGAATATACCAACAATATTATCAGAAACCACCAACCACATCCATACAAATGATAACTACTCTATTACATATGCATGATTCGATTGCAATCCATACTTTGTAATAAAAGTAAGAATAAATAGGAATACTACCAAACAACAAAACATGAACATCATCAAACTATGCCACTAGAGGAATCAATGGATGAGAAGACAGAGGAAGATCAGAGAAGGTAGAAGGGTGGATGTTCTAAGATAACACCCTCATTTTCCTCCATAAAATTCATCATTCTAGCCTCCAATGAACACCAACTTTAGTTAAGAATCAACCTTGGAGTTATGTTCATGAAAAACATGAGAAAAATAGACTGTGTTAAAGCTGCTTCTCATAGTTGATATTTGATTCATCACTACTTGAAGACCTAAATTTTGCATGGTGATTTTTCCATTGAGCCAATCCACTGAAAATTTTCAGTTCCCATAGACTTGGACACTACTTACATTCTTATTAATGGCTAATCCAAGAAGGGATATTAGGGAAAATATCTTGACCCATTATTTGTCCCATATCCAAGATCTAACCAAAAAGAGATATAATGAGAGGAACTAAAATAAATACAATCCCATGCACCATATTCACTTGGATTTTCTAGGGGAGCACCATCAAAGAAGCTACATGGGTGAGAATCATCACTCACAAAAGGATTAATTTGATGTTTTTTCTTGCTCTTCACAATGTATATGTATTCTTCATAGCATAATTTTACTCCAATATACTTGTACTAGAGAGAATGGGGCATCTTTGAAACTAATATCATTTCTATACCTCCATATATCCCGAGTAATAGTAATTAGGAAATATCTATTTTTACATACATCCTTATCCTCATAGAAGGTTTTGAATACTTCTAATAATAAGTTCCTTTCTCATTTACGTGTTCCATTCTATAATGTTAAAAATGTTGCTCATACTTACTTTGTGTCATGACATCCCACAAATAGGTATGTAGATCTTTCCTCATGTAGGCTTGGCACAACATACATATGTTTGGTAAAACACCATACATACATACATGTTTTTCCTCCTAAGAGGTCACAAGTTCAAATATGTTCAGTGGGGTGGGTGGGGGTAGAGTATGTACACCTATGTACACTTTAACAATCAAATCACTACATGGAGGGGGTTCCCTTGTTCCAGAAATAAGGGAGTTTCATACACCATTTTGGTCTTTGGCTCAACTGTGACCTTAAATTATAATTATACTTATTATAATATACATGTGCATTGTTCTTGTTGGATCTCTAAGCTACCAAATTTATGATGAACCATATTGTGAGTCAATGAGGTTCTCGTATATTGCTTCCAACTAGATAACTACCTTGAAGTATCTTTAGATTTCTTTGGATAAAAACAAGCTAAATGTTACATGCCATCAATTAGCTAATTGCTTCTCTCATTTGATGGACTGTTGGTACAATCAAACAAGTCCCTATCATATATACCTTCATCGAGCAAGGGAATTTCAAGTAGAGTGGAGGAAGGTTAGAGATTTATTACATTTAACAAATAGAGATCAACTATAGGTGAGAAGATCATAAGAAAATTCCATAGACACACATGATTTTTTCTTGCTGAAGGGGGGTCATGTTCTTATGATGCTTAGATAATAAATGACATTGAGGTGCCCTTAAGGGACAAACATATAGTGAAACGATGGTTACCCAAGGACCTTCGTCAAGTAAACATCATTTTTTTTCTCAACGAGAGGATATATCACATTGCTCCATCATTGTTTCATGTTTTGGGGATATTTTCCATGGATGGAATAAACATTTCTTACGATGGATTCACTGTATTGATAGAGTATGTCTGACACTGTTATAATTACAACGGTTGAATGTGACTAATCCACTATACATGAGGTATGTGGAGATACAAAGTGGATGAAAATTATATAAAACTAAGAGAATGTTAAAAAAAATGAGCGTCTATTTGTATTGACGGAAGGCCAAAAGCATTGGGGAATATTGCAGGGTTTATAAACAATACAAAACCAAAGACAACAAATAAGAAACCCAGTTTCATATTTGAGGGATGCGAAGGAAACCACATATTCATATGTGCAATAAAATCAATAGCTGCTAGAGAACATTCGTTGATTAATTTTAACTTGAATTGAATAGATACAATCGACATTGCTATTATGGGGGCAATTATATGTATCAAAATTTCATGGACAATGAACATTGTATGACTAACTTATCAAAAAGGTATATCTATTATCATTTTTCATTTTTGAGGGGTAAATAAATGAATCTATGGCTAACATTTTTATAAGAACGTGTATATATGATCCAACTAACCATAGTCCAAATTTGGTCTTCATCCGATTTATTATGTATTTATTAAGCCAAAAATTATGTTATAATATGGCAGGATGATCGTGGAAAACAGTCAACAAAGTCAGAATAGGTAAACAATTAACAATTTTGATTTATATTGAATGTGAAATTGATTATTTGTTTAAAAAATCAAAACAACTTTTCTTTTGTTGAAATATGTAATTTGAGGGACATGACCACAATGATTGTGATTGGTTTGATGAGGAGGAGTTGTTCGATTCTCCCAACCCATTCAAAATAGTAAAAATGATTGTGGTTAAAGTGAACAAAAAACTTGTTTGTTTGATTCACATTAGAGATAAAACTACTGGGATGAAACAAAGGATGAAAATATTGAATGAATATCTTAAGAGATATGAGGTAATAACCAAATTTTAAAGTGGTGTTTTTTATGTCATAAGTTGAATTATGAAAGTTTGTTTTTAACTTTACAATATCTAATCAAAAAACTTTTTCTTTCTTTTATAAGATTATTTGGTAGAGACACCACAAATTTCGACCACCATGAGGCAACATATACCTGTGAAGCTATTCACTTCTCCACCTTTGAGTGGTCATAGTCCTAGTAGTCTGACTAGGTCCACACCTTTGGCTCTAACACATGAGCACACAGCCCCCAAGGAAAATACACAAACAACTTCTAGAGGTGGTGACAGAGGTGACCCTATTGATGATACTATGGGTTCATTTCCTAGACTGTAACATGTTCCCAACACATGGACAATTCCATACACATTTTGGTGAATGAGTAAGAAATTCCAATAAAAACACCAAAAAGGCTAGGTAATTTTTAATGTTTTAACTATTTCATGTTGTCTCTCTCAAACATAAATAATCTATATTATTATTTTCAAACTAATGATCGTATCTTTTTGAATGTAAGAAACAACTTGTTCTATAAAAAGATGAATGAAAATTTGTTGTTGATTTTTGGGCACACCATACACATAGGGTGGAAATCCCAAAATTCCAACATGAAGAACGAGCTTATGGACTACCTTGAATGTCTATTTGGGGTATCTACCTTCAATAAGAGTGCAATCACCTTTGTAGTTAGAAACTATTTAAAATATATACAAGACATGTATAGGGGTAACTTGGAAAAGAACTCTAGGTATGAGCATCTACCCATGATTCCTATGAGGGAATAAAAGGCTCTCATCATTGATGCAGAGGAGAAGAAATAGAGAAAAGAAGGAAAAACACCACCTAATGCACCAAGGTAAATTACATTTTCAATTTAACAGTTTTAATTTTATTTAGTTGTAAATAAAATTGTGGTGTATAACATAGTTGAAATTTTTCATAGGCTTCACAACACTTCAAAAACCACCAAGGAGAGACTTGAGAAACATGGGCAACACCAACTAGTTCAGGGTGACTATTCAAAGTTATAGGAACAAGTTGTAAGAACCCAAAAATATTAACAACATTATTTGTTATATCACCCTCTGACTATTTGGGAATTGTGCTATCCAATAACAAAAATCAATACTCTTATGCATTGGCGAATGACGAGTTTGGAACCCAAGCCACATAGGAAGACTTTGGGCTTGGTTTCAAGTTTAAATTTCAATTTTTTGTAGATCACTGAATAAAAATGGGACAAAATCCAAGATCTAGTTTGAAGGACACATTAAATAAAAGTCAATCCACATTAACCTTTAATTACTTACAAAATACAATCATGTTTGATTCCATCCATGATCCAGGTGGATATTGGTGGCCACCTGCCTATTCCACTTGGACCCCCAACACTGTCTCTTTCAGTTTTTCGGTTTCCTTAATTGTAGCAAAATTTACTATTTTTGGCATTTTTTCGGGTCCTGAACTTCCAGAGTCGTTTTGAGGCCCTAAACGACGTTTTTAGGGAAAATGGAGAGATAAAATTGTCCCAAAATGGCTTGCTAGTTTGTTTTTGGCCTTCTCTTCGAGATCTTCGAAACGAGGTATTATGATAGCCAAACGGAGATCGTATGCCAAAGTTACAACCCTGGGAAGTTGATGTACCAATTTACCCAAACGGGGCCCACAGTTTTGGTGCTTCATCTCCTAGGGTTAGGTTTTTGGATGTTTAGGGTTTTCCATTGTTTCTCAATAATAAATAGGCCTTTGAGCCTCATTGTAACATAGTTTGGAGGCATGTAGCTGCCACATCTCTTCTCAGAGATAAGCTATCATCGCCCGAGCTAGTATTATTTCCATTCTTGTTTGTAAGCATATTTTAGTATTTGATATTAATGAAATGAAGTGTTATTTCTACTGCATCTTTGTATTTATAGTTATATCTATAATTTGTTGCGTTCTTGTTTAAATTCAGATCAGTGGTATCATAGCAATATGCTCTTTCTTTGTTTTTCTTTGCATGTCCTCAACGAGATCAGGACATAAGGAGTTAGGGCTTGAACTGGTCGAACCTTTGCAAGACCAACCTCGCAAATCCCAACGGCCTCCTATGGGGGATGAAAATAAAGATGAGGGGGTAGGAGATCTGATCAAAATCTTGCTTGAAGAAGCCCTTGAATGACAAAGGAACACGATGATGGACAACTTTGTCTAGATCCTTTGGCGACTACCCAAGGGCGACGCATCTACTTCCGACAACTACTCTGGAAGTGCCACACGCTTTAGGGTACACGTTAACCTTGACATTCCCATATTTGAGGGTCAGATAGATGCAGACGCTATAGATAAATAGTTAAATATACTAGAAGGATATTTTTCCGTTCATGATTTTTCCAGTCGAGAAAAGATCACTTTTGCACTTCTCAAAGCAGCCCCCCACATCAAGGACTGGTGGGAAACCTACTGTGAGCAAAAGGATGAAAGTACAAACTCACTGTTTTTAGCCACACCCACTTGGAACTCATTCCAGGATGCCATCAAGGAGCAGTACTACCCTGTCGGGAGCTATGAGGATAAATACATAAAGTGGACAACGCTGCAACAGGGAAGGGACCAAGATGTACCAGAGTTTACCAATGTTTTTCATACCCTTCACACGAAGTTAGGTATCAAGGATTCTGAGAACCATTTGGTTCTCAAGTACCGCGACTGCCTACACAGGTACATCCAGGATGAGATGGAGTTCTTGAACATCTCCTCACTCAGCATGACATACCGATATGCTGTCAAGATTGAGAAAAATTTTAAACAGAAGAAGCGAGACTTTGGATCTGCGAATCCGAAGCAAGGGAAATGTACCCCCAAACCGCAGAACAAAAGAAAAAGCCAAGGTGGGGCGGCCTAGGACAACCTGCCAAAGCCGCAAGCAAAGAAAAACACCACAAAGCTGAAGAAGGACATGAGAAAGTGGTGTGAGTTCCATAAGAGCTCCACTCACCACACAAGTGAGTGTCAGGCCAAGCAGTCACTAGTGGCTGAGCTAAAGCCTTCGGAATCAAATGCATGTTTTGAATCTGAGTCAAAACCTGACAAGGGGAATGACAAAGGGAAGCAAATTATTGATGTGGAGCCCAACGCCACTATTGCCACCACGAATATCCAGAAGGAGGAACCCGAAGATCCAGAGGAGGAGGAGTGCCTTTTCCACTCCCAGATGTGGGTTAAGGGTCCCCTGCTATAGTTCATTGTCGACAGCGGGAGCCAAAAGAACCTCATTTCAACAGAGGTCGTGAAGCGGTTGGGCTTACCAACCACAACACATCCACAACTGTACACCATTGGGTGGCTTCACCAAGGACATGATGTTTGCGTGAGCCAGCAATGCCACCTTCCATACAACATCAAGCCCTTCACAGATAAGGTATTATGTGACGTTGCTCCCCTTGATGTTTGTGATGTATTATTAGGCCAACCATACTTATGGAAACGACATGCTGTGTATGAGTCAAGGCCTCGTGCTGTTTTTGTTACTATGGGAAATAAGTTGTACAGGATACTGAGGTAGCACCGCCTACTTCCATCTCTTTGGTTACTGCAAAACAATGTAGTAAGCTCATTTCCAAAACCAAGAAATTCGTTCTCCTGATGATACACCCTCAAGGAAGGAAGAAGACGATGGCCACGACCTCCAGAAAGGGCCCCTCTGCACGATAACAATAGATGGACAAGGTTGTTGAGGAGTACGAGGACATCTTCACCTCCCCCGTAGGGGTGCCTCTGCATTGTCAGGTCAAGCACTCCATCAATCTGACCCTAGGTGCACCACTGCCCAATGGACCAATCTATCGGTGCTTCATTCTGGAGAACAACGAAATCAAGATGCAGATTTAGGAGCTGCTGCAGAAAGGTCACATCCGGCAGAGTTCATCATCCTATGGGAGCCTGATCATGTTCGTACAGAAGAAGGATGGGACTTGGAGACTCTGTATTGACTATTGAGCACTGAAAAAGATCACTGTTCAGAATAGGTACTTGATCCCACGGGTTGATGACCTTTTGGACCAACTGAAGGGGGCAAAATATTTCAATAAGATCGGCTTGAAGTCAGGATATCACCAGGTACCAATCAAACCCTTCGATGTGTGGAAGACTGCCTTTTCGAATGGTTGGTTATGTCTTTCGAGTTGACGAATGCTCCTGCAACCTTCATGAGGTTGATGGATGACATCTTGTAGCCATTCACCAACTCATTTATAGTGGTATACTTGGATGACATCCTGATCTTCAGCCAGAGTTGGAAAGAGCACCTCCACCACATCCGACAGGTGGATATTGGTGGCCACCTTCCTATTCCACTTGGACCCCCAACACTGTCTCTTTCAGTTTTTCGATTTCCTTAATTGTAGCACAATTTACTATTTTTGGCATTTTTTTGGGTCCTGAACTTCCGGAGTCATTTTGAGGCCCTAAACGACGTTTTTAGTGAAAATGGAGAGATCAAAATTGTCCCAAAATGGCTCGCTAGTTTGTTTTTGGCCTTCTCTTCGAGATATTCAAAACGAGGTATTATGATAGCCAAACGGAGATCGTATGCCAAAGTTACAACCCTGGGAATTTGATGTACCAATTTACCCAAACGGGGCCCACAGTTTTGGCGCTTCATCTCCTAGGGTTAGGTTTTTGGATGTTTAGGGTTTTCCATTGTTTCTCAATAATAAATAGGCCTTTGAGCCTCATTGTAACATAGTTTGGAGGCATGTAGCTGCCACATCTCTTCTCAGAGATAAGCTACCATCACCCGAGCTACTATTATTTCCATTCTTGTTTGTAAGCATATTTCAGTATTTGATATTAATGAAATGAAGTGTTATTTCAACTGCATCTTTGTATTTATGGTTATATCTGTAATTTGTTGCGTTCTTGATTAAATCCGGATCAATCGATAAATTTAAGGTGTTTCTTTGTTTTAAGTAGGGGAGAAAAAATATCAACGAGTAATTTGTTGATATTGGAGTACAACTAGAACATGGTTCTCCTGTGCAACCCCATGATATTTCTTCAAATGAGGCTCATGATAGTAATTTTATGATTGTGCTTATAAATTTTACGATGGTAATTTATGATTGTGTACTTATAATTTTTTTTCTTTGAAAGACAGAGCTTGTCATACATAAGGATCCTCTACCAGAAGAGGAGCACAAGGAAGCCATTCCAACAGGGTTGAGTAGCACACCAGGTAAATAATTACATTGCAAAGGTATTTTTTAGTATTAATGAACTACTTCAATGATATTTCCCTTGAATGAGTTATTTGAATCGTTGGGTAGCCTCACCTTTTCTTCATTTAGAAAGATGATTACAATTAAAAATATTTAATTATAAATGGTGTATTAATTATAACATTTCCTATTTTAGCTATAGAGCAAGTAGAGGACAAGGCTAGACAAGAAACTACTCCACCTGCCTCGACTACTCAAACATGTAAAGAACACTCTAATAATATTTTTATTAATGAAATACTTATAATAATAAAACAAAAAATTTCAATTTGACATTTCTTTCTTGTTGTAGCTGATCATTCACCCCTCTTGTAGCAACCTTCACATCCTGAGTACATGACTAGGTTGTCAAGAAGAGATCCAGAGGCCATAGCAACTGAAGGGGAAGAATAAACTAATGTCCTCCATCCTCAATTCATGCAAAAAAAGAAAATAAAATGAAAAAGAAATATTTGAACTAGTTTTATAACTATAAACATCATTTACCATATTATGAAAACATATTTTTGATGATAAAATTTACTAAGATGAAGTATTTTGTGTTTATGATTAATGAACATGTGAATGAATGTTACATGTTAATGAATGATTGCTATATGTTTCTTTATTTACAAAACAACATATGTTTCTTTATGCTTTTTTTGTTTTGCTAGTGTTTATGTATGAATCTCAATGTGTTGCTTTCAACTATTTTCTAGTAGATAGATTGGGTACTAGGGAATTGAGAGTGGTGTGGGAGGGGGAGGGGCCATAAGAGCTTCCAACATCATGTGGTTGGCCCTGTTTTGATCTGGACCTTAGGGAGAGGCCCCTAAGATATAGAAAATTGAAATTCCAAAAGAAAAGAGGACAAAGCACAGTAAACAAAACCACAATTTTATTATTATTATTAATTGTAAAAGCTACATTGTGGTGGACGATCTCTCCTTTTACAAAATGCAACTTGTTACTTACAACCTTTTTTGGTTACAATACCACATGTAAATTCCATGGTTGGGTAAATACCATGGGTAAATTCCATGAGTGGATAAATACCATGGGAGGATGAATACCTAGGGTGGATGCAATTTACGATACCATGGGTGGATGCCACTTACAATACCATGGGTAAATTCCATGGGTGGATGAATACCATGGGTGGATTCCATTTACAATACCATGGGTAAATTCCATGGATGGATGAATATCATGGGTGGATGCCATTTTCTGTTTGGATCATTCCTCCCTCCTTATTAATCAGTGGTCCCCATTGCGTGAAGTTCCCTCCTGAGAAGCCTTTGTTGAATATGAAGAGCCACTGAAGAGAAGGGTTTTGTGTGGTTAACCCATAACCATGATGATTGAAGATACAAGGATATATATAACCCATAATTCTTGTGATTAACTGTGATACTAACAGTGTGAAACCTAACAAATGGAATTCGGGTTTGTGGATGACCCATAACCTTGAAAAATGAAGATCCGAGGATAGAGGTACCCTGTAATGCTTGTGACCAACTGTGATACTAACAGTGTGCGGCCTAGATTTTGTGTGGTTGATCCATAAACTTGGGTTTGTGGGTGATCCATAACCATTATGCTTGTCAGTTTGCTTGGTAAAAGCATGACGGCTTCTCTGATAGATTTTCCTATCCAATGAAATGTTGTAAAAACTTCTTTCACATTACAGACCTCCTGTTGCAACTTTGTGGATAACTTCTGTTATAGGTGATGAAATTAAATTATGTCAAAGACCCATTTGAGGCATTGAAAAGATATTTCCATTGATATAATACACTTAAAATTTGATGACAAGTGGAGTGAGAAAATAATTCTAGAAACTCATGGTACGCTTGGTCGTGCAACGTTCCAAACATGTGTAACTTCAATTGTTCATTTCTCTCGAACCATGAAATGAAATCAAATTCTGTAAAAAACCCATTTGAGTTAACAAAAAATAATTTCAAATGAGATATTTTTCACCTTCTATAATACTCTATGGAGGTCATCAAACTTGTATGAAGTATTCTGAAGATTGCTGCAAAACGTTTAAACTTAAATATGCTTCAAACCCTCATTCCCATGGAGCCGTAAGTTGAATATGATACCACTAACTCAGATATTTGGGGGAGGTCACAAAGATATATAAAATTGAAATGCCAAAAAAAAAGTGGACAACACATAGTAAACAAAATGACAAATATTTTTTTATTAAAATAAAGAATACTTGTAAAAGCTATGTTGTGGTGGACGATCTCTCCTTTTACAAAATGCCACTTGTTATAGAATTTTTTGGTTACAATACTACAAGTAAATTTCATGTGTGGGTAAATACCATGGCTGAATGAATACTATGGGTGGATGTCACTTACAATAGCATGGGTAAATTTCATGAGTGGATAAATACCATGGGAGGATGAATACCAAGGGTGGATACCACTTACAATACCATGGGAAAATACCATGGGTTAATGAATACCATGGGTAGATGAATACTATGGGTGGATTCCACTTACAATACCATGGGTAAATTCCATGGGTGGATGAATACCATGGGTGGATTTCATTTTCCATTTGAATCATGTTTAGTAGAGAATAAATTAGGATTTGAATATCTTGGAGTAAACCTCCCTTAATCCAATAGAGCAATAAAAAAGTCAATGTTGATTTTGTTGCTCCTCTGTCAAATCAAGAGAGGTTTGCTCCAAGATTATACTACAATAAATTATTCTCGAAACTAAGAGGAGCTCATTTAGGTATTCATGCACTGGAGTCATTTTAATTATTATTTAATCATAAATTGTTTGTTAATTTATTTTGTTATTTTTCTTTTTCTTCAAGTGTTGGTTTAATCTTTTTGCAACAACCGTTAGAGATTAGAGCAATCATCTTTGTGTGAGGGCTAAGGAACTCTTGGAGTAAGAAGCTAAGAGCCCTTCAATTGGGACTCAAGGTAAAAAATCTTGGTTGATGTAACGTATCTCTTGTTATGGATATAGATATATATATTTTCCCCTTCATTATATTGTGTATTCAGTCATTTATGGAAAAAAATGGAAGATCTAATTTTCCTTGAGTAGATTAGATTAGATCTAATAATAGTCAATATTCCTATTGATTGAAAGGGTTTTATGTTGGGGTTCTTGTTCTGTTGTGTGTAGGAAGAAAGTTATCGGAGTTGGAGATGGATCTTTGGGGTCAATCGGCCAGGATTATGCAAGGACAACTATCAAATAAAAGGTATGGGCCATATTCTGCATTCACTTAGAATGTATTGTGATTTATTGCATCGAATATAGTGGAAACTTGCATTATAGTCTATCACAAATTTTGTCTTAGAAGGATCTATTGTTTCTTCATTAGATTTCAAAAATCCTTTGCTCTTATATTCAATTCACTAGTTGCACCTTATCAATCCACTAGTCACACCTTATTTCGAATATTCAATCCACTAGTTGCACCTTATCAAAAAAAACAAATTTCTATGTAGTGGTTAAATCCATTTGGACATATTGTTCTCTTAAAATTGATCATCTTAACTTATCCAATTTACCAGTTATCCTCTCTCCTTGTCCCTTGTGGGATTGAAACAAGCTATAGCTAAAGAGCTATAGAAATTCCTTTGGGAAGGAGGCAAACAAACCACAAGAATTTTCATTTGGTGAATTGGTGCATAGTGAGAGCCCCCAAATCTCATGGTGGGATAGGAATAAAAGACCCTTTTTCAGTCAACCAAGCCTTAGGAGCTAAACTCTTATGGAGATTGGTCATCAGGAAAGTTGACAAGTTAGTGTAAGAGGTGGGTGGCCACTAATATCCACCTGGATCACTTGGAAATTCAAGGTCAAGGGGAAAGTGAAGTTACTTTCACTTGCAACCCATGAAGTAGAAATTATCTAACAACCTATTGTAGTAGTGAATGCCATTTCTAGCCATGAGATGGATAGTAGGGTTATTCCAAAGGAAACCCCTACTTAGATTTTATATTCCATCCTACAATAGAGGCACCCTTTATTTGATATTTCTTGGAGTCTACTTGATGATCAAAGAAGAAGAATATTGAAGGGAGTTGATTCTTTTCAGGACCAAAATATTGCAAATGGGGAGGTGTGATTTGAATTGGATCCTCACCTAAAATATTTTGTATCTTTGTAATAAACACCTAGTTTCCTTACCTTTTGCAAATTTTGTTAATAGGTCCTTTTTATTTTATTTTATATTTTTTTATTTTTTTTTAAGTGGAAGGATAGTATATTAAAACACTAAATGTTTTAGTGAGGACATCAATAAGGAAGAGGCAAGGAGAACTTGGGTAAGATAGTAGCAAAAATGAAAACTTAAATAGGGAAACCTACTTGAATATCAGTGAACAAAGGAGCTAAGGAGCATGCCCATGATTAGAAAAGGTTTAAGCCATGGGAATCTACATTTTGTTTTAATTCTCCATGACTAACAGTACACATTTGTGTATAGCTCACCCCTCTGTATTTATCTCTTGAGCTTAATTAATTGACCATTAATGTGGAAATCTATATGTAATAGTTTGAATTTCATGGCTCTAGTATGTGTTCATTACTCTATTGTGTACTTTACCACTATGGGACATGGATGTTTTCATGAAAGCTACAATAATATTAGTCTTGTAAACATAGTGTAGGCACCCTTCTTTGTTCATTAGTTTAACAGAACACTAGTTCATCTCAATCTATGAGTTGAATTGGTATTAATGGATGCTTTTCTTTGTTCACAAGTCATTCACAATATTCCAATTTCTTGTTGGAAGTTTCTCCTTTTCCCATAGGCATCCACAAGATTTTATTGCTTGTTGGTTGTTTTTAGTCTTCCATAAAGCTATACAATCAATTCTACATTAATTGAAGTGAATTTACATACCCTCAAGCATTTTTTCCATCATCTAAATGAATTTACATTCTTCTAATAATTTTATCCACTACATAAGTGAAATTACATACCTTTGAATGCTTTTATCCAATGACTAGGCGAATTTACACTCCCATGTGCATTTTGTTCGTTTCTGTTGGACACCTAATCCTAAATGGGTTAGTGTGGAAGTCGAATAGACCAAAGCAGTCCAAGAGACCTTGGGATCTGAAACCCAAGAGTCATATGTTGTACTATAGATGTATATCTCATGTTAATAAAAAAATGAACTTCATGATTTATCTTTCACATTGTCTTTGCTGTCCATGTGTGTTTAACATGGTATCAGAGCAGGCGTATTCCTGCCCTGCATAATTAATTTGAGCCATTTGTTTTATGGCCTTTCTGTGCAGTTTATTTCTGCCATCAATTCTGCATTTCATGAATATTTTATCATGAATATTTTCTCAGCTAAAATTTAGCTGCAATCTGTTATTTCCCAGCGCTATTTTTATTCACCTGCCTTCTAAAAACGCTCCTTGCTCAGACCTGCCATCTCTGCCCCAGCAAGAACGTATCTCTGACTGCAATGCATTCCTGACCATGGCCTCTGCGCATTCCTGAATTTGTAACGCTGGTCCTTTGATTTAAACATTGAAGTGTTATCTGCCATCGTCTGCGCCATTGTCTGCCATATTATCTGCATATTTCCAGCGAGACCTTCACGGTGGGAGGTTACTAGTGGACCATTTATTTCTATCATGATGGCAAGCATGTAGAGGACAATTCGCTGTATGTTTCCGTTTTTATCGCATTGACCAACAAGGGAACTAACGTTCGCGCTTTGTTCGAATTGACGTTGGTGGATCAGAGCAGGAAGGGCAAGAACAAGGTCCATAGACATTTTGACAAGACGCTCGAGAGCGGGCCTTACACTTTGAAGTATCGAGGAAGCATGTGGGGCTACAAACGGTTCTTTAGACGGGCTGTACTGGAGACATCTGATTACCTCAAGGATGATTGCCTGAAATTAAATTGCACAGTGGGTGTTGTGGTCTAGTTGAAGAAGCAAATTGGTGCTGTTTCAGATCCGAACCAGCTAACCGAATCGATTGTTCGTCAAGTTCCGTCCGTCCCTTTCTCAACCAAAACGTTTGTACCACGGGATATCGCAAGAAGGGTCTTTTTATTTATGCCCGTAAGAGAAGGGGAACTTGGCATTCTGACGAATTCGCACGCAAATTGATGAAAAAGTGCATCGCCTGAAACTAACTGCTTCGCTTATTCTTGGTTGCGCCGGGATTTTGCGATTCAGAGTAAATAATTTTGGGACCATTCCGGCTACGAAAGGAGGAGAGGTGGATTTGATTTTGGCATTCAGAGAATGTGAAAAATTTGATGGAGTAAAGGAAGATGATTCAATACTGATTATTGTTGGTATCACGCTGCTGGAACCTCCACCTTCCTTACCACTCTCATGCTGTCCTTGGTATCGTTATTATTATTTGTGTGTTGACTGCATATACGCTGTTCATAGATACGCTGTTATGCTGTTCATATATATGCTGTTAATATATGTGTGTTACCCTATTATGCTGTCTCCTTGCCATATCATATAACCGTGTCCACCTGTAAAATCAATACATTACTTGCTTCAAGTTTGAGCCAACCTGGACGCATTTTAATACCACCATTCTGAGTTAGACCGACACCATTTTAATAACACTGGTTTTCAAACAATGTTGTTGTGACTACTTTGCAAGGGTGGTAAATATGTTCCTGTATATCTCGTTTTGAAAATGTCCATGCTAAGAACGCTGCTCCAGCGACAAGAGGAAAATGACCAGAGATATGTGCTCCACCATTTGAGTTTGAATTGGATTTATTCTCCATGTATGTGAATCGAGAAGGGCAAGAGGCATCCTGTACTGCTGTAGTTACACTTGAAGGAATGCTAGTAGATGCAAGTTCTTCTGGCTTTTGATTATAAAGATCCTCTTTTGGCTTAGTTGTAAGCCTTTTGACACCAAGCTCACCAGTATTCTTTGCGTGTTTCCACCTTTTGTTATTGATGTAGCTGCATTAAAGGGACTGTATGCTATCTCAGAAGTTGAATGAGTATGGTTTGATGATGATACAAGGACTGTGCTGAAGAGGGAATCTATTCTTCCATTTCCTGGGCATTGTACTTGTTTCTTCATGACATAAAGAATGATCTAGCCCCAAGGCTACAAACTTGTATTTTCTGTGGTTGTTTCAGTTGAGCAGCATATCACTGTACCTGTGCTTGAAATCTTAATGAGTATAGACTATTGGAAGTGATGTTTGGTGATGTACCTCTGCTATAGAGGGTCTCAAACTTCCTCATCTCATTGGATGTGTGGCTGTGAATATATTGAAGACACTCCATATTTATTTCTCTGTCTTGGAGCTGAATACGTTGCATATATTATCACTGTGGTGTTTTCTTTGTAATGATGGAGCTTCTTTGATGTTATAACACTTATCTATAGCCACTGTTCTTCCTAACATTTGCTGGTATATTCTACTTCAGATCTCTGTTATTATTAGAGTTGATATATCAGAGGTATATGTAATCCATTCATGTAGTTGAAGTTCGAATTTCAAAGAAGGAAGAAGTCATCTAGTTGTGCATCCATACAAAGCGTATCTTGGTATACCTGAGCATTTTAAGGGTGAAATATATCTATCTGTGTTGGAAGGACTTTGAGCCTCTCATTCTTGCTGGACACAAATCTGTTAGTGATTGGCTAAATTCTTAGCTGAATTAGTTAAGTGCCTTTTGAATACCTTCGGTGAAGTTTTTACATCATTGGGGTCTTTTCCATTAAAAAAAAAAGGGGGTTGAGATTCTTGGATTTATTATTGAAGGAAGAGGTCAAGCTACCCTTGTGTATATTCGTGGAGTTTGAGCCGTGTCTCCATTGCTGGTATTCGCGGATTTTTTATTCTTTTTGCATTCCTGAGCTTCCAGAAGGGATATAGAGGCAAGTTCTATAAAGTTTGAAGGAATCAGCTACGTAACTTAAAAATTTCTACAGAATTTAAAGAACAGAATTTCTGAAAGTCTGGTATTGGACAATGTATTTTTCAAACTGATATTCTTATTTTTTGAAATCTTCAATAGCTGGGGTTTGTCTAGACTTGCTGAGTGTTCATTTCTTTGTTGAGACAATGGCTAGATTTGATGATGTATTAGAGTTACTAAATACACTAATACACTCCACTATTGGTGGGAAGGTAAATGTTAGCAAAGACTCTCTTTGTGACATTCAGACGTGCCTGCATGATGCACAGGAAAAGATCGATTTTTTGCAACTTGAATCACAGCTACAGCAAGAAGAGCTACATCAAAATAAACACCATTCTGAACCTGTTTTTGTTCAGAACATTGAGACAACCACCCATCAGCAGCATGATAATAATGTTACAGTTCATTCAAATAAAGCAGCAGTTGTATATGCAGATGCAGAAACTCAGTTTGCACTTCCCAAGCCCATCATCAGACCTTGGGAACAGCTTGTCCACAACAAGCACAGAACTGGTCTTGGATATGAGAAGGACTTGTCCTTTCATATTCTAGACTACGCCAAGCCCATTCAATTTCAGAGTGCTGGATTCATTCATGACAGTTCACCTGCTTTTCATGACAGTTCAGCTTCAGCTGTTCCAGACTCTTCCCCTCTTCCACAACAACAACAACAACAACAACAACAACAATAGATCGTGAAATGCCAACACTGTGACCGAGTTGGCCATATGAAAGATCACTGTTTTGATCTTCATCCATGTAAGCACTGTCATAAAACCAGTCATTCTTCACACAGATGCTTCAGAAACAAACGTCCTACAAGAACAAAGATTCATCTTGGATGGATCGCTTCTTAGCAATGGGCATCAACAGCCAAGAAGATATTCCAAACACATGTCAGAACTTGTTCTAGAATATTGAACAGTCTTGCAGTTGAGTTTTCTCCATCATCTCACCTTGTATCTGACAGGGGGGGAAATGATGGTCATCTACAAGCTTCAAAGCCACATCAAGCGAGCCTGAGCCACAACTTGCCACACCAGTTTCAGAGTTGTAGCCAGAGACAAAGATGCCCGTGAACATGCCTTCAGTTGGCAATCTGGGACACTTCCTCTAGCAGAAGACTTCAGCTTCTTGCCAGTTTTGGAAGAGTTCCAGGAACACAATTGAGAACACTTCCTCTAGTAGAAGACTCCAGCTTCTTGCCAGTTTTGGAAGAGTTCCAGGAATTGCATTAAGCATTCCAGAGTTGTTGGTTATCCTTAAACCATCACAGGTTGAGACTTCCCTTTTCAGGTTGAAGTTTTACCTTTTATGCGAGGTGAGGCCTCCCTTTCATGGTTGAAGGTTTCCCTCTTCAAAACAATAGGAGCACTTCCTCTAGCAGAAGACTCCAGCTTCTTGCCAGTTTTGGAAGAGTTCCGGGAACTGCACTAAGCGTTCCAGTGTTGGTGGTCATCCTTAAACCACCGCCCTTTATACCAACATTTCATAGAGCACATTCAGCCTAGTGCTGCCATGCATTTTTTGCACATTTTGTATTACAACTCTCTTCTTGGACTCATACATAACCCTTCAGATTAAGGGGGGGAATGTTGGACACCTAATCCTAAATGGGTTAGTGTGGAAGCCGAATACACCAAAGCAGTCCAAGAGACCTTGGGATCTGAAACCTAAGAGTCATATGTTGTACTATAAATGTATATCTCATGTTAATAAAAAAATGAACTGCATGATTTATCTTTCACATTGTCTTTGCTGTCCATGTGTGTTTAACAGTTTCCTAGGGAAATTTACATCCCCTAGATGTTTTATTCACTACCTAATTGAATCTATCCACTTACCTAGCCAAATTACTTTTACAAGTCAATTTCCTTTCATTTGTTGAGTTGAATTTTGTTTTTTAGTGTTGTGAATTGACAGAGTTATCACTCATTGGTTGACAAAATTTACCTTCAATGAGAAAAATAAATTAGCAAAAGAAGAGGCTATGAAAACTCTTGGTATGGAAATTTTTGAAGAGGAAATGAATTCAAATTAAAAACAAGTAACCAACCATATCTAAATCCATCTCAAAATACAAAGATAAAAAAATTGATTCTATAGAGTATTCATGTTAATGAAATGGATAAGCCATATGGCCACAATATATAGATCACAAATTATATATCATTTAGATATCTGGGAGATGATGAAATTTTTATTATCTTGGAAAATAGATATAGTATTTCAATGGAAACCAAGATGCCAACCAGTCTAGAGGTTGAATGCCCCATGAAAAACTAGGAATTCACATGAAGCTCTTCAAGAATGGCTAGAAGATTAGAAGCATATCCATAAAGAGTAGAATATCACTTAAAATCACGAAGTGTTTATTGGTCATCCCTACATTCATGTTGTCAAACATGATGAGCTTGTATCTATCTTCCAAAATTTCAACTACATGCTTCCACATAGACTAGTATGTGTCAAATCCATGAGCCAATACAATGATTTCATGGACAGATCCCAGTACATGAACATTGTGAGAATTTTTTAAATACATTTTTCCTTTAGAAGAAGCTCAAAACTATAACCAACAACCATCAAATTTGAATTGCAGGGAAGGCTTATCTTTATTGAACCTATCAGACATTATGTGATGGATGAAATCACAACGAGTATGAATGAGTATACATGACCACATAGAGAATAGGATAAACAAAATGTGATATCCTATTATGGTTTGCATGTCTAAATACCAGTGGAATCCATGTACTATTCTACAACCCAATGTATTCTCTTTTTTCCTCGTGTTAGTTATTTGTTATTCAATATTAGGTAAAAATTTTCGGATTAATCACATTGATAGGATTTGATTGATGTTTCGAACCAACTAATGTGGTTCATCGTTAGGACTAGGTGAGAAATCCATCGATCAGAAGGAATAAATAGTAAGGATGCAACATTGCCCAGAAATAACCGTTAAAAACTAGTTGTTGGTGAATTAGTTATTAGGTAAAGAAATTAATTATTAGGGAGTTAGTGGTAAGGAGCTATTTCATTAAAATATTCTATGTTTAGTTAGAAATATCTATTAATGAATAATTAAAAATAAAATATTGAATTCTTAGCTCAGAATCTTAAGCCTCTTGTTGGGCGCACTGATTCTGTTGTTAAAGACTCTGCCTCCTTTATTCAAGAGTGGAGAGATAACAAATTGGAACCAGGTGATTTGTTGGTTATTTTTGACGCTGTCTCCTTATATGCCAAAATCTCCATCCAAGAAGCCATTGATATCATTAATCGCATCATTGACAAAGACACTGCCATGTTAGTTGGCCTCTGTGTCACCTCGACATTCTTTAGTTTCCAAGGTGATTTCTATGAGAAAACCTATGGTGTTGTGATGGGCTCCCCTCTTTCCCCTATTGTCGATAGCCTATTTATGGAAGATTTTGAGACCAAGGCCTTAGCCACTGCTCAATTTCGCCCTAAAAAATGGAAGAGGTTTGTTGATGATACTTGTGTCATCTGGCCTCATGGTCGGGAGAAACTTGACATGTTTCTTAACCACCTTAACTCTCAATCTGACTCCACCAAGTTCACGATGGAAGTTGAGGTGGATGGTTTCCTTCCATTTCTCGGCATTCTCCTTTCAAGGATGAGTGATAGTTCCATTTGTCACCAAGTATATCGAAAAAAGACTCACACAGAACAATATCTCCATGCCAGTTCTCATCATTTCCTAGCTCAGAAATTCAGGGTTCTTAGCACTCTTGCTACCCGTGCTCTAAAAATCTTTGACGATAGCCACCTTGAAAAGAGAAATCCCATATTCTTGAAATGTTTAGAAATAATGGTTATAGTAGTTCTCAAAGCCTCAATGCCTTTCACAAATCCTACAAAGAGCCTAGAGTTAAATTTGCTCATGATGATCCTATATCTAAGGTTCATCTCCCGTTTATCCAAGGAACCACATATAGGATTGCCCATATCCTCAAGAAGATTAATGTCACTTATTCGTTCAAACCTCTCAATACCATTAAGAATTATCTTAGATTTGTTAAAGACCCTATTGATCCTAAGGACTCGAAAGGGGTCTACCTTGTTCCTTGCTCCCGTGGTATCCCCTACATTGGAGAAACAAGTAGATCTATTAAGTAGAGAATCAATGAGCATGTTGCAGACATTAGACACAATCACTCCCACTCATCAGCCTTAGCTGAGCATGCAAAAAAATCAAAGCACCATGTCTGCATTGAAGAATCCAAAGTCATCGCTAAGGTTGACCACTTCCACCATAGGAAGCTTAGAGAGGTGATTGAGATCGAAAGGCATGCCAAAAATCTTAATAGGGATGATGGTTGGAAATTGAGTAAGAGATGGATTCCAGCTCTCTCATCGTAACTCATCATTCCCTTCTTATCCCCTCTCCTCCTTTTTCTCTTTTTGGTTTATTTTCTTTTGTTTTCTGCCTTGATCCCCTATTTTATTTTTTATCATTATTATTATTATTATTATTTTTTCATTTATATATATTTATTGTTATTATTAGTACTATTATATATATATATATATATATATATATATATATATATATCTATATATATATATATATATATATATATATATATATATATATATATATATATATATATAGATATATTATTAGTATTATTTTTCTTGTTATCCTTTAATTCGAATAATATAAACTTAATTTTAATAAATTAATAATTATTTGATTACATTGGGATAAAATTTCTAGATTCATAACAGGTAGTTTTCTAATTAGTCAACCTCTAACAAAGAAGATGATATAATTTATTAATAAATAACTTCTTTACATTAATTCCATAATATTAAAATTCCTTAACAGCTATTTTTAACTAAACATAGAATATTTTAATGAAATAACTCCTTACCACTAACTCCCTAATAATTAATTTCTTTACCTATTAACTAATTCACCAACAACTAGTTTTTAATGGTTATTTCTGGGCAATGTTGCATCCTTACTATTTATTCCTTCTGATCGATGGATTTCTCACCTAGTCCTGAGGATGAACCACATTAGTTGGTTCGAAACGTCAACCAAATCCTATCAATGTGATTAATCCGAAAGACTTTCTTCTACATTATGGATCACAAAAGTCTTAGATCTAACATTAGGTAATTTTTTTAATAAAATTATCAATTGGTGAATGACAAGATCCTATCCTTCAATTCTAGATCTTCTCCTTGGGCCATGGTGGATCCTTCCATTGGGAGTGGTGTTGTAGTATTTAAAAATTCTTGAAGCATGTGGTTTCCAAAATTAACTACTCCCTATTAATTCTATCTTTTGTTTAACCCCAAAAGAACATGTCAATAAACCCAACATTGTGGAAATTAAAGAAATATTTAACCTAAACTAAGTGATTAACTTCTAGAGATTCCTTATCTTCCAAATATAAGGTTCCTTAGTTTAAGGTAGAGCATTTGGCCCTTTCCATTTTCATGCCAAAAATTTACTCTTATTCCTTCCTTTCTTGGATTAATGTAAATATAGAACGAGCTTTTCCCTCATCCACCATCAAATTCTATGGATCTCTAAATCTATTACATTGTTGGAAACAAGAGCTTAGTCAATTGAATTCATATACATTGCTAAAAATATCTCCTTCCATTGCTGGTCACCTTGTTGAAGAAGTCCAATAATCTCTTGGCTCCTATAATTTCTTAGAGTAGCATAGGATCCCTTAAACCCAACAATCAAGATGAGATAAGAGCACAAACTATTGTCCATAGTTACATAACTAAATATTCCCTTCTTTAGTGGAGACTCCATAAATAGTCTCAAAAAATATTTTGTAGCTCTCCTCTTATGGATTGAGGAGATCAAGGTTTCAAAACTATCACCTTCTCATCAATGGATGTTTAGAAAGTGGTTCTATCCTCAAATTTGTAGTGGTTTGAAGCTTCACCAGAACTTAAAATATCCATCTCTCAGATACTCTATACTTTTGAAATATTCTAGAAATTTTGAGATACTTGTTAGTTTGAAATCTTGCTACAACACCTTGAAATTACACCATCATTTCAATTCATAAAGTCTTTCTCAATGATGATAGTTGGATCCTTAGAGTATTGGAGTCGATGATGGTGCCATAAAATTCCACCAATACTTTGAGTTTGGTAATTTTTTCTCAACCATATATCATTGTTCTATCTTGAGGTTTACAAGGTTGCTTGCCCAAGTCTTCACTAAGTGTCCTCTTACACCATTTGTTTAATTCATAGTGGTTCAACACTAGTTTTGAATCTCAAATTATTTTTCCCCTAATTGCAACCCTTCAATAATAGCCTTGATCAATATTTTCTTTAAGACATAGCAATTGGCTTTTGAATTTCTTGTTTGTATCTTATTCGTATGTAATTTCTTTAAAGTTTGAGGAAATCATGGTTGGAGGACTATAGAACCACCCAATGTATCTTATTGGTGTGAAATTTATAATACTAGAACAACAACGAAGGTGAGATGATTTGGGTTCATGCCATTTTCCTTAATGTGAATCCATTCATGTGTCCTCAATCAAGACATATTAGTCATAGTGGCATATCAAATATTAGATTTTTCTTCTACTCTGAATTCAACCTCGATGGGTTTCTAAGTCTATCCCTTGAAACCTCTTCAATTGCCTCAGTTTGGGTAGTAGAAAAAGTCATGTCCATTGTTTCTTTGGTAAACAAACTATAATGGATGAAAAGTGTTTCTAAAAACCCATATCCAAGAACCTATATGCCTCATCTAATATAATAACCTCAAAGCACTGAAAGTATAGAATGTTTATTGACTCCATGATATCATTCAAGTGCTTAGATGTACCTACAATAATGTTCACAATGTTCTCTTTTAGTTTCTTCAAATCCATTGACACATCTATCTCATCGATGACAATCATGATTCATGAATATTATATTAGGAAGAGTAGAAACAAAAGGATCTATCACATGGCATATTTGGGATATTCACTTACCATGGAATTCCATATGAAAACATCTGTTGTGTGCATTCTATCAAAATAAAGATGTGCATTATCCAATAGACCATACTTGGAACACATGCTCACCAAATGGGATGAAATATCTAGACTTTGTTCAACTTCCTTGTCATGGATATAGGCATGGAATTACATTCCCTTTTCAAATGATTCAAGATTAACACATGATTACAAAATAAAAGAATATATACTACTCTAAAAAAAATATTGGATTGAAAATTCATAAAATTCAATTCCACTTCCACATAACCCTTGCTACATAAAGTAAAAAAGGTGCATTGCAAAAAATACACCAATATAATTTTTCAGATACCCAAAGTTTTCCCCATTGACAAATATAGTTGTGGAATTTTGTTTAACACTTTTATGCTATCCTTAAACAAAGTAAGCAAGCATAAAATATAATTTTATGTATATATATGATCAAAAATTTTGTTTTAAACCCCACTCTTATGTTCCTATTCCTCAATTTTTTTTTTTATGCTAAGCTCAACAACAAGTTGACCCCATTGAAGCTATTGGGTCCACTCAATCATTTTCATTGCCATTGATTTGAGTACAAAAAATAGATACTATTTGAACTTGCTATCATGGGAAAATTTGTTGTTGCTAAGTTGACATGGGGAAAGGAAATTATTGTTAAAGAAATTGTGGACTCGTGAGTTGAAATAATAGGTGACTTGTATTGCAAGGTTGAGTAGATGAGAACTATGGACCATGATTTCTCTGATCATGATCTCCTTCTTGACCTTAAACCTTTATTATACGTGAACCTAGTGCCATTAGAGATTGGAAACATCATGTAAGTGTTGAAGCTAGAGTTCAAACCCCTTCATGCATCATTTTTTGATGAAGTTGCTTGATTTATTGACATTTGGGAATATAGTGAAGGTTTCTCGATGTAAAAAATTTCATATCAAATGAGTACATCATAATTTCTTATGGTTGAACTAACCATACTTGATTCACACCTATAATATTCATTTATGGATTGGGTTATTATTTGAGGGTTAATATGTGAGCATGGAATTCCAGGGCACATGCAAGCATGGAAACTAGGTGGTTGATTTTACTCTGTATGACAAGTATGACACTCAATGAGGTGGATGATGCTATATTATCAACACAATCAATGATCCCTAGATGTAGTAGGATTTCCAATTGACGAGCCACAAGATTACGAGCAAGTCCTCAAAAGGGGAGTGCTCCCTTTATGCCATGATAATGGATGAATTAATGCCCAAGGAATCTTGGTTGAATTAGTGCACATTTCTATTGCATGAGTTATGGATACTTGCATTGACACATATTATTTAGGTTCACATTTTATTGTTGGATTTTTTTTATTTATTTTTTCTATGTATAAATGAATTCTACCATAGTAATGACAACTTTAGTGAACTAGAGGTCAAGGTACCCTATCTATTTAGTATGATCCATAGAGGATTTTCTAGGATAATTAAAATCAAGCCTTCAATGAGGATGCATTTGTCAAATGGTATGATAAGATGGTGGTAACCATTACAACTTTATGAAGATAATCCAATTTTTAATTAATATGCACAAGGGAAAAATTTATTTTTCTGTGGATAGAGACAATATCTATATTCAACCTTGTATCATAGGTGCAAGCTAAGTTAAAGTGTCACCACTTCCATTTTATCTAATAGAGAAAGCTTTGGGTTTTCTCACCATATTTGGGTTTGCCCACCATATTTAGGTTTGCCCACCATCTTTAGGTCTGACCCCCATCCTTGGGTCCACATAAAAATAATTTTCCTGGGGCACTGCCTTAGACCCTGTGCAGGGGGGTGACGCCCCCCCTGAAAACCCCCCGAAAGGGGGGGTGTTGACACCTAATCATCAAGATTGGGTGAATGTAATTAATATAAATAAATAATAAGAAATATGAATAGTCATTGGGAGATGAAGTGAATAGTCTCTCCCTCATGTATATAATAAAGACCAACCTGAATGAATAAAACATGAATTGATTTGGTAGAGTTACTGCCTGGCCTGACATGGTATCAGAGCCAAGTCCCGAAATTAGTCTTTATGTAACTCCTAGTGTCTGAGTGTCAGTTTTTTTCCTATATTCTGCCTGGTTGCTTGAAGCCTGCTCCAGGCAGCGTCATATATATTTTTCTCATATTGTATGCATTTTTGAAGTCTGTGCCCTCTGTCATTAGCGTTTTTTCAAGTGAACGCTAAACGCTGATGTGTACGATATCATTTTCAAATGAACGCTAGGTATGGTGTATGAAACATTATCATATACGCTGATGCTGTTGGTATCATTTTCATTTTCTCAGGGTCTAGTGTGTGAAACGTTGTCATATGCGTTGGAATAGTCACAGTGTGTATAACTCCAGCGTGAAGGACAACCCTGTGCTTGAAGAAGGCCATCAAAGCCCTCCTTATACTGCACTCCCATCGTATCTAGTCCACGATGAATGTGGTGGCAGTGGAAACATGGTGGTGTTGCTTCGATACGGCCCTCCTCCATACCTCGGTCTGACACAGTCAAGTTTCGCATTGCCTGCATACTCCCACTGAGTTTTCTGATTTTGATGATTCTGAGGTCGATAATCTAGTACCCCAGCCTGCGAAGTTTTGAACCGATGAAAAACATACATAAACGAAAAAGGTATAATTCATTTGAGTCCTGTTAGCACCTAAATCTATCTCAAGCTGAGAAAGGTAGGATCTAGGGTAACATCAAACCACGCTTAACCTGGTAGCTAGCCCTACCAGGTCGGGAGAGGGCTCTCTCCTTATCAATCTCAGCAAAATATGATCAACGAGGGCTTGAGATGACTGATGTGAATACTGATCTTAGGCTAGGTATGTGTGCAAAAGAGCTTGATTGAATATAATGATGTTTTGTTGGCTCAAATGTGAAAGGCAGATTTGGGTCTGGAGAATGAGGCTCAGTTTTACAGAGATCTCTATGGGGCAAGGTAGGCAAGTGATTTGGTACTTCAAATTGAGTGAGATGGAGAGGTTTTAGATAGGTGAGGAGTTGAAAAGAGCATGAAAACTCAGGGATCCTTTTCAATTAGCTGAAAACATAGATAACTAAGCAAACCCTAGGCAGAGCGCTGCACTTTCAATGTATTCTACCTTTATCCTTGTTTGTTTTAGTTAAGATGAAGTAAAGAGAGATAATGGCATAAATAAAACACATGTAGACTTACAATTATATAAGAAAACACAATACCAAAGAAAGATGCCGCATGAATCCCATAAAGTGCTGCAAACCACTGGTCTATTCCTTAGCCAAAACTGCTGAAATGAATATACAATGAAGCTCCAAGCTTTCCCAAAAGTCCAATCTGCTAATGACTGAAAAAACATAAGATATAGGAAAAAAACAACTCATCCTAGCCTCTAGGGGTTGAGCTCATGAGTTTAGGATCTGTTCCAACAAATTCTAAATTGAGAACTAAAAGGTAGGTAGTGGAACAACATGCCTCTAAAAGCTAGGGAACTAATTCATTAAGTTGCAAACTACCTTTTCATGGATGAATCTACCTCTATGAGTAAAATTTCAACATAATTACCTCAAGATCCATACAATTACATTAAATTACATCATGAGTTTGACATTAAGAAGGAGAAAATTCAAACTGTCAAGAATTTAGGCGAAAAACAGCGTATTCTTGGTCAAACTGAGCAAAATTTCCCCAATGCGCTGCGCTGATTTCCCTATGTGTAGAGCCTTTTTGCAGCTGCTTTTGGAGGCCTTCCCAATGTCCAAATCTACTCCAAGTGAGCTTGTTGGAAAGGTCTGCCTGTCTACGTTCTAGAACAAGTGGAATTTTTTAATTTTGCCTCCATTTACCCCTCCAAAACTGAGTTCTCCCAAGACTGCTTCTTGTGTGTCAAAAAAGGGGTAGAAAGGTCATTTTTAGGGTGTTTTTGACCTTTTTGGGGGCTCAAAACCTGTCAAAATTTCTTGGCCATTGGTGAGCATGCATATTTTTTCATGAAAAATCCAAAAATTCTGAGTTTTCATCAAAAGGAGTCCCCCATCAAAAGCGAGCGCCAGGTGGCGCGGCGCATTGGGCAGAAAAACCTATTTTTTGGCCCAAAAATTCCAAAAATGAAAAAAGTGTCCCAAATTTTTTGAAATTTGGGCTGAGTGTCCTCCATTAGGTGCTATGCTGGGCCAAGGAAGCCTTAGCCAAGATCTGAAGTTTATCTTGTGCTTTTTGCCTCCTCAATCTCTTCTTCAACTTGGCCTTCAAGTTCCTGATTCTAGCTTGGCACACCATATTCCTTGACAAATAGTGATATGCCATGTTTCTCAACATATTTTTCTCATTGATGGCCTTCTCCAACATCCTCTCCAAGTGGATATTAGTCCTCTCCAACCAAGACTCACGATTAGCATTGATTTCTTTCTCAAGTGTTATGAACTTGACTTTCCTCCTTTTGGCAGCTTACCGGTTTTCTCGTACGTTTCTTAGCTCCATTATGGTTTACTGATCCTCTAGTTGTTTGTTTCTTTTCTCCAGATATTTGATGATCCACTTGGCTCTTTGTAGGTTGAGAGAAAAACACTGAATGTCAGCTTGTTGCTCCTGGATGATCTCTCTAAGCTTTGAGCTTTGTGAGCCCAAATCGGTGTCATCATCCTGAATAAGAATAAAATCTGTCTCCTGCTCTCCTGAAGGCCCCTCATCCTATAATGGCCTCTTGCCCTTGTCCTGAACCTGCTCTTCTGATGGAGGAAGCGAGACCCCTTCCACCCCAGGTGGAGATAATACTCGCTTTGCTGCTGCAAACAACCTTCTAGTGCCCTTTTGATAGGTGACAAATACTGGCACACTAGCGGTCTATATCTCATGACTCTCCTGCTGATGTGAAGGTCCACCTATCTCATGAAAAGTTGTTGGAGGTACTTAAGGAGTGGTGAAGACCTCTTGTGAAATAAAATCCTCCCATGAGATTTTTTGTAAACCAAGTTGATGCATGACCACAATCTTGATTAGTGCAAAATGATATATGTTGTTATACTGCTGCTGAGGAGTCTTCTTGTGCACTATGGTGGTCATCTTCTCAATGTTCTGGCAAATAAAGTAGGGAAGATTCATCATTCTCACCCTGGTGAAGTGCATCAACAATCTGATATGATAGGCATATAGGCGAGAAAACCAGCCCTCACAGCTGAAATACTTCATTATGAGTTTCATCAAGGAAGCATATGAGTCTTTTAGATACCGAAAGGGAAAAACTCTGCTGAGTTGTCTCAAATAACCAAGCTTGATGTATGGCTCATAATGTTTCCTGTCAATTTGTTGCCTTTTATTCCATTGCTCTCCAACATTAGGAATACCGGTTGCTATAGAAATAGACTCCGGTGTCAAAGTGAATGTCACACCAGCTAGAGTGGCTTGGCCATTATGTAGATGAAGCACAAACAACTTGGCCAACTCATGATGGTACTGGACTCTAGCAACCATCTCACAGAACTGATAACAGTATTGGTGTTGGAAGCATGTGATAGCAAGAGGGCATGCCTGCAGCTCGGCAAGTGAAGTAGGCTCCTCTCTTATATGTTTACCACCCTTGTGAGGTCTCCATGGTGCATGCATGCATCTCGGTCATGTTTGCCAAATGTTTGCGTTGTCTTAGATGAGTATGAAGAGATTTTAGGTGTCTTTGATTTTTTGTTGCCAAGTGTATGAAAATGTATGAGGGACTATGAAGGGAGAGGGTAAGAGGGATTTTGGGAATGTTGCTGACTGGAATTTGGGGAATTGAAGGGTTTTAGGGACAATTTTTAGGCTTTTGGGATAGCAATTAGGGTTTGGGAATTTTGTAGCTAGGGTTTGGGATAATGGGAATTGGGGATAGGGGTGAATGAATTTAGGGATATGGGGGATAGTAAAATGGGTTAATGAAACTAGAAAAGAAGTGAGGGAATAAAAGGTGAGGGAGTGATGGCAACAAAAACAAATTTACAAACCCTAAGAAATCATGTTTTGAGCAAAAATTGCAAGGAAGTAGGGTTTGAATTTTTTTTTACTAAATCATCATAAACATCTTAAGACACACTTTCATTGGCATTTGAAGAGTTGTTGACTTACTTTGGACCGGAGGAAACCAAGCAAATTGAGAATTTGGATGAATTTGTGGTGAAAATGGCTTGCAGCTCTATGCGCTGCGCCACAAACCCAATGCGTCGCGCCCTTTATATGCACCGTGCTAGTGTATTTTTTACACTATGGAGGGTGGCCCAATGTGCCGCACCTTCTCTGTGTGCTGCGCCGCTCACCTAATGCGCCGCGCCCCTGAAACTTGCCCAAATTGCTGCAGTTTTGCTCTTTGCTTTCAACCCGACTGTTCTCTTGTTCACTCCTTCTCCTTTGGATGCAAATGAGCTCTTTAAACATGAAAAATGGTTTATATACAAAAGATTTTAATTTTTCACTTATCAAAAACCCACTTTGTAATGTTTGCATTTGACTTGTTTTTCAAACTCTGTTTTTGGGTAGTTTGCTTTATTTTTGCCTATGATGAACTGAATGCTTTGATTTTTTGTTTGCCTTGTAGGTGATGGAGATGCTGAAGCTTGGCAAGGTGACCAGGGTTGCCACTGAAGTTATTACATATGGAAAAACTGAAATTACATCAAATTTATACAAAAAAACCTAAAATACTATGTTTTTCCTCAAAACAAGGTTTTGAGCAAAAATCGATCACTGATTGAGTGATCATGAAAATTATTATTGCTGGAACTTTATTCGACCTCCCATGTTCTTGCTGACCATCACTGAGCATTTTGGGACCTTATTGACGAAAACCCTAGACCTAAAGAGACCTAAAACCCTAAAAATGACTTTTACAGATTTAAAGACAAAAATTGACTGCAACAACTCTGAATGAATGAAAATAGGCCAACACATGAGGGAAAATGTATAATAAGCCACTATCGTCAGATGATCCATGACCCTAATGGAATGCAGTTGATCGGGTGAGACACCTAACATGCAATGCAACAAGAGCATTTGATCACTGACGGAGGGATGAAGGTACCGACACTAACATTGGCTCCAATGGGGATGGTAGCTTCTTGGAGGTGCCAAGAACTACATATCTCTGGGAAAGAAAGTAGTGCCTTCATCCATTGGGCTATGGATTCAATAACTTCAACAAACCAAAACAAAACTCTTGACTCAATTTCAGGACTGAAATCTGACTCACAACTGACTCAATTTCAAGACTGAAATCGACTGAAAAACTTGACTCAAACAAACCAAACCAAAACTAAAATCAAACTTCAGCTTTATAGCCTTCACCTCGGGCCCCAAACTAAATGAATGATGACAGTACATGCTGACTCTGCAACTATCTTGAAATTGACTAAAACAAAAAATGACTCAAGACTTACTAAACTAAAATAAGAACTTACAAAGCTTTTTAATGGCAGTAGACCATCATGATTTGAGGGCTTAAAATCATGATGACAATCGCCTACCTACTGATAAATATGTACAATCATGTGAAGTGAGCCTTCCAATGTAACCAATCCAACAAATGGCTACTCACTGAAATTCTGCTCTCACTTTCACCGAGCGGGTAGAGCAATGTACATGTAGGAAACTCACAATAAGAACTGAAAGCAAGGCTTATGATAACGAACTAGGCAACATTCATCTTCTCTGGTTCTTGCAAAATAATGCCAAAAGGATCTTGAAAATCCTAAAGCACTAGTTTGTCTTGAGGTCTAGCAGCAAAAATACAAGTACTCCCTTCATTCTGATCTGAAAGAACAACTAGTTGCTGAGTGATAGGAAGGCACAGAGAGGTATAAGCTTCTGCCATCTGAGTGTTAGCTGTAAATTCCTTAACCATGAGAAATTCTTGCATATTGTCTCTCTTAGGCTCATATTCCTCAATTTCATGGTCTAGGTCATTCTTAAATAGAAAACAATCTTCAAGATCATCAAACATAATAGCCTTATCATCTTCATGAAAGAAAATATTATCTGTTCGCTGATCTATAAATCTAATTTCAAGACTGTCATCATTTTCAAAAGAGGAAGAAGTTTCACTCACACCTCCTTGATCATGTGCACATTGCAGACCTGCATTAGCTTGGGCTGGAAGCTGACCTTTTAGGAGTAGATCTATTTCATCTTCACACAAAGGAGATAATGCTTTTTGTTTTCTTTTGCTCAAACAATGATTGTCTTCATGAAATAACTTTTCAAAACATGAAAAACTTGAATGACAGTACTTAATTCCATTATCTTCTAAAATTTGAAAACATTGTCGATCATCTTCATATGACATGGCAATCAAATTATCATTTACCATTGTGCTATTGAAAGAATATTTTTTACTTACTTGAATAAAGATCTCGTCTTGTTTCTCATGAAATGACTGGATTACCTCCTCATGAAAGCTTGGGTCAGTAACTTTGTCTTCTTCATTCCAGATGATATCAACAACAGAGCTCTCCTTCATGGGATTCAGACCAAGGTACTCTTGATCATCACAATCAGAATCTAGATCTGAAATAGCCCACTTGACTTATCACATTCTGAAATTGAAACTTGACTTTCCTGCATGATGTTTTCTTCTATGGATAGATCTGAAATAAAACCTTCTCTTTCATTATTTTCCATTGTGCTAAGATCTTGATCCTGCTGCAAAGTTTCCTGAGCATCTTGATGAGTATCCTCTAAGTTCTCTTTATGCTACTAAAATGGATTTTCTTACAGAGCCTCCATGATCTCATCGTCCATGAAGTCATCATCTTCATAAACTTTCTCAAGATTTTCAATAAAAATATAAACATGTTTACAACAGTCCTGAAAAGGTTAAGGATGGATAAGATTCTTTATACCTCTCAAAGAACATGGTATGAAAATCCTTCATACAGTAAATACAAGCAGGTGGCAAAATTTCACACCAAGACCGAGCTTCACCTTCCAGAGTGGCCATGAATATCTTCATCAAACAATCTTTAGGAAAATCAACCTTCAACTTGTGAATATGTATGTGAAATCTAACCAGATGTAAAGCAACATTCCTATCGTCATCTTTAAACATAGGCAAAGTCCTTTCCCAATCTGTTAGGATATTCCGACACATAGGAAATAGTTAAGTACAACTTGGTCTAGTATAGAGTTAGGTAAAGTGTGTTTCTTTACCGTTGTACATTTTGTAACTTACAATCTGACGGTCACGATATGTAGTGATCCGACGGTTCATTCTCTCCTTGGTATTACCGACACTTGATCCGTGGCTTGACACCCGATTGGTCCATGATTCCTATTTAAAGCGCATGGAGGGTCATTTGTAGTGTAATCCGTGCATGAGAGAAGCATATGTAAATTTTCATTCTTTTATTAATAAATTGCCTGAAGTGGCCGCGTTGGCTCAGGCCGTGGATTGTTTCCCTCTTTGAGGGTTTTAACCACGTCAAAAATACTGGTGTATTGATCTGCGATCTAGTTGTGAGTGGTGTCCTTTGGTGTTCTATCTGAGGAACTTACCCTGTAAATTCCTACATGGTATCAGAGCTATTTGAGGGCCGCGTCCATTGGTGATCCAAATCTGAAGCCGGTAGAACTACATTCGACTACCATTTTCTAGATCTACTATTTCTGACTGCTTTCGGGCCGAGAGGACTGCTCTGTTGTGTTGGGAGCATCTGTTCCAGTGAGGAACCCATTTCGTTTCACTCAAAAAGGTTTCCGGTAGCCCTAGCTGCGTCATTTTTAAGATCTGGAGGTATACAGTGTTTATTTGCAATTTACAGTTATTTTCTCTCTATTTATTTCGGTTTCGGTTTATTTAGCCTTTTTTATTACTGGATCTATACCTTTCATTTCTGCATATGCTCTTTGTCTTGCGACTCTGTACGATTTGGGCAAATCAGAAACAGAAAGGAAGGATTTTTCTCATGCGTATGCTCTTTTCCCTGCACCTTATTGTGATCTCAGAAAATCAGAAACATTGAGAAAAATATTTAGTTCCGGCTAAAGCTAACTTTGAGCCGCAAGGTTCATTTTTGAAAATATTTAGTTTTTCGGCTAAAGCTAACTTCGAGCCATAAGGTTCGTTTTCTTTGCATGTCCGTGTTGGGTTTTGTGTTTTTTGTTTTGTAGGGAAAAAGAGCTTTCTCAAAGCAAGCACGCAACCCAAAGCACCCCCGCCCCCCCCTCTCTCTCTCTCTCTCAAATTTTTTGTATAGCTCAATTGGTTCAAATCTATTTTAAGAGAGTAGAGGTCTTGGGTTCAAGTCTCCATTTTGTGGGGGCAGACTTTTTCATTTCCGCACATTCCCGCACTTCGTCGGCAACTTCATCAACTGTTTTTCAAAAAGCCATAACTTCTTCATCCGGAAGCCGTTTTCAAAGCCGTTTTTTTTAAACCAGCCTAATTTTTCGAGATCTATCCATTGGAACACTTATTTTCAGAATCTTTAGCTTCAATTTCTGTTGAAATGGAAAGTCAATACCAAGTTACCCTTGACAACACCAACTACTTCGAATGGTTGTCCTATATTGAGGATTTACTTAGAAGTAAAGGTCTCTACAGAATAGCCTAAGGCCAAGAAAAGAAACTGAAGGATGAAGATAAAGCTGCTAAATGGGAAAATAGGCAAGATCAAGCACGTGGATTGATAGGGATGTCTATTTCTCCAGATCTTAGATTCCATATTGCAGAACTTGACACTCCTGATGAAGCAATGAAACAAATCAATAAAGTTTTTGGGATTAAAAATGAACTTCGAGCCCATCAACTTGAAAATGAGTTGCTTACATTGGACCCTAATAATTTTTCTTTAATTGAAGATTTCTTGTCCAAGTTCAAGACCCTTAGATATCTCTTGGAAGGTGTTAAAGTTAAGAAAGAAGATAGTAACCTTATCTATTCCATTCTTACAAAGTTGGGACCAGCCTACTCTGTGTTTGTTTCCACCTTCCATTCTACAAGAGAAGCCTTCATTTCTCAAGGAACAGACTACAAGTCCCCTTCCTTTGACTCTTTTTGTGATTCTTTAATAAGAGAACAAGAAAAACTCTTACACCTTGGTCTTCTTAATCTTGGAAACTCTTCCAAGAAAGCGTTAGCCGCCCAGCAGCAACCAAATTCAAAGAATCCTAAGAAGTCATATCCTAAAAAGAATGGTCCTAAACGAAACAAGGGTCCTAAGCAATCTCAGCCTCAAAATGAAAAATCATTTCAACAAAATGATAAGACAAATAAAAACAAATGGAAGAAGACTGATAGACATTGCAACTTTTGTAATCGAGATGGCCACTTAGAATCCAAATGCTTTAAGAAGATGGAAGCCTTGGAAGCAGCGATGAAGAAACATAACATCCATGTGGAGCATTCTTCAACTTCAACTTCATCTTCAGGAATGGCACTTTCTGCATGTGGTTGTCAATCATCTCGGTCTGGTTATGCATTAAATTTATCTTCTTCTTCTCATTCTCATGAGTGGCTCATTGATTCTGGAGCTTCTTATCATATGGCCAAAAACAAAGCCATGTTTTCTTCTTTAAATGATTGTAACACCAAAAATATATATGTTGGTGATGATAGATCTCTTAGTGTTGTAGGGACTGGAACTGTTCATCTAGACAATGGTCAGTTTAATGATGTATTATGTGTTTCAACCTTATCCTGCAACCTTCTATCTGTATATCAGATAACTCATTCAGGTGAAGGTAAAATCGTTGAATTTTCACCTCATGATGTTGTAATCAAGGACCTAAGAGATCCTAAAAAGATTTTAGCTATTGGCATTACTGATGATTCTACAAGGTTGTATAAGTTTCACAACTTTGGGTCATCAAATCTTCCCTTAGTATTTGTTGCTCATAACGATGAAGTGAGCAAACTTTGGCATGAGCGATTTGGTCACTTAAACTATCGCTCCCTTCAGCATCTATGTAAAGAAAATATGGTGACAGGTCTTCCTATGGTATCTTGTAGAGATGGTGTTTGTTCCGGATGTGTACTCGGAAAACATCATCGGGACAGTTTTGAAAAATGTGCCTCTTGGCACGCCTCAGCCCCTTTACAGCTTGTGTATAGTGATTTATGTGGTCCACTTCCAGTTGTGTCATTCTCTGGCTGCAAGTATTTCTTAACTTTCATTGATGATTTCTCCAGACGCACTTGGGTATACTTCTTAAAACTCAAGAGTGAAGTATTTAACACATTTTTGGCCTTCAAGGCCTTTGTTGAAAAACAATCTGGACATCAAATTCTTAAGCTAAGATCTGATAATGGCGGAGAATATGTTAAAAACACATTCATCAACTATTGCACTGAGAATGGAATTCAAATGCAACATACTGTTCCATATACTCCACAACAAAATGGTGTAGCTGAAAGGAAGAATCGCACCTTAAAGGAAATGGCTAATTGTATGCTACAATCTAAAGGACTTGGTCTTAGTTTTTGGGTAGAAGCAATTAACTGTGCAAATTACATAATAAATCACACTCCCACTAAGGCTTTAAAGAATATCACTCCAGAAGAAGCATGGAGCTCAATCAAACCAGATGTAAGTCACTTTCGTGTTTTTGGAAGTGAAGCGTGGGCCCATATTCCAGATGAAAAGCATAAAGCTTTAGAACCTAAGAGTGCAAAATGTACTTTTGTTGGATATTCTAAAGATGTCAAAGGCTATAGACTTATTCCATTTAAGTCCAAAAATGTTATCATTAGAAGAGATGTAAAATTTGATGAAAATATATCGGCCTGCGAGCCTAGTCTGGCGGATGTGCCACCTCTTCCTATCTCTTCTACTTTTGAAAACATTTCTTCTTCAGATGATGAAAGTGAGGATGACAATCCTCCCCCACCATCTCAGGATCCTCCTTCATCTCCTAAGCTTCCAAAATGGGTTCGTGCTACTCGAGATGCAGCAGGTGATCTTGCCGGTGATCCTACAGATCAACGACACACACGTTCTCAGTTTGACAGAGCCTCTTCTTTACTGGCTCAAGCTCCAGTAAATTATGATCCTGACACCTTTGCAGAAGCTTCAGGCCATCCAGATTGGGAAGCAGCTATGAATGAAGAATATCATTCATTATTGGCAAATGATACATGGGATCTTGTTCCTCTACCAAAGGGATGAAAACTTGTTAGATGCAAATGGGTTTACAGAACCAAGTATGGACCAGATGGGAAAGTTGATAAACATAAAGCTCGTCTTGTTGCTAAAGGTTTTTCACAGGTTGAAGGCATTGACTACACTGAAACCTTCTCCCCTATTGCCAAAATGAACTCTATCCGTCTTGTTCTTTCCCTTGATGCCTCATTCAAATGGGAAGTCCATCAGATGGATGTTAAATCTGCCTTCTTGCATGGGGACTTGCATGAAGAAATCTACATGGAACAACCCATTGGCTTCATAAAAACAGACTCAAGCCTTGTATGTCGGCTTAAGAAATCCCTTTATGGTCTCAAGCAAGCTCCTCGAGCTTGGTATGCCAAAATGGATAGCTTTCTTTTATAATTTGGCTTTTCTAAGTGTCATTCTGACAATACTGTCTACACCAAGCAAGTGGGCAAGTCTCTTATCATTCTTGTTCTTTATGTTGATGATCTTATCCTTACCAGTAGTGATCCAAACCTTATAAACCATGTGAAGTCTAGCCTTAAAAGAAAGTTTGAAATGACAGACTTAGGACACTTACATTATTTTCTCGGTCTTCAAGTCTTGCAATCCAAGGAAGGTATTTCCCTTTCTCAGCCCAAGTATGCCTGTGATATTCTATGCCACTTTCACATGGAAGACTGTAAGCTAGCCCCTTCTCCCTTTTAGTTTGGAGTCAAACTTTCAGTCACTTGTACTTCTCCTGAAGTTGATGCTACCTTATACCGTCAACTTGTAGGAAAAATTTTGTATCTAACCCATACTCGTCCTGACCTTTCCTTTGCTGTTGGCCTTGTTGCTCGGTTCATGCAAAACCCCCGTGAAAGTCATTGGAAAGCATCTAAAAAAATGCTTCGTTTTGTTCGAGGTACAGTTCAGTTTGGGATTCATTACAGTGCCGAAGCATCTCCTTTATTGGTTGGTTTCACTGATTCTGATTGGGCTGCTGACCCTGATGATCGGAAGTCTACTGCCGGTTATGTGTTCACTCTTGGTTCAAGACCTATTACATGGGCTTGTAGGAAACAAGCTGCCATTTCTCTTTCATCAGCAGAAGCAGAGTATCGTGGTGCTGTAGAAGCTAGTAAGGAAGCCTTGTGGCTTCGTCAGATCCTGTCAGAGTTTGGCTTTCAGCAGCAGCATCCAACTACACTTTGGTGTGATAATCAAAGCGCCATTCAGCTATGCAAAGATCCAGTCCAACATCAGCGTAGCAAACACATTGAACTGCACATGCACTTCATCAAAAATCTCATTCATGACCATGTTCTTGAAGTGCAATATTGTTCAACAGATGATAAAGTTGCAGACATCTTTACAAAGGCTCTCACAGAGGTGAAGTTCACTAAACTTCGATTTATGGCTGGAGTTCAGGAAGTTGTCACTAAGGGGGGATAGGCTCTAGTGCCTCCTTCCTTCTCCTATTGTGTCATATTTGTAAATCCTTCAATCCTATCCCAAGTTGTTCTTAAGGGGGGATGTTAGGATATTCCGACACATAGGAAATAGTTAAGTACAACTTGGTCTAGAATAGAGTTAGGTAAAGTGTGTTTCTTTACCGTTGTACATTTTGTAGCTTACAATCTGACGGTCACGATATGTAGTGATCCGACGGTTCATTCTCTCCTCGGTATTACCGACACTTGATCCATGGCTTGACACCCGATTGGTCCATGACTTCTATTTAAAGCGCATGGAGGGTCATTTGTAGTGTAATCCGTGCATGAGAGAAGCATATGTAAATTCTTTTATTAATAAATTTCCTGAAGTGGCCGCGTTGGCTCAGGCCGTGGACTGTTTCCCTCCTTGAGGGTTTTAAACACGTCAAAAATACTGGTGTATTGATCTGCGATCTAGTTGTGAGCGGTGTCCTTTGGTGTTTTGTCTGAGGAACTTATCTTGTAAATTCCTACACAATCTACCTTAGGAATTTTATTTGGGAAACCTGGAATGTGATCTCGGCTCATGGGAGCATACCTTCGATCCAGCGAAACCATTTTGATAACAATGAATTCACCAAGAAATTCTTCAAGCTACTGGTTCTTGAAGAGTGGAGTTGCCATAAAAATTTTGAAGCTTGGGATTCTTCGACACTGGAGTCGCCAGGAGAATGATTTCAGCCTTCATATGTGTCTGACTACTATCCACCATCAACAATCAGATCTAACTTGATTCATGTACTGGGGAAATTTTCAAGTCAGATGTTCAGCTTATAAGACTAGACTGGAGATTGACTGAAGCTGCTTTTATCTACTTATGCACTCGCAAAGCAATGTGCAGTTCGAAGGCTTCCTGGCATAACTTCAGGCTTCGTCTATAGTTTATAAAGCAAGAACACTAACAAACAAATAAGCTTTTCTTCCCCAGTATGGTCGCCACTATGTTAGCACCTAAGTCTACCTTAGGCTAAGAAAGGTAGGATCTAGGGTAACATCAAACCACGCTTGACTTGGTAGCTAGCCCTACCAGGTCAGGAGAGGGCTCTCTCCTTGTCAATTTCAGCAAAATATGATCAACGGGGGCTTGAGATGACCGATGTAAATACTGATCTTAAGCTAGGTATGTGTGCAAAAGAGCTTGATTGAATATAATGATGTTTTGTTGGCTCAAATGTGAAAGGCAGATTTGGGTCTGGGGAATGAGGCTCAGTTTTCCAAAGATCTCTATGGGGAAAGGTAGGCAAGTGATTTGGTACTTCAAATTGAGTGATATGGAGAGGTTTTAGATAGGTGAGGAGTTGAAAAGGGCATGAAAACTCAGGGATCCTTTTCAATCAGCTGAAAACATAGATAACTAAGCAAACCCTAGGTATAGCGCTGCACTCTCAATGTATTCTACCTTTATTCTTATTTGTTTGAGTTAAGATGAAGTAAAGAGATATAATGGCATACATAAAACACATGTAGACTTACAATTACAGAAGAAAACACAATACCAAAGAAATATGCCACATGAATCCCATAAAGTGCTGCAAACCACTGGTCTATTCCTTAGCCAAAACTGCTGAAATGAATATACAATGAAGCTCCAAGCTTTCCCAAAAGTCCAACCATGCTAATGACTGAAAAAACATAAGATATAGGCAAACAAAAACTCATCCTAGCCTCTAGGGGTTGAGCTCATGAGTTTAGGAGCTGTTCCAACAAATTCTAAACTGAGAACTAAAAAGTAGGCAGTGGAACAACATGCCTCTAAAAACTAGGGAACTGATTCATTCAGTTGCAAACTACCTTTTCATGGATGAATCTACCTCTATGAGTAAAAATTCAACATAATTACATCAAGATCCATCAAATTACATTAAATTACATCATGAGTTTGACATTAAGAAGGAGAAAAGTCAAATTTTCAAGAAACTAGGCGAAAAACAGAGTATTCTTGGTCAAATTGAGCAAAATTTCCCCAATGCGCCGTGCTGATTTCCCTATGCATAACGCCTTTTTGCAGCTACTTTTGGAGGCCTTCCTAGTGTCCAAATCTGCTCCAAGTGGGCTTGTTGGAAAGGTCTACCTGTCTACTTTCTAGAACAAGTGGAATTTTTTAATTTGGCCTCCATTTACCCCTCCAAAACTGAGTTCTCCCAAGACTGCTTCCTGTGTGTCAAAAAAGGGGCAGAAAGGTCATTTTTAGGGTGTTTTTGACCTTTTTGGGGGCTCAAAACCTGTCAAAATTTCTTGGCCATTGGTGAGCATGCATATTTTTTCATGAAAAATCCAAAAATTTTGAGTTTTCATCAAAAGGAGCCCCCCATCAAAAGCGAGCGCCAGGTGGCGCAGCGCATTGGGTAGAAAAACCTGTTTTTTGGCCCAAAAATTCCAAAAATGCAAAAAGTGTCCCAATTTTTTTTGAAATTTGGGCTTTGTAATGTTTGCATTTGACTTGTTTTTCAAACTCTATTTTTGGGCAGTTTGATTTATTTTTGCCTATGATGAACTAAATGCTTTGATTTTTTGTTTGCCTTGTAGGTGATGGAGATGCTGAAGCTTGGCAAGGTGACCAGGGTTGCCACTAAAGTTATTACATATGGAAAAACTGAAATTACATCAAATTTATACAAAAAAACCTAAAATACTCCGTTTTTCCTCAAAACAGGGTTTTGAGGAAAAATCGATCACTGAGTGAGTGATCATGAAAATTATTGTTGCTGGAACTTTATTCAACCTTCCATGTGGTTGTTGACCATCACTGAGCATTTTGGGATCTTATTGACGAAAAACCTAGACCTAAAGAGACCTAAAACCCTAAAAATGACTTTTACAGATTTAAAGACAAAAAATTACTGGATCAGTTCTGAATGAATGAAAATAGGCCAACACATGAGAGAAAATGTATAATAAGCCACTACCGGCAGATGATCCATGACCCTAATGGAATGCAGCTGATCGGGTGAGACACCTAACTTGCAATGCAACAACAATGTTTGATCACTGATGGAGGGATGAAGATACCGACACTAGCAGCGTGTCTGTTGAAGATCCCATATCTTGTGGGTTACAGAAGTGAAAACCCCTGAAATATCTTTTGTGCCAAAAGCCGAAGCCGACTCTGATTAGTATACTTTTGCTGATATATCATGCTATTGGTTAACGTTGTTGTAGAAGAAGAAATGATGGGTTTCTGCAGTTAATCACAATAGGAGAGATTCTATACATTTATGTTGGTTCTTAAGCATGGAATTCTGTGTAAGACTTTCTTGAACGCTATCTTGCATAGGAGCAATTTCAGAGAAGTTAAGGTTATGCTAAAGACTTCCAATTGACTTTTGTAGACTGACTCATTTGTGGAATTGCTTATACAAGTCTCAGTAGTTTTCTGTAGATTCCTTTGACAACATAGAAAATAATTGTGAAGATGCCATGAAGATGAAAATAATTTGTTCACATATATCTTTGATATTTTTTGTGAATTTGGATTGAGATAGCTTTGAAGATAAATTATTCTGCATACCTTTGTCTCCATATATCATATATCAGAATCAATTTTTTAGCAGTAGAAGTTTTTTTTTCTCCACAAAAGCACATTTTTTTCTAGCAGAAGTATTTTTACAGCACTCAAATTTTACAATGCATTCAATCATATCCATTGTGGGAATAGTTCTCACTGGCAAGGATAACTATCCTGAGTGGTCCAGAATGATAAAACACACCCTCATTTTCAATGAGTTGTGGAAAGGAGTGTGTATTGGAGACGAAGACAAAGAACCAGAACAACCTACCTCAGACAAAGAGCTCGCCTTTTGGGAAAATAAGAACAACAAAGCCTATGCATTAATTACAGCATCTGTAAATGAAGAGGTGAGTCACCATATTTCACCATTTTCAACTGCTTTCGAAGCCTTACAAAAGCTGAAAGAACTCTATGACTCACATTTTGCACTTGAAGTTGTTCAACTCATGATTAAACTCTTCACTCTTGAATTGAAAAATAATGATCCTCTTGCTCTTGCATCTGAAGTAAAGTCTATAATGCATGATATCAATGTCACTAACGTAGAATTGGATATTCCTCTTATAGCTTTTATCAAGGCACTTTGTCCTACTAACTCCAATTATCTTGAGTCATTGCAAGAAAATGGAAATTTCAAAGATATTACCTTTGAATCTCTTGTGAAAAAATTTGCTGAAAGAGAGAAAGATTTTGGAAAGAAGACAACCCCTAAATCTTCTGAAGAGGCTGTGTGTCTTTCTCATAAAGAAAATAATCCTGCTCAAGATTCTTCTAGAGGAAGAGGTGGTCGATGAGGAAGAGGAAGATATTTCAGAGGCAGGGGGGGGGGGGGTAGCACTTTCAAGGAGAAAAGGCAGATTTGCACTGCATACACTGCAAAAGAAATGGATCACATGATGCCTCTACATGAAAAATACCTTGGGATAAAATTGAGCAGCAAAAAAATCAACCCAAAGGTAAAACTAATGACACAAAAAAAGGTAAAGCACATGAATCTTCTCATTATGTGGTAGCACAATGTAATATTGGAGTAAATGAAGATTTATTTAATGCTTCACTTTCTTCTTGGAAAAATGATTGGTTGCTTGATTCAGGAGCAACTTTCCACATGACTCATAGAAAATATTTTTTTTAAAGAATTTACTGACAATGTTGATGGAGCAGTATACTTTGCAGAACAATAAAAAATCAAGCCATCAGGGCTTGGCACAATCAAGCTTAAATTGCCTGGTCTTCCAGACTTTCTTCTGCATCATGTTCTATATCTCCCACAGCTGAAGAGAAGCTTGTTGTCCTTGGTCCACATCCACCAGCAAGGTCACTCCATTCATATGTTTGATGGCAAGCTTGAGGTGAGAAAAGCATTTGACCACTCACTTGTCATGAGGGGAATAGAAGAAGAAAGCCTTCTCAAGCTGCAAGGTACCTCTGCTCCTACACAACATTTCTCATACAATTCTCATTATGAAGAAGGTACACTTCCATCAAGTCTATTATGGCATGCTAGATTTGGACATTTGAACTATGACAACCTCCACTTGTTGAAGAAAAATGGTGTTGTTGGTTTGCCTACAATTCCTAGGAAATTTAAGCAATGTGATGCTTGCATTCTAGGAAAGCATAGCAAACAATCTTTTCATGATTCACATTCAAGAGCACATAGAAAACTTGAACTCATTCATTCAGATTCATGTGGTCCAATGCTTTTTCCTTCTGCAAATGGAAATAAATATATGATGACATTTATTGATGACTACACCAGAATGTGTTGGGTTTATTTATTGAAGAACAAATCTGATGCTTTTCAAACATTCAAGAACTTTCATAAATGGATTGAAAATGATGCACAATCTCATATTGGGTCGATTCACACTGATAATGGAAAATAATACACATCAAATGAATTTGAAAACTATCTTTTCCAACATGGGATCAAACATCAAACAACTGTACCTTATAATCCCCAACAGAATGGTGTCGCTGAAAGAATGAATAGGACAATCTTAAATATGTACGCTCCATGCTCTTCTTCAAAAATGTAAAAATAATGTTTTGGGTTGATGCTGTTCTATGTGCTGCATATATAAAGAATAGATGTCCATCTAATGCTATTAGAAACAAGACTCCATATGAAATGTGTTATGGGCACATTCCTTCGGTAAAGCATTTCAGGGTCTTTGGTTCCACCTGTTATGCCTTGATACCAAAGGTACATAGAAACAAACTTGGTGCAAGATGTTGTAAGTGTATCTTCCTTGGGTATTCAAACACCTCCAAAGCAAACCGTCTCTATGATGAAGTCAATAAAAAGTTTGTTATATCTAGAGATGTAATTTTTCTTGAATCATCCAAAACTAACAATGTTGTTGAGCGGAAACTTGATAGCTTGGATAAATTTTCAAATGCAAAATCATTTCAAGAATTTGATAATCAGATTCCACATCTTAAAGGGGGGATTCCTATACTAGATCAACATGTGGAATCTTCTTTTGAAGAACCCTCTCCCCCGCATGAAACTCCAACAATGGATGATGCGTTAAGTGATGTGATTGATAGAATTGGGAAACTCAATCTTGATTCAGTCCCAACTCAATCAACGGAGCAGCCTGGACCATCTGAGAAAGGTCCTCCAAAGTGGCTGATAAAGACACTTGAAAGTTTTCATCCTGATGAGGTTGGAAAGACAGGAACAAGAAATTCAAACTGGCAAAATGGAGGTGATGTAGATGACTCTAATTCACTTGTTGATATGGATGTTTTTATGATTGTGAATTGAATTTGTCTACAGATTTTGAACCAACTTCCTTCAAAGAAGCTACTTCTCATGATGAATGGAAAGAAGCAATGAAAAAGGACTATGATGCCATCATAAAGAATGGCACTTGGAAGCTAGTTGATCCTCCATTAGGAACCAAACCAATTGGCTGCAAGTGGGTTTACAAGAACAAGTATAAAGCTGATGGATCACTTGACAAGCACAAAGCTAGGCTTGTGGCAAAAGGTTTTGCACAGAAGGAAGGGGTCAATTATGAGGAGACTTTTTCCCTCACAGCAAAATGGGCTACCATCCAGACACTCTTTGCCCTAGCAGCTCAGAACGGTTGGAAAGTCCATCAAATGGATGTAAAAACTGCTTTTTTGAATGGATATCTAAAAGAGAATGTTTTTATGTCCCAGCCTGAAGGATTTGTTGTGAAAGGACATGAACATAAAGTATAAAAAGTTGTGAAGTCCTTGTATGGCCTCAAACAAGCACCGCGAGCTTGGTATGAAAAACTAACTGAGCATCTTTTGAAACTCAATTTCAAACATTATGATCTTGATGATGCAACTTTATTTGTCAAGAAAGTTGGAAAAATAGTTGTATATCTTGTGGTATATGTAGATGATCTTTTGATGACAGGGAACAATGAAAGCTACATTGCATCCATAAAGAAGGAATTGGGAAAAGTATTGAAATGACTGATTTGGGCTATGTTCATTACTATCTTGGTATTGAAGTAACTCAACATCCAAAGTCCATATTTCTTTCTCAAAAGAAGTACATTGGAGATTTGTTGAACAGATTTGGCATGATAGAATGCAATCCTCTTACTACTCCAGTGGAAAAAAACTTAAAGCTCACATCTATTGAAGGAAAATAATTTGAGGATGCAACAAAGTATAGACAACTTGTAGGAAGTCTCAACTACCTAACTACTTCCAGACCAAACATTTCGTTTTCTGTTGGAATCCTCTCCAGGTTTATGCAAAAGCCTTTTGAGGGACATTGGTCTGCTGCAAAAAAAGTTCTAAGGTACTTGAAGGGAACTCAAGACTTTGGAATCAAGTATACACAGATGGATGAATGTAATTAATGTAAATAAATAATAATAAATATAAACAATCATTGGGAGATGAAGTGAACAGTCTCTCCCTCATGTATATAATAAAGACCTACTTGAAGAAATAAAACATGAATTGATTTGGTGGAGTTACTGCCTAGCCTGACAGGGGGCTGCCACCCCCCTGTGACCCCTTTTCTCTGCCATTCTAGTCGTGGAAATAATATAACATATACGAAAAAATTCCCATAAAGATTATTATTAAAGTTATTTTGGGTCTTGTATCCCCTTGCTTCCAGGGGCTGAGACTATATTTCAATAAAGAAATATCTTCATGGGTGGGAATGTAGAAGAAACAATCACCCACTAGATTTACCTACATTTTTCCCAAAGTTTTCAAACAATCATAACAAGTAACTTGAGATAAGCAGATACCACAATAAGGCCTTGTCATAGAGAATGGAAAGGAACCATTTTAGACTCCAATGCTTAGGACAAAATGAAGATAGGGAATTTAATACCATAGAAGAAAATAAATCCCATTTTTCCCATGGTTCTCATACGACTAATTCCAAATGATGCCACCTATTTTGGATATGACCTCAAGTTGGCACTCGGTGAGGTAAAAAAAAAAAAGTACGATAACTCCTTGTCTCACATGTTGGAAAAACCACAAAAAAGAGCAATTTCTTGTGTGCTAACTTAACAAGATTATCTTACAATGCAAATCCCATATGCACCTATAACATTTTTCTTGGAAAGGGAAAAGTCAAGTGCACTCACTTAGAAATTGCCTCTATGGTTATTCATTTAACAAATAACTTGCAATTTCTCATTGAAGTGTATCTAACATTGGAGATAAACTTTCATATACATGCACTCTTTATGAAGTGGTTCTGTTCTTATCTATAAAATCCAATTCTGGCATCCACCATTGGAGACGTCCCTTCTATCGATACATTCTCTCAATTAGTTTCGTTGTTTTCCTACATCTAGTTATTTGAATATTTTTTTTAAATACTAACCATCATCCTTACAATGCTTGCTATTTGCTACTCATCACTATTATGAAAAAAATTATGATGAATGTTAATGTTAGCAATATAGTGCAATCGTCACAAAATTTTCCCGTCGTCAGTCTATTGACACTAACTTTTCCATTGCTCTTTGGACTCCTATTCCTCGGGGTGTTGGTAGAGCAACATCAAAGGCCGTCGATATTTAGATGACAAATTTTATCGAAGTAAGTATAATTTTAGTGGTAGATCGACCATAGTGATCATCAATTGTGTGACACCATAAGTGTCATATTTTTGTTGGTATTTCGATGACATATTGGTCATCCTTTTATCAGTGTACTGACATGTTGTAGGCATTGAAATTACGATGAATTTGGAAAAAATCGATAAAGTGATTGTACCACGTTCCACATTTAGAAAAACCTCCTTTTCTCATTATAGCGATGAAATGTTGTCGCAATGGTGAAAAAAGTTCATTGAAAAATGACTCAACTTTTATTAGTGCAAAATAATGTAGGAAATTCCATTATGATACTTGATGAAAGAACCATATTGATGAGTTGATGCTATGAGGATTTGAGCCTGATAGTTCTCTACTAGTTGGTATTAAGTTCATAAGGTGTGATGCCCTACTGTAGTTATTGCTTTAATTTTTGGTACCATAAGTCATCACTTGAGGTGATGCACAAGAATTCATACAAATACATGGATAATTCATTCTCCCATCCCTCTTCTTTGTTATCTTCGGGTTCTAGGACCTCGATTGAAGGTTTACAAAGGTTGTGACCTTTGATAATGTGATAAGTTTTGAATTCCATATCGTATTTTGGGATAGAAGTCATCTAGTTTCTTGTCCATTCCCATAACTCCTTTTGCACAAAAATTGATCTCACTGTAGGATGGGGAACTATTACCTTCACATGGATTTTCTGGATGTATGACTGAATTTATTAATCACTATATACATTACATATGCTTGTTTATCTACATCGTGACAGTTGAGTTCAACACATTGTAGACCTATACTCATGAAGGAGACTGACCTTTCATTTCCTTAATCATCTTTTTGACTAAGTACTACTTCTAAATATACTTGAAACGTGAATATGTACAATCAGAACTCCTTATTAAAATCATGGTTGTATAAAGTAGGATCATTTGCTATAGAATTATTTATCCTATAAAAATTCTCATTTCATATGCTATCCCATTTGAATTGGATATCCTTCTTGATCATTTGATGTAGGTAATTAATAATGTGGGAAAAGTCAGATAGAAATCTCCTAAAAAATTTGACCTTTCCTAGGAAGGACTACATGGACTTCTTGTTGTTCAGAGGGAAAATTCACATAATACCTTTCACAATCTCCTGGTCTACATAGATGCCTTGTTTGGATGCTACATGGTTCAAGAGGTTTCCTTCAACTGCATAAAAAATGATTTTTCTGGGGATTGAGTGAAATCCCATACTTTTTTCACATTTCAAATATTTTCTTGAGATGGTGTGAATGATCAGACCTTAACTTGGCGAAAATGGTAACAACATTCGAATACACTACCACAATGTGTCCTATTAGGCTCTTCAAGGCTATGTCCATGGTGAATTGGAAGGTTCCATCAACATTGATGAGATCAAAAGGAATTCACCTATAGGCAAAGGTCCCTCACTTGGTGTGAAAACTTGTCTTGAGCCTGTATGTTTGAGAAACTAGTACCTAATTGTATCCATACAATCCATCCAATAGGGAATGAATTTATGAGCTTGGAACTTTTTGGAGGATTTGTTCCATAGGGGGTTTTGGGTAGTTATCTTTGTCTAAATATTTGTTGATATTTATGAAATACATGTAGAATTTGATTTCACCTAATGTCTTCCTCATCAGAACTAGATTTGAGGCCCAAGCAGAGTGCCACACCTTGAAAATTTTCCTTACATCCTTAAATTTCTTGAGTTCTTTCTAGATTAAAGGTTCTAGTGTGGGATGTACTTGACACAAATTACGCTGAAACTACTTTGCACCTTCTTCAATTAGGATGACATGATGGATAATGCAGGTGTTGTATGTATTTAAATAATATTATTTCCATGCAAACATGTATTTATACTTAGTGAAGAGTTGGACAAAGGTTTGATCCTCATCCGATGAGAAACATGTGCCCTGTTAGCCTCCTGTTGCAACAGGTGTTCATATTTCATGATTGACATTTTTACATGCCAAATATGTCATACTTTGCATACTGCAATGCTCCATATTTCCAGAAAGAGGCCAAAGAAGGGGCCATGAAAGTGTGCTAGTCTAAATGCCACTGCTGTATTCCAATTTTGATGAGTTATTCCATTTTTGATGAGTTTTCAGTAAAGGGAAGGCCAAACAGCTTAATCTTGGCTTCCCTAGGTTTCAATTTCTTGTTTTAGAATATAGAGAATGAATATCTGTCCAAACAGCTTAATCTTGGCAGGTTCGTTGATAGGTAGAGAAATAAAGGAGCCCAACTGCTTAATCTGGGCCCTTGGAAGAAATAAGTGTAGATGTAGACAGGAGGGTAGTCAAAATAAAAAAAAGGATAATCAGGGTCTGCAAGTCCAAGTGCACCCATGCAAAAAGAAGAAAAAATGCTAGGTGAGTAGGTTGGGTAGGTAGTTTTGTGGTTGCAGAATCAAGCTATGTGATCCATTTCAGTTTTCAAGTGTTATATCTATTCAGATCACAGGTACAAAGCAATTTCCATTTGAAGGAGCTCAAGCGAGGCCTGTCTAACTCCCCCTTCTTCTTATTCCCCAAATCACTCACTAACATCCCCTTGAGGACCTTGGGATCTGCCCAACCAGTCCTGTTATCACTTCATTTTTGTAAAGCACCAAGTCAAGCTTTGACTTTCTTCAGTGAAAAGAAGCCACATTTCTTGTGTAAAATCATGTCTCCACAGTCCATGCACTTCTTATGTCTAAGTTTCAGTTCACAAACTTAGCCTCTCCCCTACACTTCACCTCACAAATTCATATTAACTCCTAACTCTATTATCTAGCTCCCTATATCATTTCCTTATCCCCTATTGTACAAAAACTATATAAAATCCCAAAAATATTACATATTCCCCTCCCCTTGGCATTATAGCCATATTTATCAAGTCCGGGAAATAGTAGTCCATCTGGGGCTCCTACTAACCCTTCCGTGTCCTAACCTGGAGTTAGTCTGACATTTGGTCACACTAATAACCATTTCCCCTAAGTCCTAACCCTACAATACTCATTTCCCGCCCTTATCCTAAGGTCATGCATGTAAATATATTTCACCCCGCTTGTATATAACCCAAAACCCACTTTCCTAAAGTTTTCCCCCCGCCAGATTAAAACAATTAATAAAAAGCGTCGCGGGCCCCGTATCTATCCTTCTGCCAACTGTCCGATCTGATGCGCCCGAGATCTACGGTGGGCAGGTCTTTTCATCTCCGAAGCTGTCGATGGTTAGCATCCGGGAGATGGGCGGTTTTCCCATTGTACTCCCACCACGCGTCACCCTCTCGACTGTGGCGGAGCCCCCCTCCTCCGAAACTACTTCTGCATAAAAGCGGTGCGATATGAAACCACAAACCGCTTCCCCTATGTGACATCACTGCCACATCTTCATGACGTCATCATCCTGCGTCAGCCTGCTGCCGCCGTGTCCTTGCCATGTCATTGCCACTTCGATGCCATCGTGCTGCCACGTCATCACCTCCACTGTACTGCCACATCACCCAGCCATACTGCTGACGTCACCCTGCTGACATCAACCTACCATGTCATTGCCGTACTGGGACCCACCGCTGATGTCATCATCGAAAAGGGCGCGAAGCGCGAAATCTGCACCAACGGATGCCCGGGATGAAAAACTGAAACAGTTTTTGATGCGCGATTAGCGCTTAGCCCTCTCATGCGTCGGCTACCAGCGGGCCCGAAATTCGCAAATGGACAGGTTTTTCTTCACACAGGTTCAGAAAAGGGGCAAAGACAGTTCTAGAGGCAACATAGGGCCGAACAACAGCCATAAAAGGTCGATGGGATAGTTTAAAGCATTCAGAAGACATTAAAGAGCCCAGGTTTAGTGAAAGTGTATCAGAGGAAGCGGCAAAGAGTATCAGTTAAATGTTTTTAATGGAAATCTTTATTTCCCAAAGCAAGTGAACATTGAATGGCCTCCAACAAAGTCAAAGAAAGTGGTGAAAGCTCATCAAGGCTCTCCGATCACAGTTAAAGCGTTTAAAGCCACCGAACAGCGATGGATCAAAGATCGAAGCACAGTTATGGCCAAATACCAGCACAGAGCCATAAAGACAACACATTAACTCTTTTTGATACAGCTGCTCTCAGCGCAGCTCGAAGATATTTTCTTGCATTTATTTCAGACATATGTTAGGTTAAAGACACTTATTACAGCATATCTGTCTGAGATCTGATTTTTGTAGATATTTTACTTATAAAACGACCCTAATTTACTGTTTAGAGGGTTGGTTGGTTGTATATCTCCAAGAGAGACTCGCTCTGTATATCTGATGTGTTTTCCTTAATCAAAGACTGCTGAAAGCTTGGAGAATGGATTGTGTGCTGTGTATTAATGTTTTGAAGAATTGAATGTGGAATTCTTGTGCTGCAACATGACTCAATAAGTGCTTCTTATCTCTATTTTAAATTCATATAGGTTTATATCATAAATATATCACCATCTAAGTTACAGAAAGAAGGATTAGCTTAGAATTTGTGTGGCTGCACTCTATGCTCAGTTTCTGTGACTTCTATATGTTTTCTTCCGATTCAGGCATAAATATGAATTTCTCATGGCTCGTATTTTCTCTATTTCATTCATGTTTGACAGTTATCTAGGGATTCTTTACTGCTCCTAGATAGAGCTCATTCACCTTCCCTCTGTTAAGCTGAATGAGAAATTCTTAATTGCTTCTCATTCCTTAGCCCTCATTCCATCCTTTTAGCTTGAATCATTGTTTCATGTGCAGCTAGCTTGCTCCATATTTATCCGTTATGACCAAGAAAACGCACCAGCAGTCCTACTCCTTGACTCCATGCCTAATGGTTTGAAACTCTCATATTATACTTACCTCTCTACTTACAGAAAGAAAGATTAGTTTAGAATTTGCGTGGCTGCACTCTATGCTCAGTTTCTGTGACTTCTATATGTTTTCTTCTGATTCAGGCATAAATATGAATTCCTCATGGCTCGTATTTGCTCTGTTTCATTCATGTTTGACAGTTATCTAGGGATTCTTTACTGCTCCTAGATAGAGCTCATTCACCTTCCCTCTGTTAAGCTGAATGAGAAATTCTTAATTGCTTCTCATTCCTTAGCCCTCATTCCATCCTTTTAGCTTGAATCATTGTTTCATGTGCAGCTAGCTTGCTCCATATTTCTCCGTTGTGACCAAGAAAACGCACCAGCAGTCCTACTCCTTGACTCCATGCCCAATGGTTTGAAACTCTCATATTATACTTACCTCTCTACTTGAAAGCATCATCCTTCCCACCAAAATCAAAACAAAACCCCTTGAAACCAATAACTAGCCTAAAATCATCATCAACAAAGCTAAATCATACAGAGAGAGCCCTCTCTGATTGCAGGTGGGCTAGCACCTACAGTCCAAAGATTGGTTTGTGGTTACCTCGGCCGTATCCTTTAGGAGCTTAAGGACAACCTGAGTGATAACATAATGGCGACTTCGTTGGGGAGTATCCTCAGTTAATTTCACAAATCAAGTTGGAAAGCTCCACTGGGAAAGAATGAATTTTCCAATTGCTGTATATTCCTTAAAACTACAGATGAAGCCTGATTGCCAGCCAGGAAGCCTTTGAAACTGTTCTTGCTTTGCATTTACAGGAATAAATAAATGCTGCTTCAGTCAATCTTCATGCTAGTTTTAAGCTATAGATAGCTATTCCAAAATTTGATCAGTTCCTTGCTAATTCTAAAAACATTCACAGAAAATACCAAAACAAGTTTAGAATTTGGCTCCCAAAAGAAACTCATGTTATACAAGGTCAAATCCAGACCCAAATCCCCTAGCTGCTTTTGAAAATCTGAATTTAATCCCAAGGAACCTCAGGAAGCTAGAGCGAAGAGAGGATTTTGTCGATTCTAGTCCTGAAACAGTTTAGCCAAGCTGTGTTCCTACTCCTATCAACGTTTTATTTCGTTCAACCCCTACTTCCCCTTGTTCATCATCCACCTCTCAAAGCACTCCCTCCACGCCTCCATTCACGGCACATACTCCCATTACCGCCATTGTTGTTACAGCTGTTCCGGCTGTTCCTGTTGTTCCACTTATCCCGGTAAACATGGCGAATAGATATGCACCCCTGCAATTACCTGCAAATCCTGGGGCTATGCCTCAGGATTATCAAACTAAAATCACATATTTTGATGGAACTGGTTCTTGCACAGCCCTTCATCATACAAAGAAGATGCAAGACTATTTTGAGAACTACGAGATAGATGACGATAGCGTGAGAATGAAGATTTTTGTCCAAAGTTTGACAGGTGATGTCAGGACTTGGTTTAGAGCACTCACAGCCAATTCCATAGTAGACCTAGAAGCCTTATATCAGTCATTTATCAACAGATGGGAGAAAAATAAAGACCCCTTACACACATTATCTAAATATGACACCATCAAAAGAGGCCCTCAAGAGTCTGTCTTGGATTACTGTGCAAGATTCAATAATGTTTATAATGCAATACCACAAAACTTATGACCTCCACCTGATCTTGCTTTGTATAAATTTCCTGATGGTTTTGATACTAACATGGCTTATCAGTTAAGGGAAAGAGCCCCTCAAATCCTTGCAGACATGCAAAATGTTGCTGTTAGCGTAGAGGAAAATCTAATTGCCAAAAGAAACAGAGCTAGAACCGAGAGAAGAACCACCTTTAAAGAGGAACCCTCAGCCTTAGATCAAAAGTTGGATGCTATTATCAGTGGCATGCACAGGCTGGGAGATAGAGTGGAGAGCGTTGAGAGGAAATCATCATGGGAAGGACAACAACCTAATACCATAAGGAACCCAAATTTCCAGAAAACTCAGAACACAAATGCTGGTAGGTCTAGTCCAGACCATGATGTAAGGCCCCCTTTTCATGAAAATTATGCTGAAGCATCTACATCTAGTGAGCCCACAGAGGACACTCACATGAACTTAGTGGAGTTGAAGGCTGAGCAACAAATTTTCCTAACCCAAGCAGACCAAGATGAGCATGACTTTAATCAATTTCAAACTAAATCTGGTGAGTCTTTTGACTTTAAACAGGGTTATGATTCAGCTGTTTATGAGGTCCACAAATAGTATAAGCTGAGGACAAGAACCATAGATGTGCCCGAAAAGGTTAAACCAAATGATACCAAGCAGCCGAAGAAGATCAAAGAAAAGGTTGCCCTCATAGAAACTGCTGATAAAACAGTCCCTAATCCAAAGGATGTCACCATAGAGGATGTCACAGACATGCAACCCTCTAATGATCAGCCTCTGCCACCTTCTTCCTCGAAAGAGAACTCGAACAGCGTTCCAAAAAGCCCTCCTAAAACTGAAAAACCGCAAGCAATCACTTCCCATAACGCTGATAAACAAGACCAAATTGCTGATACTCCAATGGAAAAAGGGAAGCCTGCCTCTCACAATACTAAAACCCAATCTGAAAAATCATTTGACTTAGAGGCAGAAATAGGTAAACTGAAGATATCCATCCCTTTATCTGAACTTGCCAAACATGACATCTATAGGCAGCGAATCAAAAGATCACTGCAAATCCCAGAGAACAAGGATGATGTGAATGTTCTTGATGATCAGCCTGAACTACTGTTCGATCCAGAAGTTAATGGAAAATCAACATATGGATCTGTTTTACCCTTTTATGTCAGTTTACATATACATGACAAAATCTTTCACAATGCTATGTTTGACTCAGGTGCCTCACACAACCTTATGCCCAAAGCTGTAATGGAGAAGCTAAACCTTGATGTTACAAGACCCTACAAAGATTTGTTCTCCTTTGACTCAAGTCAAGTCAAGTGTTTAGGCCTCATCAAAGACTTGTGTGTCTCCTTAGTCCAATACCCAAACAAGACAATCCTCATGGATGTGGTGGTTTCTGACATTCCACCAAAGTATGGCATGCTATTGTCAAGATCTTGGGGAGAAAAACTCCAAGGATCCCTCCAATTAGACCTCTCTTATGCCACTATATCTGTCTTTGGGCAACCAAAGAGACTATATAGAGAAACACTGATGAAGTATGTGGTAACTAGTGAGGACAAGCCCCAAAATTTTCCTATTCACTCAATCCATTCTGATATGGATTCTTTTATTTTATTTAATGATGAAACAAGTCCTCCAACTAATGATAAGCCGTTCGCTTTAGAACTGGACACACACATCAATGAAGAATCGGTTGCCCATACTGATGAAACTGTCAAAACAACAGATGCAACCAGCATACAAGAAGAACCTCCCCAAACAGAAAATTCAAATCTGCCCACTGCAAGAATGACTGAAACTCTTGATACTAACCACAAGCAAGAAATCACATGGTATTTAGAGTTTGATGGCTCTATCAACAAGTTAGGAGTAGGGGAAGGTGTATGGATTCACAATACTCATAACAATCATGCATAAGGCCATGCCTACAAACTAAATTTCAAATGCACCAATAACATGGCAGAGTATGAGGCTCTCCTTTTAGGCCCTAAACTGCTCAAAGCTCTAGGAGTTGCAAAAGTGTCCATTCTAGGTGACTCTGATTTAATCATACAACAAATGAAAGGCAACTTTGTTACCAATGAAAATAGAATGAGGGCCTATAGGACTGCTGCCACTAATATACTCAATACATTCACTGAATCTAAGCTTGCCAAGGTCTCAAGAGACCATAACATTCATGCACACAGCCTAGCCACTTTTGCTAGTACATGCAAGCTGCCCTTTGAGCCAAATCACCATTTCACTGCTGAGATAAAACATAGGTTTGTTGTCCCAAATAATGTTAAAGATTGGCAAGTGTTTGAAAATGATGCCCAGATTAACAATTTCCTCACTCTTGAGCATGAGTTTTCAAATATTAACATTGACATGGATGCTATGACAGATGAACAACAGCAGAAAAATGAAAATCAGCAGGCTGTAACCGCTGTAACAGCCAAACAAATGTTGAACCCAACTGTTTTTGACAATGCAAACATAGAAGAGATGAAATAGATGCATTTGGAGGAAATAGCCGAAACAGAGGCCGAGATCGTTGATCTAAAGGATAACTTTCTCCCTGCTGGCCTCACTCCATTAGAATATATGTTTGATGCGAATGATGTGCCCAAAAAGCCAAAAATGCAGCCCTTAAATGCTGCTATAGAAGAACACAACATTGGGACAGCAGAGAAGCCCAAAATGATCAAACTATCTCAATCTTTACCACCCAATCAAAAGCCCAAATATGTTGATTTGTTCAAAGAATTCCAAGATGTATTTGCTTGGAGTTATGAGGACTTGAAGTCCTATGACACCTCAGTGATCCAACACACCATTCCCTCAAAACCAAATCAAAAGCCCTTCAAACAGAAACGAAGGAGAATCAATCTTGTGCTTCTCCCTTTGATTGAGAAGGAAGTAAAAAGAATGTTTGAAGCAGGTATCATAGCACCCATCAGATTCTCTGAATGGGTATCCAATTTTGTTCCTACAAGTAAAAAGACAAGTGAGATTAGGCTATGTGTAGACCTAAGAAATTTAAATCAAGTCTCCCTAAAAGACCACTACCCCTTGCCAAAAATGGACCACATCCTACAAAGAGTAGTGGGGTCATCTAGAATCTCTTTGCCAGATGGCTTTTCAGGTTTCAATCAAATACTAGTTCACCCGGATGACCAAGACAAGACAGCCTTTACCACACCATGGGGAACATTCAAGTATGTGAAGATGCCTTTCGGACTTAAAAACGTTGGTGCTACCTTTCAAAGGGAAATGGATATTACATTTGCCAAGGAAATACATGATTTCCTAGTTGTCTACCTTGATGACTTAACCCCTTTCTCTAAATCTGATCAAGAGCACCTAAAACATTTAAGGCAAATATTCATGACGTGTAGGAAATATGGCATTTCCTTGAACCCCAAGAAGTCTCTCTTTAGCCTTGAAGAAGGAAAAATTCTTGGCCATATCATATCAAAGGACGAGATTAGAATTGATCCTGAAAGAATCCAAGCCATCTTCCAAATCCCATATCCAAGAAACATAAAAGAGTTGCAAGCATTCCTTGGAAAGATCAATTTCCTAAGGAGATTTATCCCAAATCTAGCCGAGCTGATAAGACTATTAAGCAACATGTTAAAAAAGGATGCCAAGGTAAAATGGTCTCTTGAAACCAAGCAAGCCTTTGAGAGTATCAAAGCTGCTTTAACCCAAGCCCCTGTCCTCACAAGTCCACAATTTGACAAAGATTTTATCATTTTTTCTTTTGCATCTGAACACACCATAGCTGCTGTCCTTTTGCAAAAGAATGATCAAGGAGCTAAAAATCCAATTGCATTTTTCAGCCGAGCCTTAAGAGATGCCCCTTTGAAGTACCAAATCATGGAGAAGCAGGCTTATGCACTTGTCAAAGCAATCAAAGATTTCTGAGTTTATATTTTATATTCACATGTGATTACCTATGTCCCAAATGCTGTTGTAAAAGACATATTAACCCAAGAGGGGTTAGAAGGCAAAATAGGTAAGTGGATTGCTAACATCCTTGAGTATGACATAGAAATAAAACCAACCAAGCTCATAAAGGGACAAGGTTTAGCCAAACTGATGTCCGAAACAAACTTTCAAGCCTTAGACATTAACCAACTGGACAATGAACAGGAGCTGGCGACTCCACAGATCAGTGAAACCTTTTTGCAATCTCCATGGTATGCTGAGATATGCTTTGTATTGTTAAACCTGTTTGCTCCCCCAAGATTGTCTAGAACCAAGAAAAGATTTTTAAAGATGAAGGCTTCAAAGTTTTGTGTCATAGGTGGTGCTTTATTTTGGAAAAATCATGAAGGCATATTGCTTAATTGTTTAACCATGAATGAAACTAACAATGTCATGAAAGAGTTCCATGCAGGGGACTGTGGAGGACATCTATATTGGAAGTCCACTGCTGATAAAATTTTAAGGCCTGGTTTCTATTGGCCCTCCTTGTTTGCAGATGTAAAGAAGTTTGCTATCTCATGTCATAAATGCCAGATTTTTGAGGGCAAAAGAAAGCTGTTACCTTTGCCTCTTAAGCCCATCTCAACCAAAAAACCTTTTCAACAATGGGGTCTTGACTTCATTGGAGAAATCCACCCCTCTTCCTCAAGCCAGCACAAGTGGATTCTAACAGCCACCGACTATTTCACTAAGTGGATTGAAGCCATCCCATGTAGGCAAGCCAATGACTCCATCATTATCCAATTCCTTGAGTGCAATATCCTTTCTAGATTTGGCTGCCCTGAGAAGATCATTACTGACAACGTCGCTGCCTTCAAATCCAAAAAGATGATCAATTTTTGTCATAAATTTCACATTACCTTGGTCCACTCCACAGCCTATTACCCCCAAGGTAATGGCTTGGCTGAGTCATCTAACAAGAGCTTGATTAGTATTATCAAGAAGATCTTAGAAGAAAACAAGAAGAACTGGCATAGAAAGCTCACAAATGCCCTATGGGCAGATAGACTTTCAACAAAGAAATCCATTGGGATGAGCCCTTATGAGCTGGTGTATGGCATGGAGGCCAGGTTTCCATCTTCCCTGGGCATTCCTATCATCAAGCTGTTACAAGAGGTTCAGGCAGAACCAAATGATATTCAACGAAGAATAAATCAGAGCATTCATCTTCAGCAAACTAGAGAGCAGGTCTATGACAGAGCTCAAATCTTGCAAGAGAAGCTCAAAAATATGTTTGATAAGAGTGCTAAGGCTGAGGATTTCTGTGTTGGCAAAAAAGTTCTAAGGTGGGACTCACGAAGAGAAGACAAGGGCAAACATGCAAAATTTGATTTTTTATGGAAAGGTCCATTTGTTATTAGCGCTGTGCAGGGAAATAACACCTATTTTCTCAGATCTGTAGAGGACGACATAACTGAAGAAGGCCCTGTCAATGGCCGAATGCTAAAGCATTATTTTGATCCCTGTGGTTGAACATAACGCAGCTGTATTATATTTGTACATAAATACTTGTATTTTCAGCACTTTGTTTTTTTTTAGCAGGCCGAATAAGGGAACAATGCAGCAAATTTTTTTAAAGGCAGAACCAAAGCAAGTCCTCCATTCAGATCTATGTCATTGCATTAATCTTAGAAAAAGAGCAGGCAGTTGTTCAGTCAATAGTATTAAAAGAAAGGAGGATTTTCAGTTCACATCAGCACCTTTTTCAAGACAGAACCTAGGGAAGTTCTCCAGTTTTGTTCCCCTATGTTGTGTTTATTTCAAAGCCAGGTTCTCAGGCAGAGATGCATATAATGATAGAGCACGTAGAAGAAAGCAGGCAATGCTGCTATGGTATAAAAATTCAGTTTATAAGAATGTTGTGTTCAGGTTTCAAAAGTTTCAAATCATTTAGTAACCAGCACAGGGGAAGTTTCAGCCTACAGCACCAAAAGAAGATCAAGGCAGTCTAACCTGCTGTTCTTGGCTTTTCACAAGGAAAAGCCATCCCCAAGTGGAGCCACTGTTAGCCTCCTGTTGCAACAGGTGTTCATATTTCATGATTGACATTTTTACATGCCAAATATGTCATACTTTGCATACTGCAATGCTCCATATTTCCAGAAAGAGGCCAAAGAAGGGGCCATGAAAGTGTGCCAGTCTAAATGCCACTGTTGTATTCCAATTTTGATGATTTATTCCATTTTTGATGAATTTTCAATAAAGGGAAGGCCAAACAACTTAATCTTGGCTTCCCTAGGTTTCAATTTCTTGTTTTAGAATATAGAGAATGAATATCTGTCCAAACAGCTTAATCTTGGCAGGTTCGTTGATAGGTAGAGAAATAAAGGAGCCCAACTGCTTAATCTGGGCCCTTGGAAGAAATAAGTGTAGATGTAGATAGGAGGGTAGTCAAAAGAAAAAAAATGATAATCAGGGTCTGCAAGTCCAAGTGCACCCATGCAAAAAGAAGAAAAAATGCTAGGTAAGTAGGCTGGGTAGGTAGTTTTGTGGTTTCAGAATCAAGCTATGTGATCCATTTCAGTTTTCAAGTGCTATATCCATCAGATCACAGGTACAAAGCAATTTCCATGTGAAGGAGCTCAAGCGAGGCCTGTCTAACTCCCCCTTCTTCTTATTCCCCAAATCACTCTCTAACATCCCCTTGAGGACCTTGGGATCTGCCCAACCAGTCCTGTTATCACTTCATTTTTGTAAAGCACCAAGTCAAGCTTTGACTTTCTTCAGTGAAAAGAAGCCACATTTCTTGTGTAAAATCATGTCTCCATAGTCCATGCACTTCTTATGTCTAAGTTTCAGTTCACAAACTTAGCCTCTCCCCTACACTTCACCTCACAAATTCATATTAACTCCTAACTCTATTATCTTGCTCCCTATATCATTTCCTTATCCCCTATTGTACAAAAACTATATAAAATCCCAAAAATATTACATATTCCCCTCCCCTTGGCATTATAGCCATATTTATCAAGTCCGGGAAATAATAGTCCATCTGGGGCTCCTACTAACCCTTCCTTGTCCTAACCTGGAGTTAGTCTGACATCTGGTCACACTAATAACCATTTCCCCTAACTCCTAACGCTACAATACTCATTTCCCGCCCTTATCCTAAGGTCATGCATGTAAATATACTTCACCCCGCTTGTATATAACCCAAAACCCACTTTCCTAAAGTTTTCCCCCCGCCAGATTAAAACAATTAATAAAAAGCGTCGCGGGCCCCGTATCTATCCTTCCGCCGACCGTCCGATCTAATGCACCCGAGATCTACGGTGGGCGGGTCTTTTCATCTCCGAAGCTGTCGATGGTTAGCGTCCGGGAGATGGGTGGTTTTGCCGTCGTACTCCCGCCACGCGTCACCTTCTCGACTATGGCGGAGCCCCCTCCTCCGAAACCGCTTCTGCGCAAAAGCGGTGCGATATGAAACCACAAACCGCTTCCCCTATGTGATGTCACTGCCACGTCTTCATCACGTCATCATCCTGCGTCGGCCTCCTGCCACCGTGTCCTTGCCACGTCATTGCCACGTCGCTGCCATCGTACTGCCACGTCATCACCTCCACCATACCGCCACGTCACCCGGCCGTACTGCTGACGTCACCCTGCCACGTCACCACTGTACTGGGACCCACCGCTGACGTCATGTTGACATCATCATCAAAAAGGGCGCGAAGCGCGAAATCTGCACCAACGGATGCCCGGAATGAAAAACCGAGGCAGGTTTTGATGTGCGATTAGCGCTTAGCCCTCTCATGCCTCGGCTACCAGCGGGCCTGAAAATCGTAAATGGACATGAATTTCTTCACACAGGTTCAGAAAAGGGGCAAAGACAGTTCTAGAGGCAACATAGGGACGAACAACAGCCATAAAAGGTCGATGGGATAGTTTAAAGCATTCAGAAGACATTAAAGAGCCCAGGTTCAGTGAAAGTGTATCAGAGGAAGCGGCAAAGAGTATCAGTTAAATGTTTTTAATGGAAATCTTTATTTCCCAAAGCAGGTGAACATTGAATGGCCTCCAACAAAGTCAAAGAAAGCGGTGAAAGCTCATCAAGGCTCTCTGATCACAGTTAAAGCATTTAAAGCCACCGAACAGTAATGGATCAGAGATCGAAGCACAGGTATGGCCAAATGCTAGCAAAGAGCCATAAAGACAACACATTAACTCTTTGATACAGCTGCCCCCAGCGCAGCTCGAAGATATTTTCTTGCATTTATTTCAGACATATGTTAGGTTAAAGACACTTATTACAGCATATCTGTCTGAGATCTGATTTTTGTAGATAGTTTACTTATAAAACGACCCTAATTTACTGTTTAGAGGGTTGGTTGGTTGTATAGCTCCAAGAGAGACTCGCTCTGTATATCTGATATGTTTTCCTTAATCAAAGACTGCTGAAAGCTTGGAGAATGGACTGTGTGCTATGTATTAATGTTTTGAAGAATTGAATGTGGAATTCTTGTGCTGCAACATGACTCAATAAGTGCTTCTTATCTCTATTTTAAATTCATATAGGTTTATATCATACATATATCATCATCTAAGTTACAGAAAGAAAGATTAGCTTAGAATTTGCGTGGTTGCACTCTATGCTCAGTTTCTGTGACTTCTATATGTTTTCTTCTGATTCAGGCATAAATATGAATTCCTCATGGCTCGTATTTGCTCTGTTTCATTCATGTTTGACAGTTATCTAGGGATTCTTTACTGCTCCTAGATAGAGCTCATTCACCTTCCCTTTGTTAAGCTGAATGAGAAATTCTTAATTGCTTCTCATTCCTTAGTCCTCATTCCATCCTTTTAGCTTGAATCATTGTTTCATGTGCAGCTAGATTGCTCCATATTTATCCGTTGTGACCAAGAAAACGCACCAGCAGTCATACTCCTTGACTCCATGCCCCATGGTTTGAAACTCTCATATTATACTTACCTCTCTACTTGAAAGCATCATCCTTCCCACCAAAATCAAAACAAAACCCCTTGAAAACAATAACTAGCCTAAAATCATCATCAACAAAGCTAAATCATACAGAGAGAGCCCTCTCTGATTGCAAGTGGGCTAGCACCCGCAGTCCAAAGATTGGTTTGTGGTTACCTCGGCCGTATCCTTTAGGAGATTAAGGACAACCTGAGTGATAACATGCCCAAATTTATAAATTTGGGATTCTATTCAGTACAAATATTTACAATATTGTGCATCAAAGTGGGACTGTGCATATTGGAATTTGTAGGTGCACAAAAATGAGTCTACAAATCAATATACTTGTCAAGTGGGACCACATATTTGGGAAAATGATTTCCTTTGTTTGTGTTTTATCTTTGTCTAGCTTGTTGTCCTAACTTATCTTGTTCCTCTTCTTCAATGAGAATATCTTTGAATATGTATGCATTAGTGAGGAAGTATATTACCTATGTATTATCATTAAACACCTAGTACCTATTAGTGAAATTATTAGGAACATGTTTAAAAATAAGTTCAACAAAAAAACCATGACTTAAAGGGGAAAATATAGTAGCTACACTGGCTAAGGTATTAGTGACAACATTCATAGATATAGGAATGGGCGTAATGTTAAATGCCTTAATAAATTAAATGAGCTTCCATACCTCTTGTTGGTACTATTTAAGGTGGGGAGATAAGTAAAGGATATTATTGTGTACATGATAGACAAATATCTCCAAGTCATCAAATATTTTCAAGAACACACACTTTAAATTGATATCCTTTTTCAATCCAAAGAGGAGCACTTCATATTTAGTGGTATTATTAGTGCAATCAAACTCTAGCTAATAGAAAATGAGATTTTTCTATTTTTGTGGATCCATCAGAATGCATCCAATGCTAACTCCTTCTTGTGTCTTAGAACCTTCAAAATATAAAATCCATAGGTTAATATTTACTTCTAGGATGGTGGAATTAATACTATTTACATGTGTAATGTAATAATCATAATCACTAATCTATGAGCTATGTAATTAATGATAAAGGCCATGCATGGTCTATGTAATAACAAACATCATCCAAAAATAGTTTCATAAAGTGTCATGTGTGAAGATAATTGACTCATTAGGTCCCTCTAGTTATGTAACTATATATTTCATGTAAGCAGAGGTGAGACCAATTTGAGGCAAAGTTCCCTTGTAGTTTTTGTGACAAGTTCTACTTAGTAGTAATCCATAAGGTTTAGGTATATCAATAACTATGATGTTTATTACATGGTGAACTTTGGGATCCAAAGATAGTCTAATCATAATGTATTTAAGCTCACCTATTACTTTGACCTCTAACCTATCAAGATGGATAATTTTAGCATTAGTTTTAGTTGTGAGAACACTAATTTTTTGACACACAAAGTAAGACATGATGTTAGAAGATGCCCTAGAGTCAACAAGGCGTTTGTTCACATTTTAGTAGAAAATTGTGAAAGTTAATAGGAAAGATGGAGTTAGAGACTTGGAATGGGAACAATGCTAGCAACATTAATAGTGAAATTATCAACTTTATTTGTGTTAGGAGTGGACTTACTAGGGAATTCATGGGTTGCGGTGGGTTTCTATTGAGCAAGACGAGAATTGAATGTTTTCATGATTAATTCCCTATACTGGGGAAAATTACAAAGTTAACGCTAAAATACATTCACCATGGTTTTCTTCATATCATGAATAACATTGCATTCTATGGAATGATAGTTTGTAGAAGCTAAAGGCTTAGCTTCCTACATGGGACTAGGGACTAGTTTAGTCGATGGCATAATAGTTTTGGGAGATTTCTCAGGTGGGAGCACCTGTCTAAGGAGTGATATTATTTTGGCAAGTGGAGAGGCATCAACAGTGGGGCCCTTTATATGGAGGTTATAAGCCTTTGGCGATATCTAGGTGGTTTGGATTCCTCGAGAGAAATCTCCCCAATGGTCTACACATTGATGTCTACAACCTAAAGCCATAAAAACATAGTCGATCCTTCATTGGTGTCCTTATTAGCTGTATTAGGCTTGCTATTAGCTTCTTGAGTTGGCTCTTGGATAATCATTTTTGTTCCAAAATATGATTGATTACCAACATCACATAATTTACCCACTGAGTACAAGTTTTCTCGAAGTGCTTAGCTTGATTATAGGAACTTTTATTGCCAAAATCATATAGATTCAAATTCAAACTTGAACCCTTAGTAGATTTAGGTGAGTTCTTGGTTTTATTTGAAAGGGTCGTAATGATCTATGCCTTGATGATATTTCACTTGAGTTCTTATTCAAATAAACTACCTCAAGGAGTGTTTTTCGATTAATTTGAGTACAATTTTAAGGTTGGTAGCTTCTTTCTTAAAAGTTTTGGTCAATAATAGAGGCTTTTTACCACTCACCTTAGGCTTTTATTTGGGTGTGTCCCCCATGCCTTCTCCACCTTTAGGGCTTCATCAAAATGATTTTCCAGAGCAATTTTTCCTTCCCTTTTATTAAAAATGGTTAAAAATGGGTTTAATCCTAAGGTATACTATTCTATAGAAGAGGGCCAACAGGCTGGGAATCTATGGGTAACTCTTTTTGGAGAGTGGGGGACAAATCGAAGAACTTGTAGTGACATGGAATGAGATCCAAGTTGAAAAATCTGCCATTTGATATTATAATTTTTTTCATTGCATTTGAGCCAAAAATTATTGTGAATTGATCCAAGTTGTACAAGAAATGGAATAAAAGGAAATAAATGAAATGAAACACACATACACACAAAAATATAATAGACAACACATTAATATGGTGAAAGCCAAAATTCTGTTAATAAATGAAATAACAAATTATTGTAGAAAACAAACTAGCTAGAATTATGTTGGCTATCTTTGAGAAGAGAGAGATGGTAGATACATGCATTTGCAAATTATATTACGAGAGGTAGAAATAATGAGATTTTAATATAAAGAGATAACCATAAAGGTCCAAATCCCTAACCCTAGAAGATGAAGCACCAAAATGTTTGTGGTCTTCGAGGTGGTTAGTTGGTACATCAACTTACTAGGCATATTTGCATAAATATCCATTTGGTGTGCATAATAGTTCATTGGAAGGAACTATCCAAGGCTTAGAACTATTAATTGGGGCCAAGGCATGCCTTGAAAATCCTTGGGTCCATGAATTTTCAAAAACCATCTTTGAGGGCCTCAAAATTGCCCTATAAGTTTGGGACCCAAAAAAAACATAGAAAAGCCACCAAGAAGATAGAGAACCATTGAGCTAGTGTGTTGACAGTGCTGGACCTGCCAACATGTCAGGGGGTCTCCCCGATAAGAAGTCCCAATTAGACCTCAGACCATTTGGTGTAGGAGTCCTAGTAGTGGGTCGTACAGTGATGCCTTGACCACAATTTTGCATAGAGGAAAGTAAGATGTCCATGTTGGTAGCAAGGGTGTGACAACTATGGCATGACGAGGAAGGTGCATGAACGGTTCCAACACACGGAGAGTGGGGTGAATGCGCCCCTTGGAAACTTGTGATAGCACGCGGCTTGGAAGGGAACACATGAGTGAAGATGCATCACAAACTAGAAAGCAAGTTAGCTAACAATCCAAAGTGATAGTTAAACCAATCAACACATTTCAGTAAGATTCATACATACTTATACAGAATAGTCCATACATGCATGTGTAAGAAAACAGATACATATACCATTTAGAGTAAACAAGATAGCTGGAATACAATATGACATATGCATGAAACATGCTGGATCTGTTATATTAAGAAGTGTAAGTTCTAGTCATACAATACATCCATGTCCAATCACTAGTTCCGACAGCCGAACGTTACAGCCACAACCGCCTGCACCTCCAAAGAGATATAATAGCTCTGTGCAGTGGAGAATCCAAGGCTCGTTACAATAATTTCCAAGCTTTCTTTGAGATACTCCTATCAGAAGCTTGGTTGACTAAAAGCCTTGAAAATGCATTATGAGGGACTATTTATAACAAAGGGTGGGTTGGCCCTTGACATTCCCCTTTATGACAATTCATCTATCCTCATGACTCTTCATCTACTCTATGGCTATTAAATCCAACTATCAACACTTGAAATTACACTTGACAAGATGTTACATTAAAATGCACATGTACCCATGTGAGACAAAGCGACTTCAGCAAGCCATTCAAGACATCACTAATTCTCGGACCATTATGGTGAGACCAACTATTTGACATCCTTGTGATGGTTGATGGTGGCGAACTGATGCTAAGATTGGTCATCTGTGATGGTGTCCATGCACTTAATGGTGACATCTTGCTGAAGTGAAGTATTTCCTTCATTGCATCTGGGTACACTGATATGGATCCTCTATCCCACTCGTCACATAACATGCGCATGGTCATCTTGGGTGTGACTAGACCGGCAACATGTTGATGCATAATGTTTGCACTAATGTCCAGGAATGTGCTGGTGGTCGTGTGCATCAACTTGTCTAGATACATGTTCAACTCTAGTTGGACTTGCTTCTTGTCTTTGCCTTGGTGAGTGTGCCAAATGGGTGGGATCGCATGCATATGCACAATGACATGCATGCTTCTGAATTCCCTTACATGCGATCAACAAAACTACTCACCTTGTCTACTCTATGCCAGCTGCTGGGATGGATCTATAACTTGTAAGGGTACAGTTTCATCTGTTTGTGCATGTTGCACCCCCTGCTGTACTTGTTCCTATTGCAACTCATTTTCTTGTCTATGCAGATCTTGTTCTTCCTTGAGTTGTTGATTCAACACATGAAACTCCTTCTCTGTTCTGTTCTCTAGCTTCGCATGACCTTCATGTCACACTGACACCTCATAGCCTCAATCTACAAAGCTTCTCTCATCATGAGTGGATCTGCTTTGAACTTGCAACTTTTCTCTGCCTCTATGCTGCCAACAACCTTCCTCTTGCATTCGTCGTGTGCAGGTGTGTCGCCTTTTGTTGCTACTGATGGTGCTGCATGCTACGATGTCACTGCCATTGATATTGTTATCCTTTTCCATGAACAAATTGATGTCTTCGTGGATAGGCAAGTTCATAGACACTTAAACGATTGCATCCCCAGTTGCGCTCTTAATAGTGTCTTTGACTCTACTCTCCTAGAAGCCGTTATACTTGTGCTACTGAGAGATAGATGAACACCTATGATGCCTAGAGACATAGCAACACTCATGGAATGAAATCTGTCAATTACAAACCAAAACAAACTTAAGGACTGACTTGCAACATATCTGTGTGATTGAATGTGAAATTTATGTAATTTCCGTCGGGAGGTCAGGAGACTGACTGCCAAAAATGTGCAAGGCATAGTACCGGCTGTTGAAATGCATAGTCTAGCCTAGCTTGTTGAGGAATGAAACTGTGCAATGCACAATTTTAGCCAGCAGTGATATGCAACCAACAAACTACATTGTGAAGTTTTTGGGGCTAGCAGGACACTACCTCCAAGAATTGTGTAATGTAAGCCTGGAGGTCAGTGCTTGGCCAAGCTTGCACAATTTTTGGAGGGAAGGTAAAGCCTTCGCTTCCGAAATGTGCAGTGCTAGCCATGCAAGGCACAGTCCGAGCCAAGGCAGCCCAGACTGGGTGACGGGTGACTGAAAACATGAGAATTCTAAATGCATGGTGAGATGAGTGAAAAAAAGAGTGAATGATCATACATGCAAACAACAAGTGCATGATTCAGAAAATGGGAAAGCATGCATGTGTGTGAAGCAAGTCGCTTCAACGACCACTATCCATGCAAAAACAGTGTCATGCATGCGAAAACATTGAGATGCGAACGAAAACTGAAACGGTGCTTCTATAAGCTAACATACATCAAAACGAAACAAGTGCTCACTGAAATCAAGCAGACAAAACTCACATGAATCAAAACACATAAAGCGACAGAAACAAAACGTGAGACATGAAAAGCGGCTTACCCCAAAACAACTGAGATGAATGTGTTGATTACTCCTAGATGCAATGTGGGATGTTAGAGCTGTAAGTTCGATGTGAGGAATGAGATTTGCAGTGTCTGGTTGACGAGTTTTGATAAAATCAAGTTTGTGATATGCATGCCACAAATCTAGGAAAAAAACACTTGTTGGGAGGTTTTTGAAATGATCCTTGCATGTAACCTCTAGCTGCTAAAAATAGATCCTTGAAACAAGGGATGCCTTTGCATGTTGCCTTGGGAGAAGCAGTCCATGCATGCAAATCAGTTTTGCTTAGTCCCGGAGGGAACCGGTCAACCTGAAGGCACATGCACCGGTTTGCTTGGCTAAGGGGAAAAAATGCACATTTCTGGGATGGAGCTGGGTTGGATGCCTAGAAGGTTTACGTAATTTATGGGCTAAGCAGCCTTGCTGGGAGGAATTGTGCATTTTTCTCAGTGAATAGTGACAGGAAAATTTGCGCAATTCTGGAGCCCAGCAAGTTGCTAGAAATTTCTGGGGGGAAGGCTGGTTTCCCTCCAGAATTGTGCAATTTCTTGAGGGAGCTACTCAAACTGCAACTGGACCAAATCTGGTGAAACAAACTATGAGGGGGATGCAACAAGATTTGATGGATGGGCTGTCATTCAGCAAGAAAATCAATGAAGCTTGTGTACTTGACAAGGAAAGACATGCTGCTGTGAAAGGTTGGTAGGGAGGCTCCAAAACGAAGCTAAGGAAAAATTTTGGAGGGTGGTTGTAGGCACTACAACACTTGGAAACACACTCGTAGAACTCTATCTCTCTAAATAGACATTGTTTGTGAAAAACAAGTCTAACACCTCAAGAAGTATTGTTCAATTCTTAGTTTATCTTGGTTTTCACACTTGCTTGATTGTGAGATGTAGCATCTTCCAAGCTCTCGGTCAATTGACATACATTCCAAACCAAGACAATTGTTTTGATTAGGGTTGAGGGGTATATTTGTGCACAATAAATATAGTTGTCAGAGTCTTAGTTTCATCTTTGGTGTTGCTCTGCTACCAACACGCCTAAACAATACCCCGACGGAGTCACGTAGGAACACAAGCATCGCTCTGCTGCCAGTGAGCCTGGTCAGTACCTCAGCGGAGTTACTTGCATCACCTATTTGTGCAGGAAGCCTTTCTCTTATTTCGCCTATTCATTTTTCATTTTGAAAATTTTCACTTTTCAATTTTTTTATTTTTCATAACTTTGCATAACACTTATTCATTTCAGAGGCAGAAGAGGGATCTCGACTTATTGAGAGAAGAAGAGGTTGTTCCTTCAGAGAAATCGTTTATTATATAACTCTGATGTGCTTGTTAAGGTTTCGCCCCTCACCTTACTCTACTTGACTGAGCTGACAAGGATTAACCCCAAAAAATCGACGAGAGAAGGTGATACTAGTTAGCACACAAGCGTTGTGTTTTCACCAAGGTTCACTTTGAACAATACATATTTTCCATCAAGGTATCATGGACCAAAAGTAACAAGTTCTCCATACAGAGGAAAGATTACAGATAACCAAGTAATGATAGCTGCCCAAGGCCCCTTGTACCTTACTTGGCTTGTTTCAAGAGTCATGCATGGTTTCATGTGAAACTAACTTATGGACATAAACAAGCAAAGCAAGTAAGAAAAAAAGCATGGAAGAAAACAAAATGAAAGCAAACACTACTCCTACTCCTAAGCTAATGGTGCATGGACCTAATCACATGAAGTAATATTTCTATTGTAGCCACCGATGCATTGGTTGACCCATGTTGGTGAAGGCTTGGTCCACGAGCAACCCAGTTGTGCGAACCAGCAAACAAGAAAGATATAAAAATGAAGAAAAACACACTTCATGTTTGAAAGTGTCCACCATGGGCGGGCAATTCCGTGCAAACCTTCCGCCCATGACCGTGCCACCATCGGCTACTGGGGGGCGGGCGGGCAATTCCGTGCAGGCCCTCCGCCCATGGTCGTGCCACCACGGGCAGCCGGGGAGCGGAGAGCCACGTGTTTTTTTGTTTTTTGTTTTTTTTTTTTTTTAATATATATATATATATATATATATATATATATATTATAATTTGAATTTATCTTCTTTTTTTTTTTTTTTAATTTGAATTAATTTAAAAAAAAAATAGGAATTTCTTTATAAACTGTAAATGTTTTTTTTTTTATTTTTTTCATTTGAAAAGACATATATTTTATGCCATTTTCATATTTTTTTTTGGTTTTTTTCTGTTTTGTTTAGTTTGTTTGTTTGTTTGTTTTTTTTTTTTTAGTTTTTTTTTAGTTTTTTTTAATATATTTTTTTTCTCAATCGGTCTACTCCTATTATTTATACAAAAAGTGTTACAGCAAGGCAACTACCTTGAAAATTCTTGCCATGAATTTGGCATTTTACAAAAAAATTCTTGACCTCAGTCCGCGGAAGATTTACAACAGTGCTTTTAACTTCCATAAAACTCCAAAATTGACCACACAGCTATCCATTGCTAATCATAAACAAAACATTAACTGACAGAGACCTGAAACATACATGAACACCGAGACTCAAAAGGGAGGCGAACTCCTTCTTCATATGCAACACAAAAACGGAGGCACGGGCTGGTTCATTCGTCATCTGAGGTATACGGCTGTTCCTCAACGACCCGACACCCAAATTGAGCTGAGTCATCTGAGTCGGACGGATGGACCTCTGAGCCTGTAGGCTCTCCTCTTGCTGGCACGCTCGGACCTGCGTTGGCTTCAAAATTCACCACAGAAAGGCCTCCTGTGACTTGGCGTTGGTTAACATTTGGATTTGCCGTCCTCTGATCTGCAGGAACCCCAAGATGAACCGCTCCCGAACCCCTGGCATTCTCACACTTTTCAATCGTAACCGAGACTATGAAGGAGGAGTTTGCCAGGGAACACGGAATGCGGAAACGGGCAGTGGGATGTGCATTATGCTCACAGTCATCGATCCTAACTCGCCCTCTTCCCCTGCCTCTGCCACTTCTGGTGGCTGGATAATTGAAGCGACCGAACTCCAATGCATCCGAGGATGGGTCCGAGGTGGGGGTGGATAGCTGATGGGTGGCGCGACCGCAGGAACCACCTCGCCTACTCCCCATTCTAGGCCTTTCTCGTGGCATTTTGATATACCGAGGCTTGACAGAGGGGCGAATGCACAGAGGGGGATGATAGAAAAACGAGTGCTCAGAGAGAAGCGGAGACGGAGCCCAGACAAATCCGTGAGCCCCTGGAGCCAGAGCCGAGCGAAAGACGAAGATGGAGAAAGCTCTTGAGCCGAGCGAAAGACTGACTAACAGAAACGAACTAACAGAGTGGCTCAGGGAGACGCTCAGAGCAACGACCTTTATGGAGTCGAAGGCCTGCAACGGAACCACGGGAGTGACGAACAACCTGAGAGCCATTGTGCAATTAACCAGGAGACTGAAGGACAGCATTAATGCTGCCATTAAAAGAGGTGTGCAAGACCAGCTCACCATCCCATAACCATTACCAGTGGTGCAATTGGGCTAACACCTGCCCACTCGATGCGCCTCCAATGTACCCTCTAGCCTGTCAATCACCCGCATCCGGGATTGTTTTTTTTTAATATTGATTTTACTAGTTTTTTTATTTTTTTCCGTTAAAATTTTTAAATTTTTATTTTTATTTTTTTTATTTTATATATATATATATATATATATATATATATATATATATATATATATATATATATATATATATAACTAGTCTATTTGTTTGTTTGTTTGTTTTATTTTTTTTTTTTACCTAGTTTTTGCTAATGTTTTTTTTTAATTTCTCTATTTTTACTTACTTAATTATATATATATATATATATATATATATATATATATATATATATATATATATATATATATATATATATATATATATATATATATAGATAGATATATATATATATATATATAATTTTGTTTTGTTTTGTTTTTCCAAATTCTTTTATGGTTTATGAGATAATTTTTTTTTAACATTTTTTATTTTTTATTTTTGTCTTTTTTATATATATTTTTATATTTGTTTTTTAGAGACAATTATTTCATGTGGATTGAAAATTTAATTAACGATGTATAAATATGTAGAATATCGAAAATGAAAAATATCGACCTTCTTCTTTAAATATGCAAAACAATAAAAACCTCACTACAAAAAAAATAAAAATAAAAATAAAAACAAGAAAATATGAAGAAGAAGACCACTTCCAAAATTATTAAATTTACAAAATAATTATTTACATTTCATACATTAGAAAATTTAAAGTCAAAAAATAGGTCTTTTAAAAAAAGGGTCTGATGCAGAATTACCACTTTTTAAAATCAACATGAAAATCACTACCATTCTAAAACGTAATGTACATAAAAAAAATTAAAGTGCCAAAAACTATGCTCTAAAAAAAACATGTGTGTTCTGCATCACCCCTTTTCAAAATCGGGTCACTTTTTTGCTATCTCTACAAAACGGGTAACAATATCAGTTCCCGTTTCAAAGTTTACGTTGTTTTCATAATTGTGCATAACACTAATTCATTTCAGAGGCAGAAGATGGATCGCGATTTATTGAGAGCAGAAGAGGTTCCTCCTTCAAAGAATTATTATATACCTTTAACATGCTTGTTAAGGTTTCCCCCCTCACCTTACTCTACTTGACTGAGCTGACAAGGATTAACCCAAAAACAACCGACTAGAGTAGGTGATACTAGTTAGTGAGCAAGCTTTGTGTTTTCACCAAGGTTCACTTTGAACAGTATGTATTTTCCATCGACATATCATGGACCAAAAGTAACAAGTTATTCATACATAGGCAAGATGTCAGATAACCAAATAGGGATAGCTACCCAAGGCCTCTTGTAACTTACCCGGCTTGTTTCAAGAGTCATGCATGGTTTCATGCGAAACTAACCTACAAACAGAACCAAGCAAACAAACAACAAAGAAAACCAGAAGCATAAGTAAATGAAAAGTGAGTAAGAAAGCAAGTAAACAAACAAACAAACAAACAAAGCAAGAAAACAAGCATGCAAGCAAACAAACTGAGAGAAAACACTACTCCTACTCCTAAGATAATGGTGCATGGGCCTGATCACGTGAAGTGATATTTCTAATGCAGCCACTGGCACATTGGTTGACCCATGTTGGTGAATGCTTGGACCGCGAGCAACCTGGTTGTGCCAACAAGCAAACAAGGAAGATATAACAATGAATACAAAACACACTTCATGTTTGAAAGTGTCCCCATGACATAAGTGAGTGCAAGTACATGACATGTGGTCAGTGGACTTGTCACTGTGTTGTGCGACACTGCATGTAGCTTTGAAGCATATGCATACTCTTGACTGTCACATGCAAGCAAATGAAAGAAACAAAGACAACTTGCGTCATGCATGCGTGCTTGTAATGTAGGATTCCTCCAATGCATGAGTGATGGGATCGTGCAGTTCGAGTGGAGGAAGCATGATTTGTGTGTGAGATTTATCTTCAATTCATACAAATGAGTGACGAGGAGCCTTATGTGATTGAAAAATTCCTTGATCGGAAGTGAAACCAACCTCAGGACAGCGAGGACCTATCATAAGCATCAGCTCGAGCTAAAGTGCCTCGACAGTCTAGGGTGTTTTGACTTTGTCGTCAGATATATCATCATAAACATGTGGCTTTGAAAAATAAATTGTGATAGAACCATCATTGTGATCAAATACAGGAGAAAATGGATTACGTCAACCACTATCAGAAAAATCAATGATTTCATCAGCATCCTCATGATCTGATAAATCAAACATAGGGGTAGATGAGAAGTGTTTATTTGGGGTAGCATCAGATGTGCTCTAGCCATGAAAATTGGTGGAGAGGCTAAAGCACATGAGGTCTCCAAGACCCAGAAATGGTTTGGGAAGAATCTAACCAGTTTGGAAGATATTAAAATAATTAATATTTTTAATGGAGTCCCTAAGTCTAAAATATTAATGTGAATTAATATAAAACTGAGTTAGAATGGTCCAAAAGTCATGGATCAAGCCAGATCTAATCTTAGCCGTTGATGAGGGACTTAATCTCGGCCATTGATGGACCAACAAGAAAAGTATAAGAAGAAGCTCGAGGGTCAGTTGGAGAACACCCTGAGGGAGACCAATCAATTCGATTTTTGGAGAGGGGTTAGCTGAGAAATATGAACTAGTGGTCTGGAGAGTAGCAGGAGGTAGCAAGTATAGAGTAGAGAGTCAGGATCAGCAGCAGGAGGAATCAAGTATGGAGTAGAGAGTCAGGATCAGCAACAGAAGGCCAATGCACAGGTAGGAGAGGCAGACGCAGGGCCTTTCAGGCAGACGCTGAGGCAGAAGGAGATTGCACATTCACTAGAGGGCCTATGTGGGTGAAGCAAAGAGGCCCAGGGCTGATGTAGACAAGCAGGGGTTGACACAGAGTATCTGGGAGCTATGCAGAGGTCTGCCAAGCTGACACTGGGACTGGGAGAATTGCTGGAGAATTTTTCTCTTTGTTGGGTAAGCCAGTTTGGCACTTGGTTGTACTGAAGAATTGTTGAATAATAAAATCTTCCCTTGCTGCACTAGTTTTCCCACATTGGGTTTTTCCGGGGACTACTGTCCAAAATATCTGTGTCAATGTGTTGATTCTTGTGCATGTGTTTGTTTCTGTACTATGGTGTGCTATCTGCAACAGAATTTACTTTAATGTTTATTGAAGGAATTTCATAAATAACTTATTGAAAATAAGTAGGCAAAGTAAATAAGATGTTGCAGTGATATAATTTTCACATGGTATCAGAGTGAGTAATCAGAGATAGGAAGAGAAAATTAGTTATGTGTCGAGACCATGATGTAGAGGCATCCACATCAGGGGACTCACACATATTTTCATAAAATTTCACAAGAGATTTTGATTTCTCCATGTTGGCTCCCAAGATGGAAGAAGAAGTGGATTGTATGACTAGTTCTACATCATCAAAAGTATGGTATATAGACAGTGGAGCCTCTTGGAATATGACAAGAACCAGGGAATGTTTCTCAGAGTATCAAGAAGAGAAGATGAACTTTCAGATCACCATGGGGATCAAGGTAAAGTGTACTCCAGTAGGGTTGGGTACCATAGTTTTTCAAACAAAAGTGGGAGAGTGGTTCCGTGCTACAAATGTGTTGCATGTACTGGGATTATGGATGAACTTACTTTCCATGTCACAACTTCAAGGAAAGGGCTATGACATATATTTCATTAGGGAGAAGGTATACGTCAAACACTCGAGTTGGAAAAAGAAAGAGTAGATCAAGATCAAAGTAACAGGTTATACAGATTACAACTAGAATCACCAATGGCACTAATAGGTAGTCATGGAGACAAGGACTTGAACGAACTATGGCACAGAAGAATGGGACATTTGCACCATGGGGCTCTGAGAATTCTCAGGAGCACTGTAACAGGAGTTCCGAATCTTAGTACGAAATGAGATGATGTATGTAGAGGATGTGCTCTAGGAAAGTATGCCAAGGCAACATTTCCTAGGAGTAAACATAGGGCCAAGAGTGTACTAGGATTGATACACTCAAATATCTATGGACCTATGTCCACCAAATCTCTTAGTGGTGTTGAGTATTTCCTTACCTTCATTGATGACCATTCAAGGAAAACTTGGATTTTTTATTTTTATTTATTTATTTTATTTATTATTTATTATTTTTATTTTTTTATTCTGAAAACCAAGGACGAGGTTTTCTGTCGATTCAAAGAGTTTAAGGCTCTAGTGGAGAATCTGACTGGGAAGAAAATAAAATTTTTGTGCTTAGATAATGGAGGAGAGTATGGTGATAAGGACTTCATTAATTTTTGTGCTAAGGAGGGCATCAGAAGAGAGTGAGTAGCTATGTACAATTCGGAGCAGAATGGAGTAGTAGAAAGGAAGAACGAGACTATTGTAGAAGCAACTAGGGCCATGATGTATGATCAAGATATGCCAAAATTCCTGTGGGCAGAAGCATGCGACACAACAGTCTATGTTCAGAATAGGATTCCTCATTGAGTGTTGGGCAAGATGACTCTAGAGAAAGTTTTCACAGGGAAGACGCGTGAAGTAAATCATTTCAAGATATTTGGGAGTTTAGCATATTGCCTCATACACGAGGACAAGAGGAAAAAGTTGGATCAAATTGTGGAAAATGGATATCTAGTGGGATATAGTGAGAACGCTAAGGCATACAGAATCTATCTTCTAGGGAGCAGGAAGGTAGTGGTTCGAAGAGATGTAAAGTTTATGGAGGATAGGGCTTTCAGAAAATCTTGTAAATGCCTTCCGAGGAGTAGTCAAAAGAAGATTCATTGGTTAAACCTCTTCAACCAACATAAGTAAAGAATTCTTCCTCAGATCAGGAAGATTCACAGGATGAGGAGGAGATAATAGAGGCACCTACTGGCAGAGGAAGAACTAGCAGGGAACTTCATTAGATTCTGCGAGATGCAGAGGACTTCATCGATGCACCAAGAAACAATAAGAGGGGGTGAAAACAACCAGATATATATCAGGCATTAGTAGCTCAGAATGGGGAGCCTACCAGTTTCTAGGAGGCAGCTCAACATCAGGTTTGGCTAGATGCGATGGTAGAGGAGTACAACTCCATATTGGTGAATGAGGTCTAGGAGGTAGTTCCAAGGCCTCAAGATGATAGTGTTGAGAAATACAAGGCTAGGTTTGTGGCTAAGGGGTATGCTCAAAAGGAAAGAATTGACTACGAGGATACCTTCGCCTCGGTATCCAGGTATACATATATTAGGACTGTGATATCTCATGCAGCTTAGATGGGGTGAGAGATTTATCAGACGGATATCAAAACGGCTTTTCTGAATGGGGTAATAGAAGAAGATGTATACATTGAACAACCAGATGGATTTGAGATACATGAGAAGAAGTATCATGTATGCATATTGAAGAAAGCCTTGTATGTGCTGAAAGAGGCACCTAGAGCATGGTATGGTCGAATCAATGGCTTGCAGAAGTTGGGATTTGTCAAGAGTGACTCAGATCCGAATCTCTACTATTTGGTTATAGAGAATGATCCGCTAATCTTAGTACTATATGTGGATGATCTCTTTCTAACAGGATCATCCAGGCTCACTGGGGACTGCAAGAAGAATCTAGCCACAAAATTCGATATAAAGGATTTGGGACTAATGCATTACTTCCTAGGGTTGGAAGTTTGGCAATAGAAGGGAGAGATCTTCCTTGGGCAAGGGAGGTATGCTACAGAAATCCTGAAAATATTCAGGATGGAGGACTGTAGACCCATGGCTACTCTAATGATCACCAACTGGAAGAAGATTAGTGCATTAGAAGACAAGGATGTTTATCCCACCCTATACAAATAGGTCATAGGGTCCCTGATGTATCTGGTCAATACCAGGCCAGACATTTGCTACGTTGTCAACACCCTCAGTCAATTCATGGTGGAACTGAAGAGGGCGCACTGGGAAGTAGCCAAACATGTTCTCATGTATTTACAGGGAATAGTCGATTATGGACTCGTAGGTGTAAGGATATCAGCTTGAGTGGATTTACTGATGAATATTGGGCAGGAAGTTCAGTGGATCAGAAAAGTACCTCTAGGTATTGTTTCAACATTGGATCAAGAATGACTTCTTGGTGCAGTAGGAAACAAAAGTCCATGGCTCTAAGCTCATCTGAGGCAGAATATATGGCGACAAGTACAGCTTCGTGTGAGGCCATATGGCTTAGAAAACTACTTGTGAACCTATTAAGAAGGAAAAGGGAGGTGACCAGGATCATGTGCGATAATCAGAGTTGCATCAAGCTCTCTAAGAATCCAATGTTTCATGATCAGTCAAAGAATATTGATATCTGATGTCACTTTGTCAGAGACTGTGTTCAACGAGGATCTGTACAGTTGAGCTACACTCCTACAGGAGAATAGGTGGTGGGCATCCTCATCAAGGCCCTTGGAAGGACAAAGTTTGATTACTTCCGGGAAAAGATGGGGATGATAAAGAACCCATTTTAGTAGCAAAAATGGGGGTGATAGCAACACGGATGCAAACGAAGTTGCAGTACAAATGCAGTGTTGGGAGAAAAGGACCAGCAACAGTATGGGTGCAGAGGGAGCTATCGTACAAATGCAGGAGTGGCAGTAGCAGAGTCATGGGCAACAATACATGATGCAAAAATGCAAAGGGTGTTGGTCAGGGAGGCTTAGCATCAGTATAGGGACCGATGCCAAATGATCAGGGTGATACTCAGTGAGGAGTATTACTAGAGCACAGTCCTTGCTAAGAGGGAGTGTTGATTTCGGGTAGCATCAAATGTGATCTAGGCATGAAAATTGGTGGAGAGGCTAAAGCACATGAGATCTCGAAGATCCAAAAATGGTTTGGGCAGAATCTAACCAGTTTGGAAGATATTAAAATAATTAATATTTTTAATGGAGTCCCTAAGTCTAAACTTCGGTAAAATAAAATATTAATGTGAATTAATATAAAATTGAGTTAGAATGGTCCAAAAGGTCATGGATCAATCTAGATCTAATATTAGCCATTGATTAGGGACTTAATCTCGGCCATTGATGGACCAACGAGAAAGTATAAGAAGAAGCTTGAGGGTCAGTTGGAGAACACACTGAGGGATACCACTCAATTTGATTTCTAGAGCGGGGTTAGCTGAGAAATTTGAACTAGTGGTCTGGAGAGCAGTAGGAGGTAGAAAGTATAGAGCAGAGAGTCAGGATCAGCAACAGAAGGCTAGCACAGAGGCAGAGAGGCAGATGAAGGATCTTTCAGGAAGACGTTGAGGTAGCAGGAGACTGCGCAATCACTAGAGGGCCTGCGTGGGTGAAGCAAAGAGGCCCAAGGCTGACACATACAAGTAGGGGCTAACGCAGAGTGTCTGGGAGCTACACAAAGGTCAACCACACTGACACTGGGACTGAGAGAACTGCTGGAGAATTTTACTCTCTGTTGGGTAAGCCAGTTTGGCACTCAGTTGTACTAAAGAATTGCTGAATAATAAAGTCCTCCCTTGCTACACTAGTTTTCCCACATTGGGTTTTTCCAGGGAGTGTTGTCCAAAATATCTGTGTCGATGTGTTGATTCTTGTGCATGTGTTTGTTTCTGTATTATGGTGTGATATCTACAGCAGGATTTACTTTAATGTTTAGTGAAGGAATTTCATAAATAACTTATTGAAAATAAGTAGGAAAGGTAAATAAGATCTTGCAATGATAGAATTTTCACAAGAAGCAAAAAAATTCATCCTCTTTGTTTTCGGAAAAGGAAGATGAAAGGTCAAGTGGATTTTCAATGAATAAATTATCCTCTTCGTTGCCAGATGATGGACTGACATCCGCTTTTCCTGCGAGTGATCAACAATGGGTGCATCCATAGATGAAGTTACACATGTGAAATCATGGATGGCAGGTTCACCAAAGATGTCAGGAAAGAAAGGAGGGGGCTTAGATAGAAGGGATTCATCCTTTGCTGAGTGTTGATGCTCAAGCTCCCAGTCATACTCTTCATGAATTACTGTGCATGTTGGTTGTGCAACACCAACTCTACTAGTAGCTTGATCCTCATTCACAACAAGTGTAGAGTCTAGAATGGAAGAACACAAGACAATATCATTCGGAGGAGCATCTGAGTACAAAGATGAAGGTTGTCGTACAAAATGCATATGACAACTTGATGGACTCACAATCAAATTTGTGCAAAAATTAAGCGAGTGATGTTGGGAGGATGTGACAGTGGAACAGATGTGTGAGCATGATCTCCTGTATCACTCTGTAGTGGTGGAGTTGTTTAATGAGGGGACGGTGGACAGTCACTTGTGACACTGACTGTATCCATCTATGGTTGCGTAGCTCCATCACTGAAGAATACTAAGCGAGGCTTGAGTTCAAACTTCTTCTTGGGATGAGCAAATTTCTTAAGACAATATTCAAGTCTATCCCAAAGATAGAAAAATTTCATTTGGCTCTTCGGAGCTTGAAACTAAAAATCACGGAAGCGCTGCCAAAAATCCATAGGCGATTCATGTGAAGCCTTCTGTTGTTGTAACAATTTTGGTCAAGATGTTTTGGATCAAAATGATAGAAAGTGTCTTCAATGAGATGATAGAAGTGCTCAAGTGAGTGCACAATGTTAGTCGATAGGCTGCACAGCCACCGATGTGGATATTTGCGAACTGTGTATGCAAGCAGTAGACTGACATGTTCATCAGAACATCCATCTCCCTCGTGAAGCAACACAAGGAAGTCATGTAAGAACTCAGGCCAGGCCACTTTGCCTTCACCATAATACATGTATGTGGACAAGAGATCGAAAAACTCCCTCGTGATGGTAACAAATTCGGCATATGAAAAACATCGTTGAGGGATAAGAGTGCAAGACTCCATGATATATATGAAAAGGTTCAAAATAGTATGAGAGGACACATCTTGTCATCTAGCCCTCCTTCTAGCACCATAAATGTTGACAGTGCTGGACCCGCCAACATGTCAGGGGATCTCCCCGGTAAGAAGTCGCAATTAGACCTCAGAGCATTTGGTGTAGGAGTCCCAGCAGTGGGTTGTACAATAATGCCTTGACTACAGTTTCTCACAGATGCAAGGAAGATGTCCCTATTGGTAGCAAGGGTGTGACAGCTGCACAAGACAAGGAAGGTGCATGAATGATTCTAAAACATGAAGACTAGGGTGAGTGCGCCCCTTGGAAACGTGAGATAGCACGCGTCTTGGAAGGCAACACACGAGTGAAGATGCATCACAAACTGGAAAGAAAGTTAGCTGACAATCCAAAGTGATGGTTAACCAATCAACACATTTAAGTAAGATTCATACATACTCATATAGAATAGTCCATATAAGCATGCATAAGCAAACATATACATATACCATTTAGAGTAAACAAGATAGCTAGAATACGACATGACATATGCATGAAACATGATGGCTTTGTTATATTAAGAAGTGTAAGTTCCAGTCATACAATACAACCATGTCCAACCACAACCACTTACTCCTCCAAAGAGATATACTATCTCTGTGCAATGGAGAAGCCAAGGCTCATTACAATGCTGTCCAATATTTCTCTAAGATACTCCTATTAGAAGCTTAGTTGACCAAAAACCTCTACAATGAGTTATGAGGGACTATTTATAGCAAAGGGTAGGGTGGCCCTTGACATTCCCCTTTATGACAGTTCATCTACCCTCATGACTCTTCATCTACTCTATGACTGCTACATCCAACTATCGACACTTGAAGTTACACTTGACAAGACGTTACATTACAATGCACATGTACCGATGTGAGACAAAATGGCTTGAGCAAGCCATGCAATACATCACTAACACTCGGACCGTTGTGGTGAGACCAACTCTTTGACATCCTTGTGATGGCCGAGGGTGGTGAACTGATGCAAAGCTTGGTCATCCATGATGGTGTCTGTGCACTCAATGGTGACATCTTGCTGAAGTGAAGTCTTGCCTCCATTGCATCCAGGTACACTGATATGGCTCCTCCATGCCACTCATCTAATAGCATGTGCATGGTCATCTTAGTGCAACCGAACTGATAACATGTTGATGCATAATGTTTGCACTGATATCTAGGTGTTACACTAAAATTTGTCACCATGACTATTTGCAGTCAGTATGGCTCCATCAATAGTCATACTATCCTCCTTGGCAAGTCTTATACCTCTGCTCCTCATGTCAAACTCCAAAAAAAGAGAGAAAGTCTTTAGAAGTCAATATAACTCTGGTTACGCAGTTTCTCCTACCCTTACCTGCGTGTACGCACCTCAAGTTCATAATACCTGCGTACTTGTACGCTCTGTCTGTAAAGGGGTGGGTGCGTACTCCTGTAAAGGTCAAAAGGCGCAAGTTTTACTCCAAAAAAGTTACTTTTGGTCGATTCTAGAGCATTCTAGAAGATGGTTTGACGTGTATTGAGCACCTCCAGATGGTTCATGCATCCCAATGAAAGAGGAACTTATCCCATGAAGAGGGGAGCTACCCCTTTGAAAGAGGAGCTTATCCCATTGATGGTGGACCTGATTAACTTCCTCCAAAGCATTATAAATACAGGCATTGGGCCAGAGGGAGGGGAGGTTGAAAGCTGAACATTCCTAAGGGTAGATGCTGCTGAAATTAGGACTCCCTTTTAGAGCTTGAGAGGAGAGATTCCAATCCTTTCTTAGCTTCATTTGGAAGTGGGTGAGCTGATCAAAGTAAAGGAGAACTTTTGCTGGACCCTGGGAGGGACCTGCACAACACCAAGGCACTGGTTGTAATGGTTTCTTTTGTTTCCAATTAATACAATTAAGTTCATTTTTCTCAACAAGTTGTTATATATAATTTGTTTCATAAACTCCTTGGTCTTTATGATGAATATGTTTTATTATATGAGTTATTCAGGTGCTATGTAATCATTTGCTTGTTAGTGAATGCAGGCTTCGAGGAGAAGGAGCTCATCTGGATCAAAGAGGCTTGGCTGCTGCAAACAAGCATTGGACTAGAGGTAAGCCTTAAACACCTGGTTGCTTTTATTTTAAATGCATATTTAGGGAAAGATAGTGCTTGATTGTTTTGTTTGTCACTAGAAAGCCTTAGCTTCTAGGGAGGTCGGTTTTGTCCGCAAAATTGACTCTTTCCGCATGACAAAATGGCGACTCCACTGGGGAATCCATGGATTTGATTGATTTCTCTTTTGATTGATACTTTGATTTGAGAAACCTTGATTTCTTTCTAGTTTTTGACTGATTGACTGTGAATTTGGGTGGAATAACTTAGGATTGAGTTAGTTTTTATTTTTCTTGATTTTGAGAGTAGTACGCACCCTCTGCGTTAAGTACAGTGCGTACCTATACGCACTTCGGCTTTGTACATAGAGCGTGGCCGCACCTGTGAAAACAGGCTGCCTGCGTACCCTGTCAAAAGTCTAGAAAATTTCCATTTTTTCCTTTTTACCTTTTAGATTTTGTTTATAGCTTGTTTGTTGCTGCCCAGATCCACTGGTTACCTGTCAGAAGTTTTCATCTAAGCTTGTTTCATTAGCATCAAGGGTTTTAGTGAAGTTCATAGAAATTCTAGCCCTAGGTTTGATTTTTGCATTGGTCTTGTAGTGACTTTGGCTTTAGAAGTTGTAAAAACCTTGGATATCCATGGTCTTTTTAGTCTTCTTAGGAGTTGGACCTTTCGTAAAATCCACCTTTGTGAGAAACCTACCATTGTGTTGTCTCTTTGCGGAATTTCGAGAAGGCTTGTTGGTTAAGCTGTGAATTTAATTCTTAAGAAAAAGAACAAAAGCTTTTTATTTTGTTTTTGACTGGTTTATGATTCTGCATGAATTAGTCCTTGGTTGAATTGTAACTGAGTAAAACAACCTGGAATTATATTTTGTAGGCTTTTACCTCATTAAATTTGCTTTTAGGTAAATTTTTCATTAGATTTGCTTTTAGATAAATTTCTATTTGATTTTCATAGATCTTAAAATTGATTTTTGTTAAGTAGTTTTACATGCTTTGTTAAAATAAGAAAAAAATACAAAATCTCTTTTGAGGAAAGTTTGTTTTAGCAGCGTTTCAAGTCTTTGAAAAGAGAAAGGAAGTTTTCGTGAAATAATTAGTGGTCATGTGTTGTGTGCTTTGGAAAAGATAAAGAGATTGTTTCTTTGATTTTCATTGCCAAGAAAGTTGTCTTTATAAATGTTGCATTCTCCAACTCTCTTAGCTAGGGAATTCATTGAAAAGGAAAGATAGTTTAAATCATCTTAGGTGCATCTTTTTAGTGGATTTGAGTCGAGTCTACACACCATCAGTTTCATCTCCACTACCTTTTGTCCTAAATAAAAGCCATAAAAAATTAACGCTTAAAGTAAAATCAACTTAGTAACTTTTTATTTACTAGGGCTCTGATACACCAATATAGATCAGGCTAGTGTCTTGGAGTAGGAGAGTAATTAACTCTCCAAGACAGCAAAACCAAACAAGTAGCTTATCTTGCGGTAGGATAAATCCAATAGTTACATTTATGCTCTGGGAAAGCTCCTCTTAAAGGAGAAGCACGAGATCGTGTCCGAACCAGTGAGGGAATCAATCCTCCTTCATTGGGAACGACGCCAGATATGCACGTACTACAAACGGTAAACCTCGGATTAACCATTGTCGAGGAGCCTGGGGTCACTTGTCGGTAAACCTTGGATTATTGTCAAGGAGCCGGCAAGGGGATTGAGCTTGCTACTCTGCCCTTGTGTGTGTATCGGATCGTAGACTATTCCCCCAGGTATATTTGTTTCTGTTGGTGACCTTAGTGACTATTATCTTTAGGATTCTTCCTAACGTGACGGTGGAGGGAAGATCCCACTGTACCTGGAGCAGACGTCGGCTAGACTCACTTGGATTTTATGGGGGGTTGACTTCACTCGCGACGGTTAAAGTGGAGGAACTTGGTCCAGTCTATTCATTAAGCAAGTTGCCGGGGTAACTGTTCCACCCGCCACTTCTGTACTGAATTCTGCGATGTTGGATTTCATCACCAACTAGTGTTTTCAGTCCGGAAGGTTACTATTTGTGTGTGGTTTGACGCCCTAGATTCTTTAGGCGTGTGATTCGAATTTGTTTGGTTCTTTAGAGACTTTAGGTGGTTTGCTTTGAGATTTTACTTTGTTTGCGTGTGCAGTAGTTAAAAGTTTTAACTGTGGCTGAATTACCGAGACAGTCCCGTAGACTTCGGGGCCAGTCTCCTGAGGTTGTAACCGTGGCTGATTTGTTGAGGAAGTCCCGTAGACTTCGGGGCCAACCTCCTGAAGACGTCCCGGGCCATTACGAAGGTTTGAAAGTCCTTGTAACTCCTAGTGGCAGTAAAGTAGGGTCACCTGAAGAAGGAGAGTCTTCGTTGGTTGTTCATCCTGATTACCAAACTCTAGAAACAGGTTATAATCCTGAAGCTATTTCGGTTTCTGAACTTGCTGGTATCTTTTCATCTACTAGTGATATAGGCGAAGAACCTGAGATATCTGAACCTGTTACTCCAACATCGGGGTTAGTCTCTCCAACTTCTAGTGCTCCTAATTCACCTAGGGTAGAAAGAGTAATCACTGAAAATCTTCCTTCTGGTTTGATAGCTATTGAAGAACTTGCTCCAGAAGAAGAAATAGGCATCCCTATCCCTGAAAATCAACCTACTATTGATTTAAGGGAGCATGAATCAATTTTTTACAGTCCACCTAGAAGTACTACTTGGTATCTTTCTTTAACTAATTATTTGGACAACTCAGGGTTAAGTTTTTCACCACCTCGTGCTCCTTATCCACCTAGAGGTTTTTATACTCCCGTAAATATGTCAGGTCAGTCGTCCATGTTTACTCAATCGCCTGAATCTTTTTTGTACGGCGGTCCTTCTGTTCCCTCTGGGTATCAGTCACTTGCTGGTACTTTTTCGGGAGCATCTCCTCAACCCATTGAACAAAGGATATTCACTGGAAGCAATGGTGCAAAGTCGTTGAGCGTAGAAGACATTCTTATGATGTCAGGTTCTATTCCTGCTTCTCAACCTCAAGGTGGCCAATTACCACCTGGGGGGCAGCCTCAATTAACGCCTGGGGGGCAACCTCAAAGTACACAATTTGCATCTGGGGGGCAACCTCAAGGACAGTACGTGCCTACGGTACAATACATTCCTCAAGGTCAACCCCAGACTCAATATGTACCCCAAGGTCAACCCCAGTATCAATTTATACCTCAAGTTCAACCCCAGTATCAGTACATGCCTCAAGGGTATCTACCCCAAGGTCAGTACTCGAGTCAAGCTTTCCAACCACCCCAAGGTCAATCTTATGTTCAGGGAAATGTACCTTTCAATTATCAATCCTACCCTCAACCCGGTTATGGATCTCAATATCCTCAACCTGTTATGGGTCAATACCTCGGAGTGAACATAGTGTGGGATCCATCGCAAATTCAACAGGTGTTGCAGCCAAATGTACAGTTGTCATCTCAAACTGGACAACCCTTAGTTTCTGGTTCACCCCAGCAACCAGTCCAGTCTAATATTCAAACTTCTGTACCTTCGGTAGTTTCTCAGTCTGGGCCTATTTCACCTCGTACTCCATCTCAAACGACTGCTGCAACTACCGCAACATCTGTTCAATCTACCCCACTTACTTCTGGAGTATCGACAGCTCCAGTTTCTACTGTTCCTGTATCTACTCCTCAGACATCTTTACCATCGTCTGGATCGACGATTCAAACTACGGTTCAGATGCCTGTAGGACAACCTGGTTTAAGTATGGTTGTCACAAGTCAACCACAATTCACTTATCTACCGTACCAGGGACAGTGCCAATTCGGTCCTGCTGTCCAGCAGCCAGTTTACCAGTATCAACCGTATCCTGGGTACACTTATCAACAACCACAGCAACGCCAGTACGGTCCGGTTAATCCTGGTTTTCCAGGAGGATACAATATCCCGAACACGATTCCCATTCCTAGTTATCCTGGATATCCTCCTCCTGGGGCTGGTATAATGACTCAGAGTTTTAGGGATCCTAATCAGCAGCTACCATTTATCGCAACTTTGGACTTACCAGACTTGTCGCGCCTAACGAATGATCCAATAAATTATCTTCCGTTTTGGCCGCCAATGCCGAATAAGTTGCCCAGTGACATTCCCAAGTTCGAAGGTAAGTCTGGAGAGGACCCATCGAATCATGCGATGACTTACCACCTCTGGTGTGCCTCTAATTCCATCTCGGATGATTCGATCCGCTTACGTCTTTTCCAGCGCACTCTCATTGGTCTTGCGGCCAAGTGGTATATTGAGTTACCACGGGCCTCTTTTTATAATTTTAGCCAGTTAGCTACCTCGTTTTTAACTCATTTTCAGTTGCCGGTCAGATATGATAATGGCATGGAGTTACTAACTTCATTAAAACAATCGACGTCCACTTATATTTCCGATCATATTCATGAATGGAGACGTCGAAGGCGGTTAGTGAAAGTTTTTATCCCGGACCAGATCTTAGCTGAATGGTTTGTTAAATCATTGTTACCGAAGATTACTGAAGACGTAGCTAAGGCCGGAGTAGTTACTGAGGAGCAAGTAATTGCTTAAGCGCAGTACCTTGACTTAGTTTATACTCAGTCAGGTACGTTACACGAAAAGATCCCTGATCTTCCTAAGTCAAATCAAATCGCTGCAGCTCCTTCGAGATCTCATGCTGCTGATGGCATGATTGGTACGGTGAACACTAAAAGCAAGAAGAAATCCTCAAAGAATTCTTCTCCTATTATAACCTTACCAGACTCCCCGACAGGAGATTCTTCTGCTGAAGTTTCTGCCGATATTCACGCTGTAGAGTCATCTACGGCTAAATCAAAATCCGGTGGAAAGAAGAAAGGGAAGAAGAAGAATAAAGCAGACAAAACTCCAAAGGAGAAAACTGAAAAGGCGGAATCCAATGATGAAAAGCGCAAACCTCGTTATCCATGTCTTATTTGTGAAGAGGAACACTTTACAAGAGACTGCCCTCATCGAGCAGAGGTTGCGAAAATTGTCAAGGGTTCCCAAATTCCTGCTGTCTTGAAGGATCCATTTCCAAAAGATAGCAAAATGATAGGTTCTTCCTCGAGTGCCAATGAAGAACCCATTTTGATGATGCCCCATGTAAGGATTGCGACTCGATCACAAGATTATGGTAGTAAAAGTCCTGTTGATGGCAAAGAAGCAGAATCTTCTCATTCTAATCCATCAACCTCAGCTCCCGGTTCCGATCCACTACAGATCGAGAAACCTAATCCAGACTTAGTAATCAAACCGCCCGCCAAGGGTGTACTTCGAAGGTCTGCTTTCAATCCACATGCGAGAGCAGCCCAGAATTACAACCTTGTTGAGGACTTAGTTGTTTCACCCTCAGCAAGTGCTGCAATCATGCCCAGCACAACGCAAATTACTTTTGTCGGCTATAGGAGCTGTTGATGTTCAGGACCGGAACCTAATAATCTTTGATCTAGAAAATAGTACACCGCGTTTACCTCATCAAATGGCTTTCCAGATCCCAGTGATAGTCAAAAACAGGCCTATTCATCGGACTGTAATTGATGAGGGAGCTTCAACGTGTATTATGTCGATATAGTGTTGGAGATCGCTTGGTTCTCCTTCACTAAATCAATCCCCGACAATTCTTAAGGCCTTTTATGGCCATGGGTTTCATCCTTTTGGCATTCTACAGGATTTGCCTATAGGGGTTGAAGGAAAAACCGTTAGTCTAGATGTGGAGGTGGTTGATGCCCCTTTAGACTACAACCTTCTCTTGGGTCGAAGTTGGTCTTACGCTATGACAGCGGTCGTTTCATCGGTCTTCCGAGTCATAAAGTTCCCACATAATGGAAAGATCGTAACAATAGACCAGCTGTCTTACTTTTCATCCGACCCAACCTCTTCAGAGAGTATTCAACATGTCGGTAAAACGACTATCCCATATAAGGATGTTGGAGTAGGATTAGTTAAAGATTCCGGTTTACTGGGAACTTTTCCTTTTCCTCCACTCAACGCATCATCTTCATTTGCAACCATTCATATGATTACATCAGACGCTATTTATTATGACGATCCTTAGATCGTTCCTTCTGAGTCTGAAATAGACTCATTTGGTAATTTTATGCCTTTGAGTCCATATGAAATTGCCTATGAAGCCGTGCAGTCTTTTACCGACCCGCGTTCAACCAAAATCGACCTAATGAATGTGGTCCGTGAGGAATCAATTTTCACATCAACCTCAGAGTTAATAGCGTTTCCCGAAGTTGTGTCATCTGACGAGCAACTTTGTGAAGTCCTGTGTATAGATGATTTACCATGGGATGATCTCCATCATAGATCTTCGTTTTTACCTGAGGATGATCGTTTTGAAAATGATTTCTCATCAATTTTTACAGCTAAATATGTCAAAGAAGCTCAGAATCCCATGAAACATCCTTATTCAGAGTTGAATTTGGGAAACATCTCTCGAACTATTCCTATTGACATTTCGGTTAAGCCTGGAATTGTTGAGAACATTCATATAGGTGCCTCGTGTACAGATGATGAAATTCAGACATACAAAGCCCTATTTCAAGAATTCTGCGACGTGTTTGCCTGGTCCTATGAGGAAATGCCAGGAATTGATCTCGCGATTGTTGTTCATGAGATCAAGACTTACCCGGACGCTAAACTCGTCCGGCAACGTTTGCGTCAGATTCACCCACGAAAAGCTGCTGCAATTAAAACAGAAGTTGAGAAACTGTTGAAAGCAGGTTTCATTTATCCGATCCCGTTAACGGATTGGGTATCGAATATTGTTTCGGTTAACAAAAATCAGGGAACAATAAGAATATGCATCGATTATAGGGATATTAATCGAGCTTGTCCAAAGGACAACTACCCAATACCCTATATCGATCAAATAATTTTTGATTGTGCCGGTAGTGAAATATTTTCCTTTATGGACGGTTTTTCCAGTTACAATCAAATCAATATTCTACCTGCCGATCAACCAAAAATGGCTTTCATTTGTCCATGGGGGACATTTGCTTATTGCAAATTGCCTTTTGGGCTAAAGAATGCCAGAGCAAATTTTCAAAGGGCGATGTCTTATGCATTTCATGACATCAAACACATTGTGCAACTGTATCTCGATGATTTTCCTGCTCATTCGTTACATCGCGCTGATCACCTTGTCCATTTATGAGCAATCTTCATGAGGTGTAGGCATTATCGTATTCGGTTGAACCCACACAAATGTGTCTTCTGTATAGAAGCGAGACGATTGCTAGGATTTGTAGTTTCGAAAGCTGGCATTCGCGTCAATCCCTCGAAGGTAGAAGCTATCATCAAATTGCCTCCTCCTTCGAGTCTTCGCCAACTCCAAAGTTTGCAGGGGAAAGAAAACTTTTTACGACGATTCATTCCTAACTATGCCGAGGTTACCAAAGGTTTTACACGGTTGTTGAAACAGAATGCTCAATTCTCTTGGGATGAGATAGCTCAGAAATCTTTTGATGCACTCAAACACGCATTGACCCATGCACCGTTGTTGCATCCTCCCAACTACAACCAGGATTACTTTTTGTATCTTGCCGCCTCTCATTCCACCATTGGGATGGTCTTAGTTCAGGAAGATGAATTCGGAACGGAACATGTGATATATTACTTTAGTCGAACGTTAAATCCTACTAAGCTAAAATATTCACATGTGGAGAAATTGGCATTGGCAGCCGTTCAAACTGTCCAACGTTTCCGTCACTACATTTTACTTCATAAAACTACAGTCATTTCAGATTGCAACCCTATGATCTACATTTTGACCAAACAATTGCTAGGGGGCAAGTACTCTAAATGGATTGTTATCCTGCAGGAGTTCGACTTGGAGTTTGAGAAATCTAAGTCTAAGAAATCTTTAGTTTTTGCAGAGTTAATGTGTGACTTCCCGCGTGCTGACACGGAAACTGTGGCAGAGGAGCCCATTGCGGACGAATCTTTGTTTCTCATCAGCACTTTAGATCCATGGTATGGGGATATCATCATCTATCTCCAGACCCAATCCTTTCAGCCCAAAGCTTCAAAGTCGGAACGTCGGAAAATTCGTTTCCAGTCCCAACAATACAAAATTATTGGAGATACTCTTTATCGCCGTGGGGCGGACTCTATTTTTCGACGTTGCTTCACTCACGAAGAGGCTGAAAGGGTTCTGAATGACTGCCACTCTGGAGCGTGTGGCGGTCATATGTCTGGGTATGCCATAGCCCAAAAGATATTGCGTGCTGGCTACTTCTGGCCGTCCTTGTTTAAAGATTGTATTATTGCGGTCCGAAAATGCCACAACTGTCAAGTGTTTGATCGAAAGATGCGCGCTCCACCTGCTCCTCTCCACCCTATAATTGCCATTGGTCCTTTTTCCAAATGGGGTATCGATTTTATTACATGTAACCCTCACTCGGCCAGGGGGCATGCGTATATCATCCTTGCGGTAGATTATTTTACTAAGTGGGCCGAGGCGATGCCTACATTCGAGGAAGATGGCAAGACAACTGCAATTTTCATATTCAATCATATAATTGCTAGGTTTGGTGTCCCACAAGTGATAATCACTGACCATGGGCGCCATTTTCGAAACGTTATGATGACAGAAGTTACAGGCCAGCTTGGTTTGCGTCACGATAGTTCAACTCCTTATTATCCACAAGCAAATGGTCTGGTTGAGTCCATCAACAAAGTTTTAGTTATCATGATCCGACGAATCATTGGTATTCATTGGTCGAATTGGCACAACATGTTATTTTCAGTGCTTTGGGCGTACCGAACCTCAGTGAAAACATCAACAGGGTTCACCCCTTTCCAACTAGTTTATGGTTTGGAAGCTGTGCTACCCATTGAATGCGAAATCCCGTCACTGCAAATGGCCATCGAGTTACTTCCAGCTACTTCCGAAGAGGAGAAGCGTTTATTATACTTAGCTCAATTAGATGAGAATCGACGTGATGCTGCATTGGCGATCGAGACTCACGCAAAACATATGAAAGCTCAGTATGATCGAAATGTGACCCCTCGAAATTTTTCGGAAGGAGACCTAGTGTTATTATATGATCAAGCTAATGATAAATTAGGTGCTGGGAAATTCGTTCCTATGTGGCATGGGCCCTATATTGTCAAGCGAAAGCTAGCAAAAGGGGCCTATGAGCTGGTAGACTTTGACGGGGACTCTTTGGGTAAACCCAGAAATGGACTTTACCTAAAGAGGTATTATGCTTAAAAGATGGGTACGGAGATTTTTAGTTAGGTTAGTTTTTCTTTCTAGCTGGTGTGTTTGTTAGTTTAGACAGTGTGCTTAGCCTAGAGAGTGTGTTTTTTCGTCATTATTCTGACTTATCTTGGTTTTACTCTTGATGACGCAGATGTCGATGCCTCTCCAAACGTACATTGGTTTCGCTGATGGTGCTTGTCGTAGTACATGGAATATCTCTTCCGCAGCTTGGGTTATCTATTCGCCCTCTGACGAGTTAGTTTCTATGCATGGGGTAAGCCTCGGTCAAACAACAAACAACATTGCCGAATACAGTGCAGTGATTGAGTTATTGTCTGAATCTATTTCATTTGGGATTCAGAGTTTGATAGTGAGGTTAGATTCTGAACTCGTTGTATTACAGCTTAATAGAGTGTATGCCATTAGAAATCCAGTGTTATTAAGGTTATTTTCGAGAGTGCGTCTCTTGGAACGTGAGTTTGATTACATTGAATATCAGCATATTCCAAGGTCTTTAAATACATTAGCAGATGCAATTGCTTCTCGAATGTTAAATAGACATTTGCAATAATCATACATGTAAATTTAAAACCATTCCATAACATGATTTACAAGATAAGCCAGTAATAATGATATATATAGATAGGAGTGTGTCAAAAAATACATCGTCTTCGATCATAGGTTGAAAAACACCTTATGATCGGCAAAAATGATAAGTACAAAAAACCAAAATATCACATGTGTCTACAAAACAACCATCCAATCACTGGTGATGATCTCTATATGACACCACTGCACGAGCCACCCTACACAAGAACCTCCGAAAAGGTCCTGGGACCCCGACTACATAGCGCTGAAGCCGGATTGGAATTTCATCTATGGTAGTCTCTGGTATGTCTGCTGTAAGATGCTCTAGGTCACTTTCCAACTCAGCCAAAGTCTCTGTGGCCTTGTCCTGTTGGGCCGGTGCCGGTGCAACTGGTAGTCTCCTCTCGTAAGGCCGGAGATTGGCTAGACGTCGTGGGCCTACATCTGCATTTTGAAAATTATTACTATCAGTTTTGAGATGATTTAAAACAAAAAAAAATAGATGATTTTAAAAAACTTGTGGAAAATGAAGTTACCTGTGTCATCCCATTGTTCTCCCGGTGGAAGAACCATGTCCGGATCTCCACGAAAATCAACTCCGGCATAAGGAAAATCCTGTATAGAAAAGACCTAGTCTTCTAACCAGCGAAAGTACCCCTGAGTAAATCGAACAACCTCCATTCCCTCATCAGGATGACGGGCCATAACCGCAACCCATCGAATCAATTTGGGCTCTCGAGGAAGCCCAACACCAACAAAGAGCTGCTGTGGGATCAGCATCGGAACCCTCTCTAAGCCAAAACTCACAACTAAAGGCCCATAACCAAAAGTCTTTAGCTGTCTGTTTTTGGCTCTAGTCACTTGGCCTTTTATATTGGCCAACGCAGCATCACACCAGTTGAAAATGGTACCTCGATAACAATCAAACGCCATCCGCATCTGGGATCCAGTAGCAATGTGTAAAGCAGCAGCCCCGCAAAGTCTGGTAACTATAAAAGCAATCACCTTAAGTTCAGGTCGGGATATAGTTTTGATCTCTATCCCCTTCTCCTGAGTCTGAGTGTTACACCACTCTAATCGGAGACTAGCGATGGACTAGCCACCCGGCCTAGTCTCGAACAGAGTCAAGTGTTCACCTCTCTTGGGAAAACCAGTGAGAAAGTAAACATCTGTGGGCTCCATCTTGAGCTGGTGCCCTCCAATATAAAAACACTGGTCCTGAACGTTCCATCTTTCTAAGAGCCACTCTAGAAAGCTCACTTGGGCCCTCATGCCAGGTATGGACCAGTATTTATAAAGGCTGCATGCCTTCAAAGCATCAATTGACGGTTGATGATTAATGGCGGCCAAATCAACATCTTCGTGCTCTCTCTCGCGCCAATCAAGCATGGTGAACAATCTACACACCATAAAACATCCATTAGAGTCCATAAAATCAAAAATTTGTGGTCCAATTTGGAGAATTTGGGGTTTGAAAACTCGTTGCGCGGAGTACGCACCCCGCCTTTAGGAACAGAGCGTGGGTACGCAGGTTCCCTTAAGGCAAGGTGCGTACGCCCGACATTTTCCCAACTGAGAAAATGTCGGGGTACGCGGGTCCCTAGTGTGGCACCTGCGTACCCCGAGAGGCGGTTCTTGAAACCCCAAAGCCTCCAAAAAATGAAATCTAGGGCCTAAAAACGAATTCTAAATGGATGAAAATGAAGAGAAGGATGTTGTAGAATACCTAAAAGAGACGACGTTCGATTTCGACGGTCGGATTCTCCGCAATGTCCATGGGAAGTTTCTTGCCAAAAGCCCTTTTTCTCTCCTCAACAGTAAAATGGTAAAAATGAATTGGTAAAAGCCATTTTTATAGGTTTTTTGGGTAAATAAATGGTAAATTTGTTTATTTTTCACCATTAAAAGGTATTTTTCAAAGTATTTTTATCTATCTTCAACAGGTATGAGTAATGGGTTGGTTTTTGTGCAGGATAAAGGATTTTCAGGGAAAATTGTCATTTTTTACAAACAAAAACATCAGAGTCATCTTTAAGCCCTTTTCTGACTCCTAAAACATGAAAAGATTGCCGAGCGTTTCTTTTACACTCGTTAAAACGGAATTAAAAGACGGTCCTCTTACAGCCCTTTTCTGACCGTAAAAACATGGAAAGATTGCCGGATTTTTGTCGTTTCAAATTCGATATTGGAAATAAAACGACGTGTCTTTGATCGCTTTTTACTTTTCAGATCAGAGACACTAATCATGAAAGTACTCCTTGGTCGTAAAGATCAAGCGGTTCTCTCAAGTATTATTTTATACTTTTTCGGGCTTGGGAGACACAAATCTACAAAAAAGGTCAACCCTGGAGTCTTCTTAAGTTTTTCAGACTCTCTAAAATTGAAAAACGTCGAGTTTCTCCTATACTGGACTCGTTAAAATTTCACAGTAAAGGACCTGTTCGATTACAAACAGGAACGGACCACTCCTTCTTAGGGTTCGAATCTAAACTAAGTTGGACTCATCCGAAGGATGAGCTTATAATCAAGCAAATGTTATCCTCGTCAAGCTTGTAAAAAATAAAGAGGTACTTGCCAGAAATGGTGGGGGAAAAGAGAGAAAAATGAGCTTATTTGTTATCCTTTGTCTCAGAAAAAACCTTATCACCACTCTTGAACATGACACTTTTCATTCACCTGGGTTGGGAAATCCTTTGCCTAACAGTTGATCAAACCACATTGAAAGTCTTCAGCCGGTTTCTGGGTATTAACTTTGGGTCAATTGTCACCAAGCCATCTGTTGTGTCGTTATGTGTTCAAGAGGTCACTGCAAATAAACTATTCATCTGCAAAATACCTGTCATCCATCTTGACCATCCCTGAGTCAGTCCTTACAGCTACATTTCTTCAACTTGATCTATGATTTCGTGTTGTGGGCTTGCCTGCAACGGATCGCTTTCTATCGACATCAACACATTATCTAGAAAGATGATCTAGGAATCGTCAGTACCTTGAAATCTGCATGCCTCAATGGCAGGTTTCTCGCTTTTGACGACAGTTTACATCATTGACTTTCGATCAAAGGATTCCGTGATATGTTCAACATCAACACATTCATTCACATCTCACGGATTGTACTGGGTACTTTGAGAACCATTGACATCACTAGTGGTCTCTCTCACACTTGTTAACATTTTACATCATCGACTGGTAATCAAGTGGTTTCTACCATGTTCGACATCAACTCATTTATTCGCATGGATAGAAGCGTACTATTTCGAGAAGCAAAAATGAAGACCCTGGATCTAGTTTCCGCCATCCAGGCTGCGAAGAGTTTTGTATTCATTATACAGTAGACTAATCATAAACAGATGGCTGCGTCCATACTGTGTCTACATGTGTCTATGATTATGATGTACTGCGAAATCATTCTTATATCAGAGCAGTAGTTAGTTTGTTAGTTAAAGTTTTTGATCTGAGTATGGGAATGCCTACCTCAGCGATGATATGATCTCATATATGTATTTTGTGTTGAATATTTGCAGGTTCCAACTAGGCTCTCCACAAGATAAACCTTGAAATGATAAAGTGCTTCACCCTTCCTAGATGATATAAAACCCTAATCTACTACAGACTTCGAACTTTAGGGGGCAATCTGTTACACTAAAATTTGTCACCATGACTATTTGCAGTCAGTATGGCTCCATCAATAGTCATACCGTCCTCCTTGGCAAGTCTTATACCTCTGCTCCTCATGTCAAACTCCAAAAAAAGAGAGAAAGTCTTTAAAAGTCAATATAACTCTGGTTACGCAGTTTCTCCTACCCTTACCTGCGTGTACGCACCTCAAGTTCATAATACCTGCGTACTTGTACGCTCTGTCTATAAAGGGGTGGGTGCATACTCCTGTAAAGGTCAAAAGGCGCAAGTTTTACTCCAAAAAAGTTACTTGTGGTCAATTCTAGAGCATTCTAGAAGATGGTTTGACGTGTATTGAGCGCCTCCAGATGGTTCATGCATCCCAATGAAAGAGGAACTTATCCCATGAAGAGGGGAGCTACCCCTTTGAAAGAGGAGCTTATCCCATTGATGGTGGGCCTGATTAACTTCCTCCAAAGCATTATAAATACAAGCATTGGGCCAGAGGGAGGGGAGGTTGAAAGCTGAACATTCCTAAGGGTAGATGCTGCTGAAATTAGGACTCCCTTTTAGAGCTTGAGAGGAGAGATTCCAATCCTTTCTTAGCTTCATTTGGAAGTGGGTGAGCTGATCAAAGTAAAGGAGAACTCTTGCTGGACCCTGGGAGGGACCTGCACAACACCAAGGCACTGGTTGTAATGGTTTCTTTTGTTTCCAATTAATACAATTAAGTTCATTTTTCTCAACAAGTTGTTATATATAATTTGTTTCATAAACTCCTTGGTCTTTATGATGAATATGTTTTATTATATGAGTTATTCAGGTGCTATGTAATCGTTTGCTTGTTAGTGAATGCAGGCTTCGAGGAGAAGGAGCTCATCTGGATCGAAGAGGCTTGGCTGCTGCAAACAAGCGTTGGACTAGAGGTAAGCCTTAAACACCTGGTTGCTTTTATTTTAAATGCATATTTAGGGAAAGATAGTGCTTGATTGTTTTGTTTGTCACTAGAAAGCCTTAGCTTCTAGGGAGGTCGGTTTTGTCCGCAAAATTGACTCTTTCCGCATGACACTAGGCATGTGCTGGTGGTTGTATGCATCAACTTGTCAAAATACATGTTCAGCTCCAGTTGGACTTGCTTCTTGTTCAACTGGAGCTGAACATGTATTTTGACAAGTTGATGCTGAATGACTGTTGGAGTTCTGGAATGCATAGTCTAGCCTAGCCTACGAAGGACTGAAACTGCGCAATGCGCAATTGTAGTTAGCAGTGACATGCAACCAACAAACTCCATTGTTTAGTTTCTAGGGCGAGTAGGACACTCCCTCCAAGAATTTTGCAATATAAGCTTGGTTGTCAGTGCTTGTCCAGGCTTGTGCAATTTTTGAAGGGAAGGCAGAGCCTTCGCTTTTGGAAATGCACAGTGCTATCTGGGCAAGGCACAATTCGGGCCAAGGCAGCCCAGATGAACCGACGGGCGACTGAAAACATGAGAAGTCTTAATGCATGGTGAGATGAGTGCAAACAAGTGTGAATGATCATACATGCAAACAACAAGTGCATGATTCAGAAAATGGGAAATCATGGATGTGTGTGAAGCAAGTTGCCACAATGGCGACAGTCTGTGCAAAAGCAGTGTCATGCATGCGACAACAGTGAGATGTGAACAAAAACTGAAACAGTGCTTCTACAAGCTAACATACATCAAAATGACAACAAGTTCTCACTGAAATCAAGCAGATAGAACTCACATGAAGTGAAACACAAAAAGCGACAGAAACGCATCGTGAGACATGAAAAGCGAGCTTACCTCAGAACAACTGAGCTGAATATGCCGACTATTCTTAGATGAAATGTGGAATGTCAGAGCTAAAAGGTCGATGTGAGGAATGAGCTCTACAGCGTCTGGTTGATGAGTTTTGATAAAATCAAGGTTGCGACATGCATGCCACAAATCTAGGAAAAGCGACACTTGGAGGGAGGTTTCTGAAATGATCCTTGCATGTAACCTCTAGCTGCTAAAAGTAGATCCCTCAAACAAGGGATGCCTTTACATGCTGACCTGGGAGAAGTAGTCCATGCATGAAAATTAGTTTTGCTCGGTCCTAGAGGGAACCGGTTAACCTGAAGTCCCATGCATCAGTCTGCTTAGTTGAGGGGAAAAATGTGCATTTATGGGAGGGAGATGGGTTGGCTGCCCATAAGGTTTGCACAATTTCTAGGCTCAATAGCTGAATGCTGCCTAAAATTGTGAAATTTCTGGGCTAAGCATCCCTGCTGGGAGGAATTGCACAACTTTCTCAGTCAATAGTGATAGGCACATTTGCACAATTCTGGAGCCTAGCAGGCTGCCATACATAATTGCGTAGTTTCTAGAGGGAAGGTTGGTTGCCCTCCATAATTGCACAATTTCTTGAGGGAGTTGCTTAACCTACAACTGGACCAAGTCTGGTGCAACAACTTGTGAGGGGGATGAAACAAGCTTTGATGGACAGGCTTCCATTTTGTACGAAAATCATTGAAGATTGTGTACTTGATAAGGCAAGACATGTTGTTGTGAAAGGTTGGTAGGGAGGCTCCAAAATGAAGCTAAGTAAAATTTTTGAGGGTGGTTGTAGCCGCTACAACACAGTGGAAGAGGTGCATGACCATCGATATCCACCTATATTATGAATACATGCATTTATTCTTAAATGAAAGTTTATGAAGCATAGAAAAATTTAACTTCAAAATAAATACCCAAGGCATTGTAAACGTGATTTGGGAGATTACTTCATTAACAATGCATTAATGCTAGTTTATATGACAAATGCACCATTGCATCACGAATCAAAAAGCATTAAAGTTGAGCATCCATTTTTCCCTCTGGTATGCAAAACATTTATAGTTAAAGCGAAGCTTTACATTTTCATTTTGTCATTTAAATTTTATGGTGATGCATTTTATCATTAAATGAGCATTGATGCACTTATAATGACAAAGGTGCACAATTAAAGTGAGTTAAGAAAAAAAAAATGTGCCTTTATCATAAATGAGTCGAAATATACAAAAGAGTGTGGGAGTAATTTTTCAAAAGAATGTGTTGACAAACTAAAATTGTAATCCTTATTTCATTAATTTTCCAAATATTGGAGGGTAGATGTGTAGAAGCGGAATTTACCAACAAAGAGTTTAGAGTGATTAGGCTTTTTTGGAGATCTCAACTCGTAAGGAATCATTGTACATCACATATGAATATGTAGAGAAAATTTTTCAGGTATGTGATTTCATTTATGATTTCCTTAATCTTTCCCCTATTGATTCATATAATAGTTTTGTGCATTCTAAAAAATATAGAAGATAATTTCATTTTTTTAAAGATTTATTTTTAAAAAATAAACCCTAACCCTTATTTCTTTATTTTTCCAAAAAATAGAAATGAGATTTGTGTTGTAAAAGGTATTTACCAACTTCACAGTAGGTAAATTATTTTGAAGAGTCAAATTTGTGAGGGACCACCATAGGTCATATACAAATATGTAGAGAAAAAAAATCAGGTATGTTACTTCATTCCGTTGAAAATTTCAATATTTCCCCTATTTGATTAAAACATTTCAGTGTACTCTCAACAAAACGTAAAGGTTTCAGAATTACTTAATTTCCATAATGATTTTTTATAAAAGAAAATTATAGGTTTTTATAGGGTTTTTAGTTGTATATGGGGAATTTGGTGTATGTTATTATGAGACCCCTGATTACATTGGATCCAAAATTATCATGTCACTATCAAGGTTTTTCAAAAATATGTTTTCATCATTGTTGGTGTGCATGATATAGTAAATGTGCACCGATGAAATAATCAATCAACCTGTTGTAACATGCTTTATTTTTGATAAGTTAGTTTTTATTTATAAAAGAGGGTATGAAAAAATAAATAAAAAAAATGGAAATATGAAAAAATAGAAAATAACAAAAAGAGATGAAATAAAACCCCATCAAAAGAAAATAAAAATTTGTATAAGTGTGCCTATTTAAATGCCACTTCATAGAAATAAATTGCATTGTAATAAATCAAGGTTTTGTGTGCAGCTTGTTTATATGCCACAACCTTTTCTTCTTATTTGAATCACACAGTTTAATCTTGATCAAATCATTTAAATTTATGTTTTATATTAGAGAATAAGTTCACCAAACTGTTTAATCTTGGTCGAACATTAGAAGATATGATAGAATAAGATAAATTAATGGCCTAATATGCTCAAATTTTGGCCAAAGTTGTATTAGAATAGGATTACAAGTAGATTAGGCAAATAATGGATGCTAGTCTAAATGTGCCAAAATTAGATTAATTTTTAATTAGAACTTAATTAACTTTAAAACGGTGATTAATTTTTGTAAATAAACATTCATATTCTTTTTAGTCAAAGTTGATATACGATAAAAGTGATTTGTAGTGAAGCGATAAAGTTCAAGCACAAATCAATGGTGATTTTCTTCCTCTCCTAAATCAACGACGGGGAAGCCACTTCGCACCCCCTCGCTATGATATGTGATAATGACAGGGGGGTATGAAAAGTAGTTTTACCCATGCTAGGCCCCCTCTATGTGTCACTACCTCCATGCTTTGCACCCCTCTCACTCCTTACCACTTACCACCACGCCCCCTCTGAAATCTGCATATCTAGTTTCTCGCACCTCTTGATACCATGCCAATAGTTATATTCCCATGCCTTCTACCTCCAACCATTGCATGTCACATGTCCCTATCCATTTCCATCAACCGGTTTCTGCTATTCGTTTCCTCCCGTTACTGTTCTCCCTCTGCATTAAATTCCCATTTTCCTTATCAGTAATGGATTTCCCGTAACGGTAAATTAATCCAATGATAAATAATCCCCTCCCTCCATTATGCCTGCTTTCTTAAACTTCTCTTTTCACTGTTTGATTTCATTGTTCTTGTTTTACAGTCTATGCCATTGCTGAGCCTACAACCAGTACGTGTCACCTTAAGGTATCTCTGCTCCTTTTTCTGTTATCCTTCATTTCAGTTTTGTAATCATGGCTCCTAAGAGGAAAGATAAGCCATCTTCCAATTCTTCTTCATTACAGGAAAACCCAAAATCCTCTGATGCCTTAGACCTAGACCACATTCCATTGGCTAACCAATATTTCAAAATCACAGACACAGAATGTGAATTCAACATGTTCGAATTACACAATTGGCTTAAACAAACCTATATTGACTCTGAAGATGATATAAATCTATGGGAATCCCTTTTTCCCCTGTACATGTTTCCTCAAACCTATTCTTTTCTTGATCTAGTCATGTGGTGCCAAGCTAAGTATAACCCTTTGCAAAGAACCATGGTATCTTAGAATGGATACATTCTGATATCTATCACCCCAAAACTTATCAATAAGATTCTTATGATCCTTGAAAATAATTACCTTAGCTTTTTCTCCACTGTAGTATTAATTAACCTATATTAGAAGCTCACCTTCCCTCAAAGAACTCATTTTGTTGAGATCTTTCTCCATGAAGATGTTGAACTCCCTAAAAAAAATCCTCCTTATCCAACATCCATGTTCCCTAAGAGAGCTAAACACATCATTTCCCTAGTTTCTTTCTTGTTAGGCTACCAAACAGATCAATGGTTAGATGAATCTATCCTAGGTTATCTATCTATTTTCTCTAAAGAAAACAAACCTGCCTTCATGTATAATTACAGTCAATTCTTGGCTAAAACTATGCATGAGAAATTAATGACTATTACTATTGAAGGAGTGTTTAAATACTCCTTTGTGCTAGTATATATGATTATTTTTTAGCGGGGAGATAGATTACCTATTATTCTACACAAGCATGATGATCAACAAGTGAATCAAGAAGTCACACAGTGGACCTCATTGATTAGGAAGAACTCAACTGAGTTCAAATTTTCAGACTTCATTGATTGTTTCATTCACCCAGTTGCACAACTTCTCAGCAGCCAGAGTGAACCCATGATCAGTACAGAAATCAAAAGGATCCTGCATCTCAATGATCAAGCTAGAACAGGAGACTGGTATCTTTACCAGAACTATACAAAGATTAGAGTATATGGTTGCGAATTGGCTCCATATAAATTGCCCAAATATGTTCCAATGAGAATTTTCTCTCTGGAATATATTAGGAAAATGATTAATATGGATGAACTTCATTTTATTTCAGGGAAGAGGAAATCTCAGTTTAAGATAAAGTCACAGGTAGGATCATTCATTTGTAATACTAGATCAACAGGTTTAGAAGCAGATGCAATCCTCAAACAGATGGGTTTTCAACCAAGCTTCACTTGGTCTTATGACCCATTCAATATTATTTCAAACTTAAGGGTGGAACTCAAAACCACACCTTACAATCATACACCAAGACTAGAGATTGAGAAGTATAGAAATCAAGAACAGTGGGAAGAGAATACACTTCAAGAAGCAGAAGAACAGGTTTTACCTCCTACTCTTCAGAATCCTACTTCTCAAACCAAGCAGGACAAGAGGCCTAGAGAAGGATCTTCATCATTAGCAGTTGGAGAAAAAGAATTCATTCATTATCAAAAGAAATCAAGGATTGAATCCAAAGGCACTACTACTACTCAGGGTCAGAAGGAGCCTATCATCATCAATTTGGATGATTCACAGGTTTCTATAGGGACAAAAGAACTTGTAATCACTACTCCATCTTCTTCTTCAGCTTCACAAAATTTTTTAGAAATCACCCAATCTATAGGAGCAAGTGAAACAAAGGAGCCAAACATCTTCACTAATTTCCTTGAAATTAAGCAGAAGAATGAAGCTTTAAAGGCAAATGTTTATGCACAGTTTTGGAAGCAGACTTCTACTTCACAACATAGGTTGTTGACAACTTTTGATAGCAAAAAGGGTAGAATGAAAATGGCATTTCTACAGGCTCAAGTGCCTTTTCCCAAGGCTTCTTCTGATTACAAGAAGACTGTATTTTCTTTTGATGCTAATCAGATACACCCAATTGATCAAATGGACATGCATAGGCAGTCTAGTGAGATGCTTTTCTCTACCATGACCAATACTGCTATGGCATTGTTAAAAATCAGAATTGCTCTGTCAAATGTGCATTCCTAATTGAAAATTGAAAAGATATCATCTTTAGCAAAATTACGAGACCAAGTGCAACAAAATTCACTCTCACAAAAAGTAACAGAAGCTAAGATGGATGGTTTAAAGAAAGATGTAGAAGCTAAGATGTATGGCATGGAAGCTAAGATAGACAGTTTAAAAAATGGTGTGGAAGCTAAGAGTTGTAGAAGCTAAGATGAATGACATGGAAGCTAAGATGAATGGCATGGAAGCTAAGATGAATGCATGGAAGCTAAGATGGATGGTGTGGAAAATAAGATGGAAGATTTGAAGATAGATTTGACAAAGTTTCTACATGAAATGCTTACTAATGGCGAAAGGGTAGTAAAGTAAACTCATGATGAGAACAAAATAAATATTAATCATGATTTCATAGACTCTAATGTTGGATCGAAGACACACCATGTTCCAAAGATTGATATGAGGAAGTTTGATGGAAAGGATCCCGTAACATGGATACTACACATGGAGCAATAGTTTGATCTCCATAATGTGCAAAACACGCAAAAGGTACGCATTGCAACTTTATATTTGGAACCAAATCAGTTTGTATGGTATCGATGGCTTTTCTCTTGAAAAAAAATTGTCACTTGGTCAATTTTTATGGATGAAATGATAGCACATTATGAGGATACAAAAATCAACACCTTTTTTAGCCAATTGACAAATCTCAAACAAAAGGGTTCAATGATGGAGCATATTGAGGACTTCAAAAAATTGAATATAAGGGTAAAAGATATTCTAGAGGAGCATAGGGTTGATGTGTTCATAGGGAATTTAAAGGATAACATCCAACATGAGGTTCACCTTTGGGAACCTGATTCATTGGAGAAGGCATTCAGGTTGGCAAGAAAAATGGGAAGCAAAATTATGGCTATAAGGAAGCCTACCACCCACAATTATAAATATGGAAGTGTTGTTGCCTCTAGTCTTCCACAACCTTCAAGGTTGACACCACAAAAATTGGAAGAAAAAAGAGCAAAAGGTCTTTGTTACAGTTGTGATAGCAAATACACTAAAGGTCATAAGTGCGATGAGAAGAAATTATTTTACATAGATTCTGAAGAGGAGGAAGAAAAGGAATAAGAAACGTCAAAAGAAGAGGATATACATCATGAATAAACCTTAGAGAAAGAAGAAATGAATCTAACCATATCTTGTAATGCACTGGCTAGAATTACCACTCCTCAAACTATCAAGATAAAAGGGCATATCAAGAAGCAAAAGGTATTAATGTTGATTGATTCGGGAAGTACCCATAATTTTAATCATTGTAAGATAGCCAAGGAATTGAATTTCTTCCTATATCCAGCACCAGAGTGTCAAGTGATGGTTGCAAGTGGAGGAACCATAAATTGCTCTGGAAAGTGCCATAATATCAAGATATGCATGGGAGAATATGTATTGAATAGCCCAATGATTTCCATTCCAATGGGTGGTGCTGATGTTGTACTAGGAGTCCAATGGCTACAATCCTTGCGTATAATAGCTTTTAATTTTCAAGAATTTTTCATGAATTTTTTTTAGAAGGAAAGGAAGTTGAATTAAGGGGTGTCACAGGGAAACCGAGAAAGATAATCAGCTCTAACAGAATTACAAAGATTCTAAAGAGAGAACAATGAGGCATAATTTCACAATTATGTTCACTAAAGGTTCCCACATCGAAATCATCTATTTCTCCAGATCTCCAAAATGTCTTAGACAATCATTCCAAGGTATTTGATACTCCCAAAGGCCTCCCACCTATTCGTGATCATGATCATGCTATTCATTTGATTCCAGGAAGTGTTCCTCTAAACATCAGGCCTTACAGATATCCCTATGCCCAAAAGAGCGACATTGAATGTATGGTTGCATAAATGCTAGAGGCTGGTATAATTCAACCTATTCAAAGTTATTTCTCTGCTCCAGTACTATTGGTTCACAAGAAGGATGGATAATGGCACATGTGTCCAGATTATAGGGAGCTCAAAAAGATCACTATTAAAGAAAAATTTCCCATTCCTGTCATTGATGAATTATTGGATCAATTGCATGGATAAATTTACTTCACCAAGTTGGATCTTCATTCAGGATATAATCAAATTAGAATGAAGACTAAATACATTCGAAAACAACATTTAGAACTCATGAGGGTCATTATGATTTTTGGTCATGCCTTTTGGCCTTACCAATGCACCTTCTACATTTCAAGGTTTGATGAATTCCATTTTCAAACCCTTCCTTAGAAAATTTTTGTTAGTATTTCATGATGATATACTAATATACAACAAGTCTTGGAAGGATCATGTTCAACATGTTGACAGGGTGCTCAAACTATTGGAGGAGAATCAATTATATGCAAAAAGCTCCAAATGTTTCTTTGGAGTACAAGAGGTGGAATATCTTAGTCATATTATATCTCATGACAGTGTTAAGGTAGACCCAAATCAAAATGAAAACCATTAAGGAATGGAAAATCCCCACATCCATAAAGCATCTGCGAGGATTTCTCGGGTTGACAGGGTATTATCGCAAGTTTGTTAAGAATTATGGGAAAATAGTAGCACCTCTAACAACATTATTGAATAAATATGCATTTTCATGGACTCCAGAAGCAACAAAGGATTTTGAACATCTTAAAGAAGAAATGTGCCAAGCACCGGTCTTAGCTACACTGGACTTCACAAAAACCTTTATTGTGGAATGTGATGCCTCAAGAAATGGAACTGGTGCTATTTTAATGAAAGAAGAAAGACCCATTTCTTTCGAAAGTCATCCAATCAAAGGAAAGTATTTACACAAACCTATTTATGAGAAGGAAATGTTGGAAATACTACATGCACTTAGGAAATGGAGACCCTACCTAATGGGAAGACACTTCAAGGTAAAAACAGATCATGATAGTCTTAAATACTTTTTAGAACAAAGATTATCTTCAAAAGAGAAGAAAAAATGGGTCACAAAGATGTCGGGTTATGACTTTGAAATCATCTAAAAAAAGGGAAGAAAAATGTTGTGGCAGATGCACTCTCAAGAAAGGATGAGGATGTGGAAGCATTCCTTTGCACCATTTCTATTATCCAACTAGATTGGATAAACGAAGCAAGGGATGAATGGAAGAATGACGATGAAATGTGGGCACTCATTCATAAGTTACAACAAGATCCCAAAACATCTAATACAGTTAGTTGGAAAAATGATTCGTTATGGTACAAATATTGATTATACCTCTGTAAGAATTCCCAACTCAAAAAAAAGATTCTTAGGGAATTGCACACCTCTCTCTTATGAGGACACTCGGGATTTCTAAAAACTTACCACGGGGTTAAGAAGGAATTTTTTTGGGATGGCCTTAAATTGAATATTCAAAAGTTTATGGCAGAATTTTTTGTTTTTCAACAAACTAAAGTTGAAACAATTAAGACCTCGGGTCTATTACGACCTTTATCCATTCCAAGCCAACGTTGGGAGGAGGTTTCAATGGATTTTATCACAGGTTTACCCAAGTCCAAAGGAAAGAGTGTTATTGTGGTGGTAATTGACAGACTTACCAAGTATGCACACCTTTGTGCATTATCTCATCCATTTAAAGTGAGTAAAGTTTCTACTACATTTATGGAAACATTTCAAAAGCTACATGGAAACCCAAAGATTATTGTAAGTGATAGAGATCCCATTTTCACTGGAAATTTTTGGATATAATTATTTTATTGTCTTGGTACTCAGTTAGCTCATAGATCATCTTATCATCCTCAATCTGATGAGCAAAATAAGATAGTAAACAAATGTTTGGAAGGATATCTTCGTTGCTTTGTATCTGATAAACAGACACAATGGGTGAAATGGTTTCCTCTAGTTGAATGGTGGTATAACACTTCCTTCCATATTGCAACAAAAATGACCTTGTCTATGGAACTTTATGGATATCATCCACCATCCATCACATCATATTTAAGAGAAAATTCTAAGGTTCAAGCAATGGAATATCACATCGAGCATCAACAACAAGTTCTCCAACTCTTAAAGGATAACCTCACTTTGGCACAGAATAGAATGAAACAACAGGCAGATCAACATCGTACCAAAAGAAGTTTTGATGTAGGTGATTGGGTATTCCTACAACTAAAACCATATAAACAAATGTCCCTCAAACAAGATAAGAAGGATAATAAATTATCCCCAAAGTATTATGGTCCGTACAAGGTGTTGCAAAAGATAGGTACTATGGCATACAAATTGGAGCTTCCTGTAGCTTCCCGAGTGCATCTAGTTTTCCACATTTCATGCTTAAAGAAGGTTATAGTGACAAGCTCCTAGTTTAAACAATATTGCCAGAACTTGATGAGGAAGGAAAAATCATATTGGAACCTGAAGCAGTCATAGAAACAAGAACTCGAAAGCTACGAAATCGATCAATTTCAGAGTATCTCATCAAGTGGAAGAACTTACCCGCTGAATATTCCACATGGGAGGATGAGAATTTTATACAGAAGCATCCATAACTACTCAAGCATTGAGGAAAACACTTTTTTGAAGGAGAGGGGCATGTTAGGTCCCTATAATACTAGTGATTCCCCCATTACCATTGTCATTGTAGCCCTTATTGTTATTGTTGTACCCCTATTGTCCCCATATTGTTATTAGTGTGCCTCATAGAAGCCCACTATTGTTATTTTTGTGACCTTATATTATTATTGTTAGGTTGGCCTTGGATATATTGTGACCCCTTAGACTCCTATATATAGAAAGGAGGTTTTGTCATTTGTATCATCCAAGAATTGTTCATTTTTTTAATGTAAAGGAGGTTGCCCCCTCAAAGAGGCTGATTAAGTCATTGTTATATCTTTTCTATCTATTTGTGAGCTGGTTTCATGAGGGAGTTACGGTAGACCCTAACAAAATTAAAGCCATTAAGGAATGGATAATCCCCAAAACCATAAAGTATATTCAAGGATTTCTTGGGTTGACAGGGTATTATCACAAGTTTGTTAAGAATTATTGGAGAATAGAAGCACCTCTAACATCATCACTGAAGAATGATGCATTTTATTGGACTCCAGAAGAAACTAATGCCTTTGAACATATTAAACAAGCAGTGTGCCAAGCACCAGTCTTAGCTATGCCAGACTTCACAAAAACCTTTATTGTGGAATGTGATGCCTTAGGAAATGGAATTGGTGTTGTTTTAATGCAAGAAGGAAGACCCATTTCTTTTGAAAGTTGTCCAATCAAAGGAAAGTATTTACACAAACCTATTTATGAGAAGGAAATGTTGGCAATACTACATGCACTAAAGCAATGGAGACCTTACCTAATGGAAAGACACTTAAAGGTAAAAATAGATCATGATAGTCTTAAATAATTTTTGGAACAAAGATTATATTCAGAAGAGTAGAAAAAATGGGTCACAAAGATGTTGGGTAATGACTTTGAAATTATCTACAAAAAAGGGAAGAAAATTGTTGTTGCAGATGCACTCTCAAGAAATGACGAGGATGTGGAAACATTGCTTTGTGCCATTTCTATTATCCAACCTGATTGGATAACCAAAGGAAGGGATGAATGGAATAATGAAGAAGAGGTGTGAACACTCATTTAAAAGTTACAACAAAATCCTAGTACATTTGATACATTTAACTTGAAAAATGATTCATTATGGTACAAAGATCACTTATATCCATGTAAGAACTCACAACTCAAGAAAAATATTCTTTTGGAATTGCACACCTCCCCCTTAGGAGGGCACTCAAGATTTTAAAAAACTTACCACAGGGTCAAGAAGGATTTTTTATGGAATGGACTTAAATATGATATTCAGAAGTTTGTGGTAGAATGTTTGGTTTGCCAACAAAATAAAGTTAAGACAATTAAGATCCCGGGTCTATTACAACCTTTAACCATTCCAAGTCAGCGTTGGGAGGAGTTCTCAATGGATTTTATCATGGGTTTACCCAAGTCTAAAGGAAAAAAGTGTCATCTTGGTGGTAGTTAATAGACTTACCAAGTATGCACACCTTTGTGCATTATGTCATCCTTTTAAAACTAGTACAATTGCTACTGCATTTATGGAAACAATTCAAAAGCTACATGTAAACCCAAAGATTATTGTAAGTGACAGAGATCCCAAATTCATTGGAATTTTTTGGATGGAATTATTTTCTTGTCTTGGTAATCAATTAGATCATAGCTCATCTTATCATCCTCAATCTGACTAGAAAACTGAGATAATGAACAAATATTTGGAAGGATGTCTTCGTTGCTTTGTATATTATAAACAAACACGATGGGTCAAGTGGTTACTTATGGTTGAATTGTGGTATAACACTTCCTTCCATACTACAACAAAAATGACCCCATTTATGTCACTTTATGGATATCATCCACCATCTATCACATCATCTTTAAGAGAAAATTCTAAGGTTCAAGCATTGGAAGATCACATCGAGCATAAAAAAAAAAGTTCTACAACTCTTAAAGCATAACCTCTCTCTGGCACATAATTGAATGAAACAATAGGCAGATCAACATCATAGTGAAAGAAGTTTTGATATAGGTGACTGGGTATTTTTACCGCTATTGGGTTGTGTTATATTCTTTCCATGACATCTAGAACTACTCACGCATTGAGGAAACCACTTTTTTGAAGGAGAGGGCCATGTTAGGTCCTTATAATACAACTATATTCCCCATATTTTTATTATTAGCATAGCCCCCTATTGTTATTTTTGTGCCCATGTATCCCCCATTTTATTATTGTTGTGCCCCATAGGAGCCCACTATTGTTATTGTCTTGCCCTTACATTATTATTGATATGTAGGCTCTAATTATATTGTGACCCCTTAGACCCCTATATATACCAAGGAGGTATTATCATTTGTATCATCCAAAAGAATTTCATTTATGTAATGTAAAGGAGGTTTCCCCCTCAAAGAGGATAATTTTTAAGTCCTTAATCTATATTTTCTTGTATTGATCTAGTTGCATAACAGATGGACTATTGAGATTTCAAGGGAAAATGTACAACCCTAAGGAAGGGGGTATACAAAGGACCATCCCAAAAGAGTTGTCATAGAGAATCCCTGTAGAGAACTCTATTGTGCACATCCTAACGTGAATAATATGTGTGTGGACATGAAGAAACTCTTCTTTTGGGTAGGCATGAAGCATGATGCAGTCTAGTTTTTTACCGATTGTCTTGAATTCCAATGAGTGAAGGTTGATCATCACCACCCATAAAGACTCCTAACCCCACATGACATTCCTATGGCTAAATGGGAGGTAATTTATATGGATTTCATTATGGGTTTGCCACTCATTTCACAAAGGCACAATGCCATATTGGTTGTAGTTGATAAATTGACCAAAAGTACCCATTTCATCCTAGTGAGAAACACTTATGATGTCAATGATGTGGCACAAATATTTATAAGTGAAGTTATCTAGCTACATGGGTTACCCAAAAGGATCATTTCTGATAGTGAATCTTGTTTTACATCAGGATTTTGGACAAGTTTACAATCAACATTGGGACTCATTTGAACCTGAGTACTGAATATCGTCTAGAAACATATAACCAAATCAAATGAGTAAATTAGGTTATAGAAGACATGATTAGAATGTACATCATAGATAATCAAACTCGATGGAAAATGTACTAACCATTGGTAGAGTTTTCCTATAATAAAAATTACCATAGTTCAATAGAGTTTCCTCCTTATCAAGCTCTTTATGGAAGGCAATGCATGACACCATTGTGTTGGGAAAAGTTGGAGGATAGAATAATAGTCGAGCCAAAATTGGTTCAAGAAATGGAGGTAAGATAGATTCAACAAAGGTTAAACAAAGCACAAGATAAACAAAAGAGTTAAGCTAATGCACATAGGACCAAACGAAGTTATGAAGTGGGAGTCTAAGTTTTTATTCAAATCCAAAGCAACAAAATCACCATTAAGTTTGGGAAAGGGAGGAATTTGTCACCTCAATTTATAGTACCTTTTAGAATCAAAGAGAAAATTAGAGTAGTTTCCTATCGACTTATACTTCCACCCCATTCGCATAAAGCTCGTGATTTTATTCATGCATTTTTCCTCTGAAATTATGTTTATGATGAATCTCACAAACTAGATTGGAGAGAATTGCAAGTCTTAGACGTGGGAACTATAATGGTCGAACTATTACACACATTGGACGATAGGGTTCAAAAACTTAGGCATCACCTAGTGGACCAAGTTAAGGTCTGATGGGACAAGTATATCCTAGAATCAACTACATGAGAAGATGCAAAGACTATATGTCACAACTATGCCTCACTATTTTACCATTTTTAATACCCATTTTGACCTAGATAGATACCTATTCTACGACTCTATTTGTATTTTCATGTTGTTTTATTTATGAACACTATGTAATATTGATGCACGTTATGTAATATTGATGCATTTCAGATGGATTGATGAAATTACTTACAAACCATTTTAAGGATTATGTTTTGTTTATTAAAGTATTTGATGTATGACTTATCTGATGTAAGATTTACTTTGAGCATATTGATATTAATTGAAAAAAAATTAGGTACATTGATACTGGACTTAATAACATTGTTGGCTTGATGGTCCCTGACCCAGGTTCAGCGTTAGGCATCCAAGCAAATCCCTACACTACTGGCCCTTTTGGCATTAGTCCGTGGAACGCGGACCAAAGTCTCACCCGAAGCAGTATGGGGGGGGGGGGGGTGCAGGAACCAAGTTTCCACACCCTGAGATGGTTGTGGTGTCAGTTTTCTATATTAATTCCTACCTTCGCGTAGATTGATAAGCCTTTTAGGGCTTATTGATGTATTTCCTCTTCCATCTTTTAGAACCTCCACGAAGGTATCTGACTGTCCTTCGCGTAACCCTAAACAATGATTTAGGCACTTATGCACCCCTGTGACTATGTTACTATCTCATTCCCTAATTATCTTAGTGGTTACCCAACTTTATCATGCAATTAAGATTATCCTCTCATAAACATACATTATTACTTGCGTTCAAATAACAGATAGAAATAGATACATTCATGCATCAATTTGACATTATAATGTAAACCCAAAACTTAACATATCATAATCGCATGCAATAATCAGAGATAGAAAACACATTGATTCCATAATACTTCTCTTTATTTATAATTCAAGTTCCAAGTACAGACTCTATCCGCTACATGCACACAGTTACAAGAGTCTGCGTACTTAGTTGCGGACTTCCACCCTAGGCCTCTGCGCTCTCAGCTGTAGAGCCTCTTCCTATGCTAAGACTCTCACTCTTAGCTCACCCAAACTTACCAATGACTCATGACTCCTAACTTACTTATTGTTCTCTTAGATCTTCTAAGACTTCCCTTTTTATACAATCCTATGGTTTGCAGACCATGGGTAGATCTCGAAAACCGACACAAATTATCTAGACTAAGGGCGTAAAACCCTTTTAACTTTAGACATCTTCATGCTCCACGGCCATAAAATGTGGAGACTTTACATTTCTTTACACAAAATTTAGGCCTTCTACCTAAAACTTGGGTGTTTAACCCCAAAATTGACCCCCAGGTGACCTGTTCTCAACAGACCCCCAACACAAACATGGTGACTCACGCTCGAGTCACTCGGCTGGCACAGAGATCTTGTTGCGAAGACCTCCTAGCTTGACCTGAACAACTGCTACCTCAGCAGCCCACTGCATTGCTGCCTGCTTTAGCTCCTCAACCAACTGTTCTGTCACTGGGCCTGTACTAGCAATCTGTAGCTTCTATTGAGTCTCCTGCAGACTGGCCAACTTGCCTTCAATGGTAGTCGTGATCTCATAGGCCTCATCTAACCAAGGCTTCAAGTGAGCCTTCAACACAACTTCCTTGTGTTGTGCTGCGTCTACCTATTCCTTCAGTGCCTTGGCCTCCTGCAGCTTTGCGAGCCTTTGTGTGATGACAACAGTTTGCGTTATTGCCTTAACCTCGTAGTAGCGCTACTGCAATTCCTGCACTTCTATCTCCAACCTCTGTACATTGGGGTCCTCTTGTAGGCTGGTGAGGACCTCGAGCAACTACTCAAAAAGTGTCGTGCAGTCCGTCACTGCACTTGCTACCACATCTGCCACAACAATCGCGTGCTACCTCCTGATTTCCAGCGGAGTCAAAGGATGGGCCTTGAACTGCAACTCTGCGATCTTGAGATTCAGCTCCATCTGAACCTTGGTCAACTCTTTGTGTGCATCATGCACTCCTGCAGTGAGTTTTCAAACCCGCACATTGACTGGCTCAGCCTCAGGGATGTCCAGCTCTAGGACAGTCTAACATGCTTCATCCACAACCTTAGTGAGGTGTTGATTCTTATCTGTGAGGTCAGACACAAGGTTGATGGTGGAGTTACGTTGTACAACCATCTGAGCATTATTGACCTTTTTCTCGTTGATCACTTGTAAAGCGTGGTGATCATAGGCCCAAAGTTTGATGATCACATCGTCCTGCAAAAGGTAAAGCACTTCGCTAGGAAGCACTGCTAGATTAAGTCCCATGCCCTTGAGGGCATTGAAAGCGGGTCTGTCAGCGTCAATCACTGTCATCAGTGCTTTGTCTGGTAGCACTATGGCTTGGGGGTCCCTATCGCACAACATCTTCGCGACTTCTGAGGTGTTAATGGACACACTGGTGGGCGCCACGCTGGTCGATTCCACACTGGTTTGCATGTGTGAGGTGTGGATCTGCAGCTCACGCAAACCCATCTGAATAGTGCCCAGTGCTTTTTGTTGTTTCTTCTCGAATTGCTACAACAGTTCTACGATGGCATCAGCATTGTATCCCCTATATCATTCAGATCCTCGTCTGTTAGGGTGATCGGATCCAAAGACGTCTTGCTCGATTTGGACTTCTTCCGTGGCCCTATCTTTTCTAGACCTCTAGTGCGCTTGATACAGAATAGAGCCATTTCCAGGTCTGCTCCTCCTTGCTCTATTTGTTCGTCTACTTCTTCCTCTGTCTCTAGTGAGGGAAATTTCTCTTTGTCAGAGCTGCGCTCCTATCCTCCTACCTGTCCGCCTACTTCCTACTGCGGCAGTGCACTCTGCCTTAGCCTTAGAACCGGCCTCCTTTCTCCATTTCATGGCCAGTTTCTCCATCTTCAACTTGGCTTCTTCCTTCTTCCATTGCGTGATGGTCTTGCTAGATCCCGTAGCTAAGTCCGAGGCAAGGCACCATTCTGCTGGCTAGCTGTCAAGGACTGCTTCAATCACATCATCTATCACCAAGTAGGGCAATTCGTGCCACTTCTTCTTGGGGTCCTTCCACACCCTTATTGATACATAGTGGAAATCAGCCTTGAATTCCACGTACCCTTGCAATCTATCAAAATTGGTAGAAGACAACTGCAGCTTGTAGTTGATGGCCATGTGCACGTTCATCTCCATTAGGGTCCAAAATATTTTGATGTCCTTTACCCGCTGAGGATCCTTGGTCGCCCACAGCGAAGCATACTTCACAGCCTCTAGTAGGTCTAGCGCAACCGAAGGGAACTGACTGTCTTTGGGTAGCTCCCATGCTACCAGCACTATGGAAAACAAGATCCATGCATAGTGAAATGTCTTGTTGAGATCCTGTGCCTCGCGACAGTTCGTGAGGAACTCACCATAGAGGTAGCGTGCCCAATTAAATTGAACACCCTCCACACATTGGGCCACCAAAGCTACGACTGGTGCCGACACTTCGTCTGTGCAACACTTCTGCATGACCTTCCCTGCTAAGAGTTGTGTGGCTACTTTGACCGCAAGGTCATAGATGCTCGAAATGGCATAGCCACACGGCTTCTTCACTAACTTGAACTTTTCCTTCATGGCCTCCATGAGGACATGTTCGCCAGCCTTTCCGCCAAATGCCATGGCTAGATTTTCCCCTGTGTATGGCAGCTATGTGATCCTATGGATCAGTCTATTAGTGATGGGTATTGGCTCCTCCAGCCACAAACACCCATCATGTACCAAGCACAATAGCTGCTTGATTACCACCATTGTGATGGGCACATGGTTGTAATGTGGCACCCATAGTAGGTTGAGTAGTCCTGCCTTATCCACGCCTCTCAGCCACTTCCGTGGTTACTCCAGTGGTTTTATGGAACATGCGGTGCATGAGTTGATCCGTTGCTAGGTGAGGAAACTGCTCTGTGTCTGCTAAATCCCAATCTTCTAATTTCAAAAGGGGGACACGCCCCAAGTGCGGTCCTTCAAACACAATTTGGTCCAGCAAGAGGGGTGTATGCAGAGTGACCTTACTCTCGTCAATGTCTTTGGGCACCTTGGTCTTTCCCTTGTGCGGAGGAATGTACTTAGGCAGCTTAGTGATGGGGTCAGACCCCACAATTTCGACATCCTCCATTTCCACCCCAACATCCTCATCATCCATGGGGATATCCTCAAACTCTTCTTCTTCCAGCTTGAGGTTAATCATCTTGCCCTTTTTCTGTGCAGTGGGCTTAACCTTCTTGGGGTGTTTCCTGGGGGATGTACGCATTAGTTGTGGTGGCGCGACTTGCTTTCCCTTCTTGATATTGGGACCCTCTGTGTTTAGGGTAGGCCTTGACCTAGGCACCTGTGGGGACTTTGGTACTTCAGCTGGTATTTCTACAGACGCACCCTCCAGGGTAGCTCCTTTTGTTGCCATAGCCACCTCTGGGACAACTCCCTCGGCTGTCGTTGCTTCCGCATTCACACCTTCAATGGGCATCGACATAATGCTACGTAATAACTCCTGATTCACCTGTGGCAATGTCTCAAACACATAACTTGCTAGAAAAAGCTTGAAGGTTTCACGGTTCATGTGCGCCTGAGAGCTCAACAACTCAATTCTCAAAATTCCAAGTGCTTTTCACTGGGAAGCCACCTATAATTTATAGGCACGGGTGATAAGGCATGCTCTTTTGATGGTACACTTGAAATTTTTCTCTCAACACGCTGATTGTTTCATTAAGAAAGTGCATACCATGATTGCTCATCAAGATCTTTGGACAACCAAATCTTGTCAATACATATTCAAAAAGAAACTTTGCCGTTGTCATGCCTGTACAATCCTTCATAGGCTACGCCTCTACCCACCTGATCAAGTACTCAGTCGTGGTGATGATGTACCGCGCACTTGTCTTCTTTCTTGGAGGCTAAATTGGGCCCACAAAGTTGATCACCCATTTCTTGGATGGTTGTAACATCACTTGTGGCATCAAAGGTAGTTCATCCCTCCGTAATGGCTTGCCAGTCCTTTGACATGCGTCACAGACCCTACAATATGCTTTCACATCCTTATGCAGAGTTGGCCACCACAACCCAGCACGCAGAACCTTCTGCGTTGTTTCTTTTCCTGCATAATGTCCTCTTACAACTCCTACATGAGCCTCCACGAGAATGCTACTTCGTTCAAATTGGGTACATAACATCGTAATATTTCGTCTGACCCCATTTTGTACAAGTGCCTTGCAATGACAGAGAAGTCTATCGTGCACACTACTAACTTCTTCTGCTAGCTTGTATACCCTTCTGAAACAGTTCCAGTCGTTAGGAAATGTATGATATCTTCAAAGTTACTATCCGTGACACTCACTGCAAAGAGTTGTGCATCAGGCAACCCTTCCTCTAAATTAGTAGGTTCCTCTCCCATTTCAATGTGCAATAAATGATCAGGTCTCACATTCAATCATCTTGACTTCACAATAACTTCAAAGTCATACTCCTGGAACAAAAACAACCATCTGCAGATCTTCCCCCCAACATAGGCTTATTGACCAGGTATTTCAACGCAGAATGATCCATATACATCTTAAAATGTCCACCCAACAAATAGTGCCTGAACTTTTGGAGTGCGTATACCATGGCTAGTCCTTCGCGCTCTGTAGTGGAATAGTTCTTCTTAGCCTTGGACAGCTTCTTGCTCGTGAATGCTATAGGATGGTCCAATTCCCCCTCGCCTGCCTGTGTCAGCACAGCCCCTAACGCAATACATGAGGCGTCCATGTGCACATGAAATTCCTTCTTCCAGTCTGGGAATACTAGGATTAGCGCAGTGACCATTTTCTCTTTCAGCACATCCAAGTTCTTCTGGCATTCATCACTCTAGCAGAACATAACATCTTTTTTCAACAATTTCTCCATGGGCACAGTGATCTGGGCATAACTCTTGATGAACTTCCTATAGTATCCGGTATGCCCTAGAGTTGTGCACAACTGTTTCACATTCCTTAGTGCCTCCAAGTCGATTATCACTGTGATCTTCGCGGGGTCTACCATCAATCCATGTCTGCATACCACATGTCCCAGTAGGATCTCGAAAGGGACACAAAAAAGACACTTCTTTAGATTGAGCATGATTTAGTGTCTAACATCAAGTGAAAAATTTCCATATGATGATTGACCAATCCAAACACTGTCCAATCGTCAAAGTATACCTCCAGAAACTTATGAATGAAGTCTTTGAATGCCACAATGACTACGCACGAAAAGATTGTTGGTGCATTCTTCAGCCCAAAAGGCATTACGGTGTACTGAAAACATCCCCATTCAGTTGCGAAGGTCATCTTGTTTCTATCCTCAGGCACGATTTTGATCTGATGGTACCTAGAGAACCCATTAGTGAAAGAGTATGCTTCTTGGTCGCCCACATTATCCAAGACCTCATCGGTGAACGGGGTTAGGAAAGGATCATGCACGCAAGCATCATTCAACTTCCCAAGATCCACACATATTGTTATTTCTTATTTTTTTTCTTTTCTTGAACCACTATCGGTTTTACCCAATCAGATTCTTCCACTGGTTCAATAATTCCTGCTGCGAGCATCTTATCTAACTCAGTACGAACCCTTTCCTTGTACTTAGGATTAAGGTGGTAAGGTATTTGTTTTACAGTCTTCGCATCCAGTTTCAAGGTGATCTTCATGACACCCAGGTCTCCTATTATCCCTTTTAAATAAAAAAACTTTGTGGGGAATAAATCTTGATATTCACGGAGGAGTTCAGCGACCTTGTCTACTGTCACATCATCCCAATAGTCCTCAATCTTTGCAAATTTCCGTTCTGCCTTTGTGCCAATGTTGACCTGCCTAGTTTTCAATAGCGTAGTTATGTTAGGATCCTCTATCTACAGACCTTCAACCTCATGATGACCTTCAGTTTCTAGAATATTAATCTTTCTGGGATATGTTAGAGTCAGTATTTGCATACTACCATAAGTGATCAAAATTGCTCTTTTCATATTCATTTTAGGTGTCCCACTCATAATTTTTTTATCATTCCACTAGGTCATGCAAAAAACTTAGTCACTGATGGTAGTTCTAGTCCAAAAACATAACTCTTCCCTAAATGTGATTACTTTTTGGCATAGTTTCATATCTTGTTGACTGTACATCATCCATAAAGTTATTTTTTATCACGCCATTTGTATCAGTCATGAGGTCATTATGTCATCTTGAAATTCAATCCTTTAAGGTATCATTACGTCTTTTAGGGTTTTTCAAGGTTTAATTAGGTCATTAGGGTTTCCAAGGTTCCATTCCATTGCATAAGACTAGCAAGTAAAGGGTGATCAAATAACATCCCTTCACCATGTGAAGATGATTGGTAAAGAGAAATGATTATTTCATTATGTAATTTTATGTCTTTCAAATGTAATAATTTCACCATCCCAAGTTGTTAACTCAGTGTTCCAAAGATGTCAGACCATCAAAAAATCAAATTTTCAAAGGAAATAGTCAAGTGAAAGGGTAAAGTTTCATAGTGTTAAGTGCATGCCAAAGGGAGTTGTCTTTTCCCAAGGGTGTCCAAATCATCATTTCCCACAAGCACTAAACCCTAATTTCCTCACCCATTGAGCTAGGGTTGGCTATGAAATCAGAGACATCTGAGTCTATGAGGAATAAGGGAGGTCATTTCAGCAAGTATGAGGCCATTCCAACTCATACACATCATGTCTCCATCATTTTTCAATAAGTCAGTCCAAGAGACAAATCATTTGCCACACATAGGGCTGGTTTTTCTTCAAACTATGTTTTATACAAACCAGGGATGAATTTGGAAAAAGTAAGAGAGTTTTTTTCCATAATAGGCCAATGATGAAAAACCTCCTTAACTTTTTACACAGGTGTCATGGTTTTAGAGAAATCTCAAAAATACAGTTGCTACAAGAGAGTTGCTGCACTTCTATAGTGACTGGGAATTTTTTTTTTTCTTCTAGCTGGATTGTCCAAATGACTTGCTTGATAAGTCAACTGATAACCAGAGATAAATATCTTTCCAATGAGCTATCATGATCTCAATTTAGAGTTGAGGAAGACCTCCAAACATTTCATGCAAGAGAATACTTATTTTTGCACCCTCATTCTGCACTTTATGACCAATCTTGGGAGAATTAACTTTTTAGGGGCTATAATTGAGCGTTGTTAGTTCTTGATAGGTCCATTGTGTATCCAAGAGAGAGACCTTTCCAACAAGCTATCATCGGCTCAATTTGGACACCTGGAAGATAGTAAAAATCAACCTGCAAATTGGAGGGCGCGTTTAACCGGGTCGCTACGCGTTTGACTAGGTCGTTGTGCGTTTGCCAGGGATTCTAGTGCAATTTATAACAGCGCTATGCTCCTGTAGCTGAAGGGTGCATTTGCCTAGGTCACTACACGTTTGCCTGGAAGGAACATAAACAATCCAGAACGTCCTCCATTGCCACCAAGTTTCAAAATTGGTCATCGTTCACTTTAGTAAATGAGGTAGGTGGAAAAATATATTCACTCCTTCCCTCCATTGTTGATCTACATAGGGTTTCATAGGTGTTTGTTGTCATTTCTAAAATCAAACCCTAGTAACAAATTTTCACAGTCCCGCCTATTCAGCATGGCCAAGAGGCACCTTCATCCTCTCATTCATCCACCTCCATTCCTCCACCTCAGTCCATACATCATTCATCTTCATCTGATGAGTCAACCACACCATCACCTCCATCATCACCATTTCATGTAGCCATTCATTCACCCAATAGAGATGATGATAATGATGAGGAACATGATGAGCATGATGGCATTGAGGGACATGATGTACACATTGAGCATGGTCAAAGTAGTATACCACAGAGGAACAGTTTGCAACCCTTTTCTTTCACCTATCAGAGGAGAAAGAGGCAAATTCTTGCTCCAAAAACTGTGGAAGGGGCCTTTGCCTTTGTCATCGGCATTACAGGTTAGAGGAAAAGAGAAAATGGTAGAGGAAGTAGAGGTCAAACAGCAACATGAAGAACATGACACTGAAAAGTAGTTTCTCCTTGTGGACACTAGTGATAAGGAGGGAAACAAATCTTCTCAAGCTGCCTTGAGAGAAAAGGATGCCAAAATCAGGGAGCTTGAGGTCAATTTACAAAGAGCCTAATATGTTATCTCCTTTTATGAGCAAGAGAACGAGCAGCTAGAAGTTAAGTAGGAGTTGATGCAAATCAAGTACATCAAGGCAAAGAGGGAAGCTAAGAAAGCCCAATTTCAGCTTGATGAGGCTTATGGAGATTATGGAGAGTCGAATGATGAATAGGGACAAAGAAAAAGGCAAAGAACAAGAGGATTGAAAAATTCCTTAGAGCTTGAAAGAAAAAAAGATGTAGAATTGGAGGAGCGGCTCACTCTAGATGAGCAATTGATCAATGACGTAGCTAAAAATAGAGAGTCTTGGCTTGATAAAGTGAACAAACACTTGGAGACCCTCTTGGACAAAGCAAATAGAGATGTTGAGTTACAAAGGAAGATGGCCAAGTATTATGCAAGGAGAAATCAAGTGACAAGAAGCAAGCTCAAAAGAGCTCATGAGAAAATTGACAAATTGACCAAGAAAGAGGGGAGGAGGAAACTTGACATGCTTGCTGAGGCATCCATACATTCCTCTAATCTTTGATCAGTCATAAAAACACATTTTGGGCATGATGGACCATTTTTGATTTCGAATGAAGTTGTTGTGTTTTTCAATCCATTTTTTGCACAGTCATGAAAGGCAAATGTGCAACGCCATGGGCGTTGTGTTCTTTTTTGGGGCATCCAATGAGGAAACGATCAACATTTTTGGATTCACAGTGATGAGTACATGCACCCTGTGCATTTTCTAAGATTTTAGAGTAGAATTGGTTGACCAAAAGAGCCAAAAACCATTAAAAAATGACCTTTCTGCCCTCTTTTTGGCTTGGGCGCTACACGTTGAGCAGTGTTGGGCAAATTGACTTTTGACAAGGAAAATGAACTCCAAATGCAAAAATTCAAGATGTTTTAGAAAGTATACAGGCAAAGATTTCCAACAAGCTATTGTGGGCCCAATTTGGACATCGGGAAGGCCTCCAAAAGTGCAGCTGAAGTTGAAGGGTGTGCCTGGCATTGGTGCTGCGTGCCTAGCACTGGTGTTGTGCATTTGATAGTTTGTCCAGATTTTCACTGTTTCGTCCCAGTTTTCACTTTCACCTTGGAAAATCATGATTTTATCCTTGTAATTGATTAGTTGAATGTAATTATGATGCTTCTAGAGCTTACTAGGGTAGATTCATTAGGTAAAACAAATTTATGAAGTGTAATGTATCAGTTTGTTTGTATTAGGGATGAGTCACTTTGACCACCCTATTTTCTTGTTAGCAGTTCAGATTTTGTTGGAAAAAACTCCTCCTCTCATGGATTCGACCCCCTGAGCTTAGGATGAGTTTTTTTGGGTTTATATGATGCTTTTCCTTAGTCATTGTAATGGTTGGACTCAATGGGATGCTTATTCTTTGATAACATATCATTTTGTATCAGTTATGGCAGGAGATTAATGAAAAATTGCATCCATGTATTTGGGATCCATGTGGTATGATGCTCAGTTCAGTTTTTCTTATGTTTTCATTTGTTAAAATGTATTTTTGACTCCATTTCATCATTTCATATTCTTATGTGAATGTATACAAGTTTGAAAGGCAGAATCGATAACTTTTATGCTCTGTTTTAGGTAGACATTTCGCAGTCTGTGTTTTCTTCAGTTTAGGAAGAATCCATGAGGTTTACATACTTTTCCTGGCCCCTCACCTGTCTTTTCACCTCATCCATCAAACCCTAAGGTTCTATTCATTATGCCTACCTTGCCCCATCGAACACCCTGTAGTTTTGACCTAATTTCCTTTCCCTAATTGTTTGGCTCCTCTTGATCCAACAAAACCCTTCAAAATCAAATCAAAACCATATGCTACTAGCCTAATATCAGTTTCTTGATCCAGTCATTTTGGCTGAGATTCTTACGGAGAGAGCCCTCTCTTGGCCTAGTAGGGCTAGCTACTTGGCTAAGCGTGGTTTGTGGTTACCCTGGCATTGCCTTTCTTTAGCCTGAGGATCAATCTAGGTGCTAACAGGATCCTCGTCTTCTTCTTTAGTGGTCACGTTATAGCATTCCAGTGTGTGACTCATTTGGGTAGTCCAATCAGGTTGGACCAGATCCAAAGGATCTTGCGGTATCCTAAAGATAGCTGCTTTAATCTCCTGTAGCACTGCATCAATATAGTCAAACCCATCCTTGGCCATGGGGGAGCTCGGTTTCCAAGTACCAATTCATTGGTATGACGCCCAGAGTATGACAAAACAGATGCACCCATTCAGGCTAGAGCTCCGCTCCATAAGCCTTAGTCCAATTGGCTAGGTGATCACTTGGATCATCCCTTCCATCATACTTATCTGGCATCCATACTTTTAGCTACCCAAAACATATTCTCATCATCCTCCTATAGTCACGCCAATCATTGAAATTATCCTTGTGCGTACCCCACCATCTTGCGAGTGTAGCACGTAGTACCCAGTCCAAGGCCTGGAAGCGATGTTTCTCTGGCACTTCTCTTTCAAATGCATCCAAAAAGAAATCAACATCAGTTAGCCCATCATAATGAGGTAGATCCATGACTTTGGATGACACACAGTATAATGACTTGGTCATCATATTACAATGCAACATAGATACTTCATGTAGTCGGTTCTGCCAATGCTCTAATTCTTCGTCTGAATCTGACGTGCAGGAGCTTTCGAAGTCCCATGCAATACGTCCATTTGTTGTCGGATTCACGCAATCCTGGTCTTACGTCGTTATCTTGTAAATCTGGTCCAGATCGTCATCACTTTCATAATCCCAGACTGGTTCTATATAGGACAGTCCTTCTGCGAGATCTAGTGGCACCATCATGCGGAGCGACTTCTTTTCAAATATCATCTTTCACTTCTTCAGGTTGATTACCCCATTCATGTTAGTGGCCCAATCGATTCCAAGGAGCACAGGGTAGGGATTGTTATCATCCACAATCTCTATTACTTCAAAATATGCCAGTTCACTCATGCCCTCAATGTTAACTGTTACCCCTTGCAGCCTCCCCATTGGGATAATTTTCTGTTGATTCACCATTCTTAACTAGATCGGAGACCACTGGAGCGCAGGTCTCCCCATTCTTTCCCAAGTCTATTTTGGCAAAACATTCACGTCGAACCCCAGATCTAGGATAACTTGGTCCATCTCGTATTCCCCTATCTGCGTGGTGAGTCTCATTTCACGCCTGGTCCTTGCCTTGTGCTTTCCAAGCTTCCTGACCATGCGCGGTTCACCAGTAGTGCCATCCTTACCAGTGCATTGATTGATCAATTCCTGCAGGCCCTTCACAACCTTACTATCGTGGAGTAGTTTCATGCAGGTATCCAAGAATGTGGTAATCATGGATGGGTCCATTTCTTCAACTGGTTTCTCCTAACTTCCTGAGGTAGAGGCCTTAATGAAGCATTTCTTTTCTTCCATAAATTTTTCTTTTACACACTCTAGATCAAACCCAGTCTCTTTTTCTGGTGCTTTGCGGACCCATTCGCCTTCTACAAGCTACTTTCCTTTATCCTTCCCTATCATAGTTCCACTTCGCAACATAATATTTACCTTAGGGTCTTCCTCACGAGGCTCAACGCTCATCATCTGGAGGTTTTGTGTCGGCTACGGGGGCTGTGCCCCCTTTTTGTGAATCTTAGCCAACAATATTGGGCAATCCTCAGTCGCATGGTCAAACTGAGTACAGTAACGGCATGACAATCGCGTCGGATTCAGATAGTCCCTCGTGTAGTGTCTTGGGCCTCTACAATTGTAATGAATTAGCTATCCTCTACCTCTACTAGGCCCTCCTCCACCTCGACCTCGGTTGCACCCCTAATACTTACCTCGTGTTCCCCAACGCCTTGGTCCAGAGGCCACGTTTCTGCCTACACCCTGTATGCAGGTGTCCTGTCCATCATTAATTCGTAACTACGGCAATTGTGCTCATCATGACCTACTAATTGACAAAAATTGCAAAAGAGTTGTTGTGGTGTTTGTACAAATTTCTGTAGCAAATGGAAATTGTCAGTCGCATGTTTCCTAGCCCGTTGACATATAACGCACCATAGCGCGGGCCCTGTACTTTCCCATGCTGCAGCCTTCGGCCATAGAGGCATTGATCCCCCTGTTGCAACATAGTTCGCGAAGACTGGGTAGTGATCCTTATCATGCCCTTGACCCTTTCATTTTAGGCACCAAACTTCTTCGTGCGCCTCTAGCCAAGCTATTCTGTCCTTCTTCAGACTTTCCATTTCGAGACAAAGGTTTTGCAACTACGCATGAATCTGCTGAACCCCCAGATTAACATCCTGCATTAGGGTCTCATGCAGCGTCATCACGATTTCCAGGGCTTCCGCTTGGGTCACAATCTTCTGTTGTGATAGCGCAACCCTTAGGAGGGGCAGGAGCAAGGCGATGAACCATTCGCAATGCTACCCATCAATTAGGTTCATGTTTGCTTAACAAAATGTACACTTCAATCTTTGATCCAAATCCAAGGGCATCTCCCTAGGCTTCATCATAATCTCCTTGAGTCCCACAATCGATTGCGCTTGAGACTTAGGTCTATTGAATTCTCTATTTAGCACAGTGTGGATATCTGCCAACGTGTACGTTGAGTTATCAGTATTGTACTTAATGTGCCACGTTAGTGCGTGGTCCTGCAGAGCACTAACTAGTGTGGCTTTCTTCATTTGGTCATCCGTGATACCCTCTGCTTCCCATACAGCCTTTGAGATGAACTAGCACTGGTCTGTATCTTCATTCCCTACGCCCTTGAATACATGTAGTTTTACAGAGTTTTCCATATTGAATAGTGGTGGAGGTGACGATGGTGTGGGTGATGGGGTAAGCAGTGGAGACGAGGATGGAGGCGGTGTAGCTGGATGGGTGAGGGTGGGGGCGGTGTAGGTATTCGTGGAAACCCTTGTCTTATCAACTGACTAGCGCTCAAGGGAGAAGTCTGTGGTTCTCCTTCGTCATCACTCAAAGGAGGCCCGATCAGTGGGCTATACTCAGGACCTTTTCTTCCTCCATCTCTAAAATACTATCCGCTTCGCATAACTCCAACCATCAAGGTAACCGCATAACCCATTGTTCACACAAGCGAATCTTAATCCAAGTATTTAGCGACTTTAAATACTTACCTCGTGGTCCTTTGAAGAAGCAACACTCTACTTCGTTGTAACTAACAGAGGTATTGACTGCGAATTCTGTCACAAATCCTTCTATGATGCGGTCGAGCCAATGGTCGATGGCACATGCGATATTATCTTCAGGGCTTCCAATCTCCTTACTAATGCCGGTGTCCAAACAATCAAAGTTTCAAGCATCCACCTTCCTTGGTCATCTGCCAACTTCGCGATCCACTCATATAACTCAATCGAGAAGGAACAGAAGAATATTTCATGTATTTCTATGTACAGATATCTGTCCAACCATTGTTCTTTCATCAATTGCAGATTCTTGTTTTCTTGCACCGTGAATTCGTGGATCTTTATATCCAACCAGTTTTCGATCTCTTTCTTAGTTGGATTCCAATGATACGACATCACACATCTCGTTATGTAGATCTCGGTCCCGACAACAGAACCATTTGTTGGCTTGATGGGCCCTGACCTAGGTTCAGCGTTAGGTAGCCAAGCAAATCCCTACACTACTGGCCCTTTCGGAATTAGTCCACGGAGCGTGGACCAAAGTCTCACTCGAAGCAATATTGGGGGATGCAGGAGCCCAGTTTCCACACCTTGAGATGGTTGTCATGTCGATTTTTCATCTTAATCCCTACCTTTGAGCATATCGATAAGCCTTTTAGGGCTTATCGATGTATTTCCTCTTCCATCTTTCAGAACCTCCGTGAAGGTATCCGACTGTCCTTCACGCAACCCTAAATAATGATTTAGGCACTTACGTGCCCCTGTGACTATGTTACTGTCTCGTTCCCTAATTATCTTAGTGGTTAGCCAACTTTATCATGCAATTAAGATTACCCTCACGTAAACATACATTATTACTTGCGTTCAAATAACAGATAGAAATAGATACATTCGCGCATCAATTTGACATTATAATGTAAACCCATAACTTAACATATCATAATCACATGCAATAATCAGAGACAGAAAACACAGTGATTCTAGAATACTTCTCTTTATTTATGATTCAAGTTCCAAGTACAAACTCTATTTGCCCCGTGCACATAGCTGCAGGGGTTCGCGCACTCAGCTGCAGGGGTCTGCACACTCAGTGGTGGACTTCCACCCTAGGCCTCTGTGCACTCAGCTGCAGAGCCTCTTCCTACGCTAAGACTCCCGCTCTTAGCTCACCCAAACTTACCAATGACTCATGACTCCTAACTTACTTACTGTACTCTTAGATCTTCTAAGACTTCCCTTTTTATACAATCCCATGGTCTGTGGACCATGGGTAGATCTCCAAAACTGACACAACTTATCTAGACTAAGGGCAGAAAACCCTTTTAACTTTAGACATTTTCACGCTCTGCGACCACAAAATGCGGAGACTTTACATTTCTTTACACAAAATTCGGGCCTTCTGCACAAAACGTGGGTGTTTAACCCCAAAATTGACCCCTAGGGGACCCGTTCCCAACAAACATGATGATTATGATCACTTATATATCTATATGTATATATATCTATATGTATATATATATATATATATATATATATATATATATATATATATATATATATATATATATATATATATATATATATATATATATATATATATATATATATATATATATATATATATATATCATGTGGGATTCACTCAATTAACCTATGAGATATCATGTGCATTTGTGGCATACTAAACAAACCTGTAATTTGACTACATATTGGAAAATACATCTAAAAATCACATTATTTAACCCCCTACCAATATGAACCCAATACATCTTCCCAATTTAAAAAACACCTAATTTCACTAGATGTTGTAGATATCCATTTTTTCATTAACATTTTTTATAACCCTTTTTATTTTTTCATTAACTTTGAGCTCCATTTTTTATACTTTCCAATATAAAGCCCTTTACCCCCCTTTATATGCTCAATATATTATGTCATTTTTTCTCAATATATATCCCCCAATATAAACGCATGTGGTATGGTATTTCTCCCCTATATATATATATATATATATATATATATATATATATATATATATATGAAAACTAACTTGTAGATTGGAAAGGACTATGTGATATCCAAGATCCATGCTAGTGACTAGGGATGCCGAGACATCCAATGAGGAATGGCATGATGTACATTGTTTTATTATATTTCATATCTACTTGATATGCACTATTATGACATGGGGTAAGGTGTATATTTTAGGTGACATGATTTTCTAACTAAATTTTTTGATGACAAGTATCCAACCAATTTCATAGCGTGGTCCATAATAGGGTGTTAACCCTGGATCTTTGAGGAGGGGTGTAGGCATTTCTCATCATGCAACCTCCAAGCCTAGAATCATGGGGAAGTTAGCTCAATATAGTTGACGCTTCCACCAACTTGGTTTTATCAGTCATTAGATAAGTATAGGCGATGCCATAGTATATTGCAGCAAAAGATGGATATGATGGGAGTGGAAGTAAGTTAGGGAGGATAGGAGGCTATAGGTTAGCAATAGACTCTAAGTGGGAAGGTGACATATTTTCTTAACTTACTTAATTTGACTACTATATCTCTCTCTCAGTTTTTTATTATGCCTTATTGTCATACTACTTCCAAACAACTTGTAACAGTTTGACTCTAACTTTGGGGTAGATTTTTTTGAAGGAGCTGTGTATGCAATTCCCCTACCTGATCATATTATCTTACATTATTTTATTTATCTACCTATTGAGTGATTTAATTTTTGTGCTTTATTCCAATAATTATTATTATTATACATATGAGGTATGTGTATACTAGCTACATACCCACACCTCAAATGAAAACACTAGTATTCTAAAATTCAAAATGTTTAATGATTAAATCAATGGTTAAGATTGATTAATGATCAAGCTTAGGTTTACCCTTAAGATTGATTAATGGATAATCTTTATTAGTGTTAATCAACTTTAGAATATTGGCTTATAATTTATTTTATAAGTTGTAAGCCTTTGTATTACACTTGTTGTACAAAAATTGCATGTAGTGGAGATCTAAGGCCCAACAGAAACCAACCATATTTAGAGGTCATGAGGTTGAGAGTCAAGAAAGTGAAAAAATAGGAGGAAACATCAGCCTCAAAAGGAGAAACTAGATGTTCTCCTAGCAAGTTCTTTGCATCATTACATACAAAATCAGAGGGAAAGGAATATGAAAAAAACTAAGGCAATATGTGGTGGATGCATAAAAAGTACCTTGAGAGTTGTGCTTCATCGAGCTAGTGCTCTAGAGGGTCTTCCCAGACCTCTGGGCAAGGCTTCTAATAATATATTTCAATAAGAAGGACGTTCCCCATGGAAACAGGCCCACCAGACATCAGTGGTTGCACTGTTTATTGAGGAGACAGTGCGACAATGTGGCTACTGACATGGCCACCCTTATTTCTCAAGGGACCAAAGTCATCTGGAGTGTCTTCGAGTCGATGTGAGGTTGCTAATGCTTGGGCAATGGACTACACAGCCTAATGTTTTTCACGACAATTTGAGCTAGGGAGTGTGAGGGATTTTTGTCCATTGTGTCATTTGAAGGAGAAGAGGATCCCTGGAGCTGCATGACTAGGAGGCCAGTGATTCTTTGAGTTGCATCTTTGGCATGGTGCAGGTGGAAATATTAATCTAGAATACTTCCTTCAAGCAGAACATTCACATCCTCCTGGTCTCTAAAATTTTGTACAAGAATATTGCATTGAGCCCAGAGGTGATCTCTTGTGACATGAAGCTCCTGAGCTTCCGCATCCACTCCCATCCCATGATATCAATGGGGGATGCTACTATCAAAATTTTCATCACCTTGTCCATGCCTGGGTGGGAGGGGAGACCCTACCTGTTATGAAACCAGCTCAAGAAAAGATAGAAAAGATAGATCAATGCCTTAGAATTCAGCCTCTTCGAGGGGGCAACCTCCTTTACATTACATAAATGAACAATTCTTCGATGATACAAATGACAAAACCTCCTTTCTATATATAGGAGTCTAAGGAGTCACAATATAATCCAGTTGACCTAACAATAATAATATAAAGCCACAAAAATAACAATAGAGGGATTCTATGGGGCACAGAAATAACAATATGGGGGTAATAGGGGCACAACAATATAAATAAGGGGTATAACTACAATAGTAATGGGGTAATCACTAGTATTATAGGGACCCAACATGCCCCTCTCCTTCAAAAAAGTGTTGTCCTCAATGCTTGAGTAGTTCTGGATACTTCTGCATAAAATTCTCATCCTCCCATGTGGAATCTTCAGCGGATAAGTTCTTCCACTTGATAAGATACTCTGAAATTGATCGATTTCGTAGCTGTCGAGTTCTTGTTTCTGTGACTGCTTCCGGTTCCAATATAATTTTTCCTTCCTCGTCAAGTTCTGGCAATATTGTTTGAATTGGGAGCTTGTCACCTATAACCTTCTTTAAACATGAAACATGGAAAACTGGGTGCAATCGAGAAGCTGCAGGAAGCTCCAATTTGTATGCCATAGTACCAATCTTTTGCAACACCTTGTACGGACCATAATACTTTGGTGATAATTTATTATCCTTCTTAGCTTGCTTTAGGGACATTTGCTTATATGGTTGTAGCCGTAGGAATACCCAATCACCTACATCAAAACTTCTTTCACTGCGATGTTGATCTGCCTGTTGTTTCATTCTATTTTGTGCCAACACGAGGTTATCCTTTAAGAGTTGGAGGACTTGTTGTTGATGTTCGATGTGATGTTCCACTGCCTGAACCTTAGAATTTTCTCTTAAATATGATGTGATGGATGGTGGTTGATACCCATAAAGTGCCATAAATGGGGTCATTTTTGTTGCTGTATGGAAGGAAGTGTTATACCACCATTCAGCCAGAGGCAACCATTTGACCCATTGTGTCTGTTTATCAGATACAAAGCAACGAAGATATCCTTCCAAACATTTGTTTACTATCTCAGTTTGCCCATCAGATTGAGGATGATAAGATGAGCTATGAGCTAACTGAGTACCAAGACAAGAAAATAATTCTGTCCAAAAATTTCCAGTGAAAATGGGATCTCTGTCACTTACAATAATCTTTGGGTTTCCATGTAGCTTTTGAACTGTTTCCATAAATGCAGTAGAAACTGTACTGGCTTTAAATGGATGTGATAATGCACAAAAGTGTGCATACTTGGTAAGTCTGTCAACTACCACCATGATGACACTCTTTCCCTCAGACTTGGGTAAACCTGTGATAAAATCCATTGAAACCTCCTCCCAACGTTGGCTTGGAATGGATAAAGGTTGTAATAGACCCGGTGTCTTAATTGTTTCAACTTTATTTTGCTGGCAAACCAAACATTCCGCCACAAACTTTTGAATATCTGATTTAAGGCCATCCCAAAAAAATTCCTTCTTAACCCTGTGGTAAGTTTTTAAAAATCCTGAGTGCCCTCCTAAGGGAGAAGTGTGCAATTCCATAAGAATCTTTTGTTTTAGCTGGGAATTCTTACAGAGGTATAAGCGATCTTTGTACCATAACGAATCATTTTGCCAGCTAAATGTATCAGAAGTACTGGAATCTTGTTGTAGCTTTCGAATAAGTGCCCACACTTCTTCGTCATTCTTCCATTCCTCCCTTGCTTCGTTTATCCAATCTGGTTGGATAATAGAAATGGCACACAACAATGCTTCCACATCCTCATCCTTTCTTGAGAGTGCATCTGCCACCACATTTTGCTTCCCTTTTTTGTAGATGATTTCAAAGTCATAACCCAACATCTTTGTGACCCACTTTTGTTGCTCTTCAGAGGATAATCTTTGTTCTAAAAAGTATTTAAGGCTATCATGATCCGTTTTTACCTTGAAGTGTCTTCCCATTAGGTAGGGTCGCCATTTCTTAAGTGCATGGAGTATTGCCAACATTTCCTTCTCATAAATAGCTTTGCTTAAAAACTTTCCCTTGATTGGACGACTTTCAAAAGCAATGGGTCTTTCATCTTGCATTAGAACAGCACCAATTCCATTTCCTGAAGCATCACATTCCACAATAAAGGTTTTTGTGAAGTCCGGTGTAGCTAAGACCGGTGCTTGGCACATTGCCTCTTTAAGATGTTCAAAGGCCTTTGTTGCTTCCGGAGTCCATGAAAATGAATCTTTCTTCAATAATGTTGTTAGAGGTGCTGCTATTCTCCCATAATTCTTAACAAACTTGCGATAATACCCTGTCAACCCAAGAAATCCTCGCAGATGCTTTATGGATGTGGGGATTTTCCATTCCTTAATGGCTTTAATTTTGCTAGGGTCTACCTTAACTCCTTCATGAGATACAATATGACCCAAATATTCCACCTCCTGGACTCCAAAGAAACATTTGGATCTTTTTGCATATAATTGTTTCTCCTCCAATAGTTGTAGCACCCTGTCAACATGTTCAACATGATCCTTCCAAGACTTGCTGTAGATTAGTATATCATCAAAAAATACTAACACAAATTTTCTAAGGAATGGTTTGAAAATTGAATTCATCAAACCTTGAAATGTTGAAGGTGCATTGGTAAGGCCAAAAGGCATGACCAAAAATTCATAATGACCCTCATGAGTTCTAAATGCCGTTTTCGGAATGTCTTCAATCTTCATTCTGATTTGATGATATCCCGAACGAAGATCCAACTTGGTGAAGTAAATTGATCCATGCAATTCATCCAGTAATTCATCAATAACAGGAATGGGGAACTTATCTTTAATAGTGAGCTTGTTGAGCTCCCTATAATCCGGACACATGCGCCATGATCCATCCTTCTTGTGCACCAATACTACTGGAGCTGAGAAAGAACTTTGACTCGGTTGAATTATACCAGCCTCTAGCATTTCTGCAACCATACGTTCAATTTCACTTTTTTGGACATAGGGATATCTGTACGGCCTGATGTTTGGAGGAACACTTCCTGGAATCAGATGAATAGCATGATCATGATCACGCATAGGTGGGAGACCTTTGGGAGTCTCAAATACCTTGGAATGATTGTCCAAGACTTTTTGGAGATCTGGAGAAATAGATGATTCCAATGTGGAAACATCTAGCGAACATAATTGTGCAATTACACCTCTTTGCTCCTTTTTTAGAAGCTTTGTCATACCATTAGAGCTGATTATCTTTCCTGGTTTCCCTGCAATACCCCTTAATTCAACTTCCTTTCCTTCCGTAGAAAATTTGATGAAAAGTTCTTGAAAATTAAAAGCTATTGTACCCAAGGATTGTAGCCATTGGACTCCTAGTACAACATCACACCTCCCATTGGAATGGAAAGCATTGGGCTAGTCAATACATATTCTCCCATGGATAGCTTGATATTATGGCACTTTCCAGAGCAATTTATTGTTCCTCCATTTGCAATCATCACTTGACACTCTGGTGCTGGATATAGGAAGCAATTCAATTCTTTTGCTACCCTACAATGAATAAAATTGTGGGTGCTTCCTGAATCAATCAACACTATTACCTTTTTCTTCTTGATTTGTCCTTCTATCTTGATGGTTTGAGGAGTGGTAATTCCCGCCAATGCATTACAAGATATGGTCGGATTTATTTGTTCTTCATCTAGGCTTTGTTCCTGAAGTATATCTTCTTCTTTTGACCTTTCTTGCTCCTTTTCTTCTTCCTCTTCACAATCTATGTAGAATAATTTCTTCTCAGCACACTTATGACCTTTAGTGTATTTGCTATCACAACTGTAACAAAGCCCTTTTGCTCTTTTTTCTTCCAATTGTTGTGGTGTCAACCTTATAGGTTGTGGAAGACTAGGGGCAACAACACTTCCGTCTTTATAGTTGTGAGTGGTATGCTTCCTGGTTGCCATAATTTTGCTTTCCATTTTTCTTGCTAACCTGAATGCCTTCTCTAATGAATCAGGTTCCCAAAGGCGAACATCATGTTGGATATTATCCTTTAAAGACCCTATGAACACATCAATCCTATGCTCCTCTGGAATATCTTTTACCCTTATGTTCAATTTTTGGAACTCCTCAATGTGCTCCATTATTGAACCCTTTTGTTTGAGACTTATCAATTGGCTAAAAAAAGTGTTGCTTTTTGTATCTTCATAATGTGCTATCAATTCTTCCGTAAAAATTGCCCAAGTGATAAATTGTTTACGAGAGCAAAGCCATTGATACCATACAAACTGATTTGGTTCCAAATATACAGTTGCCATACGTACCTTTTGTGTGTTTTGCACATTATTGAGATCGAAGAATTGCTCCATCTGTAATATCCATGTGGCGGGATCCTTGCCATCAAACTTCCTCATATCGATTTTTGGAATATGGTGATTCTTCGATCCAACATTAGAGTCTATGGAATCATGATTAACATTTCTTTTGTTCTCATCATGAGTTTCCTTTACTACCTTTTCACCATTAGTGACCCTTTCTTGTAGCAACTTCTTCAATTCTTCCATGTCTGTCTTCATATCTATCTTCAAATCTGCCATGTCTCTCTTCAAATCTGTCTTCAAATCATCCATCTTAGCTTCCATGCCCTTTATCTTAGATTCCACGCCATTTATCTTAGATTCCACGCCACTTATCTTAGCTTCTGTTAGCTTTTGTGAGCGTGACATTTGTTGCACTTGTTCTTGTAATTTTGATATATCATGTAGCATTTCTTCCTCTTCTTCATGAGTCATGCTAGAGCTTTCAGGTTCCTTACTAGGTGTTTGCATTTTCTTTCCTCGGGGCATCAGTTACCGATAATAATGCTTTACTATGCCCTTTGAATTTCGTTAAACCAAGCTTACACAAAAATTAAAAAAAAAACTACACACCTTTTTTCACTTTATAGAAGCCTGATATTGAATCTGATGTATCTCTGTAATTTCGGATCATCCAATTCTGAAATTGCTACCTGTAGTAGCCTTCTGTGTCCTCTTTCCAATGCCACAAGTCTGAGCCAAATTGGATTCTCCAAGGAAGAGTTATGTGAAATCTCCCACAGTGACCTGTTTTTAGACTGGTTCAGTAGAGCGAACTTGTATGACGTGCCACGAGTCACTGTTTCAACCTTTGAATCTGAAACACACACAAAAAAAACTACAGTCCGTTCTCTTTCTGTACCTTCTTACAAAATTTCAATCTGATCCCCAGAGAGAAAGTTATGATGATTTTCCCCAGGTCACCTGTTTTGAATGTAATTCAGGAGTCTGCAAAAAGACCAACTTCCTCAGATCATATCTCAGCAAATATCGTGCGAAAAGCTCTGAAATTTGGACCCAAGGTTCAGCATGATTTCATCTCAAATGGGTTTTTTTTGCGACTTCTGAAATGTCACAGAAAAAAATTTATAGCGAAAATTCCACGATGACCTGTTTGGAGCAGCGAAACCCTAGAATCCAAAGCTTTGATACCAAATGTTATGAAACCAGCTCAAGAAAAGATAGAAAAGATAGATCAACACCTTAGAATTCAGCCTCTTCGAGGGGGCAACCTCCTTTACATTACATAAATGAACAATTCTTCGATGATACAAATGACAAAACCTCCTTTCTATGTATAGGAGTCTAGGGAGTCACAATATAATCCAGCCGACCTAACAATAATAATATAAAGCCACAAAAATAACAATAGAGGGATTCTATGGGGCACAGAAATAACAATATGGGGGTAATAGGGGCACAACAATATAAATAAGGAGTATAACTACAATAGTAATGGGGTAATCACTAGTATTATAGGGACCCAACATTACCTCTTCCCCCACCTCCTCTATGGGGAATCGAACGGTCCTGCATCATTTCTATAGCATTCACTTCGTCAATGCTAGTTGACTCAATTCTGACTTTGTCTGTGGCTGCTGCAAATTTGAACAATGGTTTCTCTTAGAGTTGAGTTTTTTAATGTGATTCTCATACATCAATGTTGTAGGATGAGTGTACCAATATATCTAATACCATAAATGCTAATGGAGGTGGTCTTACCACCTCCTCCCTTTCTCAATCCTTCCATGTTAAGGAGGGCATGCCAATGGTTCCGCCAAAACCTCAAGTCCTTACTATGGGTGGCATTCATGGGGGAAATTAATTCCTTGAGTTCGCAGTCCAATACCCATATTTTTGGGTTGAATTCTAATTTTTAAGTTATATTTGAATATCCCTATTAATATTAAATTGATTATATTCGTGTGCATTTTCAAGATTTACTGAAATAATTTTTTATTATTACTTTAATATTACTTTATTGTTTCATTTCCCAAAGTTTGACTAATTTTCTCCTCAACTTTAGTTCATGATTAAATATTATTATTTATTATTTATTTACTTTCCCAAAGTTTTCCTAATTGTCTCCTCAAATTTATTTTAGGATTAAATATTATTATTGATTATTTCATTTCCTAAATTTTGACTAGTTGTCTCAAAATTATTTCTAGATAAGGCATGAGGTGGGGGCAGAAGTTATGGGGTGGTAGGTGAAAATGAAGAGAGTGGTTGATGTTGTGTGGGGGGGGGGGGGGGGGGGATAAGAGGAATGTGGAAGGAGAGGAGAGGAGGATGGTTTTTGTTTGTTTTTTTAAGGGGGATTTAGAAGTTTGAAGTAGGGAGAGGGTGGGAAAAAGAAAGGAAAGTAAATAAACTCAAATGAACTCAAGAGATTGCCTCTAGTTGTGGTTGGAGAGTATTGGGCCTATTTTGAACACACTATGGTTTCTATTAGACTTGGGCTTAGAGGGTTAGGTAACTTGTGAAGTTTCCCTAGGCTAAGAAGTCAGATAGATATTCCTAGTTGGCAGGGAGGAAAATTCAATCGGGAAACACCAACAGGAGCACCCCAACCAAGCGACCGTATTATAATTAGGTATGTCTTTTATTATGAATTAATTCTTGTCAATGGTTGTAAATCAAATTTTTTATCTTCTTATATGCTATTGTCAAAAGAAAATGTTGTATTGTGAATATACTATTTTGTTTACTGTGAAATTTATCTCAAACAAATCATTCTATTACTGTAAATTTTGTGGTTAAATTAGAGGTTAAATTAAATTTGTTAGAAGACCTTGGGTTGGGTCTTCACAAAATATATATTAATTGATTGTTTGAATTTTTTTTAAAGGATAAAATATGTATATATTTATATTAAACAAAAAGTGAAAGAGGGCCCAACACCCTTACATTTGATCTCAATTACAACATATGTATCAATATCAAAGTAAACTAAGAGTTTACCATGTTGAGAAAGGTTTTCCCAGATTATAAAAAAAATTACAATTGTAAATTTTGCAATAAGTCCCCAACAACCATATACATTTACAAAAATTTATACTATATATCGGAGGAGAAGGAGAGTACTAGCTGCAAAAAGCCAAGAAACTTGAAATCTGGAAAGGAGTCACTCGAGACTATGTCCACCCTTGTCTGGTCCCTGTAAGCGATGAGTTCTTTTTCCACTAGAGAGAGATAAACCTAGAGCCCAATTTCCATTTGAATTTCCATCTGCTACAGATGATGATACCTATAGAGTAGAAACCCTTTTCGAGAGGAGGATATTTCCTCCTTTATATCATCCAAGGTGTCCTTCATTTCCACAGGATGCATGAGAATTTTTCCCTCCATGAACATCTACATAAAAATTCTCTATCATTCCACCATATCCTCGAGCCTATTAATTGAGGCTAGTAATGCTTGGGCAACGATAACCATCCTCTCAATCACTTTTGGAAGTTCCCAAAAATCTTGAGGGTTCGTCATCCTAAAATGAAAGAGATAGCTAACCAAGTACCTAACTGGAGACTGAATATCTAGGCCACTGAGAACCTCAAACAATTTCTAGTGAGGGGGATGGGAGGCTGAAAGAATTGATATAGTGATATGGCTTAGAGCCTGGCACAAGCCAACATGCATTGATAAGACAATATTCTTCATTGCAAAACCAATAACATTGAAGAGTTGCACTTGAGGGATGTTCTAAGGTAGGTGAATTAAATTATTTCTCTGCAAATGAGCCTTGACATCCTTATTGTGTTAGATTTTAGCACTTTCCAAGTGATTCTCCATTAAGAGGAAAAGACTGAAGTTATAGAGGAGAATTTTAGGATGTGTCCACTTGTATCTTGTCATTAAACACTTGCTAATCTTGCTACAATTTTGAGGACGAGGAGAGAGGGGAATGCTCCGGGAAGGAGGATCCTGATGACCCACCTCGTCAAGAACCTTTGACACAAAACATTTGATATGCCAGAGAATCATAGAGTTGGGACTTAGCATTTTAAGGAATTGGGATGAAGCATCTCCTTTTATTAAGGCTAATTTCTCCTTGGATCATCGAAGACCCTTTCCTTGCTAATGAGTCAACCTCCAAGTATAGATGTCAAAGGATATGAAACAAATTACACCTTCAAACTTTGACAATATGGAAAGAATTCTTTGACTAGTGGTCATAGAACCTTTTGTGATGGATGCATTAGCCTTTGTAAATTGACTAATTACCAACATCGAATACCCGAATGTATTAAGATTTTTTATTTTGATTTCCAACACAATTTCAAGGCCTTTCCATAAGGCCAAGAATTTAGAAAAGTTGTTCATAGGCCCAAGAATGTAAATATGAATAGATAAGTTTGTATAGGGAAGTAATGAAGTTTGAATTTAAAATTGGTAGAATAAGAGTTATTGTTTATATAACATTGTGGTTAATTTCAAAATAAATTTTCTATTCCAATCTATTTATAAAAAGAAATGATTACTAGATTATATGTAATTACGAAGTGATGTTTCTGGGGATAGGAAAACACTTCAAAATGAAAAGAGATGAGAATAGTATTAAGTATTTATTGGAACAATGATGATCTTTAAAAGGAACAACAAAATTGGGTTATATATATTTTATTTTATTATTTTGAAATTATTTACAAAAGAAAAAATAAAATGTGGTGGTAGGTGAACTTTCAAAGAAAGAAGAAAAAATAAAGGGTTGACATCGTGCTATTTCTATTTTGTAATCTAATTGGATAGAAGAAGGAAGGATATAAAGGAAGTCATATCAAAATGTATGCAAGATAATTCAATAATTATAAGAGGACCCAAGTGCATTAGATAAGTTTAGGTAGAAGAATGTTTCGTTTCAATAACTATAAGAGAACCCAAGTGCATTAGATAAGTTTATGTAGAAAAATGATTCAATTTAATAACTATAAAAGGACCCAAGTGCATTAGATAAATTTATATAGAATAATGTTTCAGTATGATATCTTGATCACCTATATTTATGTAAGAATTTTCAACTCAAACAAAAGGATCTTTTGGAATATCACATTTCTTATGTGAAAAGATATTTGAAATTCTTGAAAACTTATCATAAAATTAAAAAACACCTTTTTCAAGATCTTAAAACTAATATTCAAATTTTCATAGTTACATGTTTGTGGAAGAATAATTAATATGCCATTGAATTTGAAATTTCAAAATGTAATGACATAGTATGTTTTCTTCACAACGTCGCAAGTCTTATTCAATTTCAATATGCAAATAAAAATTATGGCTTGTTTGATATTCCTAATTTACTAAACTTTTTACTTTTGTAAATTGGCTTAGTAGATTTCTATTAATATCAATATAAAAATATTTTACATTACAATCTATTTAGAAACACCTCCAAAAAAATATCCTTCAGAGTGAGTTGGTAAGCCTTATCTACCACCAAGGATAAACATAGGTAATGCCTTGACTATCAAAAAAAAAGTTTGAGAATATCATGAGAACTGGCTAATGTGATGCATCACTCTTCACTTTTCCAGTCCTGCTAGTGTAATTGGGCCAAATAAAAACCAAAAGGGCTACAGTAGTACATATACTTTTCGAAAAACCAAGCTGACAAAAAAATCTTGTTGACAGTGTTGGACCTGCCAACATGTCAGGGGATCTCCCCAGTAAGAAGTCCCAACTAGACCTCAGACTGTTTGGAGTAGGAGTCCCAGCAGTGGTGTTATCGGGAAAACTAGTGTCTATGCAGAGCTGCTAGTCCCACTAAGGCTGGTAGCTACCTTAGAAACAAACAAACTAAAACTACTTTCGTTTTCCTTTATGAGAAATAGATAAGAGAGGAATAAGGAGACCAACCTCTGTCTTGCACTTGGTTCCTTGCTCGATTCCTATCCCTTCTGATAGATATTTGCTACTCGCGTCCTTGTCCAGCTAGCTTCACAGAGCACCTGCAGAATCAAAGCAGCATAACACTATCCAAGAACATAGATCTATTATCATAAACAATATAGGACCAGATATATATTGACCACACAGATGCACATAACATCAATCATACAAGAATGTGGAGGAAAACTTGAATAGCTTTATCGATAATCAAGAAAGAGCAAAGAGGATTACGACCAATTGTTCTGACCCAGCATCATCCTCTCAGCAAGAAAGCCCTTCTTCACCTCATGAAAAGCTTAGATCACCCAACACTATGATATTGCACCAAGAAACCAGCAGCACTTCCTCACAAGATACAAAGTTCCAGCCTCTGGATCTCTGGGATGAGGGATCCATATATAGATGTTCGCATGGGGGGTGAGTCAGTTTTTGAGAGTTGATTAGTGTCCTCTCTCTGATAGTTCTTGATTCCACTTGGAGATTGGTGATCCCTTACTCATCCTTGGGCAAATGCAGAGAGGCAAGTGTCACAGGAGAAGTTTCTAGAAGATTCCATGATCCTCCACCTTGCAGATTGACCGTGCCATTTTTCCACTCTCGCCCATCGCACCCCATAGAAGGGCTTTTCAAGATGCATTGCACCTACTGTGTGTATTTAGGTGGGATGCAGCGCACTTTGACCATGGAGCAGGTGAGATGGTCCGGTTTTGACCAGTTCTGAGCAGTTTTTCATGGAGAACTTCTGGGAGAAGATGTAATCAGTTGACCTTGTTCTTTTAGAGGTTGGAACAACACTTTTAGGGACTTAAGAGCCCTTGGTTTATGGACATTTATGATTGGGGTTACAGTGCCCAAAAATGTCTATAACAGTTGCCCCCTAAAGCATGAGGTCGTTAATTTGTTGATGTCGGGTGAAATGCTTTATCATGAGGATCTGAAGTTTTTTCAAGCTGGAAGGCGACCTGTAATAAGATACAATACAATACATTATCTTCATAATATTTTCATGATCTAGCTGAGGCGGGCATTCCCATGCTTAGCTTTATAAATTCATTTTCATGTACATAAGACAGACAATCGTCTGAGTGTAGACTGATGATTCTGGTAGAGCCATCATCCCTTAGGTTGGATGATTATCTGTGCAGTAATGATGTACATTTGATGTCTTTATTTTCCTGAATATATATCGCAGCCCAGATGGATGAAACTAGATCTGGGGTCTTCAATCTCGTTCGATCTTCACTCAAAGTACAATTCGATCCATGTGAGAGATGTTCTGGAGTCGAACATGGAAAGACATCGCCTGATTACCAGCCAATGATGTAAGCTGTTAATAGGCACGAGAGGAATCACCGATAATGATGATGACCCTTAAGGTACTACAGTACAATTCATGTGGTGTGAATAAGGGACTTGGCGTCGAACACCATGCAAAATCTTTCGGTCGAAGGCCATTGACGTAAACCTGTCGCCGGAAGTGAGAAACTTGCCATTGAGGCATGCAAGCTTCAAAGTACTGAAAAGGTTGATCCTAGATCGACTTCTTGGATAATGAGCTGATGTCGACAAGAAGCGATCCGTCATAGGAGGGCCTTAATGAATCCCACGTCAATGACACGGAATGGAGCAAATGATTTTAATGGAGGTGAAAATGATCTGGTGATATAAGGTTCAGGGTGGCGGTCATGAAAGAATGGAGCGTGAATGTATTGCAGTGGGTGAGACACAGGTGAATTCTCTGAGCAACTTCTCTTGAACATATCGGCGACACTGACATGATGGATTGGTAGCATTAACCCCAAATATGGATGGTGTGACGGAACCATGGTGATGTGACCGGTGAATGGAACAACCCAACCCGACTCGGATGCGGAGTGAAAGTGTCATGTTCAAGAGCGACTTGCTATCGATAAAGTTTCTTCAAGTTTTCTTCCCAATTTTCCCCAGTCATTTCTGACCAATACCTCTTTATTTTTGTCAAGATTGAGGAGGATAACATATGCTTGTTCTATAATTTTCCCTTCAGGCAAACCCATCGCTATGTTTTAACGAGCCCAGCGATAGTGAAACTCGTTCTTGTCTGTACGGACAAGTTTGTCGCTATTCGGTTTTAACGAGTTTAACGACAAGGATAACTTGGTCCTTTTCAATTTTAGAGAGTCTGAAAAGGTACGTAAAGAAAACTACGATAATCCTTTTTCCTCATATAATCCCTTAAGTCCGAAAAAGTATAAAACAATACAAAAGGGATGAATTTTCGGTACTTTTAATGAGCCGAACAAAACAAGCACTTGATCTTTTTGTGTAATAATCCCTCAAGTCCAAAAAATTAAAATCTAAAGGAGGGATAGCACTTCCGGTCCCTTTAACGAGTTGGAGGGGCCAATGGCTTGGTAATCTTTTCATATTTTATGAGTCAGTTGAAAAGAGCTTAAAGGAGACTCGTTTTTTGAGGAACAAGTGGTAAATTTGAGTAGCAACTGATTCCAGGTAAGGTTTTGAATTTTCCAATCACGTCAGTGTCACAAGGAAGGCTAATAGGATCACTCTTCGCAGTTGTTCCTCAAAAAGGGTAAACAATCAAATGGAGGTGAATGATCGGCCAAAACAAAGTGGAGGTGACGATGAGAACACGACCAAGGCTTCAAAGGTTGATGGTAGTACATTCACGATGGTTATTTACCAGAAAATGGTTCATTTTTTAATGAGCTTAAACTCTGGGGGAACATTTTCTCATTGCTTATGTTTATTTTTTAACGAGCTTGAATTCCGCATTAAAACTGCTTAATATAATGGTCATTGATTGTCTTGATTTTACAATTGACAACTTTTTTCTTTCAAAGGTTGTACTGCTTGTTCAATTGCTTCATCAAACTAGTTAGAAATGAACAATATACGTTTGAAAAGTGAGTTAAAACACTAATATTTTACTTGAATTACGTGAAAAGTAATTTAAAAGTGCTTTTTTACCTCTCATTTTACCATTTCATTTGAACTTTGGTTTGTTGGAGCTTTGGGGGTGTTTTCCCCCTTGATTTTCACTAGCTAATTCCGGGAGATTCTGTGGACAATTCTCAGTGCCGTCTGGACCAGGTAGGAGCTAAACCTGAGCTCTTTAATTTCATCCTTTCCATTTTGCATTTTGAGCATGTTTTCTGGTTTTTCTGAGCCTCTGGGGTTTGAAAAACTCACCCTGGCTCCATCGCACCTTTTCTACATCGAAAGGTGCGATGCATGCTGGCTTGGCCATTGGCCAGTTAGCATGCATCCCACCTAGAACACTGCTGGGGGTGCGATGGGCGCAAAGAGGGCCATTTATGCACAGTTTTTCATGGAAATTTTTGCCTGTTTCTCACCAAATCAGGACCTTGACTCTTCTCTTGTTTGTTTCAGAGATTCATTGGAGCAAAATTCCTGTTACATGGCGAGAACGTGAGCATGAAGAAGAGGACATGCTTGCTTTACATGATCCGGTTACGGTAAATGCACTGCGGAACTGTGGCCTGTTCAAGTTTTTCCGCATCTCTTGCATGAGGCAACAAATCAACTTGTTGCAATATTTTCTTGATGCATGGGATCCTACCACCCAGGTGTTCCAGATTAGGGGCAAGTCCATCCCCTTGACTATCATGGACATCTATTTTTTGACCGGCTTATCGAGGTGGGGTGCCCCTATCTCATTATCAGGTTCGGCCCGTGGGGGTGAATCTGTGAGAGATTATATTCGCAGGTATTGTAGAGAGGGATCTCATCCAAGTAAGGATGGCAAGATCATTATCCAAGATGTCACTAACAGGTCCCCGATGACCATTCTGTTCACTTTTGCAAGACTGGCTGGTAGTGCGGCACTTCACGTGGCCAATAGGTCATATATGCAGTACGCCTTGGAATGCCTTAAACCAAAGGTGTTCAACTGGTGTGATGCAGTACTCTGTGTGATGAAAGAACAACTGACCAAGGTGAAAAATGGAAGATTGAAGAACTTTGGATATGGTTCTATCTTGACAGCTTTTGCCTTGGAAAAGATCCCGCTGATGCAGCCGCAGTATGTTTCACTTGGTTTACCTCCACCGACTGAGCCATGGATGCAGAGATGGGTCGACCTTATGGCCAAACATGCTGGTCAGTCCTAGATTTCTTTCTCTGATACCTTTTTCGAGTGGTTCAACCGTCAGGAAATGGTTTTTGCCGAGTATCCATATGCTGGTATGGACTTCCTAGGTGATCCGGATTTGGTACTGCCTGCTGGTTAGCAGTGGGGTGTCATCGGTAAATTCTCTAACCATATATTTGTTTATCATTTCTCTTTATAATGTTCTTGTGCTTTCTTCTATCAGGACTAATGAAAACTCATGTGCTCATGCAGATGTTGGACCAGTTCGACCAGTAGTACACCTGAGAGTTCCAGCTGCCACTCTAGCAGGAGAGGGTGCGGGAAGGGCTATCCTTCGCGACCTTGATGTGGTCGAGACTCTTTCAGCATTGCAGGATCAGGTCGAGGGCCTTACTCTTGGTATTCCAGACATGAGGACCGACGAGCTGCCCCTGAGGTTGCAGCGACATACCACTGGTGTGCCGAGTCGGTGGACTAGGCTTTTATGCATGATTGCACAGGGGGTGACTTGTTATCACTAGCATCATTAGACTAGGGTGCCCCCTAGAATTTTGAGTTTTGGGTCATTTGACCAATTTTGTCTTGGTTACAGAACATTATGTGTAAACCATAAACAGTTATATATATATATATATATATTTTTGATTTTCGGAGTTTTATTTTGGTTAAGTTACATGATCCTGATGCAAACACTGATGAAATGCTTCTTTTTATAAATGTTGCAAATGTCTATCTAACACATAATTTGCCAATGAGTCCATTAATGTGTTTAAGTTTCTGGAAATATGTTGATATTGAATGAAATCAAATTGTCTTTCTAAAACCTTGACCCTTAGGAACATACGATAGATAGCTGGATTTCGGACGGAGTAGATACCAGTGAGTTGTAGTATGACGAGCTGTGAGTCTAGCCTAATGACAAGTCGACTTATGCCATGTGTGATGGCATCAGAGAGAAGTTCTATCAACGCGCTATATTCAGCGATGTTATTTGTTGACCGACCAATACATACCCCTCTGAAACTTACTAACTCGCTGCTTGGATCAAAAATGGCCCAGGCCGCAGAAGATAGGTTCTGCGAACTACAACTCGCTCCGTCGGCATATCCAACGAAAGATTCCAATGGGTCCGACATCTGCGACAAATGTAAAAAGTGGATTACTTGACCAAAACAATTACTCTTAGCGAAAACAAAAATGTAACAAAAGCACATAGGTTACCACACTGAGTCATGCGTACTAACGCTTAAGGTACAACCCGTTACGGGGTTGCGCCAGTGGAATCCCGTCATAATCCATTAACTCATAGGCTCCTTTTGCTAACACTTGCTTAACAATATAGGGGCCCATCCATAAAGACTTGAACTTACCTGCTCCCAATTTATCGGATTCCTGGTCATAAAGTAAGACCAAGTCACCTTCTGAGAAGACATGGGGTTTGACATTCCTACCGAACTGTGCCTTGACTCGTTTCTTATGGGCTTCATTAGCCAAAGCGGCATCACAACAGGTTTCATCCAATTGGATTAGTTCCAAGAAACGAGCCTCCTCTTCTGAAGTTCCGGGGAGAAGGTCTACTACGAGTTTGAGGGACGAGATTTCACACTGAACTGGTAAGATCGCTTCTAGGCCATACACCAGTTGAAAAGGTGTGAACCCGGTTGCATTCCTTACCGAAATTCGGTATGCCCACAAGGCTGAGTACAGGATTAGGTTCCAACTCCTTTTGTGGACTCCGATCATCCTTTGCAGCATCCGCTTCAGGACTTTGTTGATTGCTTCAACTTGTCCATTGGCCTCCGGGTAATATGGAGTAGAGCTGTCATGGGACAACCCTAATTTGGCAGCCAATTCAACCATCATGTGATTGCGAAAATACGATCCATGATCTGTGACTATAGCCTATGGAACGCCGAATCTGGCAACTACATGATTAAAAAGGAAAAGGGCAGTTGTTTCACGAGTGTTATCTAATGTAGGCATCACCTCGGCCCATTTGGTAAAATAGTCTATGGCGACTATGATATACCCATGCCCCCCGGTCGAGGTGGGGTTACATGTCATGAAATCAATGCCCCATTTGGCGAATGGCCCAACAACAATTATTGGTTGCAGTGGAGCGGGTGGTTTTCTGGTTTTGCTATCGAAAATTTGACATGCATGGCAACTTCTGACTACGGTTATGCAATCTTTGAACATTGTTGGCCAGAAGTATCCTGCTCGTAAAAAATTTTGCGCTGTAGCGTAACCAGACTGATGCCCCCCACACGCGCCTAAATGGAAATCATTCAGGACTTTTTCGGCCTCCTCGTGGGTGAGGCACCTCCTCAGAACTGTATTGACACCACGACGGTAGAGTGTATCACCGACGATCATGTAGTCTTTTGATTGGTATCGAATATGTTTTTGTTCCGAGTGGGAGGTATTAGACCTATATTTTTGGGTTTGGAGATAGATGATTATATCTCCATACCACGGGTTGCTTGAAGATATCAGAAACAAAGATTCATCCACGATGGTTTCTTCGGATGTTTCATCGTTGGACGACGATGGGAGATCGCATAGTAATTCCACGAAAACCAGGGATTTCTTTGATTTGGATTTAATGAATTCCAGATCAAACTCTTGGAGAATTGCTATCCATTTTGAATATTTTCCCCCCAGAAACTGTCGCGACAATATATAAGTCATGGGGTTGCAATCTGACAAAATGGTAGTTTTTCGAAAGAGGACGTAGTGTCGAAATCTCTGTATTGCTTGAACAGCTGCAAGAGCCAGCTTTTCAACATAGGAATACTTTATTTCTGTATCATTTAAGTTCCTACTTAAATAATATATAGGATGTTCAATTTCATTGTCTTCTTGAACTAAAACCATTGTGATGGTTGTATCCGCTGTAGCCAGATATAGGTTAAAGTATTTTTGGTAATCAGGAGCGTACATTAATGATGCCTTCATTAGGGATTCTTTTAAAGCATCAAAGGAAGCTTGCGCGACCTGATCCAAGACGAAGGGCACTTCCTTTTTCAATAGACATGTATAACCTTTAGCAAGTTCGACATAATTTGGAATGAACCTCCTCAGAAAGTTTGCTTTCCCTTGGAGTTTCTGAATCTGAAGCAAATTTGAAGGTGGAGGCAAATTTATGATTGCCTGAACCTTACATGGGTTGAGACGAATCCCGTCCTTTGAGACTACAAAGCCAAGCAAATGGCCAGAACTGACACAGAACACACATTTGTGTGGATTGAGTTGTATCTTGTAGTGTCGGCAACATAGAAATATCGCTTTCAAATGTTGCGGATGATTGGTCCGCTTTCACGAATGAGCCGGAAGGTCGTCGAGATATGGTTGAACGATTTTTTTGATGTCATGGAAGGCATAATTCATTGCCCTTTGAAATGTTGCCCCTACGTTCTTTAAACCAAAGGGTAATTTGCGATATGCAAATGTGCCCCACGGAAAAATAAATGCAGTCTTTGACTGGTCCTGTGGGCAGATATTTATTTGATTATACCTGGAGAATCCATCCATAAATGAAATTTTTTCACATCTAGTGCATTCATCAATTATCTAGTCAATAAAGGGTGTAGGGTAGTTGTCTTTCGGACAAGCTTGATTTACATCCCTATAATCGACGCACACCCTAATCGTTCCTTGTTTTTTCATCACAGGAACAATGTTCGATACCCAATCGGTTAGAGGAACCGAGTATATAAAACCAGCATGGAGAAGTTTTTCAACTTCTGCCTTGATGGCAGCGGCTTTCTTGAGGTGCACCTGCCGTAGCCGTTGTCGTACCAGTTTGACATTTGGATACATCTTGATTTCGTTATCAACTACACTTGAGTCAATGCCTGGCATTTCATCATATGACCAAGCAAAGACATCTCTAAATTCGCGAAAGAGAGCGTTATATATTTTCAGTTCTGAAGGAGAACAACATTTGCCAACATAAATATTCTCTACAACAACCGTTTGGTCGAGATATTTGAATCCACTGTGTTTACAGTATTTGATAGGAAATAAAAAACTAAAGGATGATGAAGGTTATCAGGAGTATCTTCTTGACAATGCGGAAGATGGGAACGATGGTGTTAATCTTCCCATGGTGACCCTTCAGTTGTCATTGACTGAACAATTCCTTCATCGGTGTAATGCACTTGCGACCAAGGATCTAAAGGGGTGCCATATTCCTTAGACCTATCTATCCAAACGCTCGATGAGCGTTGATTTGAGTCTGCCTCCCATGCTGAAAACATTGATTGCTACAATATTTCTATTGGGCTTGGAGGCATTACCTGCGGATGATCCATGTTAATATCATTTTCTGAGATCTTTTGAATCCAAGATATCATATTGCAGGCTCCTACCATCACCACTTCCACCAGGTTGATTGGAGGCAGGAGGGAAAAAGTCCCCATTAATATAGGGTCTTTAGTAGGCCTACTCTGATATTTTGAAGCGAATGGGGGCTTCCATGGATCATCAGAATGCTTCCCGTAACTTGGGAACTATTGGGGAGAAATGTTTGTTGGTCAACGATTGTAATATCTCCTTGAAAAGGAAATGCAATCTTTCTAAATTAGGTCGACACAACCGCAGCCATAGCATATATCCATGGTCTTCCCAGTAGGATGTTGTAAACAAGGTTTCCGTCAATTACTTCAACATCTATTTCTACTGTTTTCCCCCCCAGTTCAACTTACAAGTTACTTAGAATACCATACGGGGCATATGTTCGTCCATCAAATGCTTTTAATGTCGTCGAAGATCGTGACAAGGTTGGAGATCCTAAGTTTTCCAGCAACTCATTGAAATAATACATGTAGATGCCCCCTCATCAATGATTGTTCGATGAACTGTTTTGTTGAGGGCTTTCACCTGAATGAGGAAAGCTAGTTGAGCTGGTAACTGAGGATCGTATCCTTTATGATTAAAGGACACCAGATTAGAATCCTTTGGGTCTATCCCACCTATAGCTGATAATAAAGCCTGTTTTTGGGTTGGGAAATTTTGTAGTACTTCAAGTGTCGACATAGCAGATGGCGATTGGGCCAGATCTTCCACTATGTTATAATGTTGTGCTGCTCTGGCACGAGGATTAAATGTCGACTTGTGTACTACTCCCTTTGGAGGTTTTATTGTTAGCTCTGGAATGATGGGCGGCGCAACTTCTGTCGAAGTCGTTGTCGAACTACTAGGTTGATCCTTATCTTTGTTGTTCGACAGCTGTGGATTCCTGTAATCTTTATTCCTTGTCGATATCAAAGCATCATTTTGCTGTTTCGAAACCGGCAACATCAACACTTGGGACGGGGAAGAATTTTCACTAGCAACCAAATTTGTCCCTGGATTTGGAAACAGATCAGTTAATACTGCCGAGGCTTTTGAATTCTTGAAGAATCTTTTATGCTCAGCTTTATGTGGACAATCTCTTGTCCAATGATCCTCATCACATATTAAGCATGGACTTTTTGGTTTCTTATCTCCAGGAGGGTTTGCAGAAGAATTTTCAGGTGATGATTCCTCCTGCTTCTTCTTCTTCCCTTTGTTTTTCTTCTTGCCTCCTGGTTGCTTGGTTTCTTTGCCTTTATCAGTCGAGACGGCATTTACTTCCGAGGTGAGAAGTTCTTCTTTTGCATTTTGACTGGAAATCTTATGGGCCTTTTTAGATGTAGCCTTTGTCGATTTCGTGTCTGTCGTGCCAATCACGCCATCGCCGGCATGAGAGTCATTGTTCGATTTAGGAGAAGGAGGGATGGAAAATTCTGGTTTGGGAGCGTCAGGGATTTTATCGTAGAGCATGCCAGACTGGGTATAAATCAAGTCTAAATATTGCGCATGAGCAATTACTCGCTCTTCAGTGACGACTCCTCCTTTTGCCACATCTTCTGTAATGGAAGGTAATAATGACTTAATAAACCATTCAGCTAAAAGCTGATCAGAAACATACATTTTTACCATTCTACGACGACGTCGCCACTCATGAATATGATCGGATATGTGAGTGGCCGTTGTTTGCTTGAAATTGTAAGAAGTTCTGTTCCCATTTTGTACCTTATCGGTAACTGAAAATGGGTTAAAAAGGTTGTGGCTAGGGCACTGAAGTTGTCAAACGAAGCTCTGGGTAACTCGATATACCACTTTGCTGCCGGACCAGTTAACATCCTCTGAAAAAGGCGAAGTCTAATCGAATCATCGTTTAGGGTGTTTGATGAACACCACAGATGAAACGTCATCACATGATTCGACGGGTCTTCACCCAGATTTCCATTAAATTTAGGAATATTTGACGGGAGTTTATGCGGAATCGTTGGCCACCAAGGGGCGTAAGAAATTGGATCGTTTGTTAGCCGATTTAGATATGGTAACTCTAAAGTTGCCACGAAGGGTAACTGTTGATTCAGGTTTGGCGAAGCATACCCAGGATATGACGGAATTGCCTGAGCAGTTGGTCTTTGCATACTAGCATAATGCATTTGATGCTGGTAACTTTGGTAAGGTTGATGGGCATAACCATTATAGAATGGTTGACTTTGACCGTTTTGAATATATGGCTTCCCACTATTTGCAAAGATTTGTTGCTCAGATCCTTGGTATACTTGTTGGAATTGCGGTTGTTGGTATTGCACCAGCCATGGTTGCAAAGCCATGTGCTGTTGTCCAATACTGACCGTTTGACCAAGATGAGGGGTAATTGTACCCATTTGGGCCTGTGTCATTCCACTAGTTGGCGATTGTGGTTGAGTCGCAGGGACAAGAGGCTGTTGCATTACAACCTGAGAAACCTGAGGTTGGCATACAATAGGCAACGCTTGTACTTGCGACACCGTCACGATAGCCGGCGTAGTTGGTATATTTGACATAGGTAAACATTGTTGCATCGAATATACAACTCTTGGTTGTTGAGGCAGTATTGGCACCCAACCGCTAGATGTAATTCCAGCATAACCTGAATTTTGTTGTGAACTCACGTATGGTTGTCCTCCTGGAGGTGACAATGAAAGGGTATACTACCCCCCATATGGCGGTAATCCGGTACTCAAAGGAATTGTTTGTCCTTGAGAACTGGACTGCCCAAATTGACACCCTGGAGGATCAATTTGCTGAGACTCAACATAAGAGTTCCCAGATACTATTCCGGATGAACAAACAGGAACAGACCATACTGTCGAAATAGCCCCTAAGTGGGCCCCTTCTAGCGATTGAGAGCTAGTTGGGACAGATGGTATGCTGGCAAACATTGTTGGAGTGACAGTAGGAAGTTCTGCCATCACTGTGTCAGATGACACAGTCCTAGATGTCGACGGTTGTTCAGACATTTCTAGTCTATCCAAAAGATTGCCTAGCGATTCTACAGGAGCTTCCGATAACAGTAGACTAATTTCTGATGAAGAAGGATATAGGGTGATCCCAACTCCAAACTGCGGTGGAGTACTAGATGGAGGATCCTCCACAATCTCTTCTATAGCAATCAGACCAGGTGGAAGAGGTAGACTGTCAAGTTTGTAGAATATTTCTGGTGCCGAAGAAGATATAGAATCTGCAGTGACAGATGTTTGGGGAATAACACCTTCTGAATCAGCTGTAGATGGAGATGGTTCAGTAATACAAGTGTTTACCTTCACACTAGGATCAATTCTACTATCCTTTGGTGGCTGCTGAACTTCTTCTGTAAAGGTAGGGGCACCAGAAATGTTTGGAGTAACCGGAGTCTCCGTTGGTGTTGGAACACTTGTTCTAACTTTACCAGGGGATTTGGAACCGGCTAAACGAGTTTGTTTTGTCCATAACAGTTTTGATTTTGGAGACAAAGACGGTTGACTCGTAAGCCTCCGCAAATGATGGGGTTTCAATTGACTTTCTTCCACGATTGCGGATTACTCGATCAACTAAAAAATCAAGGGGAAGTATGTTTCCAAATTAGATGAATTTTAGACGCTTTGACACAACTTGTTTTTTCAATTTTTAAGAGTCGAGAAAAAACAAAAGATGACTAGTCGCCTTCAATTTTTAATGAGCATGAAGTGACAAGTGATCAGATGGACCTTTTCCTTTAAGGAGTCTGAAAAGGAACGAAAGGGACTGCTCTGGAAATCTAGACAGAGGGATTACCAAACCAATCGCAAAACTGCAGAATACTTTTTATGGTACGGCAGTCAATCTTCCCGAATGTTGTGTTCAGTGCATTGCGATCGATAGGGTGGCAAACACGGCTTCTTATGGATAAAGGATAAAGCCTATTGTGGTCTCCCAATATATACTCAACGGTACGTGGGAGCACAAGTCCGTACTAGCACTTATCATCTCAAGGTGGAGGAATCACCCAACCAACAATGAGAACAACAGTTACCAGGCTTAACGACGCCGGAATACGTCTCTAGCCTAGACTTCTAGATGTTGTGCGTTAGGTTCCAAAGCGTTTTTAGATTCATTAAATTTATTTTACAGTTGATCTTGCTTAAGAAATTTTCCTTTCAGGTTCACTGCGTGATGTAGATGTACAATTCCTAAAATGCAATCTAAGATGATAAACAGTCGTTTAATCTTCTTTTTGCAATGAAAATCCTAGCTACTAAGGAAAGAGAGATGGCGTTCTTTCAACATAGAGCAGAGAGCACACACTATATGCACTATCCTAAATCAAACCAACAAACAGTCTAAATGCAAATGCACGTGCATGTATTTTTTTTCAGCCTTCTTAATGTGTGAATGATAAAAAGAAAGCTAAGTGAAAATCTGAATTATTTTTCAAAGCGACGTTACTAACAAGTTTCTTTTCAAGACAAAATGAGGAAAATGACGACACTTTGCGATTTGGAAATGAAAACTTGCTTTCGACACTTGAAAAACTACTAATTCAAATCAAATACAAGAGTAACAGTGTAATCGACTATCAAGAACAATCAGATTCTCTTCTATGACTGAAAACGACACTTGCGACACTTTCAAATCAAGAGACGATAGTACGATTACGCTACTTCTTTGTAAAAGAGAACTGAAAATGGCTCAAAATACATAAAAACATTTACAGTCCTTTGCACAATAGAGGCGGAATAATGGCAAGGAAGGGGGTTTCAACAGAGGTGTATTGACTACAAGCAGCAAAAATCTTGAATAGAGCTGAAAAGAGTGAACACGGAAACCAAATCTAGGAGCAGGAAAGGCCTTGTCTGATCAGCGCACCTGTAACACAGTGAACTGGAGATGCAGTGCACCTACTACACTCGAGAAGTGCGATGCATCTAGAATTCACAGAAGAGACAGTGCGCTGGACCAAGGACGAGACTTTAATTGGGTTCCAGGTCACAGTTTGCAGCTCAGTTCAGGGATTTAGGCCGAGCAAGTGGTAATCAGTAAATCAATCACAGGGGTAGATCTAAAGAGGTTACTAGAGCCACCACAAGGGCAATTAGAGAGCTTGTAAATCAATTGTTCAGTTCATAAACAAAACCCATAGATAGACTGAAGCAGCATTGATCTACTTTGCACTTGCATAGCAAATGCAGTTCGAAGGCTAGCTGGCTTAACTTCAGGCTCTGTCTGTAAGTTTATAAAGTAAACAAATGCAGATAAACAAACAATCTATTCGCTCCCCAGTGGAGTCGCCATTTTGTTATCGGGAAAACTAGTGTCTATGCAGAGCTGCTAGTCCCACTAAGGCTGGTAGCTACCTTAGAAACAAACAAACTAAAACTACTTTTGTTTTCCTTTATGAGAAATAGATAAGAGAGGAATAAGGAGACCAACCTCTGTCTTGCGCTTGGTTCCTTGCTCGATTCCTCTCCCTTCTGATAGATCTTTGCTACTCGCTTCCTTGTCCAGCCAGCTTCACAAAGCACCTGCAGAATCAAAGCAGCATAACACTATCCAAGAACATAGATCTATTATCATAAACAATATAGGACCAAATATATATTTACCACACAGATGCACATAACATCAATCATACAAGAATGTGGAGGAAAACTTGAATAGCTTTATCGATAATCAAGAAAGAGCAAAGAGGATTACGACCAATTGTTCTGACCCAGCATCATCCTCTCAGCAAGAAAGCCCTTCTTCACCTCATGAAAAGCTTATATCACCCAACACTATGATATTGCACCAAGAAACCAGTAGCACTTCCTCACAAGATACAAAATTCCAGCCTCTAGATCTCTGGGATGAGGGATCTATATATAGATGTTTACAAGGGGGGTGAGTCAGCTTTTGAGAGTTGATTAGTGTCCTCTCTCTGATAGTTCTTGATTCCACTTGGAGATTGGTGATCCTTTACTCATCCCTGGGCGAATGCGAAGAGGCAAGTGTCACAGGAGAAGTTTCTAGAAGATTCCATGATCCTCCACCTTGCAGATTGACCCTGCCATTTGTCCACTCTCGCCCATCGCACCCCATAGAAGGGCTTTTCAAGATGCATTGCACCTACTGTGTGTATTTAGGTGGGATGCAGTGCACTTTGACCATGGAGCAGGTGAGATGGTCCGGTTTTGACCAGTTCTGAGCAGTTTTTCATGGAGAACTTCTGGGAGAAGATGTAATCAGTTGACCTTGTTCTTTTAGAGGTTGGAACAACACTTTTAAGGACTTAAGAGCCCTTTGTTTATGGACATTTATGATTGGGGTTGTAGTGCCTAAAAATGTCTATAACAAGTGGGTAGTAAAGTAGTGCCTTGATTGCGGTAGCACGTAGAGGTAAGTTTGATAACTTTGTCGAAAGCAAGTGTGTGACCTTGCAGTGAGTCAAGTGAGATGCATGGCGGTTCTAACACATGGAGGGGAAAGGAAGTGTGTCCCTTAGAAGCCTGTAATAGTACGCAACCTGAAAGGAACACACAAGAAAATTGATATCACAAGCTGTAAAATAGAATATTCCACAAACCAAAGTGATGGGTTAAACCAACAACACATTTGTAACAAGATTCATACAATTGCATACAAAATGGTTCACACACAAATGCATAAGTTAAATAACATACATTGCTAAAGCAATCAGAATAGTCCAACTATAATAAAAACATATGCATGAAAATGTGTTAGCTCTATTATATATTATTAAGTGAAAGTTCCATCCATACATACACCATTGAAAACCACTAGCCCCAATAGTGGAACATTATAGTCAACACCGCCTACTCCAAAAAGATGTACTTGCTCTATGTTGTGGAGAAGACAAGGCTCATCACAATACTCTCCAAGCCTTCTCTAAGCAATGCCTAGCCAAAATATAGGCTCCAAAAATCCTGTACTATGAGTTATGAGGTTCTATATATAACAAAGGGTGGGGTGATCCTTGAAATTCCCCTTTGACTCTTGGACTACCTTCATGACTCTTCACATTACATAGTGACTGTTCACATTCCACTACTGACACTTGGAATTTCACTTACAACATATTTACAATAATACAATTTCCACATATACCCATGTGTGACAAAATAAGATTGAGTCAGCCTGTTGGACACCTATACCAATAGGTTTCATATTTCATGATTGGCAAGAGAAAATCCAAATATGCTCTGCTTTGATATCACAAAGATCCCATATTTCCTAGAGAACAAAAGGTGTGTAAAGTGTTTCAATGCTGATGATCTTGTTTCAATTTTGGTGGATCATCCAACAGTTTAAGCTGGATCATGCCATGTTTTCAATTTTCTGCTATAGACTAGAGAAAGAAGTCTGTCCAAACTGTTCAATCTTGGCAGACAAGTAGTTCAGGTAGAGAAGAAAAGGCTCCCAACAGCTTAATCTGGGACCTTGGAAGAAATAAGGGTAGAAGTAGATAGAAAAAGCAAAAGAAAAAGCCAAAGAAAAGAAAAGGCAAGTAAGGGTTTGCAAGTCCAAATGCACCCTCCAAGAAGAAATAAAAATGCTAGGTAAGTAGCTGGGTAGGTAGTTGGGGTTGCAGAAAGGTTATCCCTATCATTGCAAGAATGGTGATGGTGGGCAGCAAAGCAAAAGATTACAGCAGGAAGCATGACTAATTTCCCTCATTCCCCTCCAATTTCATTTCTAACATTCCCCCATCAGCTAAGATTCATGGAAAAGACTAAGGTTTCATGGTGGTTCTTAATCTTTAGAAGCCACATTTCTTGTCTAAAAATCTTTTCATTTTGATATACTCTCAAAACCAAGTTTGTTTCACATAAACTTAAATGGTTTTCCCTCCACTTACCCCCTCATCCATATTAACTCTAATTCTACTATGTAAATCCCCTATATTACCTTTTCCCCTATTACTACTAACACCACGGTGTATAAACCCCAAAATCTTATAAATACCCACCCCCTTGGCATTATAGCCAATAAAGTCTCGAGTCAGGGATCAAATGACACCAGGTCATGTTGATGAACCTATGCCAACTACCCCTTCCCCTTCATGAGCCAATTCCTCTATTTTAACCCCTTTTTGCACAAAAAACCCCTAAAAGGCCTAAATTCCCACCTTCACCCGCTTCAAAGGGAAAAAGACACAAAAAACCCACTTTCTGCTCTATAACCAAGGTAGGCGCACATAATTTGTTTTTGGAAATACATTAGAAATGCGTGCAAAACACCTATTTTATGCCTCCGCCCGCCTCCGTATACACTGCCCATGTCACCTCCCCGATGACCATTAGATCAGGCCCTCCAGATCCGACGGCCCTGAATGCGTCGGAGTCCTTCCGACGTCCGACAGTTAGGTGTACTATCCCCCTGTCACGTCAGTCATCCGACCACCGTCCGATTAACCTCTGCAGATCCAATGGCCGCCATAACGTCGGAGCTCATCTGTTGCCCGAAACTTATCTCCCGACGTCTGTATTTTGAGTACGTCACTCCGCTGCCACGCGCCCTCACCACAATGCGTCGGAGGTACAACTGACAAATACCGCCCCCGTACCGGAAGCGGTGCGATACGAAACCACTGCCGGTTTCCGGTTTCCTCATCCCGCTCGCTTACACCCTCGCCGCGTCAGCAACCTGTCAGCGCTCCGTCACCCAGGTACGCTGTCTCGTCATTCCTTTGCCCTGCCATTGGTCCACGTGTCCTGCCATCTCACTGCCCCTGTGGACCAACCAAACCCCGCCACGTCACCCGATGACGTCATCCAACCTTGACCCCACCAATGACGTCATGCTGACGTCAGCACGGATTCGCGCCAAAAGCACCAAAAGGTCTATTTTAGCCAAAAATTCGTGTTTTTTGCCATTTTTGTGCGTTCGTCGTCGTTTTTTTTCTGCATACGAAACTACGTCTAAACCTGCACCGGCCGCGGAAAAGTGTTTCCTGACCACCAGAACGTCCATTTCTTCAGCGACAACAAGCTCTAACCGGTCCAAATTAACAGGTATTCCTCATTTGAGCTCTGAAACTCCATTTTCGCTGCATTTCGCATGTCAATGAGTAACAGACCTTAAGACTCCAAATTCATCGTTAAATGCCACCGAATTGATATTTAAACTGAACCAGAGCCATCACTCAGCCTCTGTCAAACCAATTGTCGGTAATTCGAAAGAAAAACTGTCACTGGTTCGCGCAATCGTGAACCCGTCACCTGCAGGAGATAAATACACCACAAAAGAGTATCCTCTGAACATTTTCGCCACCCACCTAATCACACAGAGGCAGTATTTCAACTGCTGCAGCCTTACTTCCACCTTTCACTTACAAAACCAACATTCTCTGCAAAGAAACCTTGTTGGTGTTACTCTGCATAGTAACACAGTCCTTGAAGAAACAGAAATCCTAAAGGAGAACAATGGACCCCCCTGTAGCTCCTATAGCCCTAAATGTAGCTCCTCTGAATGCCCCTCACAAAGCATTGGACTGGAAAGCATTAGCTGACCTAGACTATAAGATATCAGAAGAAATGCTAAGCAGGAGCAGGTTTCATCTCCAAATACTAAATGAAATCAAAGTCCAACATCAGAATGGGACAGACATCTTGGGAATTTGGGATTCCTCTCTCCCAATCTTCAAGCTACCACAGGTCAACCAATTCCCAGAACTCATCCACTTGTGTGCTGAGTATTATGATGCATCCCAGAGGGCAGTGCTTGATTCTTCAGGCACAATTTTGTTTTTCATTACCCCTGAAGCCATCAGGGAGATGCTGCAGTTCAAAACAGATAAGAAGTTGGTCCCTCTATCACTAGCTGATTTGATTATGGAGGGAGCCAGAATGACAGAGGCCCAGATTACAAAACTTAACCAGTTATTCATCAGAGCTAACACTGTGCAAGTCCCTCCCATCAACTATGTCTACCTCAACCAATTGGGCCTGGACCTTGTTGACATGATCAGTCCCATCCTGGGATATGATTCAGTGGAGTATGTGGATGAAACAGTTATGCACCTAATGCTCATGTTTTCTCCAGGAAGAAAACCAGTCTGCTATGACTATGCCACATACATCTCAGACAAGATGCATGATCAGTTGATGAACCTATCAAGAGATAGGGTATTTAAATATACTTCTTACATATATCATTTGCTTTTATACTTCCAGCATGAGAAGTTCTCCTTCCCAATGAAAAGAGAAGATGCACAGGGAAATTTGAGATCGGTGGTGTACTGGACATCTGCTTTCCACCTCAATTTCTATTCTCCATACACCTATTGTGAGTTCATTGATAACTTCATTCATCCAGCCATGACTCTACTTTTGGGCTCACCTCCTCCCAGATTGACAGATGATATGCAAAGACTCCTGCATTTATCAAAAGCATACAGCATTGGGGATTGGTACTTCTACCAGCACCACACCGTTATTAGAATATATGGGTGTGAGTTGCCCCCATTTAGACTACCCAGGTTTGTGCCCATGAGACTATTTGCCTTAGAATACTTCAGGCAGTTTGGCTTTGTGGACATGTTCCACTTTTCAGGCAAAGGTAAGAAGGCACAGCTCAAAGTCAGAAGTCAACTTGGCCATTTCCTCTATAATGAAAGGGAGGAAGGGTGGAAGGAGGCAGATAGAATACTTGGGGGCCTTGGTCTTAAATACAGCTTCCTATGGAAACCTTATGACCCTAACAACTTCATTACCATGAGGAGACTTAAATACAAGTTGTCTGCTTATGATCATTGCAGCCTTCCTCACATAGAAAAATATGCCAATCAAAGTAAATGGAGGAGAGGGACTTTAGAGGAAGCTGTTACTCAAGAAGAGCTTAATCAAAGAGCTCAAAGAAACATAAAGAAAATGGCTGACCTTGAGTTTTATTCACAGGTCAGCTCACTACCAAGCATACAAATTGGAGCAGCAGCATCCTCTTCAACTGCCCAACAGCAAGCCACGAGAGTTGCTGGAAATATATCAGAGAAGGGAAAAGAAAAGGTGATGGAGATAGAGCCAGAGCAGCAAGGGTAGCAAGAAGAACCAGAGCAGCAAGGGCAGCAAGAAGAACCAGAGCAGCAAGGGTAGCAAGAAGAACCAGAGCAGCAAGAGCAACAACACCAAGAAGAACAAAGGCAGGAGCAGTCTGCCCAGCAAAAGGAAACAGTGGAGACTCCTCAGACCACTGAAAAAACGGTGCCTGCAAGACAAGACACTACCTTTGATGCCTCGGTCCTCCAAACCCCTCAAAAGGAGGATACATTTGTCTTTAGAAAAAGAGACAGAGAGACTCCCCTGACTTCATCCATTAACCAGGGAGAGAAAAGGCAGAGACTCAATGATTTTCCAGAGGAGGATATAGCAATAAGGGAGGCATTGGGCATGGGCCCACCCAGCAGAGAAACTTCAGCAAGTTCCTTCCAGCAGGAACAAGACAGGACCATGGGAGGGGAGGTCAGCTCCTCCAGCCAGCAGAAAGAAGGACAAGTAAGCATCAAGCAGCAGTTTATAGACATTAAGAGGAGAAGTGATCCTATCAAAGTACAACTGTATAATCACTTGCTAAACATGGCTCCTTCCAATCAGCAGAGACTTATGTCTGCTTTTGATGTAAGTGAAGGCAAAATGATAATGAGTCACTTTATGCCTACGGCGCTCCAGCCACAATCTACTGCTGACTATCTTAGGACTAACCTAGAGGTCCTCGCCAAGGACATACACCCTATGGACAAAATTGAGCTGCATAAGCAAACTGGCGAAATGGTGTATGCTTCATTGGCTGACAAAACTTTGGAAAATTATAAATTAACAAGCAGTCTGAATGCCACAGCTTCCCAGCTAGAACTGGAGAGGGCCTCTTCTCAGGCCAAAGACAACAGGATAAAATCCCTGGAGGAAATCATTATAGAAATTGGGCACAATCCCAATGACATCAAAGGGATACAGGAGATCCTGAAACTAAGGGATGCTGACATGGCTGCATTAAGGAAGAAAGTCAAACTCCCAGCTACCATTCACCCCCAAACAGATGAGGTAGCCCAACAAAGGATGGAAAAGGATGCCACAGATCTACTAATATCTATATATAAGCAGCTCCTGCAGACACAAGAGAAATTAGGAGAGTCTGAGGCCGCACAGGTGGCACTGCAAGCAGCACTAAAGCAAAGGGAAGAGGGCCAGACCTCTCAGCCTCCCCCGGTCATCAATCTTGAGAACACTGCTCCTACCACTCTGCCTCCACCTCAACAAACTGAGCAAACAGCCACATCTACTTCAGCAGCACCCATCAGCACAGATCAGAGCCTAGATATGTAAAAGCTAAAGAATGAAATACAAATTTTGGAAGCCCAGATGACAGAGCTGAATGAAACTAAGGAACAGCTGGCCAAGGTAAATGAAAGGCATGATAAGACAAAAAGAGAAGTGGGAGAGAAGGCCAGGGAAATCAAAGCCCTTAAGGACAAAATCAAGGAGCTTGAGAATGAACTCAAGCTAGATAAAATCATAGCTGAGATCAGAGCAATGATATGGTCCAATATTGGTAAATCCATCAACAACCAATGGCCATACATCGAGACAATCCATGAGCAACTAGAGCTCATTCCAAAGGCACAGAGGGAAATCCGAACATCAAGGGCCTTATTGGGAAATATGTCTGAAATTGCTACAAGAATGATCAATGTGCTCAATCACAAAACAAGTTCTCAGTTGGCCACCATGGGAATTGCAAATAGAACTGAAACTATTCAAATGATCAAAAGGGTTCTTACTCTTAGAAATCTGGTACAGACATTGGATAGAAGAACCCAGGATATGCAAACAGAGGTAAACAGGTTCATGGAGAGATTCCAGGTACTGCAGAATAGAGGACTCCCTAGCTTGCTGAACAGCGGAGGGAAATTATTCACCCATGAACAGTATGCTAAAAGAGTGAATGTTCTTGCCTCAGCATAGGTCAATGAGAAGGCCAGCACTTCAGAAGACACAGGGCCTATTACAGGGCAGATTTTCTATGAAGAGACAATGGAGGCCATCCTCAGGCACCAGCTCCCTACACAGGAATGGTGGACAGATGCAATCCAGAGAATATTGTAAACAGTAACTCATGCACCAACTTCTGTTTTTCCTACAAATTTTGATGAAAAGAAAAGTCAACAAAGTCAGCAGGCATCATAAAATCAAAGCTGAGCCAACTCAGCGGATGTAGCGGCCAACAAAGCAGAAAAAGAGAACCACAGCTGGCAAATCCGAAAACTCACTGCGCAGGCAAAAGTAAATGCGTACCTCCAGAATTAATACAGAGTAATGCAACCGACTCAGTGACTCCTAAAAGTCAAAACAATCCTCTGACAGACATGAAGGGCATTTACGCTGCATTTAACATTGTAATAACTTCTTGCCTACTTTCTGAACACTACTGAAGATATTTTCTCTCTCTCAGATGACTCAATACCTGAGATATTTTGTATACATATTTCTATATAAACCCCTTCGCATGATATAGCAAGGGTTGTTGTGAATTTCTCCTGAAGAGTCTCTTATGCTGTAATTGTTTTCTGAAAGTTAATAAAGGAAGCAATGGAATTTCGTGGATGCTTGATGTGTTGAAGATGTTCCGTGCCTGTTCATGACTGCTGGATCCCTGCGTATCTTACCATGCAATAAGTCTCTGTAACTTTCTCCATGTTTAGTTTGTTTTGTTATAAATCCATATACGCTATCTGATTTCCAATATTAAGCAACAGAGAAAAAGAATAACTCCCAGGATTTGCTTACTGAGCACCCTGAGTTCAGTCTGTGTTGTTTATAAATGTTTTCTTCAGGTGTAATCTATATAAAGTGTGATTCTTAAGCTGCTGCACTTTCAGAATACATCTTTCACATTGACCACTGTCACAGGAATTCATACTTTGCTCCTGTGCTCTGCGTTCATTTTCATTTCACCAACATAACAGAAAATTCTTAACAGATTTCTGCTGGTTGACATATATCATCACTTAAGTCTAAACTTGTCTGTTAAATACACAATAGGCCTTGCAGTTAGAACACTACTCAGCATATAAGATCATCTCACAGCATCTAGACTCCATTGCCCAATGGAAACTCACCATCAAAGTATTACATCATAAGACCTGAACGAGATCCTTCAACCAAAACATAAACCAAAACCTGAGCATAATAGCTAGCCTAAAATACCATCATAACAGAGACAAATCATAAAGAGAGAGCCCTCTCTGGTTGCAGTTGTGGCTAGGAACTGTAACCCAAAGATTGGTTAGTGGTTACCCCGGTCGTATTCCCTTGGGAGTCATAGGGAACAACCTGGGTGTTAACACAGCCTAACAATACAAACAACATCACTTGGGGTCTTGGGGAAAGACCAACTCAGTAACCTCCTCGTGGTGGTCTTCGATGATGAATTAATACCAAGCTTGTTACTGCGCTATTGTGTCCCCATACTATTTTGTGATGTCTTTATCAAAGCGGACTCTTGCCTCCATAGCTTCCAGGTATATGCTTCTGAAACCTCTATCCAACTCATCCTAAAGCATGCACAACACTGTCCTAAGTTTGGATGGACCACCGATGCACTTTTGCATGTTCTCTATGCTTAGCTGCAAGTCATCACTAGTGGCTTCGTGCATCAACTGATCTATGTACCTATCGACCTCTAGCATGACTTGGTTCTTCCTCATGGCTTGAGTGAGGGTTCCAATTGAAGGGATCTTGTGTGTCCTCACTATGACATCCAGACTCCTATACAACTGTGCATATGAAGCCTCAATGCTGGTGATGAGCGAAGGGAGCTTCTCATAGTTCTGGATCAACATCTGAATATGTGCTTTTTCTAGCTCTACCTATGGCTTCATCATCTTGTGCAAGTAAAGTGGGGCTCTCTTGTACCTCATTGTCCATTCTTGTACATGTGCAATACCAGTGTGGATGTCTTTGAGAGTTTGGGTTGTCTTTAAACACTAATGCTGAAAATTGTATAAATGGACAACTTGTTTGTGCATGGTGACAAATATTCTATACATTGTTCACATAGCAATCTCGAAACTTTATATCTCCGCAAGTATTGCTTTCTTCATTTTTGCCATAGCGGATCCTGTAGACTGCTCTGTTCTCTGCCTGGCCTCTTGCAAGTCCTTCACCATATGATCATTATCTCCTATCAATAACTTGACTGTCAAACTCATGGATTTTGCATAAGCCTTAGAAGCCTCAGCCATGGTAGCTGGATGTCTTTTGACATCTGACACCATCACCCTTTCCTCTATGTGAACAAGTGATGTGTGATCATCTGGGAGCTTCTTTCTTTGTGCCTCTAAAATCCTATGTTGTGACTTATCGAATGATATATTATACACATCCATATCTGGATCATCATCAAGGAGAACAACATCTCCTTGCTCGCTGAGGATCGATTGTGATTCTGGAGGTGGCAGAGACTGTGGTGCGACCTCAAATTATCTTAGCATAAGATCGATGTCTTGGTCTTGTGGCTCCTGTTCTGTCTCCATGTCCGTTTCCTCAACCATCTGCTCAAACTGCTGAGAAAATTCCTGAACCTACACCTGCTCACCCTCTTCTTCATCTTCTCGCTGCTATGCTATCTCAACCTGTATAGGCATAGTTTTCTCTGTCAGTGCGCCTTGCCTTTCCTCCTATTCTTGTTTCTTCTTTTCCTTCCTTTCTCTCCTCCTCAGCTCTTTCTCTTCTTTCAGCTTCTTTTCTATTTCCTGTAGCTTCCTCTCTATATCTTCCAACCTTTTCTTCTCTCTCTTCCTCCATTCTACTCTCCTTTGACATTGTGGCCTCTTCACCTCTATCTTCAAATCTACTTTCTCAAAAATAGGATCTTCTCTGAACTTGTAGCTTTGCTCAGCCTCTGCGCTTTCAACAATATTCCTCTTGCCTTTGTCTTACACTAGTTTTTTTCTCACTACTGCAGTTGTTTTTTCTTCCTATAGTGTTGCTTCCTGCAGTGCTGCTTTCCATTCTACAGCTATGTTGATGGGTTCATTGAGCCTAGAGGAGCTGTAGCAATACCTCCAAATATCTTCCTCTAGCCAATGGCATGCCCCATGGATCCATGGGTAATACACCTTCGTATAGTGGTTCTTGCATATGCAGTGAGGATCATACGGATTGTAACTCTTGGTGCTAAACCCAAACTTCTTCAATTTCTCAGCCTCAGAATATGCATCCTTCAAGGTATGGATCTCATACAATCTAATCTATAAAGGAAGAGTAGGCCATGGTGCCTTCTTCCTCCTGTGCAGACCTATCAATAACCTTGTGGAGATGTGGTATACAACCTCTTGCATGACCAACTTGTCTGTGGAAAACCTTGGTACCTCATGTAGAGGCTTCTCTCCACCAAACATCATGATGAAGGTGCCACCAGGTGAGGCATACAAATCTGCAATGTTAAGAAATGCATGCATCGCTTCTTGGGACATGCAAGGTGGATCCCGTTCGAAGATAATCCTATACAGTGGGGTGATTAAGTGGCCAGATAGCCTCGCCATGACTCCTCGGTATCTACACTCAAAGAGAAACTTGTAATAGATGTTCACAACATCATCTGATGGTGTTTGTGTCCAACCCATGACAGGGAACTGCTGCTAGGCACAAATTGCATCAAGAAGGTACGTAGAAAAAAAGAATATTTCTTGTTCATCCTTAGGCAAACTCTGGGCATTAGACACATGTACTTTCAGTTGAAGATCCAACATGTCAGACCAGTTGAATGACCTTCCTTCATTTTCCAATTGATCCAATGTAACCACACAACTCTGTGAAAAGGTCTTTGTGCTCTCTTAAACATACAAGTGACATGAAAAGATGACCAAGAGTTGGTAAGTCTTCATAAGTGACTTCATCTTGTAGACCTAGTGGGTGTCACTCTAAAATTTGACAGCTCTTTTACCCAATGCTTCATGATGTCTCTAGTGTTGACATTTCTATTACGAGTATAGAACAATGCATCCATGTGGTTCACCCCCTATGGAAAGTGATACATCTGATGGTATTTTTACGACCTAAAGGTGGTATGTTGTGTTCCATTGGTACTACTTAATGTCATCGTCTTGGGGTCAATATGTGAGACAATCTAGTGAATGATATCCGTGCATGGGAAGGAGAGGTACCTGCATGCAACCCTGTGTAAGCCTGACTTGTGAATGTTTACATAGACTTGTCGATCATTCATATCTTCCTTGAAACTACCTACAAATATGTCCTTTATTTCTTGTCATTTAATCTTCATGTCCTTCTCTACGAATAGTTGTGTGTCTACATAGATGTGCAAGTTCATTGGCACATGTTCAACTACATCTTCAGTGTTTCTCTCTATAGTATCCTTTGATCCATCTCTCTTGGAAACCATGTTGCATGTACTGCAGAGAGGCTGCTCAACAACTGATGTACCTGGAGACAAAGAAGACACTCACGGTAATAAAATGTCAGCTTAGAAATGAAAGAACTTTAAGGACCGATCATGCAACAAACCAGGTAACTGCTAGGAAATATTGCGCAGTTGTGACTCTCAGAGGTGAGGGAATGTCAGTTGGATCTACGCATTACGCAATCCCACTTTCTAGTGAGAGGTCCTGATGGCTGGAACTATGCAGAGCACAATCTAGTGTGTCTTGTTGTGGATAGGAACTATGCGATGCGTAGTTCAATTTGGCTTGATGTTGGCTAGGACTACGCATTGCGCAATCTCAGTGGGCAAGACTTCGGGACTGACTCCTGGAACTGCACAAAGTTATTAGCTTAGGTGGGCTTGACCCAGGTTCAAAGTGTGTTGCACATTAACAAAACATTCAACCACTGGCCCTCTCGGTAATGATCTGCAAGTAGATCACAATCTCACCCGAAGTGATTATGGGAGGTTGCAGAACCAGGTTTCTGCAGCTTGAGGGATATTGCATTGTGGCACCCATGTATTTTTTTTATGCTTTAATTCTTATAAACAACTTTTCATCGTCAAATTACTTCACACTTATAGGCTACTTCACATAATTACATTCATTACTTAACATGTCATAAACATTCATAAATTGTGCAATGATGAATTAAAGTGCATATAATAAGAAAATAAACACTCGAGACAAAGATTTTACCATGGTTCATCCTAATGTGGGACTATTTCCATAAGAACTATTGATTATAATATGGAATTTGATACAATAGTTCTTCCCTGCACACACAACTGCAAGATGTCTATGCACTAAGCTACAAATGGTCTGTGCACTAAGTTGCAGAGCCTTACCCTTCCTCCAAAATAAAAACAAAAAAAATATTACATAAACATAGATCTATATAAATGCAATGATTTTATGCCTTCCTTCTTTATTATTCATCCCTATATATACTATTATATGAGGGATTTCCATCGCTACATTACCATGGACCCGATACCATGGTTTCTGAAATAGAAGGTACTATGGCCCAAAACCAACAACTTTACAATATTTTAATGCGTTTACAAAAAGGAATGGGCTTCAAAATGAAGCCCTTATGATTCGCGGTGACTTTTTTGTGCGGTATTCACCATTCTCCACTGCTCTGTTGGGTGGTTCACTTTGTACTCCTCGACATCCTTTCTACTGTGTGCTTCCACAAAACTTGGATTTCTTCCCAAAATTTGCCCAAAATCTAGCCAACTTGGGCTATGCCAAATAGGCCCTCAACACTTACATGTGACTCATCCCATGTCACTCAGTTGTTGTTCCCCATCTTTGTTGTGATGCTCATGTAAGCATTATTATACTGCTGAAGTATTTCTGCTACTTGCTTCTCCTCTCAGCGCAATTATTCCAATAATGCCTCTATTATTGGTCTGGAAATATTATGTAGCACTTATTTCTCCCTCTATCATAGCACCTTGATCCTATGGTCTACGTTCTGCGAAAGATAGAGGGCCTCATCCTGCCACAGTTGAGTCCTCTCTTGTCAAAATCTTCTCTTTTCTCCGAAGGTCTTCAATATGCTTTTGAAGATTCTATCCTTAAGTGATTATGGCGAGCCTCTGTGAGACTGGTAAAGTCTTTGCAGTTTCCTGAAGTTATTCCAACTACTTCTACTTCATCTAGAGCTCCTCTTCAATCCTCTAAATGTTTGGATCCTCCTGTAGTGAGGTCCAAATCTGCATAGTTTCATCTAGTAGTTTTCCACAGTCCGCCACTGTGTCGGAGATGCCTTGCAGTGCAGATTTTAGATCCATTTCCATCTGTGTACATGCTTCCAGTGGCATGATTGGTTGCAACCTCATTTGTAGCTCAATAATCTTCACTTCATACTTGAAATTCATTTATGAAAACTTATTCTTTGAATCCCTTATTGCGAGGCTGAGCTTCATGACCTTCTCTGCTGGTGACTCTTCTTCGCAGACATTTATGTCCGAAACTTCACTACAATTTTTTGCGATGACTTCCTCTAGTTGCTACTATTTTTAGCGTGCTCCATCCCTTTCCTTAATCAGTTGATCGAGCTCCTTCTTCAGTGAAGCTCTTTCCTTCTCCACCTGAATATTTAACAACGAAGTGCATTGTTCTCGCTTCTACAGTTTAGTTACTTAGTGGAAATCATGCAATATCTGAGTTGGTAGCGTGGTGATGTTAATATTGACATGATCCCACCCTTTTTATTTCTCTTTATCTTTGGTTGATTCAAATTGTAATTCTCCAGATACTATATGCATAATGCTTAATCCAAATGTTGTTTCTTTTTGTCGCTCTGGCTGCAGTGGTTGACCTATTTGTTCTGGTTGTTTGGTTGTCTACGGTAACGCCTTTAACTCTACAATACCTTGTTGAACATCTTCCAAGAGTGCTCTGTAGTGATTATCAATCCTGTCCCATGTTTATTTTTTTACTTCCTATACTTTGGCTCTAATTTTGTTGATTTCCCCATCAGTAAGGATGTGTGGTATTGCACCCTTAGATTTGTGTTCCTTTTGCTTCTTTCTTGTGCTCATCATAGGTGTTGTAGGTATCCTCTTCTTGATGATGAATGGTGATTCCTCTGTGGCCTCTTCATTGCTAAGAGGATCCTCGGTACCCTGGACCTACTCTGGCTTTGTCTCTTTTGCATCTTTTCCTTTTTCCTTTCCACTTGGACTCGCATGCTACGAGGTATCCTTCTCTTCTTCAATGTCTTCTATGGTAGGAGTCATCCACTCTGATGAATAGTGTTGTATTATCCCGAGAAGGTCATCTTCGATGACCAAATATGGTAGAGGATGTCATGTCTCCATCAGATCCTTCTGAGCCATTACATATATCATGTGAAAGTCTACCTTAAACTTTTCTATATTTTGATACTGATCATACAAAATTGGTGGCAGTCTGGGATGCTAGTTCACCACCATGTGCAAGTCCATGTCCAACAATACAAATAAGATCATGTCCTCTTATGCCCATGATGGCTCCTTGGTATGCCAAAGTGAGGCATACTGCGCAACTTCGAATAAATTTGCTTTGATTGGAGGAAATTATGAATCCTTCGACTCCTTCCATGATAACAACATGATGATCAAGATCAACCACACATAGTGAAATGTCTTACCCTCTTCTTGTGCTTCTCAGTGGTCCTCCAAAAATTCCCTGCATAAATATCTAGCCCAATTGAACTGAACCTCTAGGTTGCACTACACGGCTAAGTAAACCACTGTCACAGGGACTTCATTTTCTATACACTTCCCCATTATCTTTCCGACTAAGATGTGTTCAGCGACATGCACCCCCTGGCTGCTGATGGAGTTAATATCATAACCTCACAATTTCTTTTATTAGCTCGAACTTGTCCTTCATGGTTTGTGCTACTTCCATGTCTTTGTTTTTGTCGACAAACTGTTCGGCGGGGTCCTTTCCTTGGTAGGGTAATCTAGTAATCCTTTGTATCAACATTTCATCAATCAAGATCCTCTTCCCCATCTATAGGCATCTTTCATGCATTAATACCAATGACATTCGAACATAGGCTGTGTTAGACGTGCTTCTATCGAAGTGTGGCAAATTTAACATGTTCAGCAAGCCTGATCTCTCCAATCCCTTAGCCCACTAGTTTGGCTCCAATCTTGTAACTCCTCTCTCTATATATTATACCTGTTGTAGGTACTTTCTCAACTTGAAATATGGATACTTACTTCGTTCATTGAAGTTCCAATCCTTCATCTTTAAAGACAATTTTTTTTGCAATAATTCTCCTTCAAAGGGCACTTTTTCTGGTAGCAGTGGTGTGAAAGTGTCGAATTTCACATATTTGGGATCTTTAATCAGCTTGGCACTTGGTTTCCTTGGTGGAAAATATAGTGGCAACACAAAGGTAATTTCCACACCCTCTGTCTCCATCTGTTGTATGTCAACTTCCTTGATCTAGGTCCGGGTGTGACAAAGGACCCTTCCAAGACCTTTTACTTTCGTGATGTGTTAAATTGCATTTTTAAAAGAACATAAATGAATACATGTGCATGTTGTAAAGAAGAGGAACATGTCAATCATCAACAACATAAAAACATAAGCCATTGATAACGGAGTTAATCCAGGAGGGACTACGTCTCCGGGCCCTGGTGTCAAGATGGTGTAGGCTGCTGCATTAAGTGATGTCAATAGTGATGATGTACATAAGAGGTGATGCCATTATCATACAAGGAAAATTCCCTTACGTAGGAGTGCCGCCAAGAGATGTTCCACTACGAGAACTCTCAATCAAACAAGACTCCTATCAGTATGACATAAAACTCATGCATGATGATCAAGAGCATCCCACCAACATGGCATAAAAGGGATCTCAATGCAAACATGCATGGCGACAACATGAGTATCCCATCAACATACAACAAAGGGATCTAAAAACACAACATGACGAATCGTGACAATAAGTACATCACACAGATGATTCTGCATCACATCAAGCAGGAATCATGAAGCAAGTATGAAAATAAGATCCCACATCAAACATCAAATAGGGATCTGTGCAGCACAATGCATAGCAAAAGAAGTACATGAACACATTGCATATACCTCACATTCAGGGGCCATCTGAAGAAGAGGATGTCAAACTACTGAAGCTATTTGTGCCATCGATCTCATGGTGTCGAATCACATGAAATGACTACTCGCACATTGAATGCTGACACCTTCACCCCACTTAGAAAAGTGGCCAAAAAATAGAATGAGCAAATAGAAAATCTGAACACACCATTAGATTTGTGGCATCAAATAGTGCAAAATCGACTATCAAATTTCTGAATTCTAAGTGAGAATTTGGGGCTCAAGGAATCTTTTAGATTCCCCCTAGATTCCTCAAAGATTCCCTCCTTCGAGTCCTTTGCAAATCTGCTGCTCAGATCAGGAAACTAACTGTGCCATCAATTTCGTGTCACTGAGAGGTGTAAGATTGACATAAAGTCTGTCCAATTTGGACACTGCAAAAATTTCACCCTTTTGGAAATTTTGCTTAGTCATGGTTCCACCTGCATAAAAATTAATTAAAAATTAACTCTACCTCATTTTCCATGCCTTCTCCTGGTTCCTCGATCTTCCTCCCAGGTGCACTGTGCAAATGAGGGTTTTATATCTTTTTTCGAGTGGATAGAATAAGAAATTTTGTTTGGGTGCAATGGTTAAGTTAAGAAAATCATTGAGGAGGGGTTAGGGGATCAAATCCCGCCCTTCCCTTTTTTATTTCTTAATGGTTTGTTTGACCAAAGTGGGGGTAGGTCCGCCGGTCTGGTGGCCCACTCCCCATAACTCCCTCTGTAATTCATTACCCACCGGTGTGTTTTGATGGCGTATTAAAAGTTGTTTGGAGGGGGCTGTTGGGGTTCATTTAATGGTGGTTCTTTAGTTTGTTGGGCCACCTGTGGTGTGGGCTAGCCACCTGGCCGGGCGGGTTCGATCCCCGTCGGCCCATTGTTATATGGAATATTTTAAATTTTGGGGGTGTGGGCCGGGCCCACTGGAGGTGGCTTGTGCCCACCCGATTTAATATATGTATATTGTTGGGCGGTTGAGGATTGGAGTACGATGGGGTCATGGTCGCCAGACTATTTAATAAAACATTTTTTTATAATTGCGGTTGTGTTTGGGGGCTGACGAGGGTCATGGCCCGTCGGCCAAATATAATTTGGTATTTTGGTTGGGGGGGGTGGCGGGGATGGTGGCCCGCCACCACATAATTATTATTTTTTTTGGATTTTTAATAATAGGGTATTTTTTAAAACTTTGTCTAACATAAGGGTTATTAGACAAATTAAAGAGGACACAATTTCTTCCGCTTTCAGGAGCTAAGTTTCATGTCCCAGGGTTAGTCAAAATGTAGGACACTTAAACCTAGCCCACAATCCAACTTTGACTGGTCCGTTCTCTGTCATACGAGCTCAGATGATGAACCGTTCGCACCGCTACGATTAGGGCGACGAGATCTACGCTCTAGTCCTAGTTTGAAAGCATTCTGATCACTTTAATTTTTGAGCTTCCATAAGCCCTCTTTGTCCTGTGTGTGTCTTTGGAGCCACCTGGATCAATCCTCCCCACTAAGGAGCTTTTGGTCCTCCAAAAGCATGAAAAACAATCTGCAACTTTTTTGTACCTTGTCTGCATCTCAAGTATCTTGAAAAGGTCTCACTTCCATCTCCTTCACCTTTGTTCTTCAGAGCCTTAAGCGATGAGCTGACACCTGCAACCTCTGCAACCTGTAGTACATTGTTTTTGCAAATTACATGCTTGTCTTTCATGACCAACTAATGACCCAAGCATCCCACACTTTCCATGAGTTTATAACACATACTTGGTGGTCAAGTTTACATCAAGATGGACACAATACCCCAGCTACGAAAACAAGGCCAACATATCATTGTTGCTTCAACAAGTGATGGAAAACACATCATCACTGCAACACATGATTTACAAAAACAAGGCCAAACACTATTTTGTTTTGACAAGTGGTGGAAACACAATATCACTTTCAGAGTTTATCATGCAACTCAAAATAAGACCAGACATCATTGTTGTTGAACAAGTGATGGAAAACACATCATCACTTTTACATTTTGAAATGAAACAAATGATTTACAAAAGCACGACCATGACATGCTAACATATCTAGAAACCATTTTTCACTTATCAATGTGAATGGGTCATCTCCTTGTGGTGGTTTTGTTTGTCGAACGATTGTTTCATCTAGTCCATGCACCAACACTTTGTCTTTAGGGCGCTGCTGTGGATGGATCCTCCAACAAGTGGATCTTTGATGGCCACTTCTATCGCAATGACTGCAATAGGTTTTCTTCCTCCAGATCTACTTAACATGTTTCTTTACCTACTGTTGAGAGGGTATTTCACACCTCATCCTTTTGTGTGCTGCCATTCTTTTCCAACAATTAGAAAATGTATGGTTATGTAATCCACAAAAGGTACATGTTTTTTGATGCCATGTTTTACGTTCATCTTTAACAACATGATTATAATCACAATGAAAATTCGAATGTTGAGAGTGGCTATACCTTTCCTCGTTGTCTCTAGTGTAAGTATGGCAATGAGAGATTGCCTTAGCTCTTTCCCTGCAATGGGTGCTGCCATGGGATGATGGGGATGTGTTCTCATCATTCTCTTTCCTCAACGATTTTGACAATGTCTCGGAATTATATGACACTTTTGAGAATTCTCCTTTGGTGTATCTCAAGCCTGCAAATTGAGGTCTCTGTACAACCTCCAACGGTTGAGTTATGCCTTGTTTACTAACACCAAGTTCTTTTTCCTCCTCGTGCCTCATCCTAGTAAGGACCCTCATGTTTGTCCCTATAATTTGGACCTCCAAATCTCCAACATAAATCATACTATGTGAAGACGAAACTGAAAGGAAATCAACATATTTTACCTCCTTTGTCGATGTGGAAAGAACTGATGATGGCTTCTCATCATCTGTCATTGGTGGTTCACTAGCTGTCTCGACGCATTCCCCAACTTCCTTTCTGACATACCCAAGTCCTGCCTGACGAGGTAATTCTTCTACTTTGATGGGGTTGACAATGCCTTGTCCATTAACTCCCAAGCCTTTTCCGTCATAACCCATTCTCTTCAATAGTTTGGAGCCAAATCCTGTGGTATGATTTTCAAAAATAGCGAAATCATCATCAAGAAACATACATGAAGATGGAGAACTACTTTTTACCTCACATGGGTCACGCTGCAACTTTTCCAAGGCCTCGTCCTTTGCTTGCAGCTGTCATAGCATACTATGTTTCTCCTCTTTCTCTTCATGTAGAAACATCTTCAATTCAACGTTCTCTATTTGAAGCTTTTGTTTGTTGTGCTTCAGTTCTTCCAGGGCCTCTTCTGTGGCTTGCAACTGAAGCTACAATCACTCCTTTTCCTCTGTCTCTTTCTGTAGAGTTTCATACATTATTTCTACCCTTTGGGAAATTTTGAGCATGGTTTCATACATCGCTTTTTCATCCTCTGTTGCTGCACATTCCATTGTTCACACTGCAATTCACATCCATGCAAAGACCGCTCCGATACCACTTGATCTAGGTCCGGGTGTGACAAAGGACCCTTCCAAGACCTTTTACTTTCGTGATGTGTTAAATTGCATTTTTAAAAGAACATAAATGAATACATGTGCATGATGTAAAGAAGAGGAACATGTCAATCACCAGCAACATAAAAAGATAAGCCGTTGATAACGGAGTTCGTCTAGGAGGGACTACATCTGTGGGCCCCGGTGTCAAGATGGTGTAGGTCGCTGCATTAAGTGCTATCAATAGTGATGATGTACATAAGAGGTGATGTCACTATCATACAAGGAAAATTCCTTCACGTGGGAGTGGCGCCAAGAGATGTTTTGCTGCAGGAACTCTTAGTCAAATAGGACTCCTATTAGTATGACATAAAACTCATGCATGATGATCAAGAGCATCCCGCCAACATGGCATAAAAGGGATCTCAATGCAAACTTGCATGGATACAACATGAGTATCCCATCAACATACAACAAAGAGATCTCAAAACACAACATGACAAATTGACATGACAACAAGTACATCACACAGATGATTTTGCATCACATCAAGCAGGAATCATGAAGCAAGTATGAAAACAAGATCCCACATCAAACATGAAACAGGGATCTGTGCAGCACAATGCATAGCAAAATAAGTACATGAACACACTACATATATCTCACATCCAGGGGCCATCTAAAGAAGAGGATGTCAAACTGTTGAAGCTATTTGTGCCATCGATCTCATGGTGTCAAATCGCATGAAATGATTGCTCACACATCAAATGCTAACACATGTACTCCACTTAGAAAAGTGGCTGAAAAATAGAATAAAAAAATAGAAAATCTGAACACACCATCAGATTTGTGGCGTCGAATAGTGCAAAATCGACTATCAAATTTCTGAATTCTGAGAAAGTGAGAATCTAGAGCTCAAGGAACCTTTTATATTCTCCCTAGATTCCTCAAAGATTCCCTCCTCCAGTTCCTCTGCAAATATGCTGCTTAGATTAGGAAACTAACTGTGTCATTGAGTTCGTGTCACTGAGAGGTGTAAGATTGACATAAAGTTTGTCTAATTTGGACACTGCAAAAATTTCACCCTCTTGGAAATTTTACTCAGTGATGGTTCCACTTGCATAAAAATTAATTAAAAATTAACTCTGCCTCATTTTCCGTGCCTACTCCTGGTTCCTCCATTTGCCTCCCAGGCGCACTGTGCAAATGAGGGTTTTATATCATTTTTCGAGCGTGTAGAACAAGAAAGTTTGTTTGGGCGCAACAGTTAAGTTAAGCAAATCATTGAGGAGGGGTTAGGGGATCAAATCTCGCCCCTCCATTTTTTATTACTTAATGGTTTGTTTAACCAAATTCGGGGCGGGTCCGCCGGTCTGGTGGCTTCTTCCCCATAACTCCCTTTGTAATTCATTAGCCACCGACGCATTTTGATGGCATATTAAAAGTTGTTTGGAGGGGGTCGTTGGGGTTCATTTAATGGTGGTTGTTTGGTTTGTTAGGCTGCCCATGGTGCGGGCTGGCCACGTGGCCGGGCGGGTTCGATCCCCACTAGCCCATTGTTATATGGCATAGTTCAAAGTTTGGTGGTGTGGGTCGGGTCCACCGGAGGTGGCCCATGCCAGCCCCGTTTAATATATGTATATTGATGGGTGGTTGAGGATTAGGAGTCTGGCGAGGTCATGGTTGCCGGACTATTTAATAAAACATATTTTTATAATTACGGTTGGGTTTGGGGCCAACAGGGGTCATGGCCTGTCGGCCAAATATAATTTGGTATTATGGTTGGGGGGGGGTGGGTGGCCCGCCACCTCATAATTACTATTTTTTTTGGATTTTTAATAATAGGGTATTTTTAAAAATTTTGTCTAACATAAGGGTTATTAGACAAATTAAAGAGGCCATAATTTCGTCTGCTTTCGGGAGCTAAGTTTTACGCCCCGGGGTCGGTCAAATTGGAGGACACTTAAACCTGGCCCACAACCGAACTTTGACCAAAACTTTGATTGCCTCATTCTTCCTATACGAGCTCGGATTGACAAAACATTCACACCACTGTGATCAGGGCGACAAGATCTATGCTTTGGTCCTAGTTTGAAAGCATTCTGATCACTTTGATTTTCAAGCTTCCATAAGCCCTCTTTGTCCTGTGTTTGTCTCTGGAGCCACCTAGATCATTCCTCCTCACTATCATGGATTTGTTTTGGTTCTTTCTGCTACACTGGTTTCTTCGCCTTCTGTGTAGGTTTCTTATCCCACTTGTTCTTTGTTCGCTACTCTTTTTCTACCTTCTTTCTTGGGGATGTCCTTAGCTCTACTCTAGAGGCTTCAGCTGGTCTCTTTTCTTGTCTTCTTTGTGGTTGTTCTTAGGTCACTACTTGTTTTCATGGCAACCTCATGCGCATTAGGGCACAGGTACACTTGATGCTACGAATTTACCAGTTCGACCTTCCATGATGCCTACTAGCTCTTTCTTTGCAAACTCTCTAGAAATCTCTTTGAAACTTCTCTCAGACATACAACAACACACTTGTCTCACACTTGGTTGCAAATTCTCAAACTGAATTCTCCAGATAGCAAAGTGTAAAATGTGGAGTGGGACATGGCTTTTATAGCGAATTTGAATTTTGAACCCCATAATTAGCTTAGATCTTGCTCATTCAATTCAGATATGGCACTAGATCCAGTTAGCTATGCTTCATAAATGTGTTTCTCCCACGCCTCTTAACAAAAACTTTCTTTTAACGGTAGCTTTTTCCTTCCAACGGTCATATTTCCGGCGAACTTTGACGAACCTTCCCTTGTGGTGCAACAATCCTTCCTTTGTCATGGTTCTTTCGGACTTCGACATGCTCCTAAGTATCACGTTGTAATCTTCCTTTGGCGAAGTTACCTTCTATAGAGTAGTTTATAGTCTAATGCCCACTTTCAACTGCATGTGGCACTAAGACTCTTCTCCTTTCATCCTTTAGTGTGAAGCTCCAAGGACAGAGTCATCCCTGTATACCTTCAATCTACTACCATTCACTCGTCCTAGAATTAGCTAACCATTTAACTTCACGTGTTGAAATCCACCACCATCAAAGATGTGCTTGATGATATATGGTCCTAACCAATGTGTTTTCAATTTTCCTGGGAACTTCACAAATTTGTTATTATATAAAAGTACAAGATCTCCTTCCTAGAATGTATTTTGTTCAAGGAAAATTTTAGGGGCTAATATTCGTAGGTGGGCTAATATTCCATGTTTTTTCCAAAAAAAGATTCGCCAATTTCTATTTTTCTAAAAATGAATTCACCCAAATTTTATAGTATAAAATTATTTTACCTTAAAAATCGCTAATATTATATATTGTCTAATATAAAATAATTAGAAATCTAAACATTTTTACAAAATTATCATCAAACATTTTAAGATTTGGATATTAGGGACTAGTAAGATTCGCTAAGGTTGCTAAACTTTAAGATAAACTTCCATCCTCGAATTTTCCTTGCTTTTGTTTGAAGTGCCTGTCATGCTAGGATTTCTCCCTTTCTTTTTTCACTTGCTGATGAAAACCTGCTATAAACATGTCTTTTTCCAAAGAAATTAATTGTGCCATCCTGTCTTCCATTATATCGAAGTCTGTCATGTCTATGAAGGTTGCAATTCTTAAACTTGGCACAATGTACTCCATAGGCATGATTTCTTCTTGTCCATATACCAACCTAAAATGTGTCTGTCTTGTCATTTTCTTGCATGTTATCCTATATGCCCACAACACCACTGGAATCCTTAGATCCCAGTCATTTTTGTTCACATTGCACACTTTTATGAGTGCATTCTCCATAATCTTATTGAATGCTTCCATAATTCCATTTGCTTGAGGATGATAAGGAGTGCTCTTCTAGTGGTAAACTTGAAATTCCTCAGTTAATGCTTCAATGGTTTGATTCAAGAAATGTGACCCTTGATCACTCATCAATATCTTTGGACACCCAAATCTGGACAAAATATACTCAAATATGAACTTCGCAGCAGTTTCTGCACTGCAATCCTTCACAGGTTGTGCTTTGACCCACCTAGTCAAATAATCAATCGCAGTGATTATATACCTCACACCAATATTTTTCCCTGGTGGATTGATCGGTCCCACAAAATCAATAGCCCATTTTTCAAAAGCCTGTAATGTTACTTGTGGTACTAGTGGCATTTCATCTCTTCTTGAAGGTTTTCCTGTTCTTTGGCAGATATCACAAGCTCAACAATATTCCTTTGCATCTTTGTGTAATGTAGGCCACCATAGTCCTTCTCTTAAAATTTTCTGTGTAGTGGCTTTCCCTACATAATGTCCACCAATTGCACCACTATGAGATTTTGTCAAAATTATCTGTCTTTCGTGCTCAGGAACATACATGCACAGTATTTCATCTAGTCCCAATTTATACAAATGCCCTGCTATCAGTGAAAAATTGGTTGCCTTAATCACTAGCTCTTTCTTCTATCGCCTAATGTATTCTGAAGGAGTCATTCTTGTGGTTAAGAACTAAACAATATCAACGAAGTTCTCATCAGCTACTCTAATGAAAAACGACTGCACATCAGGAAGATCATCCTCTATATTTGTTGGTCCTTCTCCTGTTCCTATCCTCAATAAATGATCAAGTCCAACATTTAGTGTTCTTGGATTAAAAATAACTTCAAAGTCATAGCCACCTGCAAATTTTCCCTCCTAAAACAGGCTTGTTTACCAAATATTTTAGTGTAGAGTGATCTGTGAACACATTGAAATGTGATCCCAACAAATAATGTCTGAACTTTTGTAATGCATATACCATAGCTAGACCTTCCCTTTCTGTAGTTGTATAGTTATTATTTGTTATCAGGAAATCTAGTGTCTATGCAAAGCTGCTAGTTCCACTAAGACGGGTAGCTATCTTAGAAACAAACAGATTAAAGTTACTTTCGTTTTCCTTTATGAGAAGTAGATAGGACAGGATCAAAGAATACCAACTCAATCTTTCGCTCGGTTCTTTGCTTGTTCCTTCTCCTCACTGACAGGTCTTTGCCGCTTCTCCCTTGACCACTTCGCTTCAAAGAGTACCTGTAAAGTCAAAGTGGCATAATACCTTCAAAGTGTAGAGATCTACAATCATAAACAATATAGGACTAGATATATATTGACCACACAAATGCATATACTATCAGACATACGAGAATGTGGAGGAAAACTTGAATAGCTTTATTGATGTAAAGATTAGAAGAGAGGATTACAACCCATTAGTCTAACCCAGTGTCATCCTCCCAGCATGAAAGCCCTTCTTCACCTCATGAAAAGCTTAGATCACCCAACACTATGATATTCCACCAGGAAACCAACAACACTTCCTTACAAGATACAAAATTCTAGCCTCTGGATCTCTGGGATGAGGGATCCATATATAGATGATTGCAAGGAGGTGAGTCAGCTTTTGGGGTTTTGATTAGTGTCTTCTCTATAATATTTCTTGATTCCACTTGGAGATTGATGATCTCTTACTCATCCCTGAGCGAATTCAGAGAGGCAAGTGTCACAGGAGAAGTTTTTGGAAGATTCCATGATCATCCACCTCGCAAACTGTCTCCACCATTTGTCCATTCTCGCCCATCACACCCTACAGAAGGGCTTTCCAGTATGCATCGCACCTTTTACACTGGGCAGGTGAGATGCATTGCACCTTTTACACTGGGCAGGTGAGATGCATCACACCCTTAGCACTGAGCGACTTGTATGGTCCAGTTTTGACCAGTTTTGAGCAGTTTTCTATGGAGAACTTCTGGGAGATGATGTAATAAGCTTACCTTGTTCCTTTAGGGCATGAAACAACACTTTTATGGACTCAGAAGCCCTTGGTTTATCGACATATATGATTGGGGTTGCAGTGCACAAAAATGTCTATAACAGTTGCCCCCTAAAGCATGAGGTCGTTAATCTTTTGATGTTGGGTGAAATGCTTTGTCATGAGGATCCGAGGTTTTTTGAACCGGAAGGTGACCTGTAATAAGATACAATACAATACATTATCTTCATAATATTTTCATGATCTAGCTGAGGCGGGAATTCCCATTCTCAGCTTTATAAATTCATTTTCATGTACATAGGACAGACAACCGTCTGTGTGGCAAACTGATGATTCTGATAGAGCCATCATCCTTTGATTCAGATGATCATCTGTGTAGCAATGATGTACATTTGATGTCTTTATTTTCCTGAATATATCGCAGCCCGGATGGATGAAACTAGATCTGGGGTCTTCAAACTCATCCAATCTTCGCCCGAAGTACAAGTCGATCCATGTGAAAAATTTTCTGGAGTCGGACATGGAAAGACATCGTCTGATTACTAGCCAATGATGTAAGCTGTTAACAGGCACAAGAGTAATCACTGATAATGATGATGACCCTCAAGGTATGGCAGTACAATTCACGTGGTGTGAAAATGGGACTTGGCATCGAACACCATGCAAAATCTCTCAGTCGAAGGCCATTGATGTAAACCTGTCGCCAAAAGTGAGAAACTTGCCATTAAGGCATGCAAGCTTCAAAGTACTAAAAGGGTTGTTCCTAGGTCGACTTCTTGGATATTGAGATGATGTTGATAAGAAGTGACCCATCGTAGGAGGGCCTTAATGAATCCCACATCTATGACATAGAACAGAGCAAATGACTTTTGGAGGTGAAAACGATCTGATGATATAGGGTTCAGGGTGGCAGTCATGAAAGAATGAAGCGTAAAGGTATTGCAGCAGATGAGACACAAGATGGGTTGGTGAATTCTCTGATCGACTTCTCTTGAACATATTAGTGACACTAAAATGTGTTATAGACATTTTTGTGCCTTACAGCTCTAAGCATGAAATGTCCATAAACCAAGGGCTCCTAAGTCCCTAAAAGTGTTGTTCTAACTCCTAAAGGAACAAGGTCAACAAATTACAGCTTCTCCTAGAAGTTCTCCACCAGAAACTGCTCAGAATCAGTCAAAATCAGGATCATTTCAGCTGCTCCACTAGCCAAGTGTGTTGCATAGCACCCAAGTCCACTAGCTAGGTGCGTTGCAACGCACCTAAATGCAATACCAGGGTGCGTTGAGCGGGAAATGACAAGTGGCAGAGTCATTCCACGAGGTGGAGAGACAATGGAAGCTTCCAGAATCTTCTCCAATGACACTTGCCTCACTGAATTCGACCAAGGATGAGTAAGAGGCTCTCAGTCTCCAAGTGGAAGCAAGAACTGACAGAGAGAAGACACTAGTCAAATCATAAGCTAACTCATACTCCTTGCATACATCTATATATGGATCCCTCATCCCAGAGATCCAGAGGCTGGAATTTTGGACATTGCAAAGAATTGCTGTTGGTTTTGAGATAGATATCAGAGTATTGGGTGATTTATGCTTTGTTGGAGGTGAAGAGGGGCTTCTTTGTTGGGAGGTTGATGCTGGATCAGGAATCATCGGTTGTAACTCCTCCTGGATCTTCTTGTTATATCAATAAAACTATTTGAGTTTCTCCTACATGCTTGTGTATCATTGATGCTTGTTACATTTGTATGTTTAGCTTAAATCTGATCCTAAGCTATTTATGAATATAAATCCATGTCTTTGTGTAGTTTTCTTCTTCTGTGATCTTACAGGAACTTGGTGAAGCTGGGCAAGTAAGGAATCAGGTAGCTGGAAGCTGTCAAAGAAGAGAGAGATTGGATCAAAGGACTAGCGCAAGACACAGGTTGGTTCATCCTATTCCTCTTTGTTTATAGTTCATAAATAAGAATACAAAAGTAGTTTTCTCTGTTTGTTTCTAAGGTAACTGTCACACCTTAGTGGGATAGAGTCGTTTTGAATAGACACTTATCCCGATAACAAAATGGCGACTCCACTGGGGACCGGACTGTCTAGTTAGTTTGTTTGTGTTTCTCCTGTTATTTGTTTCATAAACTTAGAAGTAGCAAATCGAACTGCATTTGCCATTAACAAATGCAAAGTAGACATCTGCTGCTTCAATCCATTCACTGGATCTGTTTATGATTTGAACAGCTAATTCACAAATGATCTGATTTCCCTTTGTGATAGCTCTTAGACCTTCTTTAAATCTACCCTCTGATTGTGCATTACTGATTGCTTTTACTCGGCCAAAAACCATAGATTAAACTGCAAACCGTGACCCAGAACCCAGATAGAATTCTCGTTTCTGCCCCAGCGCAGGTACTGTGAAGAGTTCCTGCATTTCAGCGCAGTTCCCGAAAGGACAACCTGCATTACAATCCAGTTTCTCTGTGTAACAGGTGCGCTGATAAGCCTAGCCTTGTGCAGCTGAGGTTCTTTGCTTCATTTTTTTCAATTTTGTCTCTGATTTTTGCAGCCTGTGATCAGTGTATGTGTCTGTTTAAAAACCCCTTTTCCTTGATGTAATTCTGCCTCCTTTGTACAAAAAGACTGTAGATGTTTTTGTGTGTTTGTTACGTCATTTACAGCTTTCCATTGCAAAAGTAGAATAGTCATACTGTCGTCCTTTGATTCAGATCTGTCGCAAGTGTCGATTTTGATCATAGGAGAAAGTTTATTTGCTGTTGACAGTCGATTATGCTTTTACTTTTGCCTTTGGTCTGAATTTGTGACTTTCTAGTGTCGAAACGAGTATTTATTTCAAAATCATAGTGTCGTAATCATCTCTACCTTTTGATTTCGAAAAGAAGCTTGTTTGTGTTTGTCACTTGAAAGCAAATTCAGATTTGTACAACAACTTTCTTTTTAGGCATCAATATTAAGAAAGTGAAAAAAAAAACACATGCATGTGCATTTGCATATTGGTAGTCTGTTTGGCTTGATTTAGGAAAGTGCATTTACAGTGTGCTCTTTGCTCTTTGCGAAAAGATTGTGTCTTTCTTTTCCCCTTGTAGCTAGGATTTTCATTGCTGAAAAGAGATAAAAGTTTGTTTATCATCTTTAGATTGCATTTTAGGAATTACATCTACATCTCGTGGTGATCCCAAAAGGAAAACTTCATAAGAATGATCAACTTAAAATAAACTCAATGAACTTAACAACACTTTGGAACTTAACGCACAACATTTAGAGGTCTAGGCTAGAGACGTATTCCGGCGTCGTAAAGCCTGGTAACTGTTGTCCTCACTGATGGTTGGGTGATTCCTCCACTTTGAGACGATAAGTGCCAGTACGGACTTGTGCTCCCACGTACCGTCGAGTATATATTGGGAGACCCCTATAGGCTTAAAACCTTTTATCCATAGGAAGCCGTGTCGGCCGCCCTACTGATCGCAATGCATTGAACACAGCATTCGGGAAGATTGACTGTCGTACCGTAAAAAGTATTCTACAGTTTTGCGATTAGTTTGGTACTCCCTCTACCTAGACCTCCAGAGCAGTCCCTTTCGTTCCTTTTCAGACTCCTTAACGGAAAAGGTCCATCTGAGCACTTGTCACTTCAGGCTCATTAAAAATCGAAGGAGACTAGAGTCATCTTTTGTTTTTTCTCGACTCTTAAAAACTGAAAAAACAAGTTGTGTCAAAAGCGTCTAAAATTCATTTAATTCAGAAACATACCTTCCTCTTATTTTAGTTGATCGAGTAATCCGCAATCGTGGAAGAAAGTCAATTGAAACCCCATCATTCGCGGAGGCTTACAAGTCAACCGTCTTTGTCTCCGGAATCGAAACCAGTACGGACAAGGAGAACTCATTTAACCGGTTCCAAGTCTCCTATCAAAGTTAGAACAAGTGTTCCAACGACATCAGAGACTCCGGTTACTCCAAACATTTCTGGAATCCCTGCCTCAACAGAAGAAGTTCAACAGCCACAGAAGGACAGTGGTACTGATCCTAGTTTGAGAATAAACATTGGTGTTACTGAATCAGTTCCATCTATAACCGGTTCAGAGAGTCTTACTCTTCAAACATCTATCGCTGCTTCTTCGGCACTAGAAATATTTTACGGACCTGACGGTCTTCCCCTTCCACCTGGTCTGATTGCGATAGAAGAAATTATAGAAGATCCTCAAACAAGTACTCCAACGCACTTTGGAGTCGGGATCACTCTATATCCTTCGACATCAGAAGTTAGTCTACCACAAGCGGAAGTTCCTGTAGAATCGCTAGGTAATCTTTTGGATAGACTACAAATGTCTGAACAACCGTCAACATCTAGGACTGTGTCTTCTGACACAGCGACGGCAGAACTCCCTGCTGTCACTCCGACAATGTTTGTCGGCATACCATCTGTCCCGACTAGCTCACAACCGCTAGAAGGAGCCCACCCAGGGGCTATTTCGACAGTCTGGTCCGTTCCTGTTTGTTCATCCGGAATAATATCCAGAAACTCTTATGTTGAGTCTCGACAAATTGATCCATTTGGAGGTCAATTTGGGCTGTCCAGTCCCCAAGGGCAAACAATTCCCTTGAGTTCTGGATTACCACCGTATGGAGGGCAGTATTCCCTTTCATTATCCCCTCCAGGAGGATATCCATACGAGAGTTCACAACAGCATTCAGGTTATACTGGAATTACCTCAAGTGGTTGGGTACCTATTCTACCTCAACAACCAAGAGTTGTGTATTCGATGCAACAATGCGTACCTATGTCGAACATCCCGACTATGCCAGCTATTGTGACGGTGTCGCAAGTTCAAGCGCTGCCTGTTGTATGTCAACCTCAGGTTTCTCAGGTTGTAATGCAACAGCCCCTTGACCCTGCGACTCAACCACAATCGTCGACTAGTGGGGCGACACAGGTCCAGACGGGTACAATTACCCCTCACCTTGGTCAAACAGTTAGTATCGGGCAACAGCACATGGCTTCACAACCATGGCTGGTGCAATACCAACAACCGCAATTCCAACAAGTATACCAAGGTACTGAGCAGCAAATCTTTGCGAACAGTGGACAGCCGTACATTCAAAATGGTCAAAATAAACCATTCTACAATGGTCAAGTCCACCAACCTTACCAAACATACCAGCAACAAATGCATTATGCCAGTATGCAAAGACCAATTGCTCAGGCGATTCCATCGTATCCTAGGTATGCTTCACCTAACCTGAATCAATAGTTACCATTCGTGGCAACTTTAGAGTTACCTGATTTAAACCGGTTAACAAACGATCCAATTGCTTATGCCCCTTGGTGGCCAGCGATTCCGCATAAGCTTCCATCAGATATTCCTAAATTTAATGGAAATCCGGGTGAAGATCCATCGAATCACGTGATGACCTTTCATCTATGGTGTTCATCAAACACCCTAAATGATGATTCGATAAGACTTCGCCTCTTTCATAGGACATTAACGGGTCTAGCGGCAAAATGGTACATTGAATTGCCTAGAGCTTCGTTCGACAACTTCAGCACCTTAGCCACAACCTTTTTAACCCATTTTCAATTACCAATAAGGTATGAAACGGGAACAGAACTGCTTGCCAACTTCAAACAGACAACGACCACTCACATATCTGATCATATACATGAGTGGCGACGTCGTCGTAGGATGGTAAAAACGTATGTTCCCGATCAGCTATTAGCTGAATGGTTTATCAAGTCATTACTGCCTTCCATCACGGAAGATGTGGCAAAGGGGGGAGTCGTAATGGAAGAGCAAGTGATCGCTCGTGCACAATATCTGGACTTGATTTACACTCAGTCCGGCACGCTCTACGACAAAATACCTGACGCCCCTAGATCGGAATTCTCAATTCCTCCTCCTCCTAAATCGAACAATGACTCTCATGCCGGCGATGGCGTGATTGGCACGACAGACACGAAATCGACAAAGGCTACATCCAAAAAGGCCCGTAATATTTCAGGTCAAAATGCAAAAGACGAACTTCTTGCTTCGGAAGTAAATGCCGTATCGACAGATAAGGGCAAAGAAACCAAGCAACCAGGAAGCAAGAAGAAAGGCAAAGGGAAGAAGAAGAAACAGGATGAATCATCACCTAAAAAATCTTCTTCAAACCCTCCTGGAAATAGGAAACTAAAATTTCCATGCATGATATGCGATGAGGATCATCGGACAACGAATTGTCCGTACAAAGCTGAGCTTAAGAAATTCTTTAAAAGTTCGAAAACCTCAGCAGTGTTAACTGATCCGTTTCCGAATCCAGGAACAAATCTGGTTGAAAGTGGAAATGCTTCCCCGTCTCAAGTGCTAATGTTGTCGATTTCAAAACAACAGAATGATGCTTTGATTTTGACAAGGAACAAAGATTACGGGAATCCGCAGTTGTCGAACAACAAGGAAAAAGATCAACCAAGTAGTTCAACAACAACTTCGACAGAAGTTGTACCACCCACCATCCCTGAATTGACGATAAAACTACCGAAGGGAGTAGTACACAAGTCGACATTTAATCCCTGCACTAGAGCGGCACAACATTATAACATAGTGGAAGATTTGGCCCAATCGCCATCCGCTATGTCAACTCTTGAAGTACTACAAAATTGCCCATCCCAAAGGCAGGCTTTATTATCGGCCATTGGTGGGATTGATCCAAAGGATTCCAATCTTGTATCCTTCGACCACAAAGGGTACGATCCTCAGTTACCAGCTCAATTAGCTTTCCTTGTTCAAGTGAAAGCCCTCAACAAAACTGTTCACCGAATGATTATTGATGAGGGGGCATCTACATGTATTATGTCGATGAGTTGCTGGAAAACTTTAGGATCTCCAACCTTGTCGCGGTCTACGACGACATTAAAAGCATTCGACGGAAGGACATATACCCCATACGGTATCCTAAATAACTTGAAAGTTGAACTAGGAGGGAAAACAGTAGAAATAGATGTTGAAGTCATCGATGGGAATCTTGATTACAACATCCTACTGGGACGACCATGGATATATGCCATGGCAGCTGTTGTGTCGACCTATTTTAGAAAGATTGCATTTCCCTTTCAAGGAGGGATTACAATTGTCGATCAACAAAACTTCCTCCCCAATGGTTCTCAAGTTACAGGAAGCATTCCCATGATCCATGGAAGCCCCCATTCGCTTCAGAATATCGGAGTAGGCCTACTAAAAGATCCTATACTAATGGGAACTTTCGCTCTTCCACCTCCAATCAATCTGGCGGAAGTAGCGTCGATAGGAACCTTCAACATGATATCTTCTATAAAGATCTCAGAAGACGATATCAACATGGATCATGCAATGGTTTTGCCCCCAAGCCCAATGGAAATATTATAGCAATCAATGTTTCTAGCATGGGAGGCAAACCCAAATCAACGCTCATCAAGCGTTTGGATAGATAAGTCTAGAGAATATGGTACTCCTTCAGATCCTTGGTCGCAAGTGCATGTCACCGACGAAGGAATTCTCGAAGCTATGGTAATTGAAGGAGCACCATGGAATGATTCCCACCATCGTTCTCTTCTTCCGGAATGTGAAGAAGATACTCAAAATGACCTATGCTATCCTTCAGTAGTTGATTTTCTATCAAATACTGTAAATACGGTGGATTCCAAGTGAAACTTATCCAACATTGAAGAGACTATAGCCATAAATATCTCGACCAAAACAGATGTTGTAGAGAATATTTATGTCGGCAAATGTTGTTCTCCTTCAGAACAACATTTCAGAGGGCAATGAATTATGCCTTCCATGACATCAAAAACATCGTTCAAACATACCTTGACGACCTTCTGGCTCATTCGCGAAAGTGGACTGATCATCCGCAGCATTTAAGAGCGATATTTCTACGTTGCCGACACTACAAGATACAACTCAATCCGCACAAATGTGTATTTTGCGTCAGTTCTGGTCGTTTGCTTGGCTTTGTAGTCTCCAAGGATGGGATTCGTCTCAACCCGTGTAAGGTCCAAGCAATCATAAATTTGCCTCCACCTTCGGATTTGCTTCAGATTCAGAAACTCCAAGGGAAAGCAAACTTTCTGAGGAGGTTCATTCCAAATTACGCTGAACTTGCTAAAGGTTATACTCGTCTCTTGAAAAAGGAAGTACCCTTTGTCTGGGATCAGGTTGCGCAAGCTTCCTTTGATGCTTTAAAAGATTCCCTAATGAAAGCATCATTAATGTACACCCCTGATTATCAAAGAGATTTTAACCTGTATCTGGCTGCAGCAGATACGACCATCGCAATGGTTTTAGTTCAAGAAGTCAATGGAATTGAACATCCTATTTATTATTTAAGTAAGAACTTAAATGATACAGAAAGAAAATATTCTTATGTTGAAAAACTAGCGCTTGCAGCTGTTCAAGCGATACAAAGATTTCGACACTATGTCCTCTTTCGGAAGACTACCATTCTGTCAGATTGCAACCCCATGACTTATATATTGTCGCGACAGTTGCTGGGGGGCAAATATTCAAAATGGATAGCAATCCTTCAAGAGTTTGATCTGGAATTTGTAAAATCCAAGTCAAAGAAAGCTCTAGTTTTCGCAGAATTATTATGCGATCTCCCATCATCGTCCAACGATGAAACATCCGAAGAATCAATCGTGGATGAAAGTTTGTTTCTGATATCTACAAGCAATGAGTGGTATGGGGATATAATCATTTATCTCCAAACCCAAAAATTTAGGCCAAACACCACCCACTCTGAACAAAAACGTATACGATACCAAGCAAAAGACTACATGATCGTCGGTGATACACTTTACCGTCGTGGTATTGATACAGTTCTGAGAAGGTGCCTCACCCATGAGGAGGCCGAAAAAGTCCTGAATGAGTGTCATTCAGGCGCGTGTGGGGGGCATCAATCTGGATATGCTACAGCACAAAAAATCTTACGAGCAGGATACTTCTGGCCAACAATGTTCAAAGATTGCATAACCGCAGTCAGAAGTTGCCATGCTTGTCAAATTTTTGATAGCAAAACCAGAAGACCACCCGCACCTCTACAGCCAATAGTTGTTGTTGGGCCATTCGCCAAATGGGGCATCGATTTCATGACATGTAACCCCACCTCGACCGGGGGGCATGGGTATATCATAGTCGCAGTTGACTATTTTACCAAATGGGCCGAGGCGATGCCTACATTAGATAATACTGGTGAAATTGCTGCCCTCTTCTTTTTCAATCATGTAGTCGCCAGATTCGGCGTACCACAGGCTATAGTCACAGATCATGGATCGCATTTTCGCAATCACATGATGTTTGAATTAGCTGCCAAACTAGGGTTGTCTCACGACAGCTCTACTCGATATTATCCGCAGGCTAACGGACAAGTTGAAGTGATCAACAAGGTCCTAAAACGCATGCTGCAAAGGATGATCGGAGTTCACAAAAGAAGATGGCACCTAATCCTGTACTCAGCTTTGTGGGCTTACCGAACATCAGTAAGGAATGCAACCGGGTTCACACCCTTCCAACTGGTATATGGCCTGGAAGCAGTCTTACCAGTCCAGTGTGAAATCTCGTCTCTCAAACTCGCAATTGATCTCCTCCCCGGAACTTCGGAAGAAGAGGCTCGTTTCTTGGAATTAATCCAATTGGATGAAACCCGTCGTGACGCCGCTTTGGCTAACGAAGCCCATAAGAAACGAGTCAAGGCGCAGTTCGACAAAAATGTCAAACCCCGTGTCTTCTCAGAAGGTGACTTGGTCTTGCTTTACGACCAAGAATTCGATAAATTGGGAGCAGGTAAATTTAAGTCTTTATGGATGGGCCCCTATATTGTTAAGTGGGTGTTAGCAAAGGGAGCCTACGAGTTAATGGATTATGACGGAATTCCACTGGCGCAACCTCGTAATGGGTTGTACCTCAAGCGTTACTATGCGTAGTAGTAACCAGTATGCTTTTGTTATATTTTTGTTTTCGCTAAAGTGTTTGTTTTGGTCGAGTAATCCACCTTTTTACATTTATTGCAGATGTCAAACCCATTGGAGCCATGTGTTGGATATGCCGACGGAGCGAGTCGTAGTTCGCGGAACCTGTCCTCCGCAGCCTGGGCCATTTTTGATCCAAGCGGCGAGTTAGTAAGTTTCAGAGGTGTATGTATTGGTCGATCAATGAATAATATCGCTGAATATAACGCGTTGATAGAAATTCTCTCTGATGCCATCACTCATGGTATACGCCGACTAATTGTCAGGCTAGACTCACAACTCGTAATACTACAACTCAATGGTATATATTCTGTCCAAAACCCAGCTATTTATTGCATGTTCCTAAGGGTTAAGATTTTGGAAAGACAATTTGATCTTATTCAATACCAACATATTTCCAGAAACTTAAACACATTAACCGACTCATTAGCAAACTATGTGTTAGATAGACATTTGTAACATTTATAAAAGGAAACACATCATCAATGTTTTACATGTGGATCATATAGCTCAACCAAAATAGAACCCCGAAAATCAAAAAATATATATAGCTGTTTATGGTTTACACATAATGTTCTGTAACCAAGACAAAATCGGTCACGCGACCCAAAAACTCAAAATGCTAGGGGGCACCCTAGTCTAATGATGCTCGTGATAGCAAGTCACAGCCTGTGCGATCATGCGTAGGAGACGAGTCCATCGTCTGGGCACACCAGTAGTATGCCGCTGTAACCGCAAAGGTAGCTCGTCAGTCCTCACATCTGGTATACCGAGACTGAGGCCCTCAACCTGCTCCTGCAAAGCTGTGAGAGTCTCGGCCACATCGAGGTCGCGAAGAATAGCCCTTCCTACGGCCTCTCCTGCTGGAGCAATAGCTGGTACTCTCAGGCGAACTACTAGACGAACAGGACCAACATCTGCATGTACACATGAGTTTGATTAGAGTCTTGATAGAACAAAGCACAAGGACATTATAAACAAAAACAGTAAACAGCAATATGGTCAGAGATTTTACCAATAGCACCCCACTGCTCACCATCCGGCAATACTAAATCTGGATCACCCCGAAAGTCCATGCCAGCATATGGATACTCGGCATAAACCATCTCCTGACGATCAAACCACCTGAAGAAGGTATCAAAAAATGAAATCTGTGATTGGCCAACATGCCTAGACATATGGTCGACCCATCTCTGCATACGTGGTTCAGTAGGAGAAGGTAAATCGAGTGCAATGTACTGCGGTTGCATAAGTGGTATCTTCTCCAAGGCAAAGGTGGTCAAAACATAACCGTACCCAAAGTTCTTCAACCTCCCGTTCTTTATCTTGGTCAACTATTCTTTCATCACAAGAAGTACTGCGTCGCACCAGTTGAACACCTTCGGTTGGAGGCATTCCAAGGCATGCTGCATATAGGATCTGTTGGCTACATGAAGAGACGCACTACCGGCCATCCTACCAAAAGTAAACAGGATAGTCCTAAGGGACCTATCAGTGACATCACGGATGATGATCTTGCCGTCTTTACTCGGCTGAGATCCTTCTCTGCAATACCGGCGGACATAATCTCTCACAGAATCGCCTCCTCGGGCCGAACCTGACAAAGAGATGGGGGCACCCCGCCTCGACAAGCTAGTCAAGAAATAGATGTCTACTGCAGTCAAGGGGATAGATTTGCCCCTAATCTGGAAAACCTGATTGATAGGATCCCAAGCATCGAGAAAATACTGCAGTAAGTTGATCTGCTGTCTCATGCTAGAAATGCGGAAGAACTTCAGCAAGCCACAATTCCGCAGTGCGTTCACTGTGACTGGATCATGTAGGGCAATCATGTCCTCTTCTTCATGCTCACGTTCTCACCATGTAAGGGTCATCTTGCTCCAAGATCTCTAAAAAACCAACAAGAGAGGAGTTAAATCCTGATTTTGGTAAGAAACAGGCAAAAATTCCATAAAAAATTGTGCAACAAATTCCCTTTCTGCGCCTAACGCACCTGCAGCAGTGTTCTAGGTGCGTTGAATGTCAAACTGCCTTCATACAAGCCAGCATTCAATGCAGGTTTCGATGCACTGGGGGTGTGTTGATGGCAGAACGAATCCCTCAAACCCCAGGGGCTCAGAAAAGTAGGGAATAAGGCTCAAAATGCAAAATGGAAACCATGAAATGAAAGAGCTCAAGTTTAGCTCCTACCTGGTCCAGACGGCACCGAGAATCGTCCACAGAATCTCCTGAAATCAACTGATGAAAATCGAGGGGGAAAGCACCTCCAAAGCTCCAACAAACCAAGTTCAAACGAAATGGTAAAATGAGAGGTAAAAAACACTTTTTATTTACTTTTACGTAGTTCAAAGTAAAATATTAGCGTTTTAATCTTGTTTTCAAGCAAATATTGTTCATTTCTAACTAGTTTGATGAAGCAGTTGAAAATACAGTACGATCTTTGGAAGGACAAAGCTATTTATGGTAAAAAATCAAAACAAGACCATTTAATCGAGCAGTTTTAGCACATATTTCAAGCTCGTTAAAAAATAAACATAAGACATGAGCAAATGTTTCCATCCGCGTTTAAGCTCGTTAAAAAATGAACTATTCCCCAGTAAATAACCATTGTGAATGTAGTACTTCAGCCATTAAAGCCTTGGTCGTGTTTGCACCGTCACCTCCACTTTTCCATTGGCCAATCATTCACCACCATTTGATTGTTTACCCATTTTGAGGAACAGCTGCGAAGAGTGATTTCACTAGCCATCCTTGTGACATTGCCGTGATTGGAAAATTCCAACCCTTACCTGGAATCAGCTGCTACCCATTTTATCACTCGTTCCTCAAAAGACGAGTCTTCTTTAAGCTCTTTTCAACTGACTCGTAAAATATGAAAAGATTGCCGAGTTTTGGCCTTCCAGCGCGTTAAAGCGACAGGAAGTGCTATCCCTCCTCTAGATTTTAATCTTTTTGGACCTAAGGGATTATTGCACAAAAAGATCGAGCGCTTGTTTTGTTCGGCTCGTTAAAGCTAATCGAAAATTCATCCCTTCTGTATTGTTTTATACTTTTTCAGACTTAAGGGATTAGATGACGAAAAAGGAATTTTGGAGTTACCTTTACGTACCTTTTCAAACTCTCTAAAAATGAAAAGGACCGAGTTATCTTTGTCGTTAGACTCGTTAAAAAGATTAATAGCGACAAACTTGTCTTTAGACGAGAACGAGTTTCACTATCGCTAGGCTCATTAAAACATAGCAATGGGTTTGCCCGAAGGGCAAATTATAGAACAAGCATATGTTATCCTCCTCAAGCTTGAAAAAAATAAAGAGGTACTGGTCAGCAGTGACTGGGGAAAAATTGGGAAGGAAACTCAAAGAATCTTTATTGGTAGCAAGTCGCTCTTGAACATGACACTTCCACTCCGTGCCCGAGTCGGGTTGGGTTGTTTCATTCACCGGTCACATCACCATGGTCACGCCATACCATCCACATTTGGGGTAAATGCTACCAATCCATCACATAAGTGTCGCCAACATGTTCAAGAGAAGTCATCCAGAGAAGTCACCTGTGTCCCATCCGCTACCATATATTATACTTCATTCTTTCATGACCGCCATCCTGAACCATATATCATCAGATCGTTTTCACCTCCATCAAAATCATTTGCTCCATTCCGTGTCATTGATGTGGGATTCATTAAGGCCCTCCTTTAACGGATCGCTTCTTGTCGACATCATCTCATTATCCAAGAAGTTGATCTAGGAACACCCCATTCAGTACTTTGAAGCTTGCATGCCTCAATGGTAAGTTTCTCACTTCCGGCGACAGGTATACATCAATGACCTTCGACCGAAAGATTTTGCGTGGTGTTCGACGCCAAGTCCATTATTCACACCATGTGAATTGTACTGCAGTACCTTGAGGGTCATTATCATTATCGGTGATTCCTCTCGCGCTTGTTAATAGTTTACATCATTGACTGGTAATCAAGCGATGTCTTTCCATGTTCGACTTCAAGACATTTCTCGCATGGATCGACTTGTACTTCGAGTGAATATCAGACGAGATTGAAGACCCCAGATCTAGTTTCATCCATCCGGGCTGCGATATATATTCAGGAAAATAAAGACATCAAAATGTACAACATTGCAGCACAGATAATCATCCTACCAAAAGGATGATGACTCTATCAGAATCATCAGTCTACCATCAGACGATTGTCTATCCTATGTACATGAAAATGAATTTATAAAGTTGAGCATGGGAATGCCCGCCTCAGCTAGATCATGAAAATAGTATGAAGATAATGTATTGTATTGTATCTTATTACAGGTCTCCTCCCAGCATTGAAAGAACTTCGAATCCTCCTAATAAAGCATTTCACCCGATAAACGGCCTCATACTTTAGGGGGCAACTGTTATAGACATTTTTGTGCCTTACAGCTCTAAGCATGAAATGTCCATAAACCAAGGGCTCCTAAGTCCCTAAAAGTGTTGTTCTAACTCCTAAAGGAACAAGGTCAACAAATTACAGCTTCTCCTAGAAGTTCTCCACCAGAAACTGCTCAGAATCAGTCAAATCAGGATCATTTCAGCTGCTCCACTAGCCAAGTGCGTTGCATAGCACCCAAGTCCACTAGCTAGGTGCATTGCAACGCACCTAAATGCACTACCAGGGTGCGTTGAGTGGGAAATGACAAGTGGCAGAGTCATTCCATGAGGTGGAGAGACAATGGAAGCTTCCAGAATCTTCTCCAATGACACTTGCCTCACTGAATTCGACCAAGGATGAGTAAGAGGCTCTCAGTCTCCAAGTGGAAGCAAGAACTGACAGAGAGAAGACACTAGTCAAATCATAAGCTGACTCATACTCCTTGCATACATCTATATATGGATCCCTCATCGCAGAGATCCAGAGGCTGGAATTTTGGACATTGCAAAGAATTGTTGTTGGTTTTGAGATAGATATCAGAGTATTGGGTGATTTATGCTTTGTTGGAGGTGAAGAGGGGCTTCTTTGCTGGGAGGTTGATGCTGGATCAGGAATCATCGGTTGTAACTCCTCCTGGATCTTCTTGTTATATCAATAAAACTATTTGAGTTTCTCCTACATGCTTGTGTATCATTGATGCTTGTTACATTTGTATGTTTAGCTTAAATCTGATCCTAAGCTATTTATGAATATAAATCCATGTCTTTGTGTAGTTTTCTTCTTCTGTGATCTTACAGGAACTTGGTGAAGCTGGGAAAGTAGGGAAGCAGGTAGCTGGAAGCTGTCAAAGAAGAGAGAGATTGGATCAAAGGACTAGCGCAAGACACAGGTTGGTTCATCCTATTCCTCTTTGTTTATAGTTCATAAAGAAGAATACAAAAGTAGTTTTCTCTGTTTGTTTCTAAGGTAACTGTCACACCTTAGTGGGATAGAGTCGTTCTGAATAGACACTTATCCCGATAACAAAATGGATTGGTAGCATTAACCCAAAATATGGATGGTACGGTGGACCAAAGGTAATATGACCGGTGAACGGAATAACCCAACCCGACTCAATCATGGTGACGGAGTGAAAGTGTCATGTTCAAGAGCGACTCGCTACCAATAAAGTTTCTTCAAGTTTTCTTCCCAATTTTTCCCCAGTCATTGCTGACCAGTACCTCTTTATTTTTATCAAGCTTGAGGAGGATAACATATGCTTGTTCTATAATTTTCCCTTCAGGCAAACCCGTCGCTATGTTTTAACGAACCTAGTGACAGTGAAACTCATTCTTGTCTGCATGGACAAGTTTGTCGCTATTGGTTTTAACAAGTTTAACGACAAAGAAAACTCGGTCCTTTTTTAATTTTAGAGAGTCTGAAAAGGGATGGAAAGGAAACTCCAGTGATCCTTTTTGTCATGTAATCCCTTAAGTCTGAAAAAGTATAAAATAATGCAAAAGGGATGAATTTTCAATAGTTTTAACAAGCCGAACAAGACAAGCGCTTGATCTTTTTGTGTAATAATCCCTCAAGTCCAAAAAGATTAAAATCTAGAGGAGGGATCGCACTCTCGGTAGCTTTAACGAGCTGGAGATGCCAACTACTCAGCAATCTTTTCATATTTTATGATTCAGATGAAAAGAGCTTAAAGGAGACTCGTTTTTTGAGGAACGAGTGATAGATTCAGGTAGCATCTGATTCCAGGTAAGGTTTGGAATTTTCTAATCACGGCAGTGTCACAAGGATGGCTAACAAAATCACTCTTTGCAGTTGTTCCTCAAAAGGGGTAAACAATCAAATGGAGACGAATGATCAGCTAAAACAGAGTGGACGTGATGATGATAACACGACCAAGGCTCAAGAGCTGATAATAATGCATTCACAATGGTTATTTACCAGAAATTGGTTCATTTTTTAATGAGATTAAACTCTGGGGGGAAACATTTGCTCATTGCTTAGGTTTAATATTTAATGAGCTTGAACTTCACATAAAAACTGCTCGTGCCAGTTGTATGATAAGGACATCTCATCGGTAGATTCCATTTTTATGGAGCTTGCACCTTTCGAAGCTTTGCTCCGTATCCTTTCATTATGCAAATTAGGAATGACCAATCCTACAAGTTTAAAGGGTTTGAGAATCTACAAACTAAGAAAATAAATGGTCGTTCTTCACTTGCACGCAAAAAGGTTTGCATGCCCCCAAGTATAGTGAAGTAGAGTTTCCAGGTTACCCTTCAATTTGCAGACAAAACATTTGTTCTATTAGGAAAGGCCTACCTTCTGACGGAGGTATCTTATTCCGATCTAATACCCTCTTCCTATATGGATGGGCGTCGGACCAGTCACATTCCTCCGTGGAAACCTACTCTATACCCAGAGTTTTCCTACCCAAGCAGACTAGGGTGCATGCCCCCTGGGTTTCACTCTTGACCCCCGAATTACTCGCGTTCTTCAGGTGGACGGACTAGAGATTGATGAGACATTCCTTGCATAAAAATACCATTTAGGGATGGAATTTTACTATTAGCTATGTGTGAGCTAGGGAACGAAAGCTGGTCTACGAGCTGGACCATTCGGCCTTCATGTGGAAAACACATTACTCGAAAGAGTGAGGAGACAATGGCTCCCATGCTATAAATATAGTCGCACTCAAGGAGCAGATTATAATCTAAAGGTCCTTGGACTACCATTACATTCATATAAACAGTTTTCCTTCTCAAAGTTATAAGCAAACTTGGAAGGATCCATAACGGTCGACTGGTTCCCTTATCAAAGCCTGTTAGATTCTGCATCTCATGCAGAAGCGATGGCGAACCAAGCACTTTCCAAGTAGTTGAGGAAAGGATACTCACAGAAGCCCCCTCATCTATGATGGTACTGACCATGACCATTTTGTAGGTTTGAACAATGATTCGGAATGGTACACTAGCCAATAAATGGGGTCTGCCTAGTAGATTCCAATCGAAGGAAATGACTAGGTTGCTTGGAGGTGGGACTGAATAAACGGCCAGGTATGACTCTGACGAAATTCCTTCCTGCGGTAAAGGAATGGGTAGATTGCCCCCATGTTCATCGGAGTCTATGTTTACGAAAAGAATTTGGACGATGTCGTTCTCATTCTCTTCGTGATTATATCATCTGAAGATGGACCTTCCGAAGACAAGACTGGGTCAACTGCCACCTCAACCTTTTGACTTTCGTCTGGTATGGATTCAGCGGGTTTATCTTCAATGATAGATGTTTCGACTGACCACAAAGTTGTGTCGGTCGGATTTTCAACTAGCGATGGACTTGGAAAGAGTTTCTTGTATCCAGGAGGAAGCCACAGCAGTGAAGCGGGACGGTTATCCAAGACTCTTTTAGCTTCATCCTGGAAGGGGCAACAGTAGACGGCATGATTTCCTTCGCACAGTTTGCAAGGAAATTTACATATTCCTTTCTATTTAGAGACTTCATTTTCACTAGTTGATGGTGTTCTTTCAACATGATCATCAGAGGTTGATGACACTGGATTGTGAAAATGAGGAGACCAGTCCCTTAAGATCCGGGGGATACAAGGACAATCTCGATGATAGTGGTCCCCTTTGCAAATGACACATGGAGATTTAGGTCTGGATGGTGCCGTGTGTGGATTTTCACTAGATGATGCATGGTTACCCCTTTTTGCCTTTGGCTCCTTCTTCTTCTTTTCCTTCTTCTCCTTCCCCTTCTTCTCCTTCTTAGTTACTTGATTTTTTGCTTTACCAGCTTCATCAAGCGAAGAGGAAGGAGGAGAGGGAGAAACGGACGAAGTAGAAGGTTGAGGGGTAACTCTAGTATCGTCTAGTTGCTAACTTGATTGTTTAGGAATCACAGTATTCTGAATGACGGAGGTCGAGAAGAGCCATATTGGCAAGCCAATCGTCAATCCTAGAAGTGACAATGTGGCCATATGAGGTGCACCAACATCTCCCCAAGAGGAGAAAGGACTAGGATTTCCTCCAAGGGGAAATCCTTGGTTGGTGGACTCCATTTTCTCAACCTAAAACCAACGAGGGAACAGTGATGTTATTCTGATTAAAACAAATTTTAGACGCTTTGACACAACTTGCTTTTTCAATTTTTAAGAGTCGAGAAAAAACAAAAGATGACTTTAGTCGCCTTCGATTTTTAATGAGCCTAAAGTGACAAGCACTCAGATGGACCTTTTCCTTTAAGGAGTCTAAAAAGGAACAAAAGAGACTACTCTGGAAATCTAGACAGAGGGATTACCAAACCAATCGCAAAACTGCAGAATACTTTTTATGGTACAACAGTCAATCTTCCCGAATGCTGTGTTCAGTGCATTGCGATCGATAGGGCAACAGACATGGCTTCCTATGGATAAAGGATATAGCTATTGTGGTCTCCCAATATATACTCGACGGTACATGGGAGCACAAGTCTGTACTGGCACTTATCATCTCAAAGAGGAGGAATCACCCAACCAACAATGAAAGCAATAGTTACCAGGCTTTACGACGCCAGAATACATTTCTAGCCTAGACTTCTAAATGTTGTGCGTTAGGTTCCAAAGCTTTTTTATGTTCATTGAATTTATTTTACAGTTGATCTTTCTTAAGAAATTTTCCTTTCAGGTTCACCACATGATGTAGATATATAATTCCTAAAATGCAATGTAAGATGATAAACAATCGTTTAATCTTCTTTCTGCAATGAAAATCCTAACTACTAAAGAAAGAGAGATGATACTCTTTCAACATAGAGCAGAGAGCACACACTAGATGCATTGTTCTAAATCAAACCAACAAGCACTCTAAATGCAAATGCACATGCATGTATTTGTTTTCCACTTTCTTAATGTGTGAATGACATAAAGAATGCTGAGTACAAATCTGAATTATCTTTTCAAAGCGACAGTACTAATAAATTTCTCTTTAAAAATGAAAGGAAGATAATGACGACACTTTGCGACTTTGAATTGAAAATTGCTTTCGACACTTGAAAAACTAATAATTCAAATAAAATACAAGAGTAACTATATAATCGGCCATCAAGAATGATAGGATTCTTTTCTTTGACTGAAAACGACACTTGTGACACTTCCAAATCAAAAGACGACAGTTTGATTACACTACTTTTTGTAAAAGAGAACTGTAAATGGTGCACAATACATAAAAACATTCACAATTCTTTGTACTATGGAGGCAGAATCATGCAAAGGAATGGAGTTTCCACAGTGGTATACTAATCACAGACAACAAAACTCCTAAATAAAGCTGAAGAGAGTGAACAAAGAAAGCAAAATCTGGAAGCAGAAGAGGTCTTATCTGATCAGTGCACCTGCAACATAGGGAAAGTGTGATGCCGTGCACCCACTGCACAGGGAGGTGCGATGCATCCAGATTCCCAAGAGGAGAAAGTGCAATGGTCCAGGGATGAGACTTCAACTTGGTTCTTGGTCACAGTTTGCAGCTTAGTTCAGGGATTTAGGCCGAGCTAATGATAGTCAGTAAATAGAAATCACAGGGGTTGATCTAGTGAGGTTACTAGAGCCACCACTAGGGAAATTAGGATGTTTGCAAATTGATTATTCAGTTTATAAACAAAACCCAGAGATAGACTGAAGCAGCATTAATCTACTTTGCACTTGCATAGCAAATGCAGTTCGAAGGCTAGCTGGCTTGACTTCAGGCTCTGTCTGTAAGTTTATAAAATAAACAAATATAGACAAGCAAACAATCTATTTTCTCCCCAGTGGAGTCGCCATTTTGTTATCGGGAAATCTAGTGTCTATGCAGAGCTGCTAGTCCCACTAAGACAGGTAGCTATCTTAGAAACAAACAGATTAAAGTTACTTTCGTTTTCCTTTATGAGAAGTAGATAGGAGAGGATCAAAGAATACCAACCTCGATCTTTCGCTCGGTTCTTTGCTTGTTCCTTCTCCTCACTAACAGGTCTTTGCCGCTTCTCCCTTGACCACTTTGCTTCAAAGAGTACCTGTAAAGTCAAAGCGGCATAATACCTTCAAAGTGCAGAGATCTACAAGCATAAACAATATAGGACCATATATATATTGACCACACAAATGCATATACTATCAGACATACGCGAATGTGGAGGAAAACTTGAATAGCTTTATTGATGTAAAGATTAGAAGAGAGAATTACAACCCATTGGTCTGACCCAGCATCATCCTCCCAGCATGAAAGCCCTTCTTCACCTCATGAAAAGCTTAGATCACCCAACACTATGATATTCCACTAGGAAACCAACAACACTTCCTTACAAGATACAAAATTCCAGCCTCTGGATCTCTAGGATGAGGGATCCATATATAGATGATTGCAGGGAGGTGAGTCAGCTTCTGGGATTTTGATTAGTGTCTTCTCTCTGATAGTTCTTGATTCCACTTGGAGATTTATGATCTCTTACTCATCCCTGGGTGAATTCAGAGAGGCAAGTGTCACAGGAGAAGTTTCTGGAAGATTCCATGATCATCCACCTCGCAAAATGTCTCTGTCATTTGTCCATTCTCTCCCATCGCACCCTATAGAAGGGATTTCCAGTATGCATCACACCTTTTACACTGGGAAGGTGAGATGCATCACACCCTTAGCACTAAGCAACCTGTATGGTCCAGTTTTGACCAGTTCTGAGTAGTTTTCTGTGGAGAACTTCTGGGAGATGATGTAATCAGCTGACCTTGTTCCTTTAGGGCATGAAACAACGCTTTTAGGGACTCAGAAGCCCTTGGTTTATGGACATATATGATTGGGGTTACAATTCCCAAAAATTTCTATAACATTATTTACTTTAGATAGTTTCCTATGTGCAAAAGTTATGGGATGATCTATTTCTCCTGCACCAGGCAGTGCCAATACCACTCCTAAAGATATACATGAAGCATCCACATGAACATGAAATTCCTTATTCCAATATGGAAATACCAATATAGCCATGGTTACCATCTTTTCCTTTAGTGTGTCGAGGCTCTTTTAACACTCTTCATTCCATAGAAATGTTACATCTCTCTTCAACAGTTTTTCCATAGGTGCAGTGATTTGCACATATCCTTTGATAAAATTTATGTAATATCCTATATGTCTGAGTGTGGTTCGGAGCTATCTCACAGTCTTCGATGGAGATAAATTCACAATAATAGCAATATTCACAAGATCCACCATCAATCCCTTCTTGCAAACAATATGTCCTAATAATATACCAAAGGTATACAAAATATACACCTTTTAATATTCAGAGATATATGATACTACTTGCATGTGTTGAGCATTAGCCTTATGCTTGCAACATGTTTCTTCAATAACCCAAACATTGTCCAATCATCGAATTATAATTCCAAAAACTTGTGAATATACTCTTTGAAAGCTGCGACCACTACTCTTGAAAATATGGCAAGGGCATTCTTCAACCCAAAAGGTATCACTGTATACTCATGTGAACCACATTCCGTAGCGAAGGTATTCTTATGTCGATCCTCTGGTGCAATTCTAATCTAATGGTATCCTGAAAATCCATCTCTAAATGAATATGCTTCTTGGCCTCCTACATTGCCCAATACTTCATTAGTGAAAGGAGTAGGGAATGGATCATGTAGACATGCATCATTTAACTTCCTTAAATCAACACAAATCCTTATTTCACCCTGTGTTTTATTTTCTTGTACTACCATAGGACTTACCCACTTTGATTCTTCCATAGGCTCAATGATTCTAGCTGCTATCAATTTCTCAATTTCTTCTTCACTTTTTCTTTGTATTTTGGATTCAGCCTATAAGGCCTTTGCTTAACTAGCTTCACATCAGGCTTTAGAGGAATCCTCATAACCCCTAAATCTCCTACAATGCCCTTCATATCTGAAAACTTAGTGGGAAATAACTCCTGATATTCATGCAGAAGATATGTTACATTTTTGACTGTCTTCATCCCAATAATATCCTATGGTTACAAACTTCAGCTCTTGTTTTGACCCTATATTCACCTTCTTTGTCTTTAATGGCTTTGTTATATCAGGCATTTCTATCTCAAGTCCATTCACTTCACCATGGTCTTCAGATTCTACAATGTCAATATTGCAAGGGTCTTCATCTTCTTCAGCAACAGTGTTGTAGCATTATAGTACATTCTGTAGCTACACAACCCCATATGGCTGCCAGGTGAGTGGAATTTCATTCTCAAAAATATTCTTTTTAACTATATGAAGGGTTGAATCTATATACAGACAATCATCTTCAAATTTAAATGTCAATATAAACCCATCAACCATCTTTTTCTAGCTCATATTACCATGTCGAAGTTCTATTTCTAAATACCAGTTTTGAGGAACTATCTCCAATGTATGGATGAACCCATGTAGCCATTATTCTCATGGAATCTCCTTCCATGTTGTCATGCAAAGTTGGAAGTGATTTTTAGGATCTGTTTCACCATCATATTTATGTGTCAATTATGTGTTTACCTGACCAAACCTTACCCATGTTAACCTTTGACATTCTTTCCAAGTTCCTATGTTCTTCTTATGTGTACCTCACCATCTAGCAGGAGTATCTCTTAGGGCTATATCTAGGGCTAATAATATTTTACATTCTAGTACCTGTTATTCATATTATTCAAGAAAAATATTTCTATCACCCAAACCATCATTGTAAGGAAAATTACATCACTCTGAGGTTATACAGCGAAGTGACTTAGTCACTCTTGCATATTGTCTTGTAGATACTTCATGTAACTTGTTTTGCAAATTTTCTAATTCTTCTTCTGAATCTAAAGCATAGGAGTTGTCATGCTCCCAACTCAACTTTCCATCTACAATAGGGTTGATCCATTCTTCTTCTTTGGATGTCACTTGATAGATGTTATCTATATCAATTGTGTTGTACTCCTCTTTAACTGGCTCAGTATACCTTTCTCCTTCTGATGGATCTAAGGGAACGATCACTCTCATATTGTTGCTTTCAAATATCATATGCCTCTTCTTCGAGTTGATTATAGCCATGTTAGAAAATTCCCAATCCAATCCAAGTAATGCGGGATAGAGGTTACTATCATCCATAATTTCTATTACCTCAAAATATGTAGTAGTGTGCATGCCTTCAATGTCCACTATAATGCCTGATAATCTTTCTAGAGGGACAATATTCAATTGATTCACCATTCCCAACTAAATAGGTGACCATTGCAACATCGTTTTACCCATTAGTTTCCATGTTTGCTTCGTCAGGACATTAGCTTCAAATTCCATATCTAAAATAACTTGGTCCATGTCATATTGTCCTAGTTTTTCACTAAGTTTTGTCGAAGCTCCTGCATCCATAAATCTTCGATTCACTTCCATGAAAAATTATTTTTCCTTATGAATATCAAACATCAGTGCTTTCTTTGTAGTATTTCTAACCCATGTATCTTCAACTACCTTCTTCCCATATTCTTTGTCATTTCTAGTCGCAACTCCACTTCTTGTTACAATGTTAATGCGAGGTTCATCTGTCCTCAGTTCCATAGTCATCATCTGAATATTCTAGGTCAGCTGTGGATTATTCTTTTCTTGCATTTTCTCTATAAGTACTAGACACTCTTCTATTACATGATTAGATGCTTTGCAATACTTACATGTCGTAGTCATATTCTGATAGCCTCTTGCAAAGTGATTTTCCTAGACGCAGTTATAACAAATAATCTGACCTTAATCTCGACCAGCTTTGCCACCTCGACCTCGTCCTGCATATCCACCTCAACCACCACGTTTTCCACTTCCTTCGTGTCCTTGTTCTTTAGCTTGCATTCTATATGTATCAGCACCATGATCCATCATCAATTCATAGGCTCGACAATTATTTTCATCATGCCCCACTAACTTACAAAACTTGCAAAATAAATTCTTCATAGTCTACACATATTTTTGTAACAAATAGAAATCTTCAGATCAATGTTCGCCTCTAGTTCTGCATATTTCGCACCATAAGCTAGATCCATCATTCAAAGGATTAGGTGCTCCACTAGCTATGTAATTTCTGAAAATAGGACGTTGCTTTTTAGAATAACCTTCTGCTTTTCATTTTGTACACCAGACCTCTTCGTGAAATTCTTTACTCTTATTCATGTCTTGTAATTGCAAAGTAAAATTCTCCAGTTGACTTTGTATCTGCTACATACCCGCATTTGTATCACCTATCGGTGAAGCTTCTAACTTCATTGTCAACTCCAAATCTTCAGCTTGAGTCTCTATTTTTTGTTGTGTCAAAGGTAATCTAATTGTGTGGTAGCAGCGTAGCTATAAACCATTACTTGTGCTACTGCAAAGCTATATCTAAGCTCACCTAATCCAAAATACCTTGAACCTTTGATCAAATTCCCATATTGACTCAGTTAGCCTTTGTTTGATCTCCTTTAGTTTTGTGATGCACTGCGACTGAGATTTTGGTTTCATGAATCATTTTACCAATTTTGATTGAATGTCTATGTAATACCTGATTGAGTTGCTCGAATATTTCATATGCCAAATTAATTCTCTATCACTGAATATTGTGGCAAGTTGCGTCGTTTTCACATTTTCATCATGAACCTACTTCATTGTCCATACTACTTCATATAAGAGCCAAAACTTTTTTGGATCCTCTAATCCAACTCTTTTGAAGATCAACAACTTAATATCATTGACCATTATTCTTCTCGGGGGGGAAGGGGAGGGGGATGGGGATGGGGTGGCAGGTAGGGGGGTAGTGAAAACCAAATTTTTTCTAACTCTAGATAGATTCGGGCTTCGACACACTTTCATGTTGAAAGGGTGAATACTTTGAGTTCCTTTGGGATTCTTAGGGGGGTTTCCTTCACCTCTAGACTCACTCAGCAAAGGATTGTAATTAGACTCTATGAAATGCTTCGGATCTTGGCCATGAGATATCTTCTTAGTGTCTACTCTATACATTTTTCCACTTCGCGTTGTTCCAGTCTCTTCTTCAGATATTTTCCAAACATAATATATTAATCTGACTAGATTCAAAGAATTCCCTTTTCACACAAAAGTATTTTAATCGAGAATTTCAAAGATTTCAAGTACTTACCTCACAGTCCCTTGAAAAAATTTCATTCAGCTTCGTTGTATGACACAATTGAATATACCACGAACTTAGTAATAAATCCTCCTAAAATGTTGTCAACCTAGAAATCAACAGCTCTTGAAATTATGTTATCAATGTTCTTT